>CM038144.1:152703937-153303937 GCA_021437245.1 Aegilops speltoides
AGACAACTAAAGAGGACAACCCAAAAGAACATATGATTTTCTCGAGTTGTGGATGCATGGCTAGCATATCGAACAAGTTCAACATATTTCTTCCAAATAACCCATGCGGAAAGGTAGGACCGCAGATTCACAACACAGATAGGAAACTCATTGAGAGCACTCTTGTTGTGATCTTTCGTTCAAGAGAACTTCGCCAAAATGGTTCATGGTATTTGAAGAAGGAATACCACGGACCTCGAGGACTAATGCAAAGGTTACTAATAACCTAAAGGAACTAGCAACACTATCAACACGAGGTAAGTGGAGTGAATCTTGGGTCAAGAACCCAGGAGTAGAATACCTACTACTAAATGGCATCATGGGATGCTTTCGAGAATGAAAGGCCATAGTCATCACACCGATACAATTCATGGCTAGATTACTAGATGATCCCCTAAGACACCTAGGGTCATAATAATAATTCCAACATATATGTCGAGGCAATAGAATACCTCAACTCAGCAATTAGTGTGATTAACCTGGCCCAAAGGAACATCAAAACCAGAGGGAAAGGATTTGCAAGTGCATCAGATTGCTTAGAAACTCGATGACTCGACAAAGATAACGGCTGTAATTGCTCAAAAGATTGGAGACATGCTACAAAAATGGTGGCATAGCCACTCAAAAGCACAATATCAAGGTTCCGAGACCAACTATGAACACACGGAAGTAGTACAAACTGAACTGAGATTTGAACTATCAATTCTATAAGTCTATGGTTTAGTAACACGTCATCCTCGATAGATAGATGAGAAGGCCTAGTTCTTAATCCCCAGAGAAGAGAAGAGGATGACTCGCATCGAAGGCCATGAGGTATAAGGAGTAAAAAGAGCCTTACGCTCCATCCCACAATCAATTCCCTACATATAACTAAAGCATTTCTAGACTCAACTTCACCAGCTTTGGCTTGGTAATCCTACAGCAAATAAGCTCGATACTAAAGTGTCAGACCCGACTCAATGCCACATCGATCTAGCATGTAACACTCATATCACTTTGCGCCTCACGCACGGTATTCTACCGGTGTCGCCTTACCTTTGCTCGGGACCGCTTATGCCTTTTGGCACACGATATGATAGTGTCGCTAGCATCCATATGATAAGGAGCCCGGCCGACATGGCTAGTCGAAACCCAAAGTGGCACAAACTTACAGGACAGCATCCATGACCCAAAGATCGAACGTGTTTGGTCATCACGAGTGAATCCAGTGCTGTAGCACTGGCTAGCAAGACTCGTGAACCGGGCAGAAGCGGCTAACAGACTCCGTGTTCATCGCGGACATTTCCCGAAGGGATGTATACAGAACGAAGAAGGACACATGCCGGCCAGCCTAAGTGTTCCGGAGCAAGAGTAAGCTACCATGGCTCGTGGAAACACTAGGAGACATTTCCGTAAGAGAGGCTACTAAAGATAAACAACTAGATAGTCGATCCCACACATACCAAGCATTTCAATAACATACACACAATATGCTCGATATGTGCAAATACAACATGGCATCACAACATGACTCTACGACTCAAGTATTTATTCATTAGGCTCCGAGGAGCGAGATATTACAAACATGGGTCTCACGACCCAACATTCAGAGCATAAAAGTCAAAGCACAAGCGGAAGCTAATATGTCTGAGTACAGACATTTACAAATGAAAAAGGCTTAGAAGCCTGACTATCTACCAGATCCTGCTGAGGCACAAGATCGTAGCTGAGGTATCAAGCTAACCGTCGAAGTCCACGCGGAACTATTAGCGAGACTGAAGTCTCTCTGCAAAAACATAAAATAGGCAAACATGAGTACAAATGTACCCAGCAAGACTTACATTAGAACTAACTACATATGCATCATTATCAAGAAAGGGGTGGTGGGGTTTAACCGCAAAGAAGCCAGCTTTGACTCGTGGCTATCCCGAACTACGACGCAATGTAACTCTTTTGAGGTAGCACACGAGTCCACATATTCACCATATCAATACACCACTATGGACCCGCCCCCGCCTCCCTACGAGAACGCCATCCATAGCACTCACGCTTATCTTGCGCATTTTAGAGTATCCACTTTCACTTGTCTATGAACTATGCAAGGTCCAAGTTTCCATATCCGAGGAATCCGCTATTCAATAGATAATGATAACCCCGCAGGGTGTACTTCTTCACACACGCCTCGCCACTTACCGCCATGTACACGCTATGTATCTCGGCAACCTTCAAGCGAAGCTCGGGCGAGGTGTCGCCACGGCCTACCTAAACACTCAAGTCTCTCGTCCGTGTTTATCGCCTATTCGGTTCCATCCGCAAGGAGATCCGCCGGGTGTCGCCACGGCCCCAAACGATGTGTGCACGGTTCCCAAGCCCACCATCCGGTGCCACTTGGTACACCAGGCCATCAGGTTTAGTCTGTCCTAAGCCCACCAGACTGGTGCCACTTGGTAGACTACTAACACTACCTACAAACACCGTAAACTAGTTGCAACTCCCGGACAGAGAACAAGGGTGATTAAGAAGCCGAGAGGGTCAATTATGATCCCAATGTGTGGTAGTAGCTGTTCATGGATCACAAACACGTAACTCAGTTCTCGAGGACGGCTGCAATGAGACAACCCACCATGTACTCCTACATGGCCTCTCACCGCTACCTTTACCAAATCGTGTTCATACACTTAGCTCTCAACAAGAGGGACATGTTCACACACCTCCGATTCATTCCCGATGAATCAAACCCGACACAACTCTAAGCAATAGCAGTGCATGATGCATAAGCATGAATGAGTAGGCACATCAGGCTCAAACAACTCCTACTCATGCTAGTGGGTTCCATCTATTTATCGTGGCAATGACAGTCATGCAGAGGATAAGGGGTTCACCTACCGCAAGAAATAACAGTTGTATCGTTGTTGTCCTAATGCAGTAAAATAGAGCAGGAGCGAGAGAGTGGGATTGTATCGGAATGAACAAGGGGGTTTTGCTTGCCTGGCACTTCTGAAGATAATATAGTTCTTCATCGGTGTCATCCATCACATCGCCGGTACACGTCTATCGAGAGGGGATAAATACCAGCAAAACAAAGGAAGAAACACAATCAATGCAATGCACAATATGATGCATGATCATGACATGTCAATATGAATGTGTTTTGGGCTAATGCAAGCTAGAACAGATTGAAATGAGCCCATTTGAACCAAAGATTCAAATGCAAACCCATTTTATGAAGTCATATTAGTGCATTAACTTGTTTCACCTAAACAGCAAGGTTATTGTGTTCTAACATGCATGCAAATGGTACAGATGGATAGATTGGATTTTTCTGATCATTTTTCATATATAATTTGTTTGATTTGGAGTTACGGTTGAATTTCTATGAATTTTAGAAGTTTAGACTATTTTCTGGAATTTCCTGTATAAGAAGAAATACAGAAAATGCTTTATCACACAGTAAGCATCGCGGCCACCGTGACGTCAAGAGGTCAACAGATCGGGTCCAGTGTCAAACCTGATGTGGGGTCCACACGCCGCTGATCGATCGATTAACCTAACTTAATTAAGGTTAAATTACTACTAACTAAAATGTTAGTTGGGTTAATTAGACTTAATTAAGAAAAACTAATCTAGGATTAGCTGGGCCGGGGCCCACATGGCAGTGGCACTAGGGTTGGTTTAGCTAGGTCATTAGTGGTTAACGACGTGCCACGTCACCGGCCACCGGAGTTTCACGCCGCGACGCACCATGGCCGCATTTACGGAGATGCAACGTAGTGCTCGCCACGAGCACCATTCGAGGCGTGGTTTGCTCCTACGGTAGTCAAGATGCGCCGATCCAATCGGGCGAGCGACAATGTCAGGTGAATGGAGCTCGCTGAAACGAGCTCGCGGTGGCGCCGGAGTTCGGTGCTCACGGGTTTAGCGCTAGTGCACGGAGGGGAGCTGGTGTGTGTGTTAGGCTCCGGTGAGGTGTGGAGCGCGCCTCGTGCTCGGGAGTGAGCTACGGTGGCTCGCCTCGCTCGCACTATCGCCGCGGCGAGGAGCTCACGGCCGTGGGAACGGCGGATGTAGGACTAATTAGGCGACGGGTATGGGGGAACGGCAGAGGCTCACCGCGTTCTTCCGGTGCTGCTGGAGAGGCAGGGAGACACGGGTCCGCGGAACGTCGGCGGGATCTCCGCACCCGAGGACGAGACGGCGGCGCATGGGGCTTCCGCGCTTTGGCGGCTCGTGAGGAGGAAGAGAGGGACGAGGCGGAGCTCGTGGGCGGTTTGGAGAGGCTCGGGATGGCTGCGGCTACGGCTATGGCGAACGGCGGCGGCGGCGCTCGCCGCAAGTGTGAGAGCGGGACAGAGGAGGGGAACGAGGGAGAGGAAGAGAGTGAGGGGTCCAGGGGTCGAGGCGGCGCCGAGGAGATGACGCGAGGCGTCATGGTGGCCAGCGACGCAGCAGTGCAGCCCGGTGGCGTGGCGAGCTCTGGCGGCGTCGCGGTGTCCCTCCTCCGCCTATTGGCACGAGGAGGAAGGCGATGTGGAGGCGCCGGTGGGCTGGGCTAACAAGGCCGGGCCGTAAGCAATGTACTCCTCCTTCTCTGCTTCTATTTTAATTGTTGTTTTCTATTTATTTCAATCTGTTTTGATTTAGTTCAAGCACTAAACCATTTTTGTTTCTTCCAATAATTTTTGCAGGACTGAAAGTAATATTCTAGAGCCCTCACAAAATATCAGAATTATTGAAGCATTAAAATATATATAACATATATTTGCTCCAACTCAAATACAATATGTGTTAATTCAAAAATCCGTAATGGCCTAGAAATATGTGCATCATTTTTGGCAAGAGTATTTCACCTTTACCGTAAATCATGAACATTTTCGTGAGGGCATTTTGGGTTCATTGAAAAAGATTTTGTTTTGACCCTAGTTGAATTCATTAGCTGCTAGGGCTTGGATCAATCCCCATTTCAAGTTAAATAAAATTTAAACATGATGCACACATGAAGCTAGCCTAGTGCAAAGCCAGAAGCTAGGGATGTGACACGTCTCTACATTTCAGTGGGACTGCACAAAGGGAGATTGGTTTTTCTCTATCCTCCCCATCCAACTCCGAGCATAATCTTCTCCAACTAGTTAGTCTTAAGAGAGACTGCAAAGGTGACCGGCTTCTTTTTTTGTGTTTATCGTTTCATCAATAGTCCTCTATTATCGTAATCACACTTAATATCTTTGGAACAGGGACGCTCAACTCTATTTAGTGGAACTGCACAAAATGATCGGAATGTTGCATGCTCCAGACAGCTACTTTTTTTCCCAACATGCCTTGTTGATTTAGACAGAGCTGGGGGACGTCGCTGCCAATGAAAGCATGGATCAATTTTTATTTAACACCTTCTCACAACTTTGTCTTCGGTTGTGATTTAAATATTAGCTCTGATCTGCTAATAATTGAGATGCATTAGCAAGGAAGTTAGTTTTTTATTGTTTCCGAAAGAGCATCGATGGCAAGACACACAAAACAAAAGATGAAACCTCACACCATTGTACAATTTCATGTCGCTGGAAAATTATTTGTATAGTACGTCAATTATGTAAAAGAATGTTGGAAGCTTGATAGCATTGCCAGAAGCCTCTTCAGCATCCGGGTCCAAGTGCCATGCACCAAATTATACTCCTTCATTCCTGAATATTTGTCTTTTTACAAATTTCAAATGGGCATATTTTAGAGTGTAGATTCACTCATTTTGCTTCGTATGTGTACTCCCTCCGTTCCTAAATATTTGTCTTTCTAGAGATTTCAACAAGTGACTACATACGGAGCAAAATGAGTGAATCTACACTCTAAAATATGTCTATATACATCCATATGTAGTAGTCCATTTGAATCTCTAAAAAGACAAATATTTGAGTAGTCACTCATTGAAATCTCTAGAAAGACAAATACTCCGGAGTATATTTAAAAACCGAGGGGGTAGTGCACAACTGCATGGCAGACTCAGCCCGGTCGTTGCACCGCATTAATAGTGAGTAATGAGAGTCAAATCGTATGCCCCACCTTTCCCACTGTAAGTTGCTCGGAAGAAGCAACCATCAATACGCTCTTCTTTGAATCCGCTCATACTACTCCATCCGTCACTTTTTATAGAGGGCGGTTCAGAAAAAGAAAAAATCTCTAGGACCAAGGCGACTAGCGATCGACCTGAAAAATAGCATTGGTAGTTATAGTACGGCGTCTATTACTAGAGGAAATAATGCCTACACACATGCATGCTGTGCTTCCACCCCGAGTACACACATGCATGCACTTACTCCACTCCATAGTAGTACATCGAGAGAAAATTGTGGACTTGATTGCGGTTACCACCCCCTAATTAATTGAGCATTAAACCAAACGCATCTAAAGTCTCTCTGGTGGTGGAAATGCATTGAGAGAAATGCATCATAATGAAGCGTGCTGTGTAAACTGTGACGGAGGGAGGGGTACTATGAAGGTGCAAAACCAAGTACCCGTATGGCTAGTCGGTCAACGCACCTCCTCTTGTCGTTCACTGACATGTGGGACTGAGTGTGAGCAAACCAATCTCAATTGACGGCAAAATGGCCAACCCGCCGTTCCTTGAGAGAGATGAGGAGTGAGAACACACAGACGGGCTCGCACGGAGGCCAAGATATATTCGAGCATGGTTGATCAATATCATCATTACATGTTGGGCTGCCGTTTTCCGCCCTTCTTTGGAATAAACGTGTACTTTATCAGAGATTGAAAAAATAAAGAGTACAGACGCTCCACCATGCGGTTCTAGTAGTAGTACTACTCGTACTACTAAACCTTGCGCTAGGCTCTTCGCCTCTTCGTGAAGTCGAACAATGATGGTACTCCGCATGTTGGGTACTACAGTGTACGCCTCTGACAAACTGACACCGAATGGGCTAATGCATGTCCACCGCCTGGGTGAGGGTAGGTTCCATTAGTCAAAAGGCGTAAGCGAGCTTCACCTTGTCCTGCAAGCTTCTCCTCGTTCTGCGAGTTGACGGGACACGCCATAAAGTAGTGTTAGTCCATACTCCCTCCTTTCCGATTAATATGGCTTAATCTTTTTGTGGGTAAACGAGAGAGCTTTATTCATATATAAGCATTCTTAGGACGATCAGCCAAGACACTGGTCACTAGAAAGCGAGATAACCTACAAAAAAAGAAGTAGGAAGCGAGGTGTTTCATCAAGCCAGCTCTCGGCCACATTCAAAGTGCAGTAAGCACGGTTCACACAAATATGCATCGCAAGGTTTGCTGACCTGTTTACATGCTGAATAACCAAAAAGAGGAAATATTACCGAGCGCTCCTATTTGTAACAGTATATGAGCCAGAATTAAGCAAGAATTGTGACGAGTGTTCCATGCAATCAACTTCCATTATCACATGCGAGAACCCTCGAATATATAGAACCAAATGTGTTGAAGATTGCTTTATCACATTTTAAAAATATAATAAGAGTGCAGACGCTCCTTCATCCGGTTGGCTGTAGACTATAGTAGTAGTACTAGTACTAGTAAACTTTGCGCTTGGTTGTTCGCCTCTTTGGAAAGCTGAACAATAATAGTACTAGTATAGTGCATGCTTCTAGCAATCTGACACCAAATTAACTGTTGCACATCCACCGCCTGAGTGAGGGAGAGCTTGCATTAGTCAAAAGTTTCTCCTTGTCCTGCGAGCCACCGCACGCAAGCTTCTCCTTGTTCGGCAAGTTGATGGGACACAACAAAGTAATGCTAGTCCATACTGCCTCCTCTCCTGTCAATACGGCTTAATTTCAAATGAGATAAATACACCGTCTGTCACTATATATTTGTAATAATATGGTCAGTGGACTTCATAATGCACTCATAGCGCTCAATATATACATTTTACGGTGTTTATACGTTCACTAGCTCACCCTGGCTGAGTATGTGTGTGCATGCATGTGTAGGTTGAGCACTTGAGCATGACCGTGTGTGTTCCGTCGTGTGCTCAGACATGCATGCATTAAGGATGTCGCGCACGTTTTTGCGTCCATGTGTACGTGTGACCGTTGCATACACGTAGGGGGAGTATGTGTAGGGGCCACTAAGGAGCAGTCAAATCACACAGTAAGTTAGTCGGAAGAAGCAACCATCATTTCAGTCTTCAATGACACGTACGCAATACAAAATGGTTGATAAGGAGAGAACAAGAAAACCACTATATATACACTAGCAGGAGCCTAAGCTACAAGCCTGCTTGCTTGGGTTGCTCTCTTCACAAGCATAGAACGACGGAGGCCATACCGCTGGTCACATATCCGGCCTGATCCCGCAGCTGGGGGAAGGGAAAAATGTTCTGCGTAGACACGGTCAACATCAGTGAGGGAGAAAACCCACAGTCGGTGCGTCCCAATCGGGGGTCACCGCGGTATGGGCTGATGACGCGTCCCAACCGCCCTTCTAGCTACAGCCCGACGTCCCAGGTCGTACATCTTTCTCTTGGAGCTGGCTTGCTCCACTGCCGCAGCTCCCCACGTAGCTCCATCTCCATGTCGATCTTTCTCTACTTCTATCGGCTTCTACGTACTTGTGATGAGTTTAATTATGTCTCATGAACTAGTGCCAGTACTATTATTCTAATCAGACTTCTTCAATATCTTTGCCATAAGGGATGCTCAGCTCAATTTTAGTGGAACTGCACAAAAGCATTGTATGATCTGAGGGTGCCAGCCGTCTTTCCTTCAACAAGTTCTACCTAGCCAGGAAATTAAATCCTATTTAGGGTTTAGGCTTTAAGTCGTAGTGACCCCATCAATAGTTTTTTTTCATACACGCTCTCACAACTTTTGTCTTTAGTTGTGAAGTAAATATTGGCTATGATATGTGAATCATTGAGATGCATCAACATGCGTGTTAGTTTTCCTTTGTATTTGATGGAATGTTGTAATGGGGCGACCTAGGAGTAGGAATGAAAATGGAGTGGAAAGTTTCCGTTTGTCCGGAGAAAAAATGGAAACAGAGAGAAACCAACGTTTTGTTTCATTGGATCGTGCCATCGAGCAACCAACTATTAAATCACGTCTGTCGCGTTTGTGTCTCACCCTCCTCCATGGCTCGACCCCACACAGTCGCTTGGCATGCCACTCACCACAAAGCGAGTATAAGAAAACTTTCCCCCTGCTTGTCGATGGATCGCACCATGGAGTACCGGCACTACTAGAAAAGATTGACGAGTTGGGGGAGGACAGCTAGCTGTAGCACGGAGTCCCAAGAACTTTTTACATGCATGTTGTGGCCGGCTATTGCGACCTTTGAATGTGGAGCAGTCGCGTGCACCAGGAAGCGGCACAAGCGACAATTTCTCGGCCGGCGCGCCGCTTCAATGCCGGCGCCAGTGAGAGGTCGCGTCTGCTCTAGCCGGGCATGAATGCGGCACTGACCGTTTCAGGTAGGAAGCACGCGCGGTTGATGAAGAGGGTTCGGGTTGGTCAGGAGCTACCGTGGAAGCGGTCCGGACGCCCGCAAACAAGAGATGTTGTATGTTAATATGGTTGTGTATATAATTAACAACGTAAATAATGTGCCAGTTGGACAAATATGATTGGAGATGGAGATGGAAATGGAATTTTACGTAAACACAGATATGCATGTCTATGACTATGTGTGTGTGTGTGCGCAATGACTCTCGTGACCTGGAAGCGGGTGCGTGTTTTTGATCGAGTTTTCTTTCTTGGTACGTTAAAAAATTGTCCGTCAGTTTTTGTTTCTCTTTTCCGGGAACACGCGTATTCTATTTAAAACCACTGCTATGGAGAGATTTTTTTACTCCATTATAGCCTCTTGTTTGATAGAGTTTCTCGCATCTTGCTACCTCTTGAGCATGCGTTGGTTTTTCCCTTGAAGAGGAAAGGGTGAAGCAGCAAAGTAGGGTAAGTATTTCCCTCAGTTTTTGAGAACCAAGGTATCAATCGAGTAGGAGGCTCCTCAAAAGTCCCACGCAGCTACACAAACAAACAAGAACCTCACAATCAACGCAATAAAGGGGTTGTCAATCCCTTCATGGAAACTTGTGAAAGTGAGATCTGATAGAGATAATAAGATAAGATAAATATTTTTGGTATTTTTATGATATAGATTGTAAAGTAAAAGATGCAAATAAAAGTAGATGGAAAACTTATATGATAAATGATAGACCCGGGGGCCATAGGTTTCACTAGTGGCTTCTCTCAAGATAGCATAAGTATTACGGTGGGTGAACAAATTACTGTCGAGCAATTGATAGAAAAGTGCATGGTTATGAGAATATCTAGGCCTGATCATGTATATAGGCATCACGTCCATTACAAGTAGACCGACTCCTGCCTTCATCTACTACTATTACTCCACACATCGACCGACTCCTGCCTGCATCTAGAGTATTAAGTTCAAGAAAACAGAGTAACACATTAAGAAAGATGACATGATGTAGAGGGATAAACTCATGCAATATGATATAAACCCCATCTTTTTATCCTTGATGGCAACAATACAATACGTGCCTTGTTGCCCCTGCTGTCACTGGGAAAGGATACCGCAAGATTGAACCCAAAGCTAAGCACTTCTCCCATTGCAAGAAAGATCAATATAGTTGGCCAAACCAAACTGATAATTCGAAGAGACTTGCAAAGATAACAAATCATACATAAAAGAATACAGAGGAGATTCAAATATTTCTCATAGATAAACTTGATCATAAACCCACAATTCATCAGATCTCGACAAACACACCATAAAAATAGTAACATCAAATAGATCTCCAAGAAGATCGAGGAGAACTTGGTATTGAGATTCAAAGAGAGAGAAGAAGCCATCTAGCTAATAACTATGGACCCAAAGGTCTATGGTAAACTACTCACAACTCATCGGAGAGGCCTTGGAGATGATGTAGAGGACCTACATGGTCGATTCGCCTTCCGGCGGAGCACCGGCGAAGGCTCCAAGATGGGATCTCGCGGATACAGAAGGTTGCGGCGGTGGAATTAGGTTTTCGTGGTGGTCCTACATGTTTTCAGGGAACGGGAGTATATATAGGCAAAGGAAGTCCGTCGGTGGAGCAACGAGGGTCCCACGAGGGTGGGGGCGCGCCCACCCCCAGGGGGCACGCCGGGCTATTGGGGAACGTTGCAGAAAATTAAAATTTTCCTACGGTTTCACCAAGATCCATCTATGAGTTCATCTAAGCAACGAGTCATGGGAGAGAGTTTGCATCTACATACCACTTGTAGATCGCGTATGAAGCTTGCAAGGTGATGATGGAGTCGACTCGACGTGATTCAGATCACCGATGTCCAAGTGCTGAACGGACAGCACCTCCGCTGCTCAACACACGTGACGAGACGGGAGACGCCTCCTCCTTCTTGATCCAGCAAGGGGGAGGAGAGGTTGAGGAAGCTCGCCCAACGGCAAAGACGATGGCGTGGTGGTGTTTGTGCAGAGTATCTCGGCAGGCTTCGCCAAGCGCTTCGGAGGAGGAGAGGTGTTGGGAGGGAGGGCTGCGCCTTGGAGATGGGTACAGCAGCCCTCCCCCACCCTCTATTTATAGGGAAGGGGGGGGCCGACCCTCTAGATGGGATCTAGAGGGGGCGGCCAGGAGGGAGGCTTGCCCCTGCCAAGGGGCGCCTCGGGGTTTCCCCCACGCTAGGCGCATGGGCCCAAGGTGGGGCGCGCCAGCCTCCAGGCTGGCTCCTCCCTTATGCCCATAGGCCCTCCCGAGGGGTGGCCCTCCGGTGGACCCCGAACCCTCCGTGGTCCCAGACATTACCGATAGACCCCAAACTTTCCTGTCCGTATGACAACTTCCCTTATATAAAACTTCACCTCCGACCATTCCGAACTCCTCGTGACATCCGGGATCTCATCCGGACTCAACAACACTCGTAGTGACATACTAGTCTTCCTAATAACCCTAGCGCCACCGAACCTTATGTGTAGACCCTTCGGTTCGGGAGACACGCAGACATGACCGAGACGACTTTCGGCAATAACCAACAGCGGATCTGGATACCCATGTTGGATCCCACATGCTCCTTGATGATTTCATCGGTTGAACCACGATATCGAGGATTCGATCAAAACCTCAGATACAATTCCTTTGTCAATCGGTACGTTATTTGCCCGAGACTCGATCGTCGGTATCCCAATACCTTGTTCAGCCTCGCATCGCAAGTCACTTTACTCGCATCAGTAATGCATGATCCCGTACAACACCTTGGTAACCTTGAGCTCATTATGATGATGCATTACCGAGTGGGCCCAGAGATACCTCTCCGCCATACGGAGTGACAAATCCCAGCCTCGATCCGCGTCAACCCAACAGATACTTTCGATATACCTGTAATGCGCCTTTATAGTCACCCGATTCGCCAGACGCTTGATACACCCAAGGCACTCCTACCGTATCCGGGAGTTACACGATCTCATGGTTGAAGGAAGAGATACTTGACATTGGGAAAGCTCTAGCAAACGAACTACACGATCTTTGTGCTATGCTTAGGATTGGGTCTTGTCCATGACATCATTCTCCTAATGATGTGATCCCGTTATCAATGACATCCAATGTCCATAGTCAGGAAACCATGACTATTTGTTGATCACAACGAGCTAGTCAACTAGAGGCTCACTAGGGACATATCGTGGTCTATGTATTCACACGTGTATTACGATTTCCGGATAATATAGTTATAGCATGAATAAAAGACAATTATCATGAACAATGAAATATAATAATACTTTTATTATTGCCTCTAGGGCATATTTCCAATAGTCTCCCACTTGCACTAGTCACCAATCTAGTTACATTGTGATGAATCGAACACCCATAGAGTTTTGGTGTTGATCATGTTTTGCCCGCGAGAGAGGTTTAGTCAACGGATCTGCGACATTCAGATCCGTGTGCACTTTGCAAATCTCTATGTCTCCATCTTGAACATTTTCATGGATGGAGTTGAAACGACGCTTGATGTGCTCGGTCTTCTTGTGAAACCCGGCTCCTTGGCAAGGGCAATAGCTCCAAGTGTTGTCACGTAAGAGTTTGATCGCCCCGACACATTGGGTATGACTCTAGGTCGGTGATGAACTCCTTCACCCAAATCACTTCATGCGCTGCCTCCGAGGCTGCCATGTACTCCGCTTCACACGTAGATCCCGCCACGATGCTCGCTTGCACCGCACCACCATCGCTTCCACCATTCAACACGATCCGGTTGAGACTTAGAGTCATCCAGATCTGAGTCGGCTAGCGCCGACGTAACCCTTTACGACGAGCTCTTCGTCTCCTCCATAAACGAGAAACATGTCCTTTGTCCTTTTCAGGTACTTTAGGATATTTTTGACCGCTGTCTAGTGTTCCTTGCCGGGATTACTTTGGTATCTTGGTACCAAACTTACGGCAAGGTTTACATCGGTCCAGTACACAAGATGGCATACATAATAGATCCTATGGTGAAGCATAGGGATGACACTCATCTCTTCTTTATCTTTTGTCGTGGTCGGTGATCGAGCTGAGCTCAATCTCACACCTTGTAACATAGGCAAGAACCCTTTCTTGGACTGATCCATTTTGAACCTCTTCAAAATCTTATCAAGGTATGTGCTTTGTGAAAGACCTATGAGGCGTCTCAATCTATCTCTATAGATCTTGATGCCTAATATATAAGCAGCTTCTCCAAGGTCCTTCATTGAAAAACACTTATTCAAGTAGGCCTTAATGCTGTCCAGAAGTTTTGTATCATTTCCCATCAAGAGTATGTCATCTACATATAATAGGAGAAATGCTACAGAGCTCCCACTCACTTTCTTGTAAACGCAGGATTCTCCATAAGTCTGCATAAATCCAAACGCTTTGATCATCTCATCAAAGTGAATGTTCTAACTCCAAGATGCTTGCACCAGTCCATAAATGGATCGCTGGAGCTTGCATACTTTGTTAGCGTTCTTAGGATCGACAAAACCTTCCGCTGCATCATATACAGCTCTTCCTTAAGATGTCCGTTAAGGAATGCCGCTTTGACGTCCATCCGCCATATCTCATAATCATAGTATGCGGCAATTGCTAACATGATTCGGACGGACTTCAGCTTTGCTACGGAGAGAATGTCTCGTCAGAAGTCAATCCCTTGAACTTGTCGATAACCCTTAGCGACAAGTCGAGCCTTATAAATGGTAACATTACCATCCGCATCCGCTCTACTTCTTAAAAATCCATTTGTTTTCTATCGCCACGATCATCGGCAAGTCTGTCAAAGTCCATACTTTGTTTTCATACATGGATTCTATCTTGGATTTCATGGCTTCAAGCCATTTGTTGGAATCTGGGCCCGCCATCGCTTCTTCATAGTTCAAGGTTCACCATTGTCTAACAATCATGATTTCCGTGACAGGGTTGCCGCACCACTCAGTGCGGAACGTGTCCTTGTGGACCTACGAAGTTCAAGAGCAACTTGATCCGGTACCTTGATCATCATCATTGGTTTCTCTTCGCTTGGTGTGGGCATCACAGAACATTTTCCTGAGCTGCACCACTTTCCCGCTCGAGAGGTAGTACTTCATCGAAGTTCTACTTTCCTCCCACTTACCTCTTTCGAGAGAAACTCTTTTCCGTAAAGCATCCGTTCTGGCAACAAAGATTTTGCCTTCGATCTTAAGTAGAAGGTATACCCGACAGCTTCCTTAGTGTATCCTATGAATACGCATTTTTCCGACTTGGGGTCGAGCTTTTCAGTTGAAGTTTCTTGACATAAGCATCGCATCCCCAAACTTTTAGAAACGATAGCTTAGGTTTCTTCCCAAACCATAATTCATACGGTGTCGCCTCAACGGATTTAGACGGTGCCCTATTTAAAGTGAATGTAGCTGTCTCTAGAGCGATCCCCAAAATGATAGCGGTAAATCGGTAAGAGACATCATAGACCGCACCATATCCAATAGAGTGCGACACGACGCTCGGACACACCGTTTACCGAGGTGTTCTAGGCGGCGTGAGTTGTGAAATGATTCCACATTTCCTTAAGTGTGTACCAAATTTGTGACTTAAGTATTCTCCTCCACGATCCGATCAGAGGAACTTTATCTTTCGGTCACGCTGATTCTCCACCTCATTCTGAAATTCCTTGAACTTTTCAAAGGTCTCAGACTTGTGTTTCATTAAGTAGACATACCCATATCTACTTAAGTCATCAAGAGAGTGAGAACATAATGATATCCTCCGCGAGCCTCAACGCCATTGGACCGCACACATCGGTATGTATGATTTCCAACAAGTTGGTTGCTCGCCCATTGTTCCGAGAACGGAGTCTTGGTCATTTTGCCCATGAGGCATGGTTCGCATGTGTCAAACGATTCATAATCAAGAGACTCTAAAAGTCCATCAAGATGGAGCTTCTTCATGCGCTTGACACCAATGTGACCAAGGCGGCAAGTACACAAGTATGTGGGACTATCGTTATCAACTTTACATCTTTTGGCATCCACACTATGAACATGTGTAATATTACGCCGAGATTCATTAAGAATAAACCATTGACCATCGGAGCATGACCATAAAACATATCTCTCATATAAATCGAACAACCATTATTCTCGACTTAAATGAGTAGCCATCTCAGATTAAACGAGATCCAGATACAATGTTCATGCTCAAACTTGGCACTAAATAACAATTATTAAGGTTCAAAACTAATCCTGTGGGTAAATGTAGAGGCAGCGGTCGACGGCGATCGTGATCGACTGAACCATTCCCGACGCCAAGATCGTCACCTCGCCCTTTGCCGCCTCTGTTTATTCCGCAGCTTCATTGTGAGTTACAAATATGAGCAACGGCACCGTATGAAATACCCAGAGTTACTACGAGTAATCGGTAAGGTACACATCAATTACATGTATATCAAATATACCTTTGGTGTTGCGGCCTTCTTATCCGCTAAGTATTTGGGGCAGTTCCGCTTCCAAAGGACCCTTCCCTTGCAATAAAAGCACTCGCCTCGTGCTTGGGTCCATTCTTTGACTTCTTCCCGCAACAGCTTACCGGCGTGACAACATCTTTGCCGCCCTTCTTGAAGTTCTTCTTACCCTTGCCCTTCTTGAACTTAGTGGTCTTATTGACCATCAACACTTGATGTTCTTTCTTGATTTCAGCCTCTGCTGACTTCAAAGATCGAGAACACTTCAGAATGGTCTTCACCATCCCCGCATGTTGTAGTTCATCACAAAGCTCTTGTAGCTTGGTGGGAGCGATCGAGGATTCTGTCAATGACCGCCTCATCCGGGAGGTTAATGTTCGGTTGGGTCATACGGTTGTGCAACCGAGATATCTTCGGATGTGCTCACCGACAGTAACTGTTTTCCTCCATCTTACAACTATAGAACTTGCCGGAGACATCATATCTCTCGACCCGCACGAGCTTGAAAACAAGTTTCAGCTCTTCAACATCTCATATGCTCCGTGATGCTCAAAACGCTTTTGGAGCCCTGGTTCTAAGTCTGTAAAGCATGCCGCATCGAACGAGGGAGTAATCATCGACGAGTCCGCCAAACGCTCAAATCGCTTTGCAAAGGCTGGAGAGCAGTGGGTCACCTAACGGTGCTTCTAGGACATATTGTTTCTGGCAGCTATGAGGATGATCTCGGGTTCCGGACCCATCCGTATAGTTGCTGCCATAATCTTTCAGCTTGGTTCTCTCTAGGAATGCGCTGAAGTTCATGTTCACATTAGCGCTGGCCATTTGATCTACAAGACATATTTGCAAAGGTTTTAGACTAAGTTCATGATAATAAAGTTCTAATCAAATTATGAACTCCCACTTAGATTAGAAATCCTCTAGTCATCTAAGTGTTACACGATCCGAGTCGACTAGCCCGTGTCCGATCATCACGTGAGACGGACTAGTCATCGCGGTGAACATGTTCATGTTGATCGTATCTTCCATACGACTCATGTTCGACCTTTCGGTCTCCGTGTTCCGAGGCCATGTCTGTACATGCTAGGCTCGCTGTTAACCCTAAGTGTTTTCGCTGTGTAAAACTGTCTTACACCCGCTGTATGTGAACGTAAGAATCCATCACACCCGATCATCACGTGGTGCTTAGAAGTTTACTTAACTGTAGCAACGGTGCACGCTTAGGGAGAATACTTCTTGAAATTTTTTGTAAGGGATCATCTTATTTACTACCATCGTCCTAAGTAAACAAGATGCATAAACATAATAAACATCACATGCAATTATATATAGTTGTGACATGATATGGCCAATATCATACAGCTCCATTGATCTCCATCTTCGGGGCTCCATGATCATCTTGTCACCGGCTTGACACCATGATCTCCATCATCATGATCTCCATCATCGTGTCTTCATGAAGTTGTCACGCCAAACGACTACTTCTACTTCTATGGCTAACGCGTTTAGCAATAAAGTAAAGTAGTTTACATGGTGTTCTTCAATGACACGCAGGTCATACAAAAATAAAGACAACTCCTATGGCTCCTGCCGGTTGTCATACTCATCGACATGCAAGTCGTGAATCCTATTACAAGAACATGATCTCATACATCACAATTCATCATTCATCACAACTTCTGGCCATATCACATCACATGATCAATCGCTGCAAAAACAAGTTAGACGCCTTCTAATTGTTGTTGCATCTTTACGTGGCTGCAATTGGGTTCTAGCAAGAACGCTTTTCTTACCTAATTAATAACCACAACGTGATTTTGTCAACTTCTATTTACCCTTCATAAGGGCCCTGTTCATCGAATCCGCCCAACTAAAGTGGAGAGACAGACACCCGCCAGCCACCTTATGCAACTAGTGCATGTCAATCGGTGGAACCGGTCTCACGAAGCGCACGTAAGGTTGGTCCGGCCGCTTCATCCCACAATACCGCTGAAGCAAGAAAAGACTAGTGGAGGCAAGTAAGTTGAAAAGATCCACGCCCACAACAAAGTTGTGTTCTACTCTGCATTAGAGAACTACGACAGACCTAGCTCATGATACCACCGTTGGGGAACGCTTGCGAAAAATTAAAATTTTCCTACGGTTTCACCAAGATCCATCTATGAGTTCATCTAAGCAACGAGTCATGGGAGAGAGTTTGCATCTACATACCACTTGTAGATCGCGTGCGGAAGCTTGCAAGGTGATTATCGAGTCGTACTCGACGTGATTCAGATCACCGATGTCCAAGTGCTGAACGGACAGCACCTCCGCGTTCAACACACGTACGGGACGGGAGATGTCTCCTCCTTCTTGATCCAGCAAGGGGGAAGGAGAGGTTGAGGAAGCTCACTCCAACGGCAGCACGACGGCATGGTGGTGTTGGTGCAGCAGTACTCCGACAGGGCTTCGCCAAGCGCTTACGGAGGAGGAGAGGTGTTGGGGAGGGGAGGGGCTGCGCCTTGGCGATGGGTACATCAGCCCTCCCACCACCCTCTATTTACAGGGGAAGGGGCAAGGGGGGCCGACCCCTCTAGATGGGATCTAGAGGGGGGGCGGCGGCCAGGGAGGGGAGGCTTGCCCCCAAGCAGGGGCGCCTCGGGTTTCAACCCTAGGCGCATGGGCCCAAGGTGGGGCACGCCCAGCCCTCCAGGGCTGGCTCCTCCCTTATGCCCATGTGGCCCTCCGGAGGGGTGGCCCCTCCCGTGGACCCCGAACCCTCCGTGGTCCCAGACATTACCGATAGACCTCAAACTTTCCGGTGTCCGTATGACAACTTCCCATATATAAAACTTCACCTCCGGACCACTCCGAACTCCTCGTGACGTCCGGGATCTCATCCGGACTCAAAACATTCAGAGTCACATACTAGTCTTCCTAATAACCCTAGCGCCACCGAACCTTAAGTGTAGACCCTACGGGTTCGGGAGACACGCAGACATGACCGAGACGAATCTCGGGCAATAACCAACAACGGGTCTGATACCCATGTTGGCTCCTACATGCTCCTCGATGATTTCATCGGTTGAACCACGATGTCGAGGATTCGATCAAAACCTCAGATACAATTCCTTTGTCAATCAAGACGTTATTTGCCCGAGACTCGATCGTCGGTATCCCAATACCTTGTTCACCTCATTACCGCAAGTCACTTTACTCATACCGTAATGCATGATCCCGTAGCCAACACCTTGGTCACCTTGAGCTCATTATGATGATGCATTATTGAGTGGGCCCAGAGATACCTCTCCGTCATACGGAGTGACAAATCCCAGTCTCGATCCGTGTCAACCCAACAGATACTTTCGGAGATACCTGTAACGCACCTTTATAGTCACCCATTTACATTGTGACGTTTGATACACCCAAGGCACTCCTACGGTATCCGGGAGTTACACGATCTCATGGTTGAAGGAAGAGATACTTGACATTGGTAAAGCTCTAGCAAACGAACTACACGATCTTTGTGCTATGCTTAGGATTGGGTCTTGTCCATCACATCATTCTCCTAATGATGTGATCCCGTTATCAATGACATCCAATGTCCATAGTCAGGAAACCATGACTATCTGTTGATAACAACGAGCTAGTCAACTAGAGGCTCACTAGGGACATATTGTGGTCTATGTATTCACACGTGTATTACAATTTCCGGATAATACAGTTATAGCATGAATAAAAGACAATTATCATGAACAATGAAATATAATAATACTTTTATTATTGCCTCTAGGGCATATTTCCAACAAGGGCACCCTCGTGGCCCCTCGTTTGTTGCTTGACGTTCACTCCAAGTCTCCTGGTTTGGATTTGTTCCAGAAAGATTGCTCCCGAAGGTTTCATCTTGTTTGGACTCCGTTTGATATTCCTTTTCTTCGAAACACTGAAATAGGCAAAAAAAACAGCAATTTGGGCTGGGCCTCCGGTTAGTAGGTTAGTCCCAAAAATGATATAAAAGTTTAGAGTAAAGCCCATAAACATCCAAAACAGGTAATATAATAGCATGGAGCAATCAAAAATTATAGATACGTTGGAGACGTATCACGTCTTGCTCTCTGACCCTCTCCATATAAAAACAAGATGACAATGTCCACTCTATCTCTCTCCTCACCGGTGGTCACAGATCCGGCCAAATCTCGTCCGTTGCGGGAGTTGAGGAGGTGCAGCATTGACGTTGCCGCCGTCAGCGATGGAGGAAGCTGATGCGCACCGTCCTCTCGGAACCAGTGCTGGTGCGGACGAAGGTGCTCCACGCCCTTGTTCGCTGCCGTCATGTGGGCGGATCCCGCCCGCCCGCCTAACCGACATCTCGCCCACTTGAGGTATAACTTTTTGTACTGGCCCAGCTCCCTGCTGCATGCTGGCTTTCTTCTATGCGACTACTCCCCAGCTCCCCATGTATAGTAGCTAGGGTTCGTTGACTGGTCCAACATCACCTACTATTATAGAGGAAGTGCCACTTGAAAAGTTGTCTTGGTTTATGCCTCGGTGGAGGTATACATGTTGTTTCGACAAAAAGTACATGGTGGTTGTGCGGTCATTGTCCATATGCTCCTATTGCTGCTGTTAATCTAATACTATCACTAGTTAAATGAAGAAATTCTTTTTTTTCTAGGGTATCCTGGTTTAGTGCCCATCAAGATAATCATGATGCTTCTGTTTGTTGGTGTACTTTTCATTAATTCTTATTGACAATTGAGATGTCGTTGTTAATCTTGTAAAACAAAGTAACAACACTATATCCCTTTTTTATATTTTTGGAAACTGCGATGCGTATCCCTATACCCGGGCATGTATTCCTCAATTTTAGTGGAACTGCACAAAATTGGATGGCCATTGTTGTTCCGCCTCACTGTCCTCTGCCACGTGGTTCTTCCTTCCTTGAGCCTGATTACTGAGAAGAACCAGATCACCGTGAGGATTTGTCGAACTTCATAGCTGCCTCACCCAAACTTGATGCCAAATGGATGATGCATCACCATGATGACCTATCAATGCTCATGGTTGCGCCTCATGGTTGCGTCGGCTGGTGAAGCTGATCGATTTTCAATGAAAAACAAGTTGTCTTCCATCAGTGCTCTTTGCTTGTTACCCACAAAGATGATATCCTTCGTCAGTTCACCTTCGTTGCATTGGAGAAGCAGTCGTCTTTCACGTTGGTGCAGTTTTACCACACAATTGGCTATGAACCAAATGTTTCCTCGAAGAAGGATCAACGTTGGTACTAAGAGCACAAGTTTTGTATTGATTTCTAAGCCTTCTCAGAACTTTGTCTCCAGCTCCCCTGTAATTTTATTTGTCTAGCTATTAACTTTGATTAAAAAATGGTGTGGACTAAAAACCCGAATGGACGTAGTAGCCCTCCATTTTTATTTACTATGCATATTAGATTTGACTGAAGTCAAACTTTGTAAAGTTTGACCAAGTTTAGGCTGAAAACAACAAACCATAATTATTAGAGAGGGCAAACTGTACATACTCTCAAACCTTTCCGATAATTGAAATTAAAATTATTTATTTGTACACACTCTCACACGTTTTCGATAATTTGGCGCATGTGTGGTTGTTCACTCAAGGGAGGGTAGTGTACCGCACGTGAAGGACAGGAAGTGCAACCAGGACGCGTCAATCGTTAGTTCATCAGAAGTACTCCCTCCCTTCCTAAATATTTGTCTTTCAAGTGGTTTGAAATGGACTACCACATACAGATGTATATAGACATATTTTATAGTGTAGATTCACTCATTTTGCTCTGTATGTAGTCATTTGTTGAAATCTCTGGAAAGATAGATATTTAGGAACAGAGGGAACAGTAGTTTTCTTCACTGCTACATTAAATAAAGAGTTCCGTTTCGTACTTACACAATTTAAAACAATTGTTATGGAGAGAATAAGAAAACCACTCCACTATATATTAGTCGTATATACACGAGTACTATATGGATGTAGCTTCATTGACTTTAGTGCACCTGCCTTTGTGTTTATGATAGGTGGGCCCAAAATGTGGCAGGCCCACCTGTCATACACCCAAAAGCAGGTGCAGTTAAGGCACCAGAGCTCAGTTCGTACTATAGTATATATATAAGTTGGAGCCTCGGCGCTAGTTCGCTAGGGTTTGCACTCTCAACACTCTCGCCGCACTACATATATATATATATATATATATATATATATATATATATACACGCTGGAGACTTAGCCTTCCTTTGCTAGGGTTTGCTATATTCACAGTCTCTCACCCTCTCTTCAATAGATCTAAACAAGACTGTGTTAGCCTCTTGTCTCTCTCTCCCCCCTCACAGCTGGTGAAGGAGGCGTCCGGATCCCGTCGCACCAAGAAGGGGAGGAGGTGCAGCGTTTACTCTATCGCCCTCGGTGAGGGAGGCAATCCACTGCTGGCTTCGCTATTCTCTTTCACCCAGCGCCTGTGCGGGAGGGCCACCGACCCCTTCTTCCTCGTTGTCGTATGTAGTGTGGGCAGATCCGGCCTCCCACCGCACGCCTTGCCACATCCCGACGACCCTATGGTGTAAGTTTCTTTGAAACCATCGTTGCTCTAGCTGCATGTGGATCTTTTTTGATCTGTAGTGGAATTTAGGTCTTGGTTTAAAGAGGAAAGAAGGGCGCGGTGGGCTGGATCATGAATCTAGAACGTGGTTCAATGAGGAAAGGAGGGACGGAAAGTAGTATAGACAGGCTATGGAGCCGCTTTGTTGGTCGAAAAGGGGGAAAGGGGGTAACCCAGTACACTGGGGGGTCGGGTATTTTATGCAGGACTAGATTTGCTACCCTCATATAGGAAAAAGTTCAAAGAGAACAAATATGGGACGAACGTAGATATGCTGCTTGGCTACATACTCTGCATCACCCATTTATACGTGTGGACGCACATGGTGCTGGCATGTCCCATACAGCTATTTTGCTGGTGTTAATCTAAGAATGCCGCCAGAAAATTGAAGCAATGCCACTATTAAAAGTAAATTACATTTTTTAATGAATGTTGTTTTAAGAGAAAGTCTCTGTTAATATGAATCAATGCAACCGTCTTAGAAATGCTACTATCCTACTTTGTTTTCCATCAAGATAAGGTAGATGCTTCTTTCTGTCACCGTTTGTTTCATCCTCCTTTATTGGCAAGTAATTGTTTCCTTTTTTGCCTCTGCTAAAATAGGGGTATCTATTCAACTTGTTGCTATTGCGACATTTTGCTTCGCTATGCGAAACACTTTGCTTGATTTCAGTGCAACTGCACAAAACAAGATTGGATTTCCTCCTCACGTTGGTAGATTCGTAGGTGATCTTGTGTGCGTCATGACAGGTTGGTACTTGCCTTCATCCACATGATCTTGCAGTGTGTCTTGAGATGTTGTGCTACTTGTATTGGTACAGTTTTAAATAAATGTTGAATTGAAGCTATTGTATTGTTCTCTTTTCCCATTAAGTAGTGAACAAAAATGGTACGAACCCAAACATGATGCTTGTTGCTTTGTTACAACAAACTGTGCACCACTCCCTTTATAAGTAGATGGAAGCACATGGTGTTGTTTTTTTGAGGGTTAAGACAGTAGGAAAGGCTCCTAATGCACATGGTGTTTTTGCGCCCACTCTCCCCTGGAACTGTTTGTGCTTTTTGTTAATCTAATGCCGCTGGTAAAATTAAGCAATTCCACTCTCAGAATTAACTACTAAATCTTATTTCAAAACTGCAACACTTGTTAGGGATTGGCGGGATTACCATTTTTGTGGCCGCATGTTTCATCCTCCTTTATTAGCCAGTAATTGATTCCTTTTTTGCCTCTATTTAAACAGGGATATCTATTCAACTTGTTGTTATTACGACATTTTGCTTCGCTACGCGAAACGCTTTGCTTGATTTCAGTGCAACTGCACAAAAAGAAATTGGATTTCCTATTCATGTTGGTAGATTCGTATTTTATGATGGTGGTCTCATGAAAGGTCAGCATAGGCCTTCATTCACATGATTGTGCAGTGTGCGTTGAGATGTTGTGCTACTTGTATTGGTAATATTTTAAATAAATATTGAATTGAAGCTATTGTATTGCTGTCTTTTCCCATTAAATAGTGAACAAAAATGGGACCAACCCGGACATGATGTTTGTTGCTTTGTTACAACAAACTCTACATCACCCCCATTATAAGTAGATAGAAGCACATATTGTTGTTGCGCCCACTCTCCCTTGGAATTGTTTATGCTTTTCGTTAATCTCATGCTGCTGGTAAAATTAAGCAATGCCACTCTCAGAATTAACTACTGAATCTTATTTGAAAAAAGTAGGAAAGGCTCCTACTGCACATATTGTTGTTGCGCCCACTCTCCCTTGGAACTGTTTATGCTTTTTGTTAATCTAATGCCGCCGGTAAAATTAAGAAATGGCACTCTCAGAATTAATTAACTACTAAATCTTAGTTCAAAACTGCAACACTTGTTAGGGATTGGCGGGATTACCATTTTTGTGACCGCATGTTTCATCCTCCTTTATTAGCCAGTAACTGATTCCTTTTTGGTGGGACCCTCCTTGGTGGGAGGCTGACTTGTGGGCCTACTAAGTTGACGGAGACGGAGGGCTTTGTCAACTTAGTCAATATGAACGAATCTAGCTCCAGTGACCGTACGATGCCCATCCAACGGCCATAGTGCTTCTTCAACCTCTGATCTTCTTGCTCCAGCCGCCCAAAGCAGCGCCGGTCGGGCCGCATGCTCCTGCCTCCTGTGGCCGGCTGTGCTGCTGCAGAGGCCTCACCGCCCCTACTATTCCCACCGCTGGCCAGGCCCTGTGGTGACAGCAGTCTCACACCGTAGCCGAACCAGTGAACCCTCGTACTCCTCTCTGCACGGGCTTCCACTGCCGCGTCTTCCCCAGCTCCGCGTCATCCCCTTCCTAGGCCTCACCGTCGTCCATCTCCTTGGTGCTCTCGGCGCGGCGTGGTTAATGTGGTCAAGGAATGACTTCCATCGGAAGAGTAATGTACGTGGAGAGGCTGACAGCTGGGTCCATGACAGCCGTAAGGAAGTGCCTCCTTATTACGCGCAAAATTATTATTCCTCCACCTAACAGCGGGGACCCACTGGTCGGGTCACTGTATTTCGCGAAAAATTGTTCCCCCTATGTCAGCTCGGACCAACCGGAGTGCCTCCTTATTACGCACAAAAAATGAATACTCCCCCTGCTAGCTAGGACCCTCCTTGGTGGGAGGCTGACTTGTGGGCCTACTAAGTTGACGGGGACGGAGGGCTTGGTCAAGTTAGTCAATATGAACGATTCTGTCTCTAGTGACCGTACGATGTCCATCCAACGGCCATAGTGCTTCTTCAACCTCTGGTCTTCTTGCTCCAGCCGCCCAAAGCAGCGCCGGTCGTACCGCATGCTCCTGCCTCCCATGGCCCGCTGTGCTGCCGCAGAGGCCTCACCGCCCCCTACTATTCCCACCGCTGGCTAGGCCCTGCGGCGACGGCAGCCTCACACCGCAGCCGATCCAGCGAACACTCGCACTCCTCTCCATGCGGGCTTCCGCTGCCGCATCTTCCCCGGCTCCGCGTCATCCCCTTCCTAGACCTCGCCCTCGTCCACCGCCCTGGTGCTCTTGGCGCGGCGTGGTCAACATGGTCAAGGAATGACTTCCATCGTAAGAGTAATGTACGTGGAGAGGCTGACAGCTGGGTCCACGACGGCCATAAGGAAGTGCCTCCTTATTACGCGCAAGATTATTATTCCTCCACCTGACAGCGGGGACCCACCGGTTGAGCCACCGTACTTCGCGAAAAAAATGATTCCCCCCTAATTGTTTGGACCTACCAGCTACATCTTTGCACGCAAGGAAGTGCGTCCATATTACGGGCAAAAAAATGATTCACCCCCAGACTGCTGGGACCCACCAGCTCCATCTTTGCACGCCAGGAAGTGCATCCGGGAAAAAAACGATTCGCACCCTGACTGCTGGGACCCACCAGCTATATCTTTGCACGCAAGGAAGTGCCTGACAGTCGGGACCCACCTGGTCGAAGCATACATAGCGTTTTCATTCTGGTCGTGAACGTGTACGTACATACTGGTCGATCTAGAGGCGCGCACTTGTCGTAGTAGAGGCGCCCACATAGCATGTACACGTATGTACAGCAGCCAGGGTGCAAGAAAGTAAATACGGCCACGTAGTACATATGGGCGGGGTCTCGAACGCGTACTCGCGCATACGTACGGCCAAGGCTCGTGTACATGGCTGGGTTGGAACGGAGAAACAATGTCGTCGTCGTGTTCATGGGGATCCAACCGGTTGGGTCAGAACGAAATGCGTCATCGTGTTCATTAGGAGGGCTTGGACGGAACAGCTGATGGAAATGAGGCCTGGCGTACCGCAGAACGGAGGAAACGGCCTTTTGTTCGACCGGCCACGTTCGAAATGGGATCTTGTTCATCGGGAGGGGTCTGGCATACCGCAAAACGGAGGAAACGGACTTGTGTTGGACCTCCTGCGGTCGAAACGGGGTCCTGTTGATTGGCAGGGGTGTGGCGTATCGCAAAACGGAGGAAACGGACTTGTGTTGGAGCGCTACGGTCGAACCGGGGGTCCTGTTCAACGGGACGGGTGGGGCGTACCGCAAAACGGGCCTCCATGGGGTTACTATTCATCTCCACTGTCGACCTCCTCCAGCCTCCACGGGCTACTGTTCATCCACCGTCGACCTCCTCCAGCCTCCACCTACGACTGTTCATCCACGGGCCCCTGTTCATCCAGCCTCCACCGCACGCTACTAAACCGTCTACTATTCAACCACCCCTCTCCACGGGCTCCTGTTCAACCACCCCTCCACGGGCTATTCTTCATCCACCCCTCCACCATCTAATGTTCATCCAGCCCTCCACAGGGTCATCCTGTTCATCCAGCCCTCCACGGGGTCATGTTCATCCAGCCCCAACCAGCTCGATCGATCGGGGTCCTGTTCATCCAGAGGCAACACCACGGGGTCCTGTTCATCCACCCCCACCGCTCACTGCTCATCCAACCCCCCCCCCCCCACGCTCACTGTTCATCCAGAGGCAGCATCGATCGGGTTCGGTTAACAGCCATCGATCGATCGCTCGGTTTCAGTAACACATAGCCTGCAGTGCAATCGCTCGGGTTCAGTTAGAGCCCAACGCCTCGCACACACGCGCGTACGTGTACATGACAAACACGCATCGCTCGGCCCTCGACCACCCACCGTAACCGGGAACTCGACCAAACACCATCTATGGACAAGCTATTCATTCAGCATTGAACATAATATTAGCACCGAAAGTGTACTCCAAGATGACATTTAACTTATGCGCACAAATGAAAAATGCAGATTACTAAAGTGTACATGGATAACATACAATACCTGAACAACTGTGGAGCCAACCACCAACTTGGCACCTTCAAACGGATCAGGAAATACACCCAAGGTCTCTAGTCTAGGCGTAGAGACCAGAGTTATCGGTGAAGGTTTATAACAACAATCAAGGAGCAACCTTTGAAGTGAAGGGGCTTCTTCGATGATGAGCTCTTGTCCTTCAAACGAATTCCAATGCTTACAAGGTGAGGGGGCGTTATTTTGAGACAAGGTATATGGATTCTTAGTCCAAAAACAAGCACCAGATGCTCCAGTGCAGGGCAGCTGGAGTGGATGATGCTGTGAAGTGAGGCCACCGACAGATCAACCAACACAAGCGCAAGTTTTTTTAGCAGTGGGAGTTGAAGCATTGTACCAGATTGTCTGCTAGATGGCACGGGGTCAAGGTGGCGGTGTGGAGAGAGGAGGAAAACCATGAGATGGGCATCGGTGATGAGGGCACAGATGCAGCTCTTGGTGGTAACCTATCGATGTAGCCATGGTAGAACTCAAGCTGCTGGGGTTTATCGAATTGATGGGATGTTAGCTAGGTGGCCACCATGCAGGATATGTCCAGCAGGTAGCACGCCGGGATGCAGATGCGTTTAATAGAGCCCTTGTGGGAGGAGATGATGGCTCAAGCGAGTTCAGAATCATCATCAATAGATAGCTGATGACAGTCGCTATTAAGAGGCACGGTGCGCCATAGAGTGAGCCACTGAGATGCGAGGCCTTGTGTGCGGCAACCATTCTTGGTGGGGAGAAGGGAGATGATATCCCCAAGGATGTCGTCCGGTGTCGGGGGAAATACATAGGGGTACATGTATTCCCCTGACTCGTGTGTGGACAACCAAGGACAGAGCAATGTAAACAAGAGACCAAGAGGCCCGAAGAACCAGCTAGCAAAACAAAACGAACCGATGCTGAGGCAGAAGGACCAGATGTTATCAAGAGAGAGGCCTCCTTTGCCGGGCAGGCAAGCCCGGCAAGGTGCAAGGCCACCCGAGAAGAAGAGGACCAAGGTGTCCCGGCAGGGCCTACCGGGACTCATGGAGACTAGATCACCCCACCGACCACTCCACCACGACCCACGTCATGCATCAGTGCGATGTCAAGATGCAGGATGATTAAGTGGCAGCCATTCGCCACATGGCAGCCACTTACTACCTAGTGAACCCACAAATGACACTCATACATGTCAAGCGAGCAGGCATGGAGCTGGCGAATTAGCCCGGCAAGCCTTGTCAGCCAACCAACGACGTGACACTAAGCAGCGCATTAAATGCACATTATTAGAGTTAGGTATGATAGCACTGTTTGCTATCATATCAGTGCCTAATGACTAATTTGCAACTATGGTAACCCCTTGATCTATAAAAGGAGGCCCATGGCAACGATTCAAGGGTTAGAGTTTTAGACCACTCACACCCCGATATGCGCGTGATCGTCGCTGCCCCGAGGTAACCCTTGCCAGGCAAGTGTACTACACACCACTGATGACCCACAAGTATAAGGGATCTATCGTAGTCCTTTCGATAAGTAAGAGTGTCGAACCCAACGAGGAGCAGAAGGAAATGATAAGCGGTTTTCAGCAAGGTATTCTCTGCAAGTACTGAAATAAGTGATAACAAATAGTTTTGTGATAAGATAAATTGTAACGAGCAACAAGTAACAAAAGTAAATAAAGTGCAGCAAGGTGGCCCAATCCTTTTTGTAGCAAAGGACAAGCCGGAACAAACTCTTATAATAGGAAAAGCGCTCCCGAGGACACATGGGAATATCGTCAAGCTAGGTTTCATCACGCTCATGTGATTCGCGTTCGGTACTTTGATAATTTGATATGTGGGTGGACCGGTGCTTGGGTGTTGTTCTTACTTGAACAAGCATCCCACTTATGATAAACCTCTATTGCAAGCATCTGCAACTACAACAAAAGTATTAAGGTAGACCTAACCATAGCATGAAACATATGGATCCAAATCAGCCCCTTACGAAGCAACGCATAAACTAGGGTTCAAGCTTCTGTCACTCTAGCAACCCATCATCTACTTATTACTTCCCAATGCCTTCCTCTAGGCCCAAATAATGGTGAACTGTTATGTAGTCGATGTTCTCATAACACCACTAGAGGTTATACAACATACATCTCATCAAAATATAGAACGAATACCAAATTCACATGACTACTAATAGTAAGACTTCTCCCTTGTCCTCAGGAACAAACGTAATTACTCACAAAGCATATTCATGTTCATAATCAGAGGGGTAATAATACGCATAAAGGATCTGAAAATATGATCTTCCACCAAATAAACCAACTAGCATCAACTACAAGGAGTAATCAACACTACTAGCAACCTACTAGCACCAATCCCGGATTTGGAGACAAGAATTGGATACAAGAGATGAACTAGGGTTTGGAGATGACATGGTGCTGGTGAAGATGTTGATGGAGATTGCCCTCTCCCGATGAGATGAGCGTTGGTGATGACGATGGTGATGATTTCCCCCTCCCGGAGGGAAGTGTCCCCGGCAGAATAGCTCTGCCGGAGCCCTAGATTGGTTCCGCCAAGGTTCCGCCTCGTGGCGGCGGAGTCTCGTCCCAAAAGGTTGCTTATGATTTTTTTTTCTCATCGGAAGACTTCATATCGGAGAAGATGGGCATCGGAGAGCCACCAGGGGGCCCACGAGGTAGGGGGCGCGCCCAGGGGGGAGGGGCGCACCCAGGGGGAGGGGCGCACCCCCCACCCTCGTGAGCAGGGTATGGGCCCCCTGGCCTTCATCTTTGGCGACGATTTTTCTTTATTTATTTTAAGATATTCCGTGGAGTTTCATGACATTTGGAGTTCTTGCAGAATAGGTCTCCAATATTTGCTCCTTTTCCACCGAATTCCAAATATGCCGGCATTCCCCTCTTCATGGTAAACCTTGTAAAATAAGAGGAATAGCCATAAGTATTGTGACATATCATGAAATGACAGCACATAATGCGATAAATATTGATATAAAAGCATGATGCAAAATGGATGTATCAACTCCCCCAAGCTTAGACCTCACTTGTCCTCAAGCGAAAAGCCGATAACAATAAATATGTCATCATGTTTAGAAGTAGAGGCGTCGATAAAAATAAAATACGTACATGAAGGCACCATGATTATTTTCATAACTGCAACATATATAGATTTGTCATATGATTACTTATGTTCAAGTGATGATCTTTTCACAAAGCCTAAGTATCAATCATAAACCTTATTGAGCACCAACAAATTATACCCTCAGTCATTGAAGCAATTGCAATTTATCATAACATTGGAAAGAGTCTATGTCAGAGCTTAAAAGCAAGTCCACATACTCAACTATCACTTAGTCCTTCATAATTGCTAACACTCACGCAATACTTGTGGTTACGGAGTTTTAACCGACACAGAGAAAGATAGGGCTTGTAGTTTTGCCCCACAACCTTTACCTCAAGGGTAATGTCAACAATAATAATTCATGCTCCCCGCATCCAATTAGATATATATATATATATATATATATATATATATATATATATATATATCATGTTCTTTCCAACATGCTGAGCTTGCCAAAGGATAAAATGAAAAAGGAAAGGTGAAGATCACCGTGACTCTTGCATAAAGTAGAGGATAATAATAAAAGATAGGCCCTTCGCAGAGGGAAGCAGAGGTTGCCATGCGCTTTTATGTTTGGATGCACAAAATCTTAATGCAAAAGAACATCACTTTATATTGCCCCTTGTATGTGAACCTTTATTATGCAGTCCGTCGCTTTTATTGCGTCCGCAACAAGTTCGTACAAAGCTTATTTCTCTGCACTAATAAGTCATGCATATTTAAAGAGCAATTTTTATTGCTTGCACCGATGACAACTTACTTGAAGGATCTTACTCAATCCATAGGTAGATATGGTGGACTCTCATGGCTAAACTGGTTTAAGGGTAATTGGAAGCACAAGTAGTATCTCTACTTGGTGCTAAGAATTTGGCTAGCATGAGGGGGAAAGGCAAGCTCCACATGTTAGAGGAACCATGACAACATACTTTATCTCAGATGTAAGAAAACATTCATTATGTTGTCTTCCTTGTCCAACATCAACTCTTTAGCATGTCATATTTTAATGAGTGCTCCCAATCATAAAAGATGTCAATGATAATATATCTATATGTGAAACCTCTCTCTCCTTATTACTTCCTATTAATTGCAACGATGACCAGAGCTATATTTGCCAACTCCCAACAACTTTTAATCATCATACTCTTTCTATGTGGAGTCATTACTTTCACTAAGATCAATATAAACTCTTTGTTTATTTTTATTCTTTTCTTTATTCACCCAAGATCATGGCAAAGTAATCAAGCCCTTGACTCAACACTAATCTTTATTATATATAGCTCACGGACTCGATTGCATAGAGGGATCATAAAGCAAAACTCAAAACTAGATCGTGCCATGACTTTATTCTACTAAATCAAGATACTACTAATAGGATCGAACTAAGAAAAACGGTAAAGATAGGAGTTGTGATGGTGATACGATACCGGGGCACCTCCCCCAAGCTTGGCAGTTGCCAAGGGGAGTGCCCATACGCATGTGATTATATCTCCTTCTTTGTTGTTGGTGGTGGAGGTGTTGTTGATGATGGAAGCTTGTCGTCCACCTTCCATGGCATAGGCTCACCCTCATAGAAGGATGATCGAGTCTCTGGAATCCTCAAATCTGCAACGGAAACATTTCGAAACGAAAACAGAGGATATTTGCGTGATACAGTCATCAAAACCTTCGGGAGAATATATAATGAATTTTTACCGACCAAAATACGTATCGTGCAAGAAAACGGAGTCCGGAGGGCACATGAGGTGCTCACGAGGTAGGGGGCACGCCCAGGGGGGTAGGGTGCGCCCTCCACCCTCGTGGAGGCCTCGTGTCCTCCCCGGACTACTACTTATTTTTCTATTTTTCTAATTATTCCAAAACGGAGAAATATTGCTTTAAAAATTGTTTTGGGGTCGGTTTACTTACCGTACCACATACCTATTCCTTTTCGGAGTCTGGAACATTCTAGAAAGTGTCCCTTATGTATTCCTCCGGGGTTACGGTTTCAATAATATTGGTTTCAACATTTATGGGATTACCTGAGATATAATGTTTGATTCTTTGACCGTTTACCACCTTCGGATTTGTGCCTGCGAATTTGTTGATTTTTATGGCACCGGAATGATAGACCTCCTCGATAACTTAAGGACCTTCCCATTTGGAGAGAAGTTTTCCTGCAAAAAAATCTTAAACGAGAGTTGTATAGTAATACATAATCACCTACATTAAACTCACGCTTTTGTATCCTTTTGTCATGCCATCTTTTAACTTTTTCTTTAAATAACTTGGCATTTTCATAGGCTTGGGTTCTCCATTCATCAAGTGAGCTAATATCAAATAACCTCTTCTCACCGGCAAGTTTGAAATCATAGTTAAGCTTTTTAATAGCCCAATATGCCTTATGTTCTAATTCGAGAGGTAAGTGACATGCTTTTCCATAAACCATTTTATACGGAGACATACCCATAGGATTCTTATATGCAGTTCCATAGGCCCATAACGCATCATCAAGTTTCTTGGACCAATTCTTTCTAGACCTATTAACAGTCTTTTGCAAAATTAATTTGAGCTCTCTATTACTCAATTCTACTTGACCACTAGACTGCGGGTGATATGGAGATGCAATTCTATGATTAATGTCATATTTAGCAAGCATTTTACAGAAAGCACCATGAATAAAGTGTGAACCACCATCAATCATTAAATATCTAGGGACTCCAAACCTCGGAAAAGTAACTTCCTTAAGAATTTTAATAGAAGTGTTATGATCAGAACTACTAGTTGGAATAGCTTCTACCCACTTAGAAACGTAATCAACAGCAACTAAAATATGTGATTATCCATTAGAGGCAGGAAAGGTCCCATATAATCAAAGCCCCAAACATCAAATGGTTCAATAACAAGTGAATAATTCATAGGCATTTCTTGACGTCTACAAATATTACCAATTCTTTGACATTCATCACAAGACAAAACAAACTTACGGGCATCCTTGAAGAGAGTAGGCCAATAAAAACCAGACTGCAATACCTTATGTGCAGTTCTATCTCCAACGTGGTGTCCTCCATAAGCTTCGGAGTGACACTTGCGTAGGATCTGTTCCTGTTCATGCTCAGGTACACAACGTCTAATAACACCATCTACTCCTTCTTTATAAAGATGTGGATCATCCCAAAAGAAATGTCTCAAATCATAAAAGAACTTTTTCTTTTGTTGGTATGTGAAGCTAGGTGGTATAAATTTAGCAACAATATAATTAGCATCATCAGCATACCATGGAGTGCTACGAGAAGTGCTTATGACATTTAACTATTCATCAAGAAAGCTATCATCAATAGGTAGTGGGTCATCAAGAACATTCTCTAACCTAGATAAGTTGTCTGCAACTGGGTTCTCAGCTCCTTTTCTATCAACAATATGCAAATCAAATTCTTGCAGCAAGAGAACCCATCTAATAAGTCTAGGTTTAGCATCTTTCTTTTCCATAAGATATTTAATAGTAGCATGATCGGTGTGAATAGTTACTTTAGAAACAACAATATATGGTCTGAATTTATCACAAGCAAACACAACTGCTAAGAGTTCCTTTTCAGTAGTAGCATAATTTCTTTGAGCATTGTCTAGAGTCTTACTAGCATAATGGATAACATTTAATTTCTTATCAACTCTTTGCCCTAGAACATCACCTACATCATAATCACTAGCATCATACATAATTTCAAAGGGTAAATTCCAATCAGGTGGCTGAACAATAGGTGCAGAGACTAATGCTTTCTTAAGTATTTCAAATGCTTCTACACAATCATCATCAAAGACAAATGGTACATCTTTTGTAATAAATTAGTCAGAGGACGAGAGATTTTTGAGAAGTCCTTAATGAACCTCCTATAAAATCCAGCGTGACCAAGGAAACTTCTTATAACTTTGATGTCCTTGGGACATGGCATCTTTCAATAGCATCAACCTTGGTTTTATCAACTTTAATACCTCTTTAAAAAACTTTGTGCCCTAAGACAATACCTTCATTAACCATAAAGTGGCACTTTTCCCAATTCAAGACAAGATTAGTTTCTTCACATCTCTGCAAAACTCGATCAAGATTGCTCAAGCAATCATCAAAAGAGGAACCATAGACGGAAAAGTCATCCATGAAAACCTCACAAATCTTTTCACAAAAATCAGAGCATATAGCCATCATGCATCTTTGAAAGGTAGCAGGTGCATTACATAAACCAAAAGGCATACGTCTATAAGCAAAAGTACCAAAAGGGAATGTAAAAGTAGTCTTTGATTGATCTTTAGCCGACACAGGTATTTGAGAGAAACCAGAATAACCATCTAGAAAGCAATAATGTGTATGTTTGCATAATCTTTCTAGCATTTGATCAATAAAAGGTAAGGGGTAATGATCTTTCTTAGTAGCTTTATTTAATTTGCGGAAATCAATTACCATCCTATAACCTGTGATAATTCTTTGCGGGATCAATTCATCTTTATCATTAGGGACAACAGTAATACCTCCCTTCTTAGGGACACACTGGACATGACTTACCCACTGACCATCAGCAACGGGATAAATTATACCTGCCTCCAGAAACTTGAGTATTTCTTTTCTTACCACTTCTTTCATTTTATGATTCATGAACTGGTTTGGCATCCGCTTCCAAATTTATTTTATGTTGACATAGAGTGGGACTAATGCCCTTAAGATCATCAAGAGTATATCCAATAGCGGCACGGTGCTTCTTCAGAGTTTTCAATAATCTTTCTTCTTCATGCTCTGAAAGGTTAGCACTAATAATAACAGGATATATTTTCTTTTCATCAAGATAAGCATATTTAACATTATCAGGCAATGGTTTGAGCTCAAACACGGGATCACCCTTGGGTGGAGGTGGATCCCCTAGGATTTCAACAGGAAAATTGTGTTGTAGAATAGGTTCCTGTTTAAAGAATACTTCATCTATTTCCCTTCTTTCATTCATGAACATCTCATTTTCATGGTCTAGCAAATATTGTTCTAAAGGATCACTAGGAGGTACAACAATAGAGGCAAGACCAATAATTTCATCCTTACTAGGCAATTCTTCCTCACGATGTTGTTTACTAAATTTAGAGAAATTAAACTCATGAACCATATCATCCAAGCCAACAGTAACAACATTCTTTTTGCAGTCTATCGTAGCATTAACAGTAATCAAGAAGGGTCTACCAAAAATAATGGGACAAAAGCTGTCTTGTCGAGAACCAAGAACAAGGAAATCAGCGGGATATTTGGTTTTTCCACACAAGACTTCAACATCTCTAACAATTCCCATTGCAGATATAGTATCTCTATTGGCAAGTTTAATTGTAACATCAATATCTTCTAACTCAGCGAAAGCGATATCATGCATAATTTTTTTATATAAGTTAATGGGTATAACACTAGCACTAGCACCCATATCACATAAGCCATGATAACAATGATCTCCTATTTTAACAGAAATAACAGGCACGCCTACCACAGGTCTATGTTTATCTCTATCACAGGGTTTAGCAATTCTAGCAGTTTCACCAGAGAATTGAATGACATGCCCATCAATATTATCAGACAAGAGATATTTAACAATAGCAATATTAGGTTCTACTTTGACTTGCTCAGGAGGTCTATAAGTTCTAGTATTGCTTTTACGAACAACAGTTGAAGCTTTAGCATGATCCTTTACTCTAACAGGGAAAGGTGGTTTCTCAACATAAGAGGTGGGAACAATAGGATCATTATAAGTGATAGTCTCTTCTTCAACTTTAATAGGTGCAGCTACTTTTACTTCTATGGGAGGATGATATTTAAACCACTTCTCCTTGGGGAGATCAACATAAGTAGCAAAAGACTCACAGAAAGAAGCTACTATCTCAGAGTCAAGTCCATATTTAGTGCTAAACTTACGGAAAATATCGGTATCCAAAAAAGACTTAACACAATCAAACTTAGGTGTCATACCTGACTCCTTACCTTCGTCGAGGTCCCAATCTTCAGAGTTGCATTTAATTCTATCCAATAAATTCCATCTGAATTCAATAGTCTTCATCATAAAGGAGCCAACACAAGAAGTATCGAGCATGGTTTGATTATTATGAGAAAGCCGAGCACAAAAACTTTGCATAATTATTTCTCTTGGAAGCTCATGATTGGGGAATGAATATAACATTGATTTAAGCATCCCCCAAGCTTGAGCAATGCTTTCTCCTTCGCGAGGCCAAAAATTACATATATATAATTGCGATCACGATGAACAAGATGCATAGGGTAATACTTTTGATGAAATTCCAATATCACTCTTTTATAGTTCCATGATCTCGTATCATCACATAGCCTATACCATGTCAATGCGTCTCCCTCCAAAGATAAAGGGAAATCCTTCTTCTTAACAACATCATCGGGTATACCTGCAAGCTTAAATAATCCACAAATATCATCCACATAGCGTAGATGCTCGTCGGGATGCTTTGTTCCATCTCCTGTAAAAGTATTAGCCACCAGTTTTTCCATAAAACTCGAAGGAAATTCAAAAGGAGTTTCATTTTCAATAGGTTCAGTAGGTTGAGGAGCAACTCTTTGCTCTACTGGGAGGGGTGAAGATACCCCGAACAAGCCCCTCAGAGATTCACTTTCCATAGTGACAAGTGACAGAAAATTTCAGCACACTATATAAATTTTTCCTTACCAAATTGCACTTACCAAAGGCGCTACACTCCCCGGCAACGGTGCCAGAAAAGAGTCTTGATGACCCACAAGTATAGGGGATCTATCATAGTCCTTTCGATAAGTAAGAGTGTCGAACCCAAGGAGGAGCAGAAGGAAATGATAAGCGGTACTGAAATAAGTGATAACAGATAGTTTTGTGATAAGATAAATTGTAACGAGCACAAGTAACACAAGTAAATAAAGTGCAGCAAGGTGTCCCAATCCTTTTTGTAGCAAAGGACAAGCCGGAACAAACTCTTATAATAGGAAAAGCGCTCCCGAGGACACATGGGAATATCATCAAGCTAGGTTTCATCACGCTCATGTGATTCGCGTTCGGTACTTTGATATGTGGGTGGACCGGTGCTTGGGTGCTGTTCTTACTTGAACAAGCATCCCACTTATGATTAACCTCTATTGCAAGCATCCGCAACTACAACAAAAGTATTAAGGTAAACCTAACCATAGCATGAAACATATGGATCCAAATTAGCCCCTTACGAAGCAACGCATAAACTAGGGTTCAAGCTTCTGTCACTTTAGCAACCCAACATCTACTTATACTTCCCAATGCCTTCCTCTAGGCCCAAATAATGGTGAAGTGTTATGTAGTCGACGTTCACATAACACCACTAGGGGTTAGACAACATACATCTCATCAAAATATCGAACGAATACCAAATTCACATGAATACTAATAGCAAGACTTCTCCCTTGTCCTCAGGAACAAACGTAATTACTCACAAAGAATATTCATGTTCATAATCAGAGGGGTAATAATATGCATAAAGGATCTGAACATATGATCTTCCATCAAATAAACCAACTAGCATCAACTACAAGGAGTAATCAACACTACTAGCAACCTACTAGCACCAATCCCGGACTTGGAGACAAGAATTGGATACAAGAGATGAACTAGGGTTTGGAGATGACATGGTGCTGGTGAAGATGTTGATGGAGATTGCCCTCTCCCGATGAGATGAGCGTTGGTGATGACGATGGTGATGATTTCCCCCTCCCGGAGGGAAGTGTCCCCGGCAGAATAGCTCTGCCGGAGCCCTAGATTGGTTCCGCCAAGGTTCCGCCTCGTGGCGGCGGAGTCTCGTCCCGAAAGGTTGCTTATGATTTTTTTCTCATCGAAAGACTTCATATAGGAGAAGATGGGTGTCGGAGAGCCTCCAAGGGGCCCACGTGGTAGGGAGGAGCGCCCAGGGGGGAGGGGCGCGCCCCCACCCTCGTGAGCAGGGTGTGGGCCCCCTGGCCTTCATCTTTGGCGACGATTTTTCTTTATTTATTTTAAGATATTCTGTGGAGTTTCAGGACTTTTGGAGTTGCGCAGAATAGGTCTCCAATATTTGCTCCTTTTCCAGCCAAAATTCCAGCTGCCGGCATTCCCCCTCTTCATGGTAAACCTTGTAAAATAAGAGAGAATAGCCATAAGTATTGTGACATATCGTGAAATAACAACCCATAATGCGATAAATATTGATGTAAAAGCATGATGTGAAATGGACGTATCAACCACCACCACCTTTTCCCAATGAATCCACTAAAGCAGGAGTAGGGTTTTACACCTCGCGGTAGCCCGAACCTAGGTAAAACTGCATGTGTTATCCCTGCTGTGCTGCCTTGCATTGGTCTGCTCTTTGTGGGATGTGACTCCCCCTACCGAACCAGCAAGGGGTCGTCATGGTCCCATAGGTTGTCGTGGTTTCCCGCGACATCTTTGGCACGCCAAGTAGGGGGACTCGCTTGCGCAAACCTGAAGACGTAAGCAGCATGTCATCTTCACCACCATCTTCGGCATCGACGACGCCACCGGCCGTGGCGCCTGCGAGGGCGCAGAAGCAGAGTAGGGTCGTCCCCGCACCATATCGCTGGCCTCCACGCCTTGCCGCGGTCGCGATCATGGTGATGATCCCCTTTGGAGGTAGGAGACCCGTCTCGGCGGCCCATATGATGCATCTGAAGGGGAATGTAGTAATTTCAAAAAAATTCCTACGCACACGCAAGATCATGGTGATGGCATAGCAACGAGAGGGGAGAGTGTTTGTCCATGTACCCTCGTAGACCGTAAGCGGAAGCGTTAGCACAACGCGGTTGATGTAGTCGTACGTCTTCACGATCCGACCGATCCAAGCACCGAACGTACGGAGCCTCCGAGTTCAGCACACGTTCATCTCGATCACGATCTCCGGCCCTCCGATCCAGCAAAGGCTCCGGAGATGAGTTCCGTCAGCACGACGGCGTGGTGACGATGATGATGTTCTTCCGGCGCAGGGCTTCGCCTAAACTCATGACGATATGACCGAGGTGGAATATGGTGGAAGGGGCACCGACACGGCTAAGGAATGATCCGTAGATCAACTTGTGTGTCTATGGGGTGCCCCCGGCCCCCGTATATAAAGGAGCCAGGGGGGAGGAGGCCGCCGGCCTAAGGGGCGCAGGGGGGAGTCCTACTCCCACCGGGAGTAGGACTCCCCTTTTCCAAGTTGGAGTAGGAGAGAGGGGGAAAGAGGAGGAAGAGGAGAAGGAAAGGGGGGGCGCCGCCCCCATTCCCTTGTCCTATTCGGACTAGGAGGGGGAGGGGCGCGCGGCCCCCTCCTTGCTCCTTCCTCTTCTCCCTCTTGGCCCATGTAGGCCCATTAACCCCCCGGGGGGTTCCGGTAACCTCCCGGTACTCCGGTAAAATGCTGATTTCACCCGGAACGAGTCCGATGTCCAAACATAGGCTTCCAATATATCAATCTTTATGTCTCGACCATTCCAAGACTCCTCGTCATGTCCGTGATCACATCCGGGACTCCGAACAAACTTCGGTACATCAAAACTTATAAACTCATAATAAAACTGTCATCGAAACGTTAAGCGTGCGGACCCTACGGGTTCGAGAACTATGTAGACATGACCTAAAACCATTCTCGGTCAATAACCAATAGCGGGAAATGGATGCCCATATTGGTTCCTACATATTCTACGAAGATCTTTATCGGTCAAACCGCATAACAACATACTTTGTTCCCTTTGTCATCGGTATGTTACTTGCCCGAGATTTGATCGTCGGTATCCAATACCTAGTTCAATCTCGCTACGGCAAGTCTCTTTACTCATTCCGTAATCGTCATCTCATAGCTAACTCATTAGTTACATGCTTGCAAGGCTTAGGTGATGAGTATTACCGAGAGGGCCCGAGATACCTCTCCGACAATTGGAGTGACAAATCCTAATCTCGAATTATGCCAACCCAACATGTACCTTCGGAAACACCAGAGAGCACCTTTATAATCACCCAGTTATGTTGTGACGTTTGGTAGCACACAAAGTGTTCTTCCGTAAATGGGAGTTGCACAATCTCATAGTTGCGTGAACTTTGTATAAGTCATGAAGAAAGCAATAGCAAGATACTAAGCGATCAAGTGCTAGGCTAACAAAATGGGTCATGTCAATCACATTATTCTCCTAATGATGTCATCCCTTTAATCAAATGACAACACATGTCTATGGTTAGGAAACATAACCATCTTAGATTAATGAGCTAGTCAAGTAGAGGCATACTAGTGACTATGTGTTTGTCTCATGTATTCACACATGTATCATGTTTCCGTTAATACAATTCTAGCATGAATAATAAACATTTATCATGATATGAGGAAATAAATAATAACTTTATTATTGCCTCTAGGGCATATTTCCTTCAGCCTCCCACTTGCACTAGAGTCAATAATCTAGATTACATAGTAATTATTCTAACACCCATGGAGTCTTGGTGCTGATCATGTTTTTCTCGTGAGAGAGGCTTAGTCAGCAGTGCGCAACATTCAGATCCGTATGTATCTTGCAAATCTCTATGTCTCCCACTTGGACTTGGTACGAATGGAATTGAAGCGTCTCTTGATGTGTTTGGTCCTCTTGTGAAATCCGGATTCCTTTGCGGGACAATTGCACCAGATTGTCACGGAAGATCTTCATTGGTCCCGATGCACTAGGTATGACACCTAGATCGAAATGAACTCCTTCATCCGACTCCTTCATTCGCTGCTTCGAAGTAGCTATGTACTCCGCTTCACATGTAGATCCCGCCACGACGCTTTGTTTAGAACTGCACCAACTTACAGCTCCACCGCTTAATAAAAACACGATCCGGTTTGCGATTTAGAATCGTCCGGATCGGTGTCAAAGCTTGCATCGACGTAACCATTTACGACTAGCTCTTTGTCACCTCCATATACGAGAAACATATCCTTAGTCCTTTTCGTATTTCAGATGTTCTTGACCGCTGTCCATGATCCACTCTGGATTACTTTGGTACCTTCTGCCAAACTTATTGCTAAGCATACGTCGGTCCGGTACACAAGATTGCATACATGATAGAGCCTATGGCTGAAGCATAGGGAACATTTTTCATTTTCTCTCTATCTTCTGCTGTGGTCGGGCATTGAGTTTGACTCAACTTCACACCTTGTAGCACAGGCAAGAATCTTTTCTTTGCCTGATCCATTTTGAACTTTTTCAAAATTTTGTCAAGGTATGTGCTATGTGAAAGTCCTATTAAGCGTCTTGATCTATCTCTATAGATCTTGATGCCCAATATGTAAGAAGCTTCACCGAGGTCTTTCATTGAAAAACTTTTATTCAAGTATCCCTTTATGCTATCCAGAAATTCTATATCATTTCCAATTAATAATATGTCATCAACATATAAAACTAGAAATGCTACAGAGCTCCCACTCACTTTCTTGTAAATACAGGCTTCTCCAAAAGTCTGTATAAAACCATATGCTTTGATTACACTATCAAAGCGTTTATTCCAACTCCGAGATGCTTGCACCAGTCCATAAATGGAACGCTGGAGCTTGCATACTTTGTCAGCACCTTTTGGATCAACAAAACCTTCTGGCTGCATCATATACAACTCTTCTTCTAGAAATCCATTCAAGAATGCAGTCTTGACATCCATTTGCCAAATTTCATAATCATGAACTACAGCAATAGCCAACATGATTCGGACAGACTTAAGCATCGCTACGGGTGAGAAAGTCTCATCGTAGTCAACCCCTTGAACTTGTCAAAAACCTTTCGCAACAAGTCGAGCTTTATAGACAGTAACATTACTATCAGCGTCAGTCTTCTTCTTAAAGATCCATTTATTCTCAATGGCTTGCCGATCATCGGGCAAGTCAACCAAAGTCCATACTTTGTTTTCATACATGGATCCCATCTCAGATTTCATGGCCTCTAGCCATTTTGCGGAATCTGGGCTCATCATCGCTTCCTCACAGTTTGTAGGTTCATCATGGTCAAGTAACATGACTTCCAAAATAGGATTACCGTACCACTCTGGTGCCGATCTTACTCTGGTAGCCCTACGAGGTTCAGCAGAAACTTGATCTGAAGTTTCATGATCAATATCATTAGCTTCCTCACTAATTGGTGTAGTCGTCACAGGAACCGGTTCTCGTGATGAACTACCTTCCAATAAGGGAGTAGATACAGTTATCTCATCAAGTTCTACTTTCCTCCCACTCACTTCTTTCGAGAGAAATTCCTTCTCTAGAAAGGATCCATTCTTAGCAACGAATGTCTTGCCTTCGGATCTGTGATAGAAGGTGTACCCAACAGTTTCTTTTGGGTATCCTATGAAGACACATTTCTCCGATTTGGGTTCGAGCTTATCTAGTTGAAGTTTCTTCACATAAGCATCGCAGCCCCAAACTTTAAGAAACGACAACTTTGGTTTCTTGCCAAACCACAGTTCATAAGGCGTCGTCTCAACGGATTTAGATGGTGCCCTATTTAACGTGAATGTGGCCGTCTCTAAAGCATAACCCCAAAACGATAGCGGTAAATCGGTAAGAGACATCATAGATCGCACCATATCAAGTAAAGTACGATTACGATGTTCGGACACACCATTTCGTTGTGGTGTTCCGGGTGGTGTGAGTTGCGAAACTATTCCGCATTGTTTCAAATGTAAACCAAACTCGTAACTCAAATATTCTCCTCCGCGATTAGATCGTAGAAACTTTATTTTCTTGTTACGATTATTTTCCACTTCACTCTGAAATTCTTTGAACTTTTCAAATGTTTCAGACTTGTGCTTCATTAAGTAGATATACCCATATCTGCTCAAATCATCTATGAAGGTGAGAAAATAACGATATCCGCCACGAGCCTCAACATTCATCGGTCCACATACATCTGTATGTATGATTTCCAACAAATCTGTTCCTCTCTCCATAGTTCCGGAGAACGGTGTTTTAGTCATCTTGCCCATGAGGCACCGTTCGCAAGTACCAAGTGATTCATAATCAAGTGATTCCAGAAGTCCATCAGCATGGAGTTTCTTTATGCGTTTTACACCGATATGACCTAAACGGCAGTGCCACAAATAAGTTGCACTATCATTATCAACTCTACATCTTTTGGCTTCAACATTATGAATATGTGTATCACTACTATCGAGATTCAATAAAAATAGAACACTCTTCAAGGGTGCATGACCATAAAAGATATTACTCATATAAATAGAACAACCATTATTCTCTGATTTAAATGAATAACCGTCTCGCATCAAACAAGATCCAGATATAATGTTCATGCTCAACGCTGGCACCAAATAACAATTATTCGGGTCTAAAACTAATCCCGAAGGTAGATGTAGAGGTAGCGTGCTGACCGCGATCACATCGACTTTGGAACCGTTTCCCACGCGCATCGTCACCTCGTCCTTGGCCAGTGATCGCTTATTCCGTAGTCCCTATTTCGAGTTGCAAATTTTAGCAACAGAACCAGTATCAAATACCCAGGTGCTACTACGAGCTCTAGTTAAGTACACATCAATAACATGTATATCACATATACCTTTGCTCACTTAGCCATCCTTCTTATCCGCCAAATACTTGGGGCAGTTCGCTTCCGGGTCTAGTCTCGCTTGCGGTAGAAGCACTCGATTTGAGGCTTAGGTCCGACTTGGGTTTCTTCTCTTGAGCAGCAACTTGCTTGCCGTTCTTCTTGAAGTTCCCCTTATTTTTCCCTTTGCCCTTCTTCTTGAAACTAGTGGTCTTGTTGACCATCAACACTTGATGCTCCTTCTTGATTTCTACCTCCGCTGCTTTCAAAGATCACGAAGAGCTCGAAATAGTCTTGTTCATCCCTTGCATATTATAGTTCATCACGAAGCTCTTGTAGCTTGGTGGCGTGATTGGAGAATTACATCAATGACACTATCATCGGGAAGATTAACTCCCGCTTGAATCAAGTGATTATTATACCCGCACATTCGAGTATGTGTTCACCGATGTAATTATTCTCCTCCATCTTGCAGCTATAGAACTTATTGGAGACTTCATATCTCTCAATCCGGGCATTTGCTTGAAATATTAACTTCAACTCTGGAACATCTCATATGCTCCATGACGTTCAAAACGTCGTTGAAGACCGGTTCCAAGCCGTAAAGCATGGCACATCGAACTATAGAGTAGTCATCAGCTTTGCTCGCGGACGTTCTTAACATCGTCGGTTGCATCAAGCAGAAGCCTGGCACCCAACGGTGCTTCGGGGCGTAACTCTTACGTGCAGCAATGAGGATAATCCTCGAATTACGGACCCGATCCGTGTAATTGCTACCATCATCTTTCAACTTTGCTTTCTCAAGGAACGCATTAAAATTCAACGGAACAACAGCACGAGCCATCTATCTACAAACAAACATAGACAAGCAAGATACTATCAGGTACTAAGTTCATGATAAATTTAAGTTCAATTAATCATATTACTTAAGAACTCCCACTTAGACAGACATCTCTCTAGTCATCTAAGTGATCACGTGATCCATATCAACTAAACCATAACCGATCATCACGTGAGATGGAGTAGTTTTCAATGGTGAACATCACTATGTTGATAATATCTACTATATGATTCATGCTCGACCTTTCGGTCTCTGTGTTCCGAGGCCATATCTGCATATGCTAGGCTCGTCAAGTTTAACCTGAGTATTCTGCGTGTGCAAAACTGGCCTGCACCCATTGTAGATGGACGTAGAGCTTATCACACCCGATCATCACGTGGTGTCTCGGCACGACGAACTTTGGCAATGGTGCATACTCAGGGAGAACACTACTTGATAATTTTAGTGAGCGATCATCTTAAAATGCTACCGTCAATCAAAGCAAGATAAGATGCATAAAGGATAAACATCACATGCAATCAATATAAGTGATATGATATGGCCATCATCATCTTGTGCTTGTGATCTCCATCTCCGAAGCACCGTCGTGATCACCATCATCACCGGCGCGACACCTTGATCTCCATCGTAGCATCGTTGTCGTTACGCCATCTATTGCTTCTCGACTATCGCTACCGCTTAGTGATAAAGTAAAGCAATTACAGTATGCGTTGCATTTCATACAATAAGCGACAACCATATGGCTCCTGCTAGTTGCCGATAACCGGTTACAACACATGATCATCTCATACAATAAAATATAGCATCACGTCTTGACCATATCACATCACAACATGCCTGCAAAAACAAGTTAGGCGTCCTCTACTTTGTTGCTGCAAATTTTACGTGGCTGCTACGGGCTTAGCAAGAACCGTTCTCACCTACGCATCAAAACCACAACGATAGTTTGTCAAATAGACTCCGTTTTAACCTTCGCAAGGACCGGGCGTAGCCACACTCGGTTCAACTAAAGTGAGAGAGACAGACACCCGCCAGCCACCTTTAAGCATGAGTGCTCGTAACGGTGAAACCAGTCTCGCGTAAGCGTACGCGTAATGTCGGTCCGGGCCGCTTCATCTCACAATACCGCTGAACCAAAGTATGACATGCTAGTAGGCAGTATGACTTATATCGTCCACAACTCACTTGTGTTCTACTCGTGCATATAACATCAACGCATAAACCTAGGCTCGGATGCCACTGAAGCATCCACCTTTCGGGTGCCGCTCGAAGGGAAAGCATAGAACCTGTGGACGTGAGCTCCCTCCTCCCCGTCTCTTTCCTTCATCAGCAGTCGAATTGCTTCAGCCCCGGCCGCACTAGCATCAATGACTACCGCTGGTACGAGTCCACAGGTTGACGCCCTGGCAAGCGTATTTCGGCGAGGCTGCCTTCGTCGGCATGATCCGCGTACTGGCGGCCGCTGGACTGACTCGAAAAGAGAATAGAAAGAGGGAGGGGGACCATAGAAGCTTGACATTATGCCTCGATGCCCACTGACCACACAAAGTGCATATCGGCCCCGGTTGGGAGTGAAGGAACCACCTGATTGACTTCTACTTTGCCGGGCACAGTGGACACGCTTGGCATGCATGGCCCGGCAGAAGAAAAGGGAGCCCGAAACATAAGCTAAGTTCATATTATCATCTCTTAATTGATGCTTCAGAATTCTTTGCAGTCGTTTATCCCTTAAAACCCTAGCAAGCATTTGTATCGTGAAAATTATCATGTGATGGAACCTTGGTCAGCTTCTTTAGTTTCTCCATCATCCTGCATAGAGCCTTGCTCTCAGGACGAGAGGCTGCACCGAGAACTACCTGGGAAAAACCTGCCGGGACGCATCCACGCCAAGATTACTGTTAAGGGACGGATCCTTACGACAATAGCAGCAATATGATACCAGCAGGCATCCAAAACATGCATGGAAACAGATCATACGGACGCAAGGATACGGGGAATAAAGGGATAAACGCGTGACTAAGATTCAACCCAAAGTATTAGTTTCACACAAATGTCAGAGATAGGATGACTAAACACAAAATATGCGACATGTTTTTCGTTATAGGGCAGCGGAGGCCCAATACTTGGTTTGACGACCAAGCGGAGAGATTCAGACCAGAAGGACCCTGTCGGCCCGCGATGCAGCCTTCTCCTTGGCGGCTACAACGTCGGCGCCTGCCGGGGGCTTCTTGAATCCATCGTCATGGTCGAGATCCGGCTGGCAGCAGGCGATGTTGCTTAGTACCATGATGACGGTATTGCAAGCCATCTTTCGGGATTCGATCGTGAAGCGCTGGGCCCTCCCCGCTTCGTGCGCTCCCAGCTTCTTGATCAGCTTGTTGAAGAAAACCCCTAATTTGGCGCTTGGGACACCGTGCTGGTTGATCATGAAAACCGGACCGTCCATGCTCATCTCCGTAACCCGAGCATCCAGATGTTCAGCTATGTCAATTAGGATCTTGAACTAGAGGGTGCTCAGGTCGACCTGGTTCTTCAGCTTGTCCTCGGCCTCCTACCGGAGACGTTTGGCGTTGTGCAAACCCCTGGTCAGCAGCTGCTGACGGGACTCAAGGGACTCCGCTGAGCACTCCAATGTGCCAATCCTTGCCTTTAGATCTGAGATTTTGCGATCAGCAGCTTCAAGGCTTTGAATTTTGGAGGAAATGTGTGATTGCGCATCTGTTAAGAGGGTCTCCGCCTTCTGCGCCTCCTCCTTGAGGGAGTCCAACTCCCTGGTGCTCTTGGTAAGGTCCTGCGCTCGCTCGGACATCTGCCGGTTAACGTTAGTCTTGGAGGCAGACACGGCAGCCAAGTCATCAGCAAGCTTCTTCAGTCGAGCAACGGAATCAGCGGCAATAGCATTCAGAGCCGCCTTTTGCTTGTCCTCCAAGTCCTTGGTGCGCTGGCAGGTGAGAGCCTCCAATTCATCATCCTTAGCACGGAGAGTGGCTGCAAGCTTCTCTTCCCGAAGGGAAATCTCTTGCTCTCTGGCATCCATGGAAGCCTTGTGGTCCGCCAGACGCGCCTCACAGGCTATGATATCCTCCTGCATAACCTGGAGCGTCTCTTGCTACCTCAAAAGCACCTTCAAGTGCTTGTCATGCCACTCACGCAGCTCCAATCCCTTGTCCTTCAGCTTCTGCCCATCTTGTCAACGGATTCACGCCGCTGCTGGAGCTCCTCCCACTTTTGGTTGTGCCTAGCCTGCATATCCTTGACGCCTGCCACCATGGATTCCATGAAGGACAAGTCCATGGCAACGGCGATCGAGTCATCAGCCTCCCTGGCCTCTTGGTAAAGTGGAGCCAGGATGCGTCGAAGCTCTTAAGCAAGTTCAGTGTCCGTCACCAAGGACAGGCCGGGGGCTCCGTCTCCGGGCGGCGACAGCACCATGGCCAGCGCACTGGAGGAATACGTTGGGATCTTGATGACGGACCCAGTGGCGGGGAGTGGTCCCATGGTTTGGAGAGGAATCTTCACATCTATGACCACTCCCTCTTCTGGGACGATCTCAGAAAGGCGCTCCATCACCGCCAGGGACCCCCGCATGTCCCCGGCAACCAGATCCTGCCCCTCCATGGCAGCGATGCCTGCGGCCTCCTCCGCGGCAACCTGGCCTATGTCGACCGCCACCTCCAATGGCTCCAGCTCTACGGCCTGGCGGTCTGCACAAAAAAGGAGAGGGCAGGAGACATCGGGGAAGCGGAAATCAGAAACAAAAAAGGAGAGAGAGAAAGAAAATAGAAGTACCAAAGAAAGAGCGAGTGTGGCACCTGGAGAAGTCTGCCGGGCAGGAATCTCAGTCTCCCCAGAAATAGTTGTTGCCGGGCCCCAGGCTACGTCCTCTGCCGTGGAAATTCCGACGACATCCAGCACGGCCTCGTCCACCAAAGGTTCCACGGGACTATCTCCAGCACGAGGGCGGGGGAAGTGCGCTCACCCGGGGGAGGGGCTTGCCCTGCATCACCTCACCACCACCGCCTAGAGGGGTAGGAGGGTTGTCTCCATCATCTTTGGCAGGCGGAACCAAGTCCCACTCCTGGGCCGAGGGCTGGACTGGGGTCTCAAAGCAGGATCCCCTGCCTCACTCCCCACCAAGGCTGAGCTCTTCATCCTCTTCGGCGATCCAAGGCGCCGGATCTTCCTCCGAGAGCGATGGATAAGGGGTTCGGTCTCCTCGTGCACCCCTCTGCCAATGACAACAACAAACACAAGAGGTCAGCAGAAATACCAAGATATGCACAAGCCGTTCACAAAGGAAATTATTCCTTACTCTTCCGTGATGAGCATGCTCCAAGTTGAACTCCACTGAAGGCGAGGGCTCCCTTCTCCTCTTCGGGGCACGGAAGCAGAACCCTCCGGCAGTAGCGGCATCCACCATGGAGCCAGGGGTCAGACGAAGATGAGTCCAGCAAAGGACTCGAGCTTTACCTGGAGTCAGGGTCGTCCTCCATCGCTGCCCGCCGGGTGGAAGGGGCCTTGATCTCGGCAAGACAAGGAGATTGGCGGCATGCTGCCTCGGCCTTGGATGCTTTGGCAGTCGTCTTCTTCACCTTCCTGGTGGCTGGGCCAGCGGCGACACGTTTGCGGGTACGCTGCTCAAGGTCAATCTTGGGGGCTTGCGGCCCGACCTCTAGCCACTCTTCTAGCTCCGCCACCTCGCCAGCCTCCTCCTCCTACTTCTGGAGCTCCTTTTGCTGCCGCGACTAGTGCGTCTACCCCGGAAAAGTTTCCTCCTGTAGACTCATCCTGGCAGCTCCTTGCGTGGCTTGCACCTTCCCATCACCTTGGGAAGAGCTCCCATCCCCAGATTTCCCCTTGCTCTTCCCGGCCTTAGACATCACCATGAGGAAGGCCGCCTTGGCCTCCTCGACCTTCCTCCAGATATATGCCACATCCTAGTTTCAACCTTGGTAGCCACCTCCACTAAGGAGCTCGACCACTCGAGCTCGTTTTCCTGGGTGGGCATCTTCCAAGTGCTCATCACCACTTTACCATTGCAGTCTGGCATCCACTACAATATCTGGTCCTGGGCAGAATTGACATTCAGCGGGATGATGGTTGCCGGAAGTTTGAACATGTCAAAACGACCGAACAGTTGGTCTCATCACTAGGATGGCCTTACAGCGACAGGTTGTTGGCAAGCCCGGGAAGCAACCTCATCCTGTCCGCGGCATCACCATACAGCCATATAGGTCTGTCCCTTTCCTGTAACGGCGAGATTCGGCGGAGGAGAAAAACCTGCCCCCACATGGTCGATAGTTAGCCCAGCAGCCGCCAAATGGGTGATCTTGTTGATTGCCGGGCGAAGTCTATCTTCAGTGAGGCCCTTGGCACTCCAGCCCCTGTCGCGCTCAACAACCTCCTTCCGGGCTTCACAGAACTTAGGGGCCTCCTTGCCCTGGATCCAGCACCAATCGCCCTCCATTCATCCCACCTTTCCCTCTGATAACCAGGAAGGTAATCCCAAACCTTCCTCGCCATGCATCGCATCCAACTGATAACCCCGGAGCAATAAGCTTTGCTTTCCACCCGCGGGACAAAGTAGTGTCCGAACAGATCCACATTGGGCTTGACATCGACAAAGTTCTCGCACAGATGGACAAAAATGGCCATGGTTGCCATTGCATTTGGCGTAAAACCAAGAAGGTGGAACCCATAGGTATTCATGATTGCCTCGAAAAATCCATAGAAGGGAGGGCAGAGACCGCATATAGAATAGGCGCAGAAGAAATAGTAACAATCCTACGGTACCTCCTTCCCCGCCACGATGACTGTCGGTGCCCCGTGCCCATTCTCGACAGGCCTCCCCCACAGATATCCATATCTCGCCAGGAGGACGGGGCCGCTCAAATTTGATGGGGTGATGACGACATCTTCGCTCTGTTTCCTGCTCAACTCTGCCCCTCTTTTGCTCCACTCGACGACAGCTTCTTCGCCGCGGCCATCTGCTTCTTCTTATCTGCGGCTTCTTCCCCATTTCCGGTAATAGCAGCGAAGAGAACGGCGGCGGAAGGCAGGATAGAGGAACTGTTGCTTGGCTTGCAAAGGAAGAAGATGGGGGAGCAGGGCAGAGAACATATGGATTGCGCCACTCCGCTTTTCCTACTCTTAAGAGAGGGACATGGAATGGGGGCGCGATGCTACAGAAAGTTACCGTTTTACCTTAACTGCTACAGTACCATGACCCCACGCCGCACAATACACGCGTAGTGGACATTGGATTGACTGGCCATCATGGCGAACCAGCGCGCGCAGCCCTTTCCTACCACGTGTGTGCACACGATTTGGGACCTAACCCAACGTACCCAGCGACACATATGGCTCTGGTCTGGGGGCTTATATCGGGGAAAATACATAGGGGTACAAGTTTTCCCCTGACTCATGCATGAACAAGCCAAGGACAGCGCAATGTAAACAATACACCAAGAGGCCTCAAGAACCAGCTAGTAGAATAGAAGGAACCGAGGCTGAGGTAGAAGGAGATGTTATCAAGAGAGAGGCCTCCTTTGTCGGGCAGGCGAGCCCGGCAAGGGGAACGACCACCCCCAGAAGAAGAGAACCAAGGTGTCCCGGCAGGGCCTGCCGGGACTCGCGGAGACCAGATCTCTGCACCGGCCGCTCCACCATGACCCACGTCATGGATCAATGCGGTGTCAAGATGCAGGATGATTAAGTGGCAGCCATTCTCCACCTGGTGGCCACATCCTACCTAGTGAACCCACAAATGGCACCTGTCCAGTGACGTGTCAAGCGAGTAGGTGTGGAGCTGGCGATTAGCCCGGCAAGCCTTGCCGGGCAACCAATGACGTGACACTAAGCGGCGCATTAAATGCATGCTGTCAGCCAGCAGAGTTAGGTATGATAGCACTGTTTGCTATCATATCAGTGTCTAATTACTAATTTGCCACTATGGTAACCCCTTGATCTATAAAAGGAGGCCCATGGCAACGATTTAAGTGTTAGAGTTTTAGGCCACTCACACCCCCGTATCCGTGTGGCCGCCGCTGCCCCGAGGCAACGCTTGCCGGGCAGGTGTACTATGCACCACCACCACCTATTCCCAATAAATCCACCAAAGCAGGAGTAGGGTTTTACACCTCGCGGTGGCCCGGACCTGCGTAAAACTGCCTGTGCAATCCCTACCGTGCTGCCTTGCGTTGGTCTGCTCTTTGTGCAACACGACTCCCCCCTGCCGAACCAGCAAGGGGTCGTCATAGTAACATAGGTGGCCATGGTTTCCTGCGACATCCTGGAAATCGTTGATCCAGTCCGCCGGAGATTCTACTGGTTCCTCGGGTCCAAAGGTGTGGCCGCTTCTGGCCGTGCAGCTGGGTCCAAGATCTACATCCGGCAGCAGCGCTGGCCGGAGCCTCATTTGTGTACATACCAATCTGAAAGAAAAAATTCATAAACATACATGTAGGACTTTCAAAATCAATTCTCATGATCTGGAAGAAAAAAGGCACAAACATATATGTAGGACATTCAAAATCAATTCTCAAGATCTGTCCATGAATTATTAGCATGCAAGCTAACCCTAGTCAGATTATTAGCAAAAATCATTTGTATAGAACAAACAATTAATCACTAACTCTATACGGATAACATTTAAACAATCAATACACTACACGCCTCTAACGGATCTTAATTACTCTGATTTCATGGACTGAGAGAACATAACCATAGGATTTGTATTCCAGAAAAATTATAGAGGGGGGAGTAACCAGAGAAAATGCATGATATGTTTGCCACACAAATGGTATATAGATGACTAACCGGTTTTCTGTCGGAGTCGCAATCATTGCCGGAGTTGCTGTTGACCTCCGGCTCCGGTTGGCGGGGGGGCACGATGGTGCCAACGTCAAGGTCGTGTTGCTTCCCGCACGAGGCCTCGTCAGCGGTGATGACAACCTTTGTGCCTAGCTTCACGCGTTGCACGGGTGCTTCACCAGCCCCGGCGTCGCCACTCCCTCCGATGGTGCGCTTCGGCGGCATCCTCACACACTCCAGAGTACAGACGTTGGTGACCACTGTGGGCCAGGGGTGAGGCCGCCTATTATGGCCGGTGGCTCGGGCGCGCAATTAATACGGACTAGTAGGAGCAAGGCACGCTGCGGTCAAAAGCTCTGCCATTCCTACCATCATTTCACATAGCCACTCGCATGACTCCCGTCAATATGTACACCTGCACGCACGCCTCCCAGCATGCCTGTGCGGCGGACTGCTCGCATGCGTCCTGTCAACTCATGCCTGCTCGCATGGCACACGGGGCGTGTGGCTGCAGGTATATTTTTTGGTTTATTGATGATTCACTCTGCCGCTTTACTGCTTAACTGAAACATGGCACGGTCTAACGCACACGGTCCGAATAAATGATCCGTATGAGATATTGATTGCCAGTTTTTAATATTCTCCCATTTGTAAGAAGATTATATCAAAACGGGTCTCATTGATGAAAAAATACAATATCATAGTCTACTGGTGTCCATATATGACACCATAATATGTTTCATGAATTTCAACTGAGTTTTGGATTTACTGAATTTTAAAAATATATATTCTCAATATTTTGAAATCTCTTGCACAGGGAAACATGCAACCAGGGACACATATGATTTTGCAACCCATTTTGGTGCATATGTAGCTCAAAATTGATTTTTGCACATTAAATCCCTAGGAAATCAATCAATGTATAAAAATGGTCGAATGATGTCTATTTTTTTAAAGAAATTAACACGGCACTCCGCCTTCCATCACATGTTCACTGCAGAAAAAGTTTGACATGCCTGAAAGTGGCTGTGGTGGTGCGGGATGTGTGTGTCTGTGTGTGGGGGGGCGGGGTAGGGGGAGGGGGCTGGCAGTACACTACGAGTCGTGAACCTCCGTGTGGGATTATTGATCATTTTGTGAGTCATATATGCCACATCAAAGTCGTGAATTGGTTATTTAAAGCAGTACACAGAACTTTCATACATAATGTTCGGGCCACATGCATGCATTGGTGGTCCTCTCGGACACTCTCCCTTGTGCAGTTATCTGCGACGTGCCCATCTATTAGCCCACAAAGGTTTTTAGATTCCACCAACAACGAGAGGCATTTGACCAAAAGGTGGATTCATCTTGGCGCGTGTGTGGTGTGGATCATGGTGGAATTCCATATCAAAGTTTGATCACGTGCGTACACACTCCCACCGGCTTGAAGTGAGGGGGCTACACGCATCATGATGTAGTGCGTTTCCGGTTTGCGAAGCATGTGCTATGTCAAAGTTATGCATTGTGTATTCAAACATCACAGAACACACGGGCGCAAGAACACTGTGGTTTTGTCCTATGACATCACTCGTGTGTGCCTCTCTCTGTGGGCCCACGAGAGCGTCGTCAACCAGTTGAACATACAATGAGAGAGAGGTTAATTTTACCAACAAGGATGGTTCTTTTTTTGTTTGTGTTATGTATATGCACGATATAGGAGTATGTACATGTGAAAGAGAGGGAAACATGAATACTCTTTATATATGCATGTCATAACCTCACTCTATGTGTGGACTTTCCGGTTCCCGAGGCAGGTGCCACATCAAAGTTGTACATTATATTGGTATTCAAACATCACACAATACCATGCATGCGGTGGTTGCCCTATATATAGGAACTAACTCGCATGTGGCACTTCCATCCGTGGGCATGCGAGGTTGTCCTCCATCACTTTGACCCAATGAGAGAGAGGTTAATTTGATCATCAAGGAATGATTCTTTTTTGGTTTGTGCTATACAGTAGAAGTACATATATACCACGCGTTTAAATGGGGCATAAATATAGCACATACCACGCGTCATGAACCTCAGGCTCTCTGTGGAGAATTTTTGGTTTCCTATATACGTGGGTGCCACATCAAAGTTTAGCATTGCGTAATCAAGCATCACACAAACAACTCTTTGGGCCACATGCAGACGATGGTACGAGTGCTATATAGGATGGTCACTCGCATGCAACGTACGCTTCACTTCTGTGTTGGGCCCGCGAGTTCGTCGTCCAGCACTTTGACCCAGCGAGAGCGAGGTACGCGTTTAACGAACAAGGAGGATTAATTCTTTTAGGGTTGTGTTACTAGGTGTATATATAGTACGTGTCGAGGGGGGTGACCAACTTGGTCCATCACTTTCAACGACAGCGCGAGAGAGGTTAAATATCAAAACTTGTGAATGGTAATTAAATATCGCACACCACACCCTTTTCATATATATAGTAGGGCCACCTACATGTGGGGGTGGCTGACTAGCAATACTATGCTTTTGTGCGACATGTGCGACATCAAAGTTGTGCATTGGGTATTCTAACATCAAACCACCCTTTTCATACATATATTTGGTCCACATGCAAGTGTGTTTGTGTTCTCACCCTCTCTCGCGTTATTCTTTTTCCCAAATTTATAAGCAGCCAAGGAGTTGGATGTAGAAACCGTCTGCGATTGGGTACGCAATAGACACGGTTAGGTCAGACTACCCGTGTGCCATGCTCGTGCCCTGTAGTCTCTCACATCAGCACAGTAGATTGGGCTCCATGAGGCTTGCCTCCCGGTCTCGAAAATATCTACTGCCTCGTAATCTCGAAAATATCTACCTCCTGGAAGGTTTTAATGTTAGATAGCACACGATTAGTATGTGCGGACCGTGTGCGATGTCTGTTACTCCCGCTCTGCTTCAGTCCCTTGATTCAAATTTTCAGTACCCCCGACATTTTACTACCACCTCTGCATCCTCGCAATCTCAAAAATATTAGCTCGCCCTTGATCCAGATTTTCAGTAGCCCCGCCTTGTTACTCCCGTCTAGTAAAATTTTCAGTTGCCGCGGTATGTCCTCAAACACCACCTCCCCCCCTCCACACACACCACACATTCCCCAAAACCTCCGCTAACATAGACACACACCACCCCCCAAAACCATTGGTAGGTCGCCGCCATCACCGCCGTCTACATCCTCAACCTCTGCCTGTGTGTTGGGGAGCTCAAGGAGCCAATTGTGACGCCTCGATTCAGTCGTACACTAATCATACACGCAAATGTGTACGATCAAGATCAAGGACTCACGAGAAGATATCACAACACAACTCTAGACACAAATTAAAATAATACAAGTTTTATATTACAAGCCAGGGGTCGTAAGCTCGAATACACAAGAGTCAGCGGAAGCAACAATATCTGAGTATAGACATAAGTTAGAAAAGTTTGCCTTAAGAAGGCTAGCACAAAAGCCTCTACGATCGAAAAGGCAAGGCCTCCTGCCTGGGAGCCTCCTAACTACTCCTGGTCGTCGGCGGCCTCTGTGTAGTAGTAGGCACCCTTGGGGTAGTAGTAGTCGTTGGTGGTGTCGTCTGGCTCCTGGGCTCCGATATCTAGTTGCATCAACCGGAAAGAAAAGAAAGGGGGAAAGGGGGAGCAAAGCAACCGTGAGTACTCATCCAAAGTACTCGAGAGCAAGGATCTACACTACATATGCAAAATTATCAAAGGAAGGATTTATATGTGGACTGGGCTGCAGAAATTCCAGACTAAAGATAAGGCCTAGTCCTGTCGAAGACTAGCATCTTCTGGAAACCACCATCTTGCAGCAACAGGAGGGAGTAGAGTAGCATAAAGTAAAGTAGTAGTAGTGTTATCAACCTCGGCCAGAGATCCTTTCTCGACTCCTTGCGAGAAAGATATCCCAGAGCCATACTATCCAGTTATCATCTCATATCCAAGTCTCATCTCAAGTATCCAGTTCTAGTCGTATCGATCGGGATACAACTCCGAGTGTCCATTACCATAGGACAGGCTATCGATAGATGTTTTCTTCCCTGCAGGGGTGCACCAACTTACCCACCACGCTCGATTAACTCCGGACGGACACACTTTCCTGGGTCATGCCCGGCCTCGGCCAAACAATACGCCGCAACCCGACCTTGGCTTAATAGAGAGGCCAGCACGCTGGACTAAACCTATGCCCCCAGGGGTCATGGGCCATCTCCCCGGGAACTCCTGCATGTTGCGAACGCGGCCGGTGAGCAGACCTAGCTACCTCCCTAAAATGGCAGGTGCATACCAGTCCAACCCGGCGCACGCCGCTCAGTCGCTGGCGTCTATTAAGCTTCGGCTGATGCATACGATGCAGAACGCCCATACTATGCCCACGTGATGGTTAGTGCTATCAGGCCAGAGGCCCCTCGGATCAAATATCCAAATCGTAGTGGATTAGGAACTCGCGGTAACAAGCAGAGACTCACGAAAGATGTGACCCTGTTGCCCCGTCTCGAGGACTTGCGGCAAGGGCTAAGAATGCTCGGCCACACCTCGTAATTATCTCTCGGGCACCGTCCAGGTCAACCCGTCTCCACATCACTCGCAATTAAGGTCGCGCGGGTACCCCTCAGGGTCCACCCGTCTTTCCATGTAACATTGGTAAAGTCCAAGTATCCATGTGTCCAAACACCAATCGGAAAACCCGACGAATCACCCCCGATGAATTCCACTAGATGTAATCATCAAGGTGAACGTAAGAGGAATCACCCCCGAGGTTCACACTTGAGGGGTCGCACGACAGAGTCGTATCGGAAGTGGTTAAGGAGGAAATCACCCTCGATGACCACGACTGAATGACTACACTACAGGGTTAACATCAGAAGTGCTAAAGAGGTCTCACCCTCGGTACTCGATAGTAACCCAGTAGTGCCGAACAACTAAGGGGAAAGTGATGTGCGGTGCCGGGGCCTGGTCTTCGAGCCCGTTGATCAGGTCTTCGATGATGAAGCGGGGGCAACAAAGACAAGATGGGGGGGGTCACTGATGGATCACTAACCAACCTATACTAAGAAGTTTAGGATAAGCAGGTAAGGTACAACAGTAGATACAAAAGCAGGCTATGCATCAGAATAGGAGCAATCAATAACAATAGCAAAATCTAATGCAAGCATGAGAGAATGCAATGGGCGATATCGGGATGATCAAAGGGGGCTTGCACGGTTGCTCACGCAAGGAGGGGTCATTGTCGGCGTAGTCGATCACGAAGCGACATCGGTCTCGGGTCTATCGGAGAGAAGACGGGGAAGAAACAGTAAATACAGAGCAAACAATGCATCACAAGGCATAACGTGGTAATATGCTGTGGCGGGTGTGACCTAACGTATGGCTACACGATAAAGTGAAGGGGGAATTCAACCGGGAATGTTTTCCCGGTTCCGGACCTGTGTCAGATAGATGACCGAAGGGGGAATGTTCCATGTTCAGCATGCTAGGGGCATGTGGCAGAAGAACGAACCGCGTAAACGGATTCGTTGGATTTTTCTAAGCAACTTTCGTATAGAAAACATTTTCATCGGAGTTACGGTTTAATTACTATGATTTTTGCAAGTTTAAAACATATTCTAGAATTAAATAAATTATCAAAAAAGGAAAATATGACGTCAGCAGAGTCTCAGCATGACATCAGCAGGTCAAAAGACTCACTGACTAGTCGAACTGACCATTGGGTCCCACCTGTCATGGACAGTGGACTAACGGTGGGTTATTTTAAGTAAACGTGGTTCATTAGCAGCTGGGCCCCACATGTCAGTGACTCACTAATTTAGTTAATTACTTTTAATTAGAAAAAAGCTTTAATTAGGTTAATTATGCGGTGGGACCCGTTTGTCAGTGGCACTGAGTGCCCAGTCTGCATAGTTGACCACGGTCAACGTGGTCAACTGAGTCTAGGGGCCGACGGGCAGCGACCTAGATGTGGGCCCCACCGGTGCCAGGTCAGCGCCGGAGCAACGCCGGCGAGGCCATCTGCGGCGGCCGAACGCCGGAGACGGCAGGAAAAGTGCTACGACGCATCATTTGAGCCGTGGTCGGGCGCGTTCGAATGGTGAGGCTGGGCCTCATCCCACCGTGATGGTGGCGCGGGCCGTAACGGCCGGAATCTTCGTCGGCGGCGAGGAGACGGTGGTGGCGTTCGGGAGGTGGTCGGGTTTCGCGCAAAAGGGCGCCATTTCCAGCGCGGTCGGGCTCATTCGAACAAGAAGATGACGACGAGGCGATCTGGGGGGTGGCAGAGGTTGAGGTGGTCGGGAACGTGGATGGCGAGCGGCGAGGCAGACGCCGGACTTCGGCCGTCGTCGGGGTCGGGGTTGGGAGGCGTTTGCGGGCAACCCAAGTGGCCAGATGAAGCCTACGCGGTGCGGTGAGCGCGATGGACCATGGCCCGTGACCATTTGGTCACCGGAGACTGGCCGAGGACGAGCTCCGCGGCGCTACGTTCGGGTGCGTGTGGGGGAAGCAACTAGCGGGCGCGCCAGAGTCAGCAAGGAGAGAGAGAAGGAAGAGGAGCTCACCGGGAAGGCACAAGGTGGCCCGGTGTAAGCTTATTAGCAGCAGAACCACCGGAGACGGAGAGGATCGTGAGCGACCGTCGAGGAAGGGGGCGGCTCGCTTCGTGGCCTGCGGTGCTCCCCGGTTTGTGTTCGTGGATGGGGACGAGGTAGTCGATGATGGCGGAGCTGCTGGACAGGTCGGCGAGGCGCGGCGAGGTCGATAGCCGTGAGGATAGGCGAGGCATGGCGGCGACCGTGTCGGCCTCCTCTCCAAAACGAAGGACAGGGAGAGAGAGAGAAGGGAAAAGGGGTGAGTGGATGAGATGGTGAGGGGAACCCGAGGGGGCGCTACGTCGGCGTCCTTATCCCCTCGTCGGCGTGGCCGGCGAGGTGGTCGGGCGGGAGCACGTCCCTGTTGCGGTCTGAGACTGAGGAACAGGAAGCAGGGAGAGGGGTAACCAGTGCGGGGGGGATTGGGCTGGATGTGTGGGAGTGGGCCGAGGCCCGGGGGGATGGGCCGGAGCCTAAGGGGAGGCCAGGGGCTCTCCCACCCCTTCTTCCTTCCTTTTCTTTTTTTGTTTTTCTTTTCCAGTAGCTTTTGCCCTTTCTTTTATCCACTAATGACTTTGCAAAATTATGCCACTGGCTAAAACAATTCCAAAGAATTATTGTGCAATGCCACAAAATGAATTGTGAGGCTTTTGAAATAGTTTGCAACCTTCGTAATTTAAAAAGGCATTTAAACTATAGTTTTAGCCACTGTTTTAAAGTGGTTTTGGGCACTTGGACATTTGCAAAAATGTTGGTTCACTACCAATATTAGTTATGGATTATTTGGCACATGAAGACCATTTTAGTTTTCATGTTTGAGAAATTTTGAATTTCCCTCATAATTTGAATTTGAATTTGAATTTGATTTTTCATCAAGTGATAACTAGCTTAGTAAGCATGGTGACCTGGCACCATTAACAGAGATTATCAGAAATGACACCGGGGTGTTACAAATCTCCTCCAGTAAAAGAAATCTCGTCCCGAGATTTAAGTGGTGAAGTAAAGAGTAACTTCGGGAGAACTGACCCTTATAGGGTTAATTATCTGGTGAACAATTCAGGGAATGAGACAAAAGTATCTCTCAAGTTGAAACTTAATTAACATCGAGAGCAAATTATAAAGGTACAATGGGAAGTTTCAAGCGAATGGACAAAAAATTGACCTAAACAGAGTGTGAGGAAAGAGGGGGGGTTCTGAGCATCGGGAATAGATCATCTCTCGGAGGGTGGCTCGTGATAACACACAAAGCCAAGAGCAAATGATACTTCGAAAAAAGGATATACATGAGAGTCAGGTTCCGATCCCGTGGAACTTTGGGTTATGGGCCCACCATGTGGGTTAAAAGTAGAAAGGGGGGTCGATAGCAAGGCATGTCAGATGAAAGACTGTCAATTATGTTTTCAATAACATTGGTACCAAGGGCGAGGGATGGAGAGAACTATTTTCCTGCTCGTTTGAACGAGGCGGACCAATAGGCAAGGTTCTCCTCCATCGGTGGTTACCGGAATGTCAAGAGCAATAATAACAAGGTCTTACTGACAAATTGTACGCCGAGGTGTTTTCATAAGCAGGGAAATAACTGCTTAGATCATATAGATCACAAGAAAGGTTAAAGAAAACAATGGAAAGGAAAATGTGGTTATTAGATTAATCAGAACATTGGAAAGGAAAATGTGTATACACAAGAATTGGGAGTATATCCTTCCCAAAGAAAAGCGGAGCATGATATACATGATAGGGCAGCAAGTTCAAAAGTATTTAGATAAAGGGGGCAAGGGAAGAATCATGATATTACCCATACAACTATGTTTGGATAATTGATCAAGGTACATGTAGCATTGCGTTTCCACTGTTCTCAATGATATTCGGAATACCATAGTCATGCTCCGAGGTAGCGATAACACTGTGTTTCAAGTAAGGGTTGGATCGAAGGATCACAAGAGATACAAAGGAACACTTCCAAGATTATCTCGGAACGTAACGATTAACCAAACACAACCGGGTCTGTGTTGGTAGAAAGTCAAGGATGACATCGATGATATCACAAATTATCGAGGGGCAGGGATGGTATTTCTCTCATGATTTCGATTGATATCCTGGAAGAGCTTAGAATATTGGAAATCGCTTAATTTATGATGGAGCCAAGAGTTTTTTTTAACCACGGATATGACACCAACTCGGAATCAAGCTTGTTGTGCAAGGTGAAATGATAATATTAGGAAGATCCACATAAGCTTAGCTCATCGTCGGAAGTTGCGCTCCGGGAAGAAGAACCAGGTAGCACAATTAAAATTTGGCACGATAATGATATAGCCGACTAGGCTAGAAATGACTTGAAGGATTATTAAACTCGTAAGCAGTTACTTAGAGTTATTGAATCAGAGTGCGGAATTGATTCACTTATCAGTGTTCTTAGTTGACAAACAAACCAGAACCCTTGAAGTGACAAAGACAGGGTAAGGTAATACTCCATAAAAAGTTCATAAGATGTAGTGCAATGGCATGATATCCTGGAGATAACATGAGGCAATACTTGAAGGTAGATCAAATTAGAGGTTGGACAAGTGAAATGACTTGCAGTAGACAAGTATTTTAACTTGTCCGGGAGATGGAATTAAAGAGAAACTATGGTCAGAACCACGGTTATGAATGATCAAACCAACGATACAAGATGGACTTATAACAAGGGGTAATTATTTTTACGAGCAGCTTCCATGATAAGTTCTACATTGGGTCCATGGGCATGAACACAAAGGTTCAAGGTCGACTCCCACTTCTTCAATGCATAATCTTTCATTCACTCCTCGTTTTCAAAGAATTTGTAGAGCGAAAGATTTATCTGGTGAAGCACCAGAAGAGTATCACTCACATCTCTTCCGAGTTCACACAGATTTAGGAAAGGTATAGGTTCAACCTGTAGGGATATCTTAGGAACATATACCGCTAACTTCCAGAGCATATAACATCAGCTCAATGACAGAGCATTGTTGACAATAAGCAGAGGAAACAATTTACCGAAGGCAATATGTATCAGGGGAAGAGCACACAAGATTTTGAATATGAAGGACATTGCCAGATAATAATCCAACAAAGGATTCAGCGGTCCTCAATGTATCTGATGTGAGTATCAGTCCTCAATCAGAAGAGGGAAAGAATGCGAAGGCATTAGATTATAGAAACAGCTAGATAATTCGACGTTCAAGTTGAAGGGAACTAGGTGGACAATCAATTACAACATGATTGGCCGAGATCCAACTCATGTCTAGAATGACATATGAGCAGGAAGGTCAAATTTCAGGGTTCGACTGGTGATTGCGAGCAATCGCAACATAATGAATCAATAGGCTCAGGATGATAATGACAAAGGATGTTAATGAATATTGCTGGACATATGGATTTAACCATAATGCAGGCAGGCAAGACTTTCGGGAGCACTAGGCTGCAGAGGATCTTCAGGAGATCAAATTGCATTCGAAGAATTTTGTGAGACATATGATCAACTTGGGATGAACAAATCCCTGATAAGTGTGTGGAATTATTCGTAGGGGTATTCATGCGGCAAAGAAGTTCAAAGCAGTTGCGAAAGGGGTTCTCGAAACATTAGAGTGTAATTCGAGGCATCTTGTAATAACAAGAGCAACCTGAAAATGATGTATGAACGACAGGTGTATGCAGCTATACATAGGGGTTGACGGTAGAAGTGAATTGCAAAAGTGATGAGCACATGTTCTCGGGAGAACATCATAGAGTATCTTCGAAGTCTTCTGGCAAGGCAAGCGATCATCGATAATGTCGGGGCTCTCCGGGAGGAAGTGGGTACGAGAGCCTAATGTCAGAGTTAGTAAAATGTTTAACCCGAATAGACGAGAGATCAGAGTCCCAGAGTATAGACGAGGAATAAAAGATCCTAATAACACCCAATGGCGACGTGGGCCCGTAAGACACTCTGCCAATGTTAGTAAAAGTTTTTCAGTGACTAGACTCAACTTCGACCAAGGAGTTGGAAAGGGGGCTACCTACAGGCAGTCGGCTCTGATACCAACTTGTGACGCCCCGATTCAATCGTACACTAATCATACACGCAAATGTGTACGATCGAGATCAAGGACTCACGGGAAGATATCACAACACAACTCTAGACACAAATTAAAATAATACAAGCTTTATATTACAAGCCAGGGGCCTCGAGGGCTCGAATACATAAGCTTGAATACACAAGAGTCAGCGGAAGCAACAATATCTGAGTACAGACATAAGTTAGACAAGTTTGCCTTAAGAAGGCTAGCACAAAAGCCTCTACGATCGAAAAGGCAAGGCCTCCTGCCTGGGAGCCTCCTAACTACTCCTGGTCGCCGGCGGCCTCTGTGTAGTAGTAGGCACCCTCGGGGTAGTAGTAGTCGTCGGTGGTGTCGTCTGGCTCTTGGGCTCCGACATCTGGTTGCATCAACTAGAAAGAAAAGAAAGGGGGAAAAGGGGGAGCAAAGCAACCGTGAGTACTCATCCAAAGTACTCGCAAGCAAGGATCTACACTACATATGGAACAATATCAAAGGAAGGATGTATATGTGGACTGGGCTGCAGAAATGCCAGACTAAAGAGAAGGCCTAGTCCTATCAAAGACTAGCATCTTCTAGAAACCACCATCTTGCAGCAACAAGAGGACTTGCGGCAAGGGCTAAGAATGCCCGGCCACGCCTCGTAATTATCTCTCGGGCACCCTCCAGGTCAACCCGTCTCCACATCACTCGCAATTAAGCACGCGCGGGTACCCCTCAGGGTCGACCCGTCTTTCCAAGTAACATTGGTAAAGTCCAAGTATCCGTGTGTCCAAACATCAAGGGGAAAACCCGAGGAATCACCCTCGATGAATTCCACTAGATGTAATCATCAAGGTGAACATAAGAGGAATCACCCCCGAGGTTCACACTTGAGGGGTTGCACGAGAGAGTCGTATCGGAAGTGGTTAAGGAGGGAATCACCCTCGATGACCACGACGGAATGACTGCACTACATGGTTAACATCAGAAGTGCTAAAGAGGTGTCACCCTCGGTACTCGATAGTAACCCAGTAGTGTCAAACAACTAAGGGGAAAGTGATGTGCGGTGCCGGGGCCTGATCTTCAATCCCGTTGATCGGGTCTTCGATGATGAAGCGGGGGCAACAAGGACAAGGTGGGGGGCTCACTGATGGATCACTAACCAACCTATACTAAGCAGTTTAGGATAAGCAGGTAAGGTACAACAGCAGATACAAAAGCAGGATATGCATTAGAATAGGAGCAATCAGTAACAATAGCAAAATCTAATGCAAGCATGAGAGAATGCAATGGGCGATATCGGGATGATCAAAAGGGGGGGCTTGCCTGGTTGCTCTGGCAAGGAGGGGTCATCGTCGACGTAGTCGATCACAGGGGCATCATCAGTCTCGGGGTTTACCGAAGAGAAGAGGGGGAAGAAACAGTAAATACAGAGCAAACAATGCATCACAAGGCATAACGTGGCAATATGCTGTGCCGGGTGTGACCTAACGTATGGCTACACGATAAAGTGAAGGGGGAATTCAACCGGAATGTTTTCCTGTTTGAACACATGTCGACACAGATGACCGAAGGGGGAATGTTCCATGTTCAGCATGCTAGGGGCAGGTGATAGATGAACGGACCGCGTAATCGGATTTGTTGGATTTTTCTAAGCAACTTTCATATAGAAAACATTTTCATCAGAGTTACGGTTTAATTACTATGATTTTTGCAAGTTTAAAACATATTCTAGAATTAAATAAATTATCAGAAAAGGAAAATATGACGTGAGCAGAGTGTCAGCATGACATCAGCAGGTCAACAGACCCGCTGACTAGTCAAACTGACTAGTGGGTCCCACCTGTCATGGACAGTGGACTAACAGTGGGTTATTTTAAGTAAACGTGGTTCATTAGCAGCTGGGACCCACATGTGAGTGACTCACTAATTTAGTTAATTACTTTTAATTAGAAAAAAGCTTTAATTAGGTTAATTATGCGGTGGGGCCCATTTGTCAGTGGCACTGAGTGCCCATTCAGCATAGTTGACCACGGTCAACATGGTCAACTGAGTCCAGGGGGCCCACGGGCAGCGACCCAGATGTGGGCATCATTTGAGCCGTGGTCGGGCGCGTTCAAATGGTGAGGCTGGGCCGCCTCCAACCGTGATGGTGGCGCGGGCCGTAACGGCCAGAATCTTTGCCGGTGGCGAGTGGAGGCGGTGGTGGCGTTCGGGAGGTGGTCGGGTTTCGCGCGCAGGGCGCCGTTTCCAGCGCGGTCGGGCTCATTCAAACGAGAAGACGACGGTGAGGCGATCTGGTGGGGTGGCAGAGATTGAGGTGGTCGGGAACGTGGATGGCGAGCGGCGAGGCAGACGCCGGACTTCGACCGTCGTCGGGGTCGGGGTTGGGAGGCATTTGCGGGCAACCCAAGCGGCCAGACGAAGCCTACGCAGCGCAGTGATCGCGATGGACCCTGGCCCGTGGCCATTTGGTCACCGGAGACTGGCCGGCGACGAGCTCCGCGGTGCTACGTTCGAGTGCGCTTGGGGGGAGCAGCTAGGGGCGTCCTAGAGTCAGCAAGGAGAGGGAGAAGGAAGAGGAGCTCACCAGGGAGGCACAAGGTGGCCCGGTGTAAGCTTAGTAGCAGTAGAGCCGCCGGAGACGGAGAGGATCGCCGGCGACCGTTGAGGAAGGGGGCGGCTCGATCCGCGGCCTACGGTGCTCCCCGGTTTGTGCTCGTGGACAGGGATGAGGTAGGATCCCTCCAGGACACTATCAAAATACAGTTCGGTCCGGCGGTGCTCCTTGCCCTCAGGCGGCCCCTCGGTCATTAGCTTCGTGGCGTCCATCTTCGCCCATTGCATCTTAGCGCGAGCAAAGGCCATCCGTGCGCCTTCGATACAGACCGACCGCTTGATGGCTTCAAGCCATGGGAAGGCACTGATAACCGGCTTCTCGAGATCGAAGTAGCTGCAATGCATGGGCTCGGCAGGCCATAGCCGGATTATTAAGTCCTTTATGGCTAGTTCAGACGGCTTATGCAGCTCGACCGGCTGTTTCAGCTGATCGCTAAAGGGCACTGGATGTTCTGGTCCAAGGTGTTGAGACCAGAACAACTTCTCCATAGAGCTCCCCTCTTTTGCTCAATAGAATTCGGCAGCGTCTAATATGCTACACGGTAGATCCATAAACACCCCTGGAGAACTCCAAATCCGGGTCAGTAAGAGGAACATTTCCTTCACATATTTTCTCTGCATTATAAAAGCCTTACCTGCCGTGATTTTCTTGGCTGCCTGGATTTCCTGGAGGGCGCTCTGAGCTTCGCTCTGGCATCTTGTGCGCTCACGCGGGCCTTGGCAAGTTCGGACTCTCGATCCTTAAAATCACGCTCCAAGGACTCAAACTTCTTGACGGTGTCCTGGAGCTCTTGTTGGACCTCACTGACCCGAGCCTCATGCTTTTCACGCGCGGTGTCGGTGTCAAAACCGGCGGATCTCGGGTAGGGGGTCCCGAACTGTGCGTCTAGGCGGATGGTAACAGGAGACGAGGGACACGATGTTTTACCTGTGTTCGGGCCCTCTTGATGGAGGTAAAACCCTCGTCCTGCTTGATTAATATTGATGATATGGGTATTACAAGAGTGGATCTACCACGAGATCAAGGATGCTAAACCCTAGAAGCTAGCCTATGGTATGATTGTTGTAATGTATGTTGTCCTACGGACTAAAGCCCTCCGGTTTATATAGACACCGGAGGAGGCTCAGGTTACACAGAGTCGGTTACAATGGTAGGAGATCTACATATCCGTATTGCCAAGCTTGCCTTCCACGCCAAGGAAAGTCCCATCCGGACACGGGACGGAGTCTTCAATCTTGTATCTTCGTAGTCTTGGAGTCCGGCAGATATTGATAGTCCGGCTGTCCGGACACCCCCTAGTCCAGGACTCCCTCAGTAGCCCTTGAACTAGGCTTCAATGACGATAAGTCCGGCGCGCATAATGTTCGGCATTGCAAGGCGGGTTCCTCCCTTGAATAATCCAGAGAAGATCATGAACACCAGGATAGTGTCCGGCTCTGCAAAATAAATTCCACATTCCACCGTAGAGAGAATAAAATGTACACTTAGTTCAATCCGCTGACGTATTATGCGGTGTGACATCACACCGCTACCAAGCCTTTGTTTGAATCGTTTTTTACCATACCACCTCAGCACGTTTAGCGAAGCGGTTTCCTTGGCACGTCTTGTTGAAGCAGAGATTGTGTTCCCCTTATTCTGGGATTCTCATCAATACGTGCGTGGGTAACCCAACGGCGCCATTGATGGTGGCGCTTGGGAGATAAGCGAGTTTTACCAGGCCGGTGGGGGACGCATAGTTTTGTCCGCCTACATATAAGGGATAAGGATTCACCTTCTCACCTACGCCTTCTTCCTCCTTTGCTTATCCATCTCTGCGAACTCAAGCTCCAACGCCCAAGCTCGCGCATCTCGCCTCGACCTTCTCCGAATATGTCCGGAGCGGGAGGCAAATGGTTGGCCTCCACTGCTAAGGAGGAGGACATCACCAAGCTGCGCAGCGCCGGATACCTTTCCGGCGATATCGCGCATCGACTGCCCGACGAGGGGCAGCTCATCCCTACCCCTGGGCCTCATGAGAGGTCGTCTTCCTCCCCACTTCCTCCGCGGACTGGGCTTTCCGCTCCATCCATTTGTCCGGGGCTCATGTTTTACTACGTCCCGGATTTCCACGATCGGCACGAACTTCATCCTCAACATCTCGGCGTTTATCGTGGTGTGCGAAACCTTCCTCTGCATCCAGCCCCACTTCGCTGTGGCTCAAGACCTTCAACGTCAAGCGAAGGTTGTGAAGAACACATAAGCGGAATGCGGGGCGCCATGTTAGGCAAATTGCCCAACGTCCCTTGGCTCGAAGGGACCTTTGTGGATTCCGTCAAGGGGTGGCAATCGGGGTGGTTCTACATCACCGAGCCGCGCAGACCCACATGGGTGACGGCCCCCGAGTTTAGATCTGGCATCCCCATGCAGCTCACCTCCTGGAAAGAGAAGGGCTTGCAGTGGGGCAATCCGGTGGAGGTGACGGGACTCCGAGCATGCATCAAGAAGATGGTGAGCAATAGGCTCAGGCTCGTCGACGTGGTCCAAGTCATGCTCATCCGGCGGATCCTCCCATGCCAAGAACGGGCATTCAATTCGTGGGAGTTCAATCCGGAACAGCACCAGGAGCTAAGTGGGCTCTTCGATACAACATACGAAGGCGCCTGGAGGGTGCTGTTCAAGGGTGCCGGCCCGCGTCATGACAAGACCATGGATTCAGCTCGCGATATCCAACTGACGAGGTAAGTGATTCAACCCCATTACGGGACACTTGAGATAATTAAATTGACTCTAGTGAGGTTTCATTCTGCCTCTTCCTTTGATAGGAATGGATGGAGAAGGCCAAGCTGCTTATCAGCCCGGCTCCCATGCGGAAGACCAGTGGACACCCGCTTAGCGGGGTTGTTGGTTCGGCACCGCACGTGGTCTTTGGAGAAAAAAACCAAGAAGGTGGCGCGGGGACTCGAAAGAGTTCCATAATCGAACATCTGACGATGACGAGGACTCCTCCCCTGAATACGACGAGGAGGAGTATTCTCTCCCGGAGGAGGGAGAGAAGAAGAGGAAGGCCTCCCCAATCGGGGAGGCCGAAGGGTCCAAGAGGGGGAGAACTATCCCCCCGGACAGTTTCGCCAACACCAACGTTGGCGAGGATGAGTGGCCTCCAAGGACCAGGGGTCCGGCAAGATCGTAAGTATCCGGATCCTTGATGTGTAATATCTTTTATGTCACGTAGTGTCCTTCTAACGCCGTATTCTGTCCGTAGTCCGGCCGATGACGATCTCCCCGCTTCATCAAGCGGGTCATTGGCCCCGTCGGATGTGGACTCACTTCCAACCGCCACCACCCCCCGAGGCGAAGACGCCGAGGTGGGATCCCAAAGAGGGACCCATCAGGAGGAGGTTCCGGAGGCGCCGTCAGGCAGCCTCCCGGACTTTGCACCGGACTCTACATCGGAACCCGCAATGGTTCCAGAGTCTGGCAAACGGCCCCTTCGAAAGAAGGGCAAGATCGTGACGCTGGCGGCCTCCGTCCAACCGGAGGCGCCGGATAACTTGCTGGAGGCGCTTAAAGGCGCTTCCATCGAGGAAGAACACCACACTATCATGAGTGCGGTGATTCAAAAGGTTCAGCTCGCCAAAAGCAGGTTGACCGAAGCCTGCAGCAGCCTTTTAACAGGCTTTGAGGTAAGAAGTTAAAATCATGTAAAGTAATACCACATAGACAGTAGCCCACGATGCTCGGTTCGGTGTTGGAAAGAAAAGCGGACCGAGGATCTATCAAGATATCTTGTGAGGTTGCTAAAAATATGTCAATATGGGTTTGCAGGCTGCGCTGCTGACCTCGGCCGCACTGATGGCGGAGGTCGATGTGCTGAAGAAGGATCTCGAGCGGTCTGAGCAAGAGCTCGGCCATGCCAAGAGGCAGCTCGAGGAAAAAGAAGGTGAGTAACACCACTTTGAATTAGTACCTTACAGAAAAGGATTTCGGTTGCAATAAAATTAACAAGGATAATGTGAGTATTGCAGGGGCCACTAACGAGGTGGCAGCCCTGAAGGAGGTTGTGTCCGTGGTCGAACGCAGTGCGGCCGCGGAACGGGCCGAGCGAGAAAAACAGGAGGCACGGGTGGTGGAAGTACGGCAAGAGCTCCAGGCTCTCATGGAGAAGCATGAGAGTTTGGAGCATGACTCCAAGACTCGAGAGTCCGAGCTTGCCTCGGCTCTCGAAAGTGCCAAGTCCGCCAAGGCCGAGGTCCATAAGGCCCTTCAGGAGGTTGAAGATATAAAGAAGATAGCTGCGGGTAAGGCATTTTTCATGCAAAGCAGGCATGTTAATGTGAACTACCTGACACTTACCCGCATTCGGAACTCTCCAGGGGCGTTTGCAGATCTGCCGCGTAGTGCGTCTGATGCCGCCACATTCTATCGTGGCGAGGAGGGCTCGACGGAGAAGGTCTTCGGTCTCGATCTGTGAGGCCGGCCATCCGGTGCCCCAAGCGACCAGGTGAAGCGGTGGTCGAACTCCTAAGGTAGCCGAGGAGGCCATGAAGGGCCTCATAGTCAGGTGTGGCTGGACAGGCCATGCACAGGAGCTACTTTGGCCTCGTCTGGCGGCTGGTGGATGCATGCCCTGGATGGAGGTCATCAAGCGCTCGCTTTGTATTGAAGGCGCTCGTCGGGCCCTTGCCCGCACAAAAGGTGCACCGGGCAAGTTGGATGCGGAGAAGCTTCTCACGGATCCACCGCCACCGGCAGGAGTATCGCACGCGGAGAAGTATTATAAAATTGTCCTAAAGGGAGCCTGCGATATTGCGGATGAGTGCTCTCGAAATGTAATCTTTGAGTGAACTTCGCTATGTATTTATCTGTCGCTGAAAACTTCGTTCATATCGCCATGAGCAACACTTGTTTAATTTAAAATATTACCTTCTGTGCGGCCGTTTATAAAATCTGAGAGATGGCAAGTCGTTGGCTTCAGCCCCCAAGCCATGAGTGCTGGGGTGTTCGGGATAAACATGAGCACTCTTGTTCCCATTGTTGGGTCCATCGAGGGAGGCGCTCAACACAACGAACAAGGCAACCGGACTTATAATGCTTGAACACTCTCACTTAGCCATAGAATTCTATAATTTTAAATTTCGGCGAAGCCCCTGGTATTCGGAAGGCTGAACCCGGGGCGCTATCCACGCCTTCATCGGACATTATCCGGAACTTCGCTCGAAGCGGCGTGAGTCTTTAAGGACCCGAAAAAACCTCTCGAACAGCGACCAGTCTCTCGCCTCATCATGCCAGTCAGTTTTAGCTTTCTCCACTGAGGCGCTCGCTCGGCTCAACCGGGGCGCAATCGCAGTGGTTCTCCCAGTGCCACCTTAGCCGACGGAACGGAACGTAAGGCACCAAAACATGGGAGCCGGGCAAACCCAACTATTGACCCAAGACATGATTCGGAGCCGATTCATATAATGCTATAAGTTCGAGGTGCCGCACTTGTGAAAGTGTTCGGACTTATCACACCATAGAGTGGGGAACATAAGCCCCCGGTGTATTATGCCGTACCAACATATACGGGTGCCAGATGTCATATAATGAGCATATATATATGAAAGGTAATGCAATTTCGATCATAAAGGTGCTGCATTGTTTATGAAAGAAAAGTCTGCTAGTAGAGCGGACTGATACAAATAGTGCGGTAAGCAAGGGATTTGGACTAAATAAACATGTCCCCCTCCAGGGATGAGCTGCGGATTTGGTGTATATAATCGAATTTAATGCTCGTAATTGAGACCACCTGAGTGTTCGGCACGGCCTTCTTTAGTCCCTGACTGTTGCATCATCAGTTCGGCAGGTTCGCCGCCGGACAGGGCTTCTGGTTAACAGAGTCCTGCGTACATAAAAGAAGAAAAATAAAAAAAAGGGGGGGCACACTTGCGAGCCCCCGGTGTGGTCGAACCGTACTATGGGTCCGTTGCGATCGTGCCCCCTCCCCTGTGCCCATGGTATCTCCAAAGCGTAATGATGTATGCGGAGTGTTATTCTTGCGATCATGCGCGGGCGAGGGTTGGGGCCGCATTGCTACGCGTGCTCTGATCGCGCCGGATGGTCTTGGTTGGCGTTGCTCCGGGCGCGCTTTGTTGTATCCGGCCTATTAACGGCCGGACTCGAGAATTGCCTTAGAAGGCTGCTCTGTACTTCTGCCGCGAGAGACGCTGTATGTTCCTCCGTTCGGAGGGAGCGTTCCGTATTCCCATTGACCGTGATGACTCCACGAGGGCCTGGCATCTTGAGCTTTAGGTATGCATAATGCGGCACCGCGTTGAATTTTGCAACGCTGTTCGTTCGAAAGCGAGGGCATGATAGCCGCTGCGAAACGGGACTATGTCGAAGATTAACTCTTTGCTCCGGAAATTATTCGGGGATCCGAAGACCACTTCGGTGTGGACCGAGCCTGTCATAGCTTGGCTTCCACTCCTGGTATGACACCTTTAAAGGTTGTCTTTGTAGGTTTAATCCTTGATGGGTCTATGCCCATTTTACGCCTTTGTATCCCGATAAAGCAGGTTCAGAACTCTGCCGCCGTCCATCAGGACTCTCGTGAGGTGGAACCCATCGACGATTGGGTCTAAAACCAATGTGGCGAATCCGCCATGGCGTATGCTGGTCGGATGGTCTCTTCGATCGAAAGTGATCGGACAAGAGGACCATGGGTTGAACTTTGGGGCGACTGGCTCCATCGCATAGACGTCCCGTAGTGCGCGTTTCCTCTCCCTCTTGGGTATGTGGGTCGCGTATATCATATTCACCGTCCGCACTTGCGGGGGAAAACCCTTCTGTCCTCTGTTGTTCGGCGGTCGGGTCTCTTCCTCGTCGTTGCTATTTAGCCCCTTGTCATTGTTTTCGGCAATTAACTTGCCGGCCTGCTTGAACACCCAGCAATCTCTATTGGTGTGGTTAGCTGGCTTTTCAGAGGTGCCATGTATCTGGCATAAGCGGTCGAGTATTCGGTCCAGATTGGACGGACCCGGAGTGGTTCTTTTGAATGGCTTCTTCCGCTGACCGGGTTTAGAGCCTCGGAATCCGGCATTGACGGTCGTATCCTCCTTATCGTCGCCGTTAATGCGGCGCTTGTTTTTGTTTCGACGTGACCTGCCGTTGTTGTCCTTGGTATCCGGACTGCGAAATTTTTACGGAGATTGTTGCTGCGGGCTAGCCAGTTGTCCTCTCCAGCAAAAGCGGTCATTAACGATGTGAGGGCTGCCATGGATTTCGGCTTTTCCGCCACAGTGCGGGCTAGCCATTCGTCTGGATGTTATGTTTGAAGACTGCAAGGGCCGTGCATCCGGACAATCGGCGATTTGGTTTTCTTCGTCAAGAACCGTGTCCAAAATTGTGCGGCGATTCGTCTCGCTGCTGAATGATGTGGCTTAGGTCATCGGCGTCGGTGGTCGCACATATGTGCCTTGGAAGTTATCCAGGAATGCGGCCTCGTGTCTTCCCAACACCAATTGACTCTGCGGGCGGCTGTTAAGCCAATGCCGAGCTGGTCCTTTAAGCTTGAGTGGGAGGTACTTGATGGCGTGGAGATCATCGCCGCGGGCCATATGGATGTGGAGAAGATAGTCTTCGATCCAGACCGCGGGGTATGTTGTGCCATCGTAAGATTCAATGTTTACGGGTTTAAACCCTTGAGGGATCTAATGATCCATTACTTCGTCAGTGAAGCATAGCGGGTGTGCGGCGCCCCTATATTGAGCGATATCGCGACGCAGCTCGAGAGAGCGCTGTCTGCTGTGTTTGGCCCGGCCGGGGTTATTATATCCGGCACGATGGTATTTATCGTGGGTCGTAGGGCGCCCACGTGATCCATAGATGGATCTGGATTGCCTTGCTTTGTCCTCCAATATGTCTCGCAAGTCCGTAGCGTTCCCTCTTAACCCGTACTTTTGGAGCGATGCGGGGTATGGTCTTGGCTGGGGCTGGATGCCTCTGTCACGACCACGGGGTGGTCGGTCGACCATATCGTCTTGCTGGTGATGGAGGTGCGTATGCTTCCTCCTCTAATCGGGGAGCAGCTTGCGTCTTAGGTAACTTTTGGAGGGACGTTCGAGTTTATACTCTTCGGCCGCGAGGACCTCGGTCCATCGATCGGCCATCAGGTCCTGATCAGCTTGAAGCTGCTGCTGCTTTTTCTTTAGGCTGTTTGCGGTGGCGATAAGCCTGCGCTTGAAGCGCTCTTGTTCGACGGGATCCTTGGGCACGACGAATTCGTCATCGTTGAGGCTTGCTTCGTCTTCGGAGGGAGGCGTATAGTTATGATCCTCAACCTCTTCGTCTGCCGCCCCCTCATGAGGGCTTGCTTCTGCATCCTCCTGCGCTGAGTCTTGCTGGAGGGGATTGTCTCCGGCGCCCTTTGGAGTGTTATTATCTCCTGTGCCGAAATCTCCATTCTTGCTGTGGCGAGATTTAGAGCGGCGCCGCTGACGCCGGCGTTTGGGCTGCTTCTTTAAGGAGTCTGCCTCCGCTGTTTCTTCGCCGTCCCCGTCTTTGGGTGTGTCCACCATGTATATGTCGTATGACGAGGTGGTCTTCCGGTGCCTCAGAGGCGCTGGTTCTGTTAAATCTCGGCATCGTCGTCCATAGCGTCGATGTCTTGAGTCGTAGTCTAGCATGTCGGTTAGATCGTCGGCAGTGGCTACAAAGTGGGTGGTGGGTGGGCTCTGAATTTATTAAATCGTCTGTACCCCAACCATCCTGGCCATAGTCCGGCCAGGACTCTCCTGATAACGAGAGATGCTTTAGTGAATTCAAGATATCGCCAAAAGGCGAGTATTGGAAGATGTCCGTGGCGGTGAATTCCATAACGGCGCCAACTGGATCGATTGGTAGGGCGCGGGAGGTTGAGTCCGGCGAGGAGTCGGCGCCTCGGAATCACGAGTTCGCGAGGGACAAGATTAGTGTTCGGCTCCATCGCCGTGGATGTTGGAGCCCCGTGGCGGCGTCTATCCACCGGCCCTCGATCTGGCGATCGGCTCGGGCTAATGGCGAAGCGGACTGTGTCGCGCCACCAAGGCACTGTTCGGTGGCGAGCTAAATCATGCCTATCGTCACAAAGTCGGGCGCGCTTGGCTGGCTCGAGTCCGTCGAAGATCAAGTCTCCGCGGACATCGGCCGTGAAGTTTAGGCTTCAAATCGACTGACGGCGGGGCGTAGCTTCGATCTGCTCCAGATGGCCAAGTGAATTGGCCCGCGATCGGCCGCCGAATCTGAAGGTCTGTCCGGGAGAAAAGTCTCGCCTCTGGACAGCGTTGCTGGTTGACGATGCCATCAAGCCTATCGGTGGCGACACGGAGGAACTCTCAATGAAAGCACCAATGTCGGTGTCAAAACCGGCGGATCTCGGGTAGGGGTCCCGAATCAAGCGTCTAGGCGGATGGTAACAGGAGGCGAAGGACACGATGTTTTACCCGGGTTCTTGATGGAGGTAAAACCCTCGTCCCGCTTGATTAATATTGATGATATGGGTATTACAAGAGTGGATCTACCACGAGATCAAGGAGGCTAAACCCTAGAAGCTAGCCTATGGTATGATTGTTGTAATGTATGTTGTCCTACGGACTAAAGCCCTCCGGTTTATATAGACACCGGAGGAGGCTAGGGTTACACAAAGTCGGTTACAATGGTAGGAGATCTACATATCCGTATTGCCAAGCTTGCCTTCCACGCCAAGGAAAGTCCCATCCGGACACGGGACGGAGTCTTCAATCTTGTATCTTCGTAGTCTTGGAGTCCGGCGGATATTGATAGTCCGGCTGTCCGGACACCCCCTAGTCCAGGACTCCCTCACGCGGCCTTTTCCTTAGCTGCCATGTCCTTGGCCTCGGCCAGCGACCTCTTGAGAGCCTCTACCTCGTCTGTTGCCCCTAACAAATATTATGACACTTCAGTCAGAACAAATCATTCATTACACCTGAATTTACACAAGGTTAAATACATACCTTTGCTTTCCTCCAGCTTCTTCTTCACGTGGCCGAGCTCGTCCTTTGCCCGCTCTAGATTCCGCTTCAGTCTCGGAGACTTCCGCAGTGTGAGCGGTCGCAGCCACCAGCGACGCCTGCTTATTCACATAGACATATCAGATTAGACTCATGCGAAAATTATTTGATCCTCTATTCAGCTTTTCTTTCTGAACACCGGACAGAGCATCAGGGGCTACTGTCTATATGATACGTCTCCAACGTATCTACTTTTCCAAACACTTTTGCCCTTGTTTTGGACTCTAACTTGCATGATTTAATGAAACTAACCCGGACTGACGCTGTTTTCAGCAGAACTGCCATGATGTTGTTATATGTGCAGAAAACGTAAGTTCACAGAATGTCCTGAAAATCCACAGAGGCACTTTTTGGAAAATATAAAAAATACTGGCAAAAGAATCAAGACCAGGGGGCCACACCCTGTCAATGAGGGTGGGGGCGCGCCCACCCCCCTGGGCACGCCCCCTGTCTTGTGGGCCCCCTAAGGCTCCGCCGACCTCAACTCCAACTCCATATATTCCGTCTCACGGAGAAAAAAATCAGAGAGAAAGTTTCATTGCGTTTTACGATACGGAGCCACCGCCAAGCCCTAATCTCTCTTGGGAGGGCTGACCTGGAGTCCGTTCGGGGCTCCGGAGAGGGGGTTTCGTCGCCATCGTCATTATCAACCATCCTCCATCGCCAATTTCATCTTGCTCACCGCCGTGCGTGAGTAATTCCATCGTAGGCTTGCTAGACGGTGATGGGTTGGGTGAGATTTACCATGTAATCAAGTTAGTTTTGTTAGGGTTTGATCCCTAGTATCCACTATGTTCTGAGATTGATGTTGCTATGACTTTGCTATGCTTAATGCTTGTCACTAGGGCCCGAGTGCTATGATTTCAGATCTGAACCTATTATGTTTCCATGAATATATGTGGGTTCTTGATCCTGTCTTGCAAGTCTATAGTCACCTATCATGTGTTTTGATCCGACAACCCCGAAGTGACAATAATCGGGATACTTCTCGGTGATGACCGTAGTTTGAGGAGTTCATGTATTCACTATGTGCTAATGCTTTGTTCCGGTTCTCTATTAAAAGGAGGCCTGAATATCCCTTAATTTCTGCCAGGACCCCGCTGCCACGGGAGGGTAGGACAAATGATGTCATGCAAGTTCTTTTCCATAAGCATGTATGACTATTTACGGAATACATGCCTACATTACATTGATGAATTGGAGCTAGTTCTGTGTCACCCTATGTTATAACTATTACATGAGGAATCGCATCCGACATAATTATCCATTACTGATCCAATGCCTACGAGCTTTTCACATCTTATGCGTCGCCTATTTACTTTTCCGTTGCTACTGTTACAATCACTACAAAACCCAAAAATATTACTTTTGCTACTGTTACCTTTATTATCATACTACTTTGCTACTAAATACTTTGCTGCAGATACTAAGTTATCCAGGTGTGGTTGAATTGACAACTCAACTGCTAATACTCAATAATATTCTTTGGCTCCCCTTGTGTCGAATCAATAAATTTGGGTTGAATACTTTACCCTTGAAAGCTGTTGCGATCCCCTACACTTGTGGGTTATCAAGACTAATTTAAACGCCGTTGTTGGGAGCATAGCTCTATTCTCTGAGTCACTTGGGATTTATATCTGTTGATCACTATGAGGAACTTGAAAGACGAAAGAACCAAGATTTTGCCCTCAACTATGAGGGGAGGTAAGGAACTGCCATCTAGCTCTGCACTAGATTCTCCTTCTGTTTTGAGTAAGCTTGCGACACCTAAACCTGCTACTACTATGAATTCTGATATGTCGCATGTTATTGATGATACCACTTCTGCTATGCATGATACTTATGATGAAACTACTTCTGTGCGTGATACTACTTTGCCATTAGGTGAATTTCTCGATGAACAACTTGCTAGGGCTAGAGAGAATGAAATTATTGAAGATGCTATTATTGAAGATGATATTATTGATGATAGTGATGATGAAAGTTCTCCCAATGATTATGAATTGCATGTTGTTCCTGAGGGTTATGTTATGAAAGAGGAAGCTGCCAGAGCTATCTTTGCTTGTAAAGATAGATATGATCTTAAGAAAATATTAGCTAAATGGAAGCAGCAGTCTCTTAATGCTAGAATGAAGCCTGACCCTGCTTTTGCTACTTCACCTATTTGTATTACTGATAAGGATTATGAATTCTCTGTTGATCCTGATATTACTACTTTAGTTGAATCTGATCCTTTTTATGGCCTTGAATCTGAAACTGTTGTGGCACATCTTACCAAGTTGAATGATATAGCCACCCTATTTACTCATGATGATAAATCTCGCTATTATTATATCCTTAAGATATTTCCGTTCTCATTAAAGGGTGATGCTAAGACTTGGTATAATTCTCTTGCTCCTGGTTGTGTGCGTAGTCCCCAGGATATGATTTATTACTTCTCTGCTAAATATTTCCCTGCTCATAAGAAACAAGCTGCCTTACGGGAAATATATATTTTTGTGCAAATCAAATAAGAGAGTCTCCCACAAGCTTGGGGGAGGCTTCTCCGGTTACTTAATGCTTTGCCTGATCATCCTCTTAAGAAAAATGAAATACTTGATATCTTTTATAATGGACTAACTAATGCTTCCAAGGACTACTTGGATAGTTGTGTTGGTTGTGTTTTCAGGGAAAGAACAGTCGACAAAGCTGAATTACTATTGAATAATATGTTGACTAATGAAAATAATTGGACTCTTTCCGAGCCAATTCCTGAGGCAATCCCTAAACCAATTGAGCCAATTCCTGAGCCTATTTCTAAACCCACTCCGAAGAAGAGAGGTGTTTTATTTCTCAGTCCTGAAGATATGCAAGAGGCAAAAAAATCAATGAAAGAAAAAGGTATTAAAGCTGAAGATGTTAAGAATTTATCTCGTATTGAAGAAATACATGGTCTTAATACACCGCCTGTTGAAGAACCACATTGTCTTGATAACCCGACACATGTAGTAAAGGTAAATTCTCTCTATAGATTTGATAAAGTTGAAATGCCCTCTACTAAATTTCATAGCCCATGCTTATATGAATTTGATGACTTTATGGCTAGACAAGAAATTTTTAATGCTTACGTTGGTAAAGAGTTAAAGAATAATGCTTTCAAGATAGGACGCGTGAGCGATTATATGGCTAGAGTTAAAGGTGAACTCAAACTCATTAGCACATATGCTTCTTTAGTTGCTACTCAAGCTGAGCAAGTACTTAAAAGCTCAAAATGATTTGCTTGATGAATTAAATAATAAAAATGACTTTGCTGTTAGAGTGGCTACTAGAACTGGTAGAATGACTCAGGAACCTTTGTATCCTGAAGGCCACCCTAAGAGAATCGAGCAAGATTCTCAGATAAACAATTTAGAGGCACCTAGTTCTTCTAAAAAGAAGAAAAAGAAAAATGATAGAATTTTGCATGCTTCTAGTGAACCTATTGCAGACACACCTGAGAATCCCAATGATATTTCTTTCTCTGATGTTGAAACACAATCAGGTGATGAACATGAACCTAGTGATAATGTTAATGCTAGTGTTCTTGTTGATGCTCAACCTAACAAAAACAATGAAGTAGCGATTGAACCTGTTGTTGATCTTGATAACCCACAATCAAAGAATCAGCGTGATGATAAGAGACATTTTGTTGCTAGGAAGCATGGTAGAGAAAGGGAACCATGGGTTCAGAAACCCATGCCCTTTCCTCCTAAACCATCCAAGACAAAGGATGATGAGGATTTTGAGCGCTTTGCTGAAATGATTAGACCTATCTTCTTACGTATGCGCTTAACTAATATGCTTAAAGTAAATCTTTATGCTAAGTATATGAAGGATATCATTACAAACAAAATAAAGATACCGAAAGCTGAAATTTCCACCATGCTTGCTAATTACACTTTTAAGGGTGGAATACCAAAGAAACTTGGAGATCCCGGGGTACCAACTATACCATGCTCCACTAAAAGAAATTATGTTAGAACTGCTTTATGTGATCTTGGAGCCGGTGTTAGTGTTATGCCTCTCTCTTTATATCGTAGACTTGAATTGAATAAGTTGACACCTACTGAAATATCTTTGCAAATGGCTGATAAATCATCTGCCATACCTGTCGGTATTTGTGAGGATGTGCCTGTTGTGGTTGCAAATGTCACTATATTAAAGGACTTTGTTATTCTTGATATTCCCGAGGACGATAGTATGTCGATTATTCTTGGTAGACCCTTTTTGAATACTGTAGGAGCTGTTATTGATTGCAAGAAAGGCAATGTCACTTTTCATGTTAATGGTAATGAGCATACGGTACACTTTCCGAGGAAACAATCTCAGGTTCATAGCATCAATTCTATTGGAAAAGTTCCAACTATTATTATTGGAGGTTTTGAATTTCCTCTCCCTACTATCAAGAAAAAGTATGATATTCTTATTATTGGGGATTTTCATATCCCCGTTGAGGTAACTTAGTGTTATTCAAAATTTCTCCGGTTCCGTGTTATTCGGAATGAGTTTATTAACAAGATTTGATCAACATGTTAGTGGATTCATTTTGATGATCACGAGATGGATGAAACTAGAAGGCACAACCTTCTGTACCCTCTTTTTACTTTCTATCATTTAGAATAAATAAAGCAGAAATAGTATTATCTGTCTGTTTTCTAAATTATCCGTGCAATAAAAAAATATCCCGAAAATAAAAGTGCTCCAAATGCCCTGCAAATTTAGTATGATTTTTATGGAATATGAGGATTTTAGGCACTGAAATCACTGCAGGAGGAGCAAGCACCAGGTCACGAGAGTGGAGGGCGCGCCCCCTGTCTCGTGGGCCCCTGGTGGCCCCCCTCCACTTATGCCAGCACCCACACACTTCATCTTCTTCCCAAAAAATCCCCATCCAGCTCAAGCACGAGTTCTAGCTTGTTTTGCTGCGATTTTCGATCTCCTTGCTCAAAGCTCCATTCACAAAACTGCTTTGGGAGATTGTTGCTTGGTATGTGACTCGTCCATTGGTCCTATTAGTATTTGTTCTAGTGCTTTATTCATTGCAAATTTTTGCTGCATAGGTGACCATGTTCTTGAGCTTGCATGTTAAATTTATGAGGTCCCAAGTAATTCTAATGCATGATTTAGGCTCTAGGCACTTGTAGGAGTAGTTGCTATCAATCTTGTTTAGTTTTATTCACTTTTATTTTAAAGTTACTAAAATTTCAGAAATTTTCAGAAAATGTCAAGGAAACTTTTGAGGGGCTCTTCTAGCAAAGGCTCCCAGGAAAAACAAGCTAAAGAGAAGGAAAAAGCCAAGTATAATCTTCCTCGCATAGCGGAAGTACGGCCGTGTGAATGGCCATGCGATGATTTCTTGAAAGAAGCTGGAATTCATGAAGATTTTTATTCTTTGATCGAGAATGCAGGCCTCACCGATTTCCTCCACGACCAGATGGATCAGTATCTCTTACTCACCAATACTTTCGTGGAAAACTTTTATTATTATCCTAAGAAGTCACCGCCTTCAGTATCATTTCATTTATATGATGAATTTAGGGAAATGTCTTTACGTAATTTTTGCGCGGTGTGTAGGATACCCTTTGATGGAAAATTAGAGGAACCCCATTGTAAAGATGTGGATGGCTTTGTTAACACTATACTGTAGAGGATCCAAAGAAGGGTTCCGATGCGAAAATCTCTAGCATACATTTTCCTGTTTTACGCTACTTTGCCATATTTGCTAGTAGATGTTTGATTGGTCGTGGAAATAGTGGAAACTTCAATGTTCCTGATATTATCATTCTTCACCATGCCTTGTTTGGAGATAATAGTTTTAGTATGTGTGTCGTCATTGCTAAACGGCTAAGCCTGAATCGTACAAAAGGCCCCATTTTTGGAGGTATCTATGCTTCACGTCTTGCTAGACATTTTGAGATACCTATTAGGCACCATGAGAAAGAGGAGACAAAATTGCCTCCTTACATTGTAGATTACTAGAGCATGTTAGCACATGAGTTCATTGTTGACAACAAAGAGAAGATGCCCTTGTATAATATGAGATTTAATAAGAAACACAATGAGACTATTATTTTTCCTGCGCCTCTATTGTTTGATTTGATTGCAGATAATTTTCTTGCCACACCGGAAGCGTTGCACGCTCATCAAGGCCAAGCATCCACTCTAGAACCTGACACTGAGCCGGAACCTGCAATGGACCCTTATCGTGCATCATCTTACCAGTGGGACCCGGAGATGGCCAGCCAGTGGTATCCTGATTACACTTCCCAGTACACCGGGGAGAGTAGCAGTGGCCCTTGGCATTAGACCAACTTAGCCAAAAGCCTAAGCTTGGGGGAATACGTATTTCTCACCGACTTTACATTCATATTCACACACTATCTAGTCGTCGGTGCTCATACTCTTTCATTGTATTATCCATGCTAGTTTAATTTTATTTTTCTTGCTTCCTTCTTGTGTGTTTGATAAACCTTAAGAAAAACCAAAAAATTAGTTAGTTTAATTTCCATGCTTGTAGTAGAAATTAAGATGAAAACCCAAAAAGATTTCTCGTTCTTCTTCTTACTTGTTGGGAGCTTTCCCGTGTAATTTTTTTTTCTTTTCTTTTCTTTGGGGGTCGAGAGTGGAATACCATATTGAAAATGTTTAGTGGCTCTCACATGCATGATTGTTTATTTAACTTACAGCCCATATTACATTGTCTTCTCTCTTGCGTTGAATGCTTGCAGATTCCAGCTTAGTCCAATGCATGTGCACAATTATTATTATACACATCGTTCGGTCGTGCAAGTGAAAGGCAATAATGACGATATATGATGGACTTATTGAGATGAGAAAAGCTGGTATGAACTCGACCTCTCTTGTTTTTGTAAATATGATAAGTTCATCGTTTCTGATTCAGCTTATTATGAGGTAAACATATTTGCAATGACATTTAGAGATTATAGTTGCTTGTGCCATGCTTGATTAGCTATGAGTTATAATGGTTTACCTTGCGTGCCAACATGCTATTACATGATTATGATGTGGTATGATAGGATGGTATCCTCCTTTGAATGAATTGAGTGATTCAACTTGGCACATGTTCACGCATGTAGTTGAAACAAATCAACATAGCCTTCACAATATTTATCTTCATGGTGGATTATATCCTACTCATGCTTGTACTTGGTGTGAATTAATTTTAATGCATGTTTATGACTGTTGTCTCTCTCTCTCAGTTGGTCGCCTTCCCAGTACTTTGCTAGTATTCACTTGTACTAAGCGGGAATACTGCTTGTGCATCCAAACTCCTTAAAACCACAAAGTTGTTCCATATGAGTCCACCATACCTTCCTATATGCGGTATTTACCTGTCGTTCCAAGTAAATTTGTATGTGCCAAACTCCAAACCTTCAAATGAAATTCTGTTTTGTATGCTCGAGCAGCTCATGTTTCAACTAGGGCTGCCTATATCTTCCATGCTAGCTGGGTTATTCTCAAGAGGACTGGACTCCGCTCCACATTTACGAGAAAGGGCCGGTAACCGGGATGCCCAGTCCTATGATCCAAAAAGATCAAAGCAAATCAAAATAATTAAACAAAACTCCCCCAGGGCTGTTGTTAGTTGGAGGCACTCGTTGTTTCGAGCAAGCCATGGATTGATGCTTGTTGGTGGTTGGGGGAGTATAAACCTCTACCATTCTGTTTGGGAACTTCCTATAATGCAAGTAGTATGGAAGATACAGCCATATCATAGTTGTTGCGTTGACAGTGAAAGTATGCCGCTCAAAATGTTATTCGATCTCTATTTTACAATTGAGAGCTGGCACCTCTACAAATCCCTGCTTCTCTCTGCAAAGGGCCTATCTATTTACTTTTATGTTGAGTCATCACCCTTCTTATTAAAAAGCACCCGCTGGAGAGCACACTGTAATTTACATTCATTATTGGTTAATATTGGGTGTGACTTGACTGGATCTCTTTTACCATGAATTACAATGTTTAGTCAGTCCTTTATCTTTAAAGGTGCTCTGCATTTATGTTTTGCGGTCTCAGAAAGGGCTAGCGAGATACCATTTTGTTATATCATGTTATGATTGTTTTGAGAAAGTGTTGTCATCCTAGTTTTATTATTATGGCTCACTAGCTGATTATGCTATTGATATGAGTAATTGTGAGACCGAGCTGTTATTGTGAGTATGGTTAGTTCATAATATTTGCTGAAAGCTGAATGCTGGCTTTGCATGTTTACAACAACAAGAGCAAACAGAGTTTGTAAAAGTTTTTCTTTATCACTTTCAGTTTATCAACTGAATTGCTTGAGGACAAGCAAAGGTTTAAGCTTGGGGGAGTTGATACGTCTCCAACGTATCTACTTTTCCACACACTTTTATCCTTGTTTTGGACTCTAACTTGCATGATTTGAATGAAACTAACCCGGACTGACGCTGTTTTCCGCAGAACTGCCATGATGTTGTTGTATGTGTAGAAAACAAAAGTTCTCGGAATGTCCTGAAAATCCACGGAGGTACTTTTTGGAAAATATAAAAAATACTGGCGAAAGAATCAAGACCAGGGGGCCCACACCCTGTCCACGAGCATGGGGGGCGCGGCCACCCCCCTGGGCGCGCCCCCCTCTCTCGTGGGCCCCAGAGGCTCCGCCGACCTCAACTCCAACTCCATATATTCTGTCTCGCGAAGAAAAAATCAGAGAGAAAGTTTCATCGTGTCTTACGATACGGAGCCGCCGCCAAGCCCTAATCTCTCTCGGGAGGGCTGATCTGGAGTCCGTTCGGGGCTCCGGAGAGGGGGATTCGTCGCCATCGTCATCATCAACCATCCTCCATCACCACTTTCATGATGCTCACCGCCTTGCGTGAGTAATTCCATCGTAGGCTTGCTGGACGGTGATGGGTTGGATGAGATTTACCATGTAATCAAGTTATTTTTGTTAGGGTTTGATCCCTAGTATCCACTATGTTCTGAGATTGATGTTGCTATGACTTTGCTATGCTTAATGCTTGTCACTAGGGCACGAGTGCCATGATCTCAGATCTGAACCTATTATGTTTTCATGAATATATGTGTGTTCTTGATCCTATCTTGCAAGTCTATAGTGACCTATTATGTGTTATGATCCGAGAACCCCGAAGTGACAATAATCGGGAAACTTCTCGGTGATGACCGTAGTTTGAGGAGTTCATGTATTCACTACGTGCCAATCCTTTGTTCCGGTTCTCTATTAAAAGGAGGCCTTAATATCCCTTAGTTTCCGCTAGGACCCCGCTGCCATGGGAGGGTAGGACAAAAGATGTCATCACTACAAAAAAAAGATACATCCGTGACATTTTGGGCCGAACGGAAATTTTTCTGTCATACATATGACACTTCTATGACGATAATTGTGACAAAACCCGGTATCATCATAGATGTGGTGGGCTCCTACTTCTATGACAAAAAATCATAACAGAAAATGGGCTTTTCGTCCTGGGCGGGCCAGAGACGCAGCTGCATGACATTCTTTGGGCCGTGCATGACGGAAAAAACTATGGTAGAAGCGAGGGCGAGGAAAATTTCGGGAGTTCGATTCTGATGGGAGGTCGGGGCGGCGATGCGTTTCTCTTGTACACGTACGCGCGTGTGTGCGAGGTGTTAGCTCTAACTGAACCCGAGCGAGGCATTGGGCTCTAACTGAACCCGAGCGATTGCACTGCAGGGTACGCGTTACCGAATCCGAGTGATCGGTCAATGGCTGTTAACTGAACCCGATTGAGCGATTCCTTCACTACTGCTGCTAACTGAAGCCGATCAATTTGATGAATAGTGAGTGTTGCGGGGGGGGGGGGGGTGGGTTGGATGAACAGTGAGTGTTACGTCTTGAGCTTGCGTTGGTTTTCCTCGAAGAGGAGAGGGTGATGCAGCAATAGTAGCATAAGTATTTCCCTCAGTTTTTGAGAACCAAGGTATCAATCGAGTAGGAGGATCCACAAAAGTCCCACGCACCTACACAAACAAACAAAGAACTCGCAACAAACACAATAAAGGGGTTGTCAATCCCTTCACAGCCACTTGTGAAAGTGAGATCTAATAAAGATAGTATGATAAGATAAATATATTTTTGGTATTTTATAATATAGATGCAAAAAGTAAAGATGCAAATAAAAGTAGATTGGAAGTAAATATGATAAGAGATAGACCCGGGGGCCATAGGTTTCGCTGGTGGCTTCTCTCAAGATAGCATAAGTATTACGGTGGGTGAAAAAATTACTGTCGAGCAATTGATAGAAAACCGAATAGTTATGAGATTATCTAGGCATGATCATGTATATAGGCATCACGTCCGCAACAAGTAGACCGACTCCTGCCTGCATCTACTACTATTACTCCACACATCGACCGACTCCTGCCTGCATCTAGAGTATTAAGTTCATAAGAACAGAGTAACACATTAAGCAAGATGTCATGATGTAGAGGATAAACTCAAGCAATATGATATAAACCCCATCTTGTTATCCTCGATGGCAACAATACAATCGTGCCTTGCAACCCTTTACATCCTTTGGGTAAGGACACCGCAAGATTGAACCCAAAGCTAAGCACTTCTCCCATGGCAAGAAAGATCAATCTAGTAGGCCAAACCAAACTGATAATTCGCAGAGACTTGCAAAGATAACTCAATCATACATAAAAGAATTCAGAGAAGATTCAAATATTATTCATAGATAAACTTGATCGTAAACCCATAATTCATCGGATCTCTACAAACACACCAGAAAAAGAGTTTACATCGAGATCTCCAGAAGAGAGGGGGAGAACATTGTATTGAGATCCAAAAAGATAGAAGAAGCCACCTAGCTAATAAATATGGACCCGTAGGTCTGTGGTAAACTACTCACAACTCATCGGAGGGGCAAGGATGTTGATGTAGAAGCCCTCCGTGGTCGATTCCCCCTCCGGCGGAGCGCCGGCGAAGGCTCCAAGATGGGATCTCACTGATACAGAAGGTTACGGTGGTGGAAATTGTTTTTCGTCTGCTCCCTGGATGTTTTCGGGGTACGTAGGCTTATATAGGAGGAAGAAGTACGTCGGTTGATGCCCGAGGGGCCCACGAGATAGGGGCCGCGCCCTATAGGGGGGGCACGCCCTCCTATCTCGTGGGAGCCTCGGCTGCTTCTTGACTTGCACTCCAAATCCTCTGGATCACGTTCGTTCCAAAAAATAATGCTCCCGAAGGTTTCATTCCGTTTGGACTCCGTTTGATATTCCTTTTCTTCGAAATACTGAAATAGGCAAAAAACAACAATACGGGTTGGGCCTCCGGTTAGTAGGTTAGTCCCAAAAATGATATAAATGTGTAAAATAAAGCCCATAAACATCCAAAAGGGGTAATATAATAGCATGGAACAATCAAAAATTATAGATACGTTGGAGACGTATCAGTGAGTGGTGGCGTTGCCTCTGGATGAACAGGACCCCCGTGGTGTGGAGGGTTGGATGAACAGTAGACGATGGAGGGGTGCCCGTGGAGGGGTGGTTGAACAGGACCCCGTTGTGTGGAGGGCTGGATGAACAGTAGATGGTGGAGGGATGGATGAACAGTAGACGGTGGAGGGGTGGTTGAACAGTTGCCGGTGGAGTAGCGCGCGGTGGAGGCTGGATGAACAGGAGCCCGTGGAGGCTGGAGGAGGTCGACGGTAGCCCGTGGAGTCTAGAGGAGGTCGATGGTGGAGATGAACAGTATCCCGTGGAGTCCCGTTTTGCGGTACTCCACACCCCTCCCGATGAACAGGACCCCCGTTTCGACCGCAGCGCTCCAACACAAGTCCGTTTAAATCCGTTTTGCGATCGCCACACCCTCCCGATCAGCAGGACCCCGTTTGACCGTAGGAGGTCCGTTTAAATCCGTTTTGGCGATCGCCACACCCTCCCGATCAACAGGACACCCGTTTCGAACGTAGGAGGTTCGTTTCCTCTGTTCTGCGGAATGCCAGGCCTCGTTTCCATCGCCTGTTTCGTGCAAGCCCTCCCGATGAACACGACGATGCATTCCATTCCGACCCAGCCGGTTGGCTCCCACGCGTTCCGTTGCCTCCCGATGAACATGGCGCATTCCGTTGCCTCCCCATGAACACGACGCATTCCGTTGCGTTCCCATGAACACGACGCATTCCGTTGCCTCCCCATGAACACGACGACGATGCTGTTTGTCCGTTCCGACCCAGCCATGTACGTATGCGTGAGTAGGCGCAAGACCCTTCCCGTATGTACGTACGTGGCTGTATTTTCTTTCTTGCACCCTGGCCGCTGTACGTACGTGTACATGCTACGTGCGCGCCTCTACTATGACACGTGCGCGCCTCTACTATGACACGTGCGCGCCTCTACATCGACCAGTATGTACGAACATGTTCGCGACCAGAATGACAACGCTACGTACGCTTCGACCAGGTAGGTCCCGATTGTCAGGCACTTCCTTGCGTGCGAGGATGTAGCTGGTGGGTCCCAGCAGTCAGGGGGGCGAATCGTTTTTTTGCTCAAACGCACTTCCTTGCGTGCGAAGATGTAGCTGGTGGGTCCCAGCAGTCAGGGGGGCGAATCATTTTTTTGCCCAGACACACTTCCTTGCGTGCGAAGGTGTAGCTGGTGGGGCCCAGCAGTTAGGGGGCAAACATTTTTTTCAAGAAATACGGTGGCCCGTCCGGTGGATCCCCACTGTCAGGTGGAGGAATAATTATTTTGCACGTAATAAGGAGGCACTTCCTTGCTGCGGTCGTGGATCCAGCTGTCAGCGTCTCCAAGCATAGTACTCTTCCGATGGAAGTCGGTCGTTGACCACATTGACCACGCCGCGCCGAGAGGACCACGGCGGTGGATGACGACGAGGCCTAGGAAGGGGACGACACGGAGGCAGGGAAGACTCGGCAGTTGTTTCCCATGCGGAGGGGAGTCTGTTGTCTGAGGTTTTTGGTTAAATCTGCCATCGCCAAGAATAACAGCAGTGTGGGTGAGTAGAGGATGGCTAGGCGGCGATGGGAATGCGGTGGGGTGGTGAGGCCTATCTTGGTAGCATAGCCGGCCTTGAGGAGGAGGAGGGAGCAGTAGTCCCTTGGCGCTTCGTTTGAGCGGCCGGAGCAGAAGAGTAGAGATTGAAGAAGACGACGGCCGTTGGATGGACATCCAACGATCCTTTGCTGGCGTCAACCTTTTTTTTAGGAAAGCCTCAAATCTGTCGAAAACAGCATACAGCCCATCTGCCATTATTTCTAATAATTTACAGCCCATTTGCTAATTCTTAAGGTTTTTTTGGAGCCCATATTCTTTTTGTTAGCATTACAGCCCATATTATGCCACGGTTAAAAATTATCTGAAATTTTGCATATTTCAAAAGCGGTCCGAACTGTTTTTAATCCCGAAATTTCGACTCACATTCAAACTGATTTTAAAAATAAATGTATATCAATATAAAATCCAACAAATTCTCCACGCATAAAAATTAATGTAATTTAAAATCTTGAAATTAAAAAAAAAGATATTTGAAACTAATTGCCGGTTTGATGTGTTTTAAAAATGTATAGGCCGTTTCTCATTACTGATGGGCCATTTTCTCGGCCAGCCGAATGAAAGCTCTCCTCATCTTGAAAGATTTGGTGCCCAACAGGCCTGGCAAAGCGACTTACTTGGCAAATCACAAAAAAATTGGGTTGTGGCCATGCACCCAGCTGTCAGCCTCTCCACGTACAGTACTCTTCCGATGGAAGTCGTTCCTTGACCACGTTGACCACGCCGTGTAGAGAGCACCCTGCGGTGGACGACGGCGAGGCCTAGGAAGGGGCGACGCGAGCTGAGGAAGACGCGCGCGGGAAGCCCACGCGAGAGGAGTCGAGGTTCACTAGTTCGGCTGCGGTGTGAGGCTGCCGTCGCCCAGAGCTCTGGCGAAGCGGTGGGAATAGTAGAGGCGGTGAGGCCTCTGCGGCAAATATAGCCGCCACCGGAGGCAGGAGCATGCGACACGACTAAGCGCTGCTTTGGTAATTTGGAGCAAGAAGACCAGAGGTTGAAGAAGCACTACGGCCGTTGGATGGACATCGTACGGTCACTGGAGCTAGAATCGTTCATATTGACCAAGTTGACAAAGCCCTTTGTCCCCGTCAACTTAGTAGGCCCACAAGTCAGCCTCCCACCAAGGTGGGTCCCAGCTAGCCGGGGGAGTATTCATTTTTTGTGCGTAATAAGGAGGCACTTTTGGTGGGTCCGAGGTGACAGCGGGGGGAACGTTTTTGTTGCGAAATACGGTGGCCCGTCCGGTGGGTCCCTGCAGTCAGGGGGAAATGATTTTTTTCGCAAAATACTGGTGGCCCATCCGATGGGTCCCCGCTGTCTGGTGGAGGAATAATTATTTTCCGCGTAATAAGGAGGCAGTTCCTTGCGGCTGTCGTGGACCCAGTATCGTCGCCTCTCCACGTCTGATACTCTTCGATGGAAGTCGGTCGTTGACCACATTGACCACGCCGCGCCGAGAGCACCACGGCGGTGGACGATGGCAAGGCCTAGGAAGGGGACGATGCAGAGCTGGGCAAGACGCGGCAGTGGATGCCCACGTAGAGAGGAGTACGAGCATTCACTGGTTTGGCTGCGATGTGAGGCTGTCGTTGCCGCAGAATAACAGGGGGTGTGGGTGAGTGGAGGGATGGCCTGGCCAGTGGTGGGAGTAGTATGGGGGTGGTGAGGCCTCCGCGGTAGCACAGCCGGCCACGGGAGGCAGGAGCAGGCGGCACGACCGGCGCTGCTTTGGGCGGCTGGAGCAAGAAGACCATAGGTTGAAGAAGCACTATGGCCGTTTGATGGACATCATACGATCACTGGAGTATTGACTAAGTTGACAAAGCCCTCCGTCCCCGTCAACTTAGTAGGCCCACAAGTCAGCCCGACAATATGGTGGGTGCCAGCTAGCAGGGAGGTATTCAATTTTTTGGGCGTAATAAGGAGGCACTTCCTTGCGTGCGAAGATATAGCTGGTTGGTCCGACCTGTCAGTGGGGGGAATGTTTTTTCGCGAAATACAAAGGCCCTTGCTGTGGGTCCTAGCTGTCAGGTGGAGGAATCATTATTTTGCGTGTAATAAGGAGGCATTTCCTTGCGTGCGGCCGTGGACCCAGCTGTGAGCCTCTCCACGTATAGTCCACTTCCGATGGATGTCGTTCATTGACCACGTTGTCCAGGCCGTGCCGAGAGCACCACGGCGGTGGACGATGGCGAGGCCTCGGAAGGGAATGACACGGAGCCAGGGAATACTCGGCAGTTCTTTCCCACGTGGAGGAGTATGAGGGTTTACTGGTTCGTCTGTCGTCGCCGAAGAATAACAGCATGTGTGCGTGAGTAGAGGGATGGCTAGGCCAGCGATGGGAGTATGGTGGGGCCATGAGGCCTGCGCGGCAGCATAGCTGGCCGCGGGAGGAGGGAGCAGGCAGTCCCGCCGGCGCTTGTTTGAGAGGCTGGAGCATGAAGAGCAGAGATTGAAGAAGCATGACAGTCGTTGGATGGACATCCAACAGTCACTACTCTCGTGTGTTGACTAAGTTGACAGGGCATTGCGTGTGCGTCAACCTTTTTTTATGATAGCATACGCGTCAACCTGTAGTAGGCGCACAAGTCAGCCTCAAATCTATGGAAAACAGCATACATCCCATCTGCCATTATTTCTAATAATGTACAGCCCATTTGCTAATTTTTATGAATTTTTTTGGAGCCCATCTTCTTTTGGTTAGCATTACACCCCATATTGTGGCCATGGTTAAAAAGTATACGGAATTTTGCATATTTCGTTGTGGTTAACTGTTTGTAATCTAGAAATATCGATTCACATTCAAACTATTTTGAAAAATAATTTGTATAAATATGAAATCCAAATAATTGTCCATGCATAAAAATCAATGGAATTTAAGATCTTGTAATGAAAAAAAATTGAAACTAATTCCCGGTTTGATGTGTTTTAAAAATGTATAGCCCATTTCTGGGCAAACCGAATGAAACTCTCCTAGTATCGAATGATTTGCAGCCCAGCATGGCCGATAAAGCAAGTAGTCCATGTTTGGGTATTTCTTTTAAAAAAATAGAACTGGGCTAGCCATTTTCGGCAAGAAAAAAACACAACTAGGATCATGATGTGGTAAAAATAAATAAAACCCTGGCTATTCGGGCCACAGCCCCCGCACAGCCCCATTGTTACCCTTATCCGTCGCTAAAACTAGTATAAATAACAACTGCTTGTTCCTCAAAAAAAATGCGTGACTTGCTGGGTCCCTAGTGTCAGCCGCTCGTAGTGTAATTCTCTCGTTTATTGACTACGTTGACAATGGCGTGAGCCCCAGATGTCCAACCATTAGGAGGAACCATTTTTTTGGCTTGTACTATAGAGGCACTTGCTTGCGTACTACCATGACGCTGGTGGGTTCCTACTGCCATCCTCTCGACGTACAGTCATCTCCTTGTTCCTCTCGGTTGTTGATGACGTTGACAACGCAAGAGGGCGGCACACCACGCACGGCAAGCGAACCAAGGCCGCAAGGTGGAGTACGACGGCGAGGCCTCGGACGGAACGAACAGGAGCCGTTGAACATGCGTCAGTCCAGTCACAGGCGGAGGGGAGTACGAGGTTGACTGGTTCGGGCGCGGGTACGTGTTGGGGCTGACGTCGCCAGAGAATAACAGGATGTGTGGGGGAATAGAGGGAGGGATTGGCCAATGTTGGAGGGTACGTACAGTAGGGCGGCGGAGGTGCTTCCAGCCATGGGAGGCGGGAGCAGGCGGAGCCGACGGGGTGGTTTGGTTTGGGCGGCTGGAGGAAGAAGAAGACAAGAGATAGAAGATACACGACAGATGTTGGATGTCAATCCAACGGCTGGTAGGCAGAATCGTTTGTTGACTGGCTAGTAAGTCGACACCACCTTGGATAGGCTATTTCCTCGCGGGTCCCAAATGTCAGAATCCAAATCTGTCATGGTCATGCAGCCTTTCCTATGAAAATTTACAGCCCATTTGATGTGCTAGTTCGAAATAAGTTTGTGGGTGCTGGTGGGGCTAATCACTTGGCTTCAGAATGCACAGTGAGCTCAAGCAGCGGCGAGTGATGTTATTTCCTTGGTTGGGATTTGTTACAATATTTCACTCTAAATTAAGCGAATGGCAAGCCATTTGCCTAGTTTCAAAGAAAATATGACAACATGGCCGAGTTGAAAAGGGCGAGAACATCTAACTCCAGCTTACAAACTATACAAAAGCACGAGGTTAATTGTTCATCAGTTTACAAAAAACAAATTGAAAAGGGCAACAACATCTAACTCTAGCACTTGTTTTGGCGATCACGATCAAATGGATCGGTCGAGTCCATAGAATGAACATCTGGGTCGTAAAATTTCTTGGATTATGACCACAATATGTTGTAAATAGAAGCCCGACACATTGAAGCTCTTTTGCCCACCGAAACTCCTTTTTTGCTCTTGACATACCCATCCGTCAAAACCATGTCTGCTGATAAACTTAAGCACGATGGACAATAGTAACCTCGCATTCAGCAGGAAGAATGTGATAAATCTTGTGTTTGCATGGTTGGCTACATATCGTTCTAGCGTTATTGTCTCCAATCAAATCTCATGAGAAGTGAGAAAATCCCGATGCTTACGAATCCACCGATTGGTCATAACTTTCTTACCCCGTCCTATTGCCTAAATAGACATGAAGATTGAAAACAGTTAAGGTCTAAAAGAAGAGTGTCGAAAGAGCAACAGCTGAACGGTTAATTCTAGTACACTATATGCGGGCTTCCAATGTGCATGAATTCACCTTTATATACAACTTCTCCAGACATGGAAAGCATTGTAGCAAGCCAGTAATCTTGTTCAGATCAAAACTATTCATTTGGATATATAAGATCTTGACAGAATCCAGCACCATTGATGGTCCATCCATGGAGAAACTCTTCATTGAGCATAGAACATAATATTAGTACAAAAAATGTGTACTCCAAGATGATATATAACTTATGCGCAGAAATTTAAAATGCAGCTTATGGTTACAAGTGTAGATGATAATATAAAGTACCTGAAGAACTGTGGAGCCAAACACCATATTGAAATGAGCACAAAGATCGTGTATTACACCCAAGGTCTCCAGTGTAGGCGCAGAGAGGACAGTTATGTGCAATGGTGAATAACTAGAATCAAGGATCAACCTTTGAAGTGAAGGGGCATCTTGGATGATGAGCTGCCTTCCGTCAAAAGAAATTCCAATTCTTACAAGGTTAGGCGACTTTATTTGGAGACAACCGATTCTAACTGTGAAAACAAGCACCAAGCACTCCAGCGTAGGGCAACTGGAGTGGATGATGCTGTGCAATGAGGCCTCCGATATACAAACCCGCACAAGTGACAGTTTCTTGAGAAATGGGAGTCGAAGGTTCAATACCAGATTGTCTGGTAGGTAGCACAGACCAAAGGTGGCGGTGTGGAGAGAGGAGGAAAACCGCGAGAAGGACATCGGTGCTGAGGGCACAAGTTCATGGCATTCGGTATGTGGTATGTGATTTCCAGGGGAATAGTAGAACTCAAGCAGCTATAGTTCTGTGAATTCAGGGGATTTCAGCCAGGCGTCCACCGTGCAGGGAATGGTATGCTTGCTCAGGTAGCATGACGGGATGCAGAGGCTTTGAACGGAGCCCTGGTGGGAGGAGATGATGACTCTAGGGATTTCAAAATCATTGAAGAGAGATAGCTGACAACAGTCGAGATTAAGTGGCACGGCGCGCCATAGAGGGTGCCACCAAATTGAGAGGACTTGGGTGTGGCAGCAATCCTTGGTGGGGAGAAGCGAGATGATCTCCCCAAGGACGGTATCAGGGAGATCGCAGATGCGGTCCACCCGAGATTCTATGGGTTCCTAGGGTCCAGTGGGGGCAGGGTCGCCGCTTCTCCCCATGCTGCCGGGTGCGGGATCTACAATAGGCGTCGCCGCTGGTGAGAGCCTCATCTTCTTGGTGCTGGGGTCAGCCGACTCCATTTTCATTGAGGGCGTCGCGTCGCATTCACGGATTTGAGCAGAGTAACGAATGACAAGCCTAGTTGTAGTGTGAGCGAAGAAGAAGGGGAGCTGGGTGTTTTCTGTAGGAGTGAGGAAGAAGGGGAGCTGGGGTTTCTGTATGAGTGAGGTGAGGAATTTTGGGGTACGAGTGGAGCGAGCTGACGTGAGGTGGGTGGGAGCGAGGAGGAAGAAGAGCACCCAGGTTTTGGGGGGGCGGTGTGCTGGGTGTGGGTAGCGCCTCTCATTCAGTAAATATATGGGCTTTTGAATTGATTTTACTATTTACTACTACCTCCGTCCTGGTTTATTGGTCCCCTTCGTATTTAGTGTTAAATTTTCACCATAGATTTAACTAATAAAATGTCAATGCATGTCACCAAGAATTATACGATTGAAAACTATGTTCCAATACGAATCCAAGGATATATTTTTTTATGACATGCAATAACATTTTATTAGTTATATTTATGGTCAAAACTTAACACAAAATACGAAGTGGACCTATAAACCAGGACGGAGGTAGTAGTGTGGATGGGCTGTTTTGTCTTGGGCCCAGAGAAACAATTACTACTAGTACAGTGGAGACACTCTACAGCTACCCAGAAAAACAATTACTATTAGTACTACAGTGGAGACACTATACCTTTTCTGGCTCCTCCTAGGTCATTGAAACGTCTCCCTCTACTGAATGTCGTTATACTTTTATTCACCAACATGCGGGCCATGCAGCGCACGGGCCCAAATGCCATCCACCAAATTAGAAGGAAGTATGCAGCGGAGAGTCACCCCGGTCGTAGCGCGGGAGTAACGAGCCATCGTGTCACAAAACGCCACCTCCCCGCAGTCTAAGTTTTACGGACGAAGCAACCATCATTTCACTCTTCGCTGAATCCCCTTCTCCTTCACCGTCTTCAGGAAAGGCAACACTCGCATCTGCCACTATTCTTCTCTCCCAACGAAGGGAAGGTAAGCGGATCCATGATGTTGGTATCTTTTCGTTCAGAGAAAAAAAAAAGAACTTTTGCAAAGCAGTAACGGATCCTCACTCTCTTTTTGTTTCATTGTCATTGCAATTGTGTTTTCCTTTTAGTGGTCTCCTAGTATTCGTCAGTTTCATGATGGACCAAGGAAAACCAGGCAATGATCTACCGATATTGGAGCAGACGTGGGAGGCTGATCCCCACAAGACAGAGAGCCCCAAGAATACGGAGGCAACCACTGAGCCGACCCCAGATACGCTCACGGCCACTACTGAGATGGTCAACGCCCCATTTGAGGTTACAACCCCCGTGGCACTGCAGGAGCAGTTTCCTCCTTCGAGGATGTGTCCCCCGTTGAGCTGCCCAAGGTGATTTCCTTCTTTGCCGATCTCAATTGTGGTTTTTCATCTAAGTATGTGGTAAATTTTTTTAGAAAAGGAAGTATGTGGGCATTAATAATGCAAAATTTATTAGCTTTGATGCCATGCTATACATAGTGGTTTAAATAACTTGTGTTTCTTATACTGAAAAGTAATTCAAAATTTGTTTCTGTTTCAATTAGAGCCCTGATGCAGACAAGGATTGTGTGGTTGTACATGTCACTCGCCATGAGGCGGACGACCTGAATATACGCACTGGGAAAACAGAGTTCTTAGGCTGTTGGATCCTGGAAGCCATTTGCGGTTATACCAATGAAGAGTTGTATTCCAGCCTCACTGTTGTCAGGCGTGTTGTCCAGGGTGTACTGAAGCACAAGAAGTTCAAAGCTACTCCTTTGTTTGTGAGGCATACTGTTCTTGTCAAGCTTACGCACGAAGATGACGTGGCATGCCTCCACAAACAAGTTTATCAGTGGCAAGGCCACAAGGTTGTCTTCATGAAGGTTCACAGGATTGAGCTGCTGCGGGACATCCTCGATGATGTTCATGGCAAGGTCCATCTTGTGTCGAGCCCAAATTAGATCGAGGCATGAAATAGTTGCCCCAGTTAATGTTTAATAGTAGTTTGGATTGTGTCTAATTATCCGAACCTTGCCTGTTATCGACCCCTCTGGGGCAAGTACTCTATTTGAATCCGTCTATGGGAACTGCTGCTACTTTTGTGTGCCCGTGAATCATGTGAGAACGATCGTAATTGTTGTCGAAATAGATGCGTCCTCACTAGTTTTTTCATGAATATGGCATGGTAAGACATAAGTTGTCACGGTTTATCATACGAGCAGTGTGTGTTTTGATGAAATAGTGCATTCGTTTGAGAACCGTGCGCTGACGTATACATAAGTACTTGTAAACACTGTTGGTGCTACCCCACTTGTAAGCAGTTGTGCGAAACACGGCACATTGGCTCAGCTCGCTTCAACACTAGGCTATCGACCAGCTAACAATCAACAATCTATTTTCTGACATATAAGCAACTATGTATCTTGTTACAGTGGTTCATGCAGTTAATTGAGGCCACAATGTAATCAATTCCAAACGTTCACAGGCTAGTCCAGCGCTCATGTGGAACACTCACATTAAACTCGTCTTCATAAAAAACATGAAAAGCATAAGTTAAGAAATTTTATACATCTCAATGATTCATAGAACATAACAAACATATACTAGTTCACAACAAAAGACAAAGTTGTGAGAAGCTTTATAAATCAGGAAAAAACAAGCAAGGCTTCTTTGAGCAAAGGGCCTCCCGGCAGGCTTAAATTTCCTGGAGTTCACTCTGGTTTTTTCTTGTTGCCACCATCCAGGTTTAGGTTCTCCCATTCCAGAATAACCAATTATAATTGTGGTCTCAGCTGGAATGCTGAACTGAACCATGCAGTGTACTGACCAGTGAAATTCTTGTGCATTCCACTAAATTTAAGCACCACTATTTGCAGAAGTAAGCAGACCACAATGCCTCTTGTCCGCGCACCTGTCCAAAAAACCGCCGTGCAACCGTGCTAGCTAGTCCTCGATCCATGGATGAACTGGTAGAAAGTGCATTCCAGACGATGCAGTTGTTTTCGCTCGTCCCTGCACTGCAATCAGGAAGTAAAACGTAAGAATCAGCTTCTTTTATATTGCGTTGGTCATTCTACCTTAGTTACTACCAATGTAGGGATACCTTGAAGACGGGAGGTTAGACGACGGCAACGAGGGATAGCCATCTCATTTTGCACAGTTGTACTAAAACTGAGGTGTGTGCTTTTGATTGCGCGGATAGAAATGATACGGAGATAGACATCCCGAAACGATATGGAGACAGACATCCCTATTTGCGCAAATACGAAATACGGTTATTTAAACAGTGACAGATATTACTAGTTTCCCCCGTTTCCTCTTAGAACCAAGTCCTAGATTCATGCTACAGCTTTCTCACTTTCTTCCCTGTTTGAACCAACGCTTTGAGTCGATTGTATGAACTAGCTTTGCTTCTAATAATAGTAGAAGTCTAGGTGGCTTTGGAACAGCGGACGGAAGTAGGAAAGGATCCACATGAAGGGGGAACAGATGGGGCAGTAGAGCAAGGCAGCTTTCGAAGGAATATATACCTGAGGGTCGTCGGCATGTGGCAAAGACGGCGTCGGGAGGTCGAATCTGGGCCACAATACCACAGGGAGGAAGAAGGGGTCGGAGGCCCTCCCGAGCCGGTGCTCTCTCGGAGAGAACGGCACGGCCGCCGATCGGGACGCGCGGACAACCATTGGTCTCCTCCCTCATCGCCGACAAGAGCGTGAACGATGCACCTACACCCCTGCCCCGGTCGAGGTTGTCCGGCCGGATTTGTGACCAGCCGTGAGCTGAGAGAGAGAGAGTGTGGCCACCTATGTCTTGCTTAGATCTGGAGAGCATGAGAGAGTGAACGAGAGGAACCCTAGTAAAGCAAGCGCTAAGGCTCCTGCTTTTATATATAGTGGAGTGATTTTGTTGTACCTGCTTCAAAAAAATGCGCTCCTACGTGAACCCGCGAGTGGATGCAAGAGAACTAGTGTGTGCGTGCACCGCTTCTCTTCATGAGAGTACAATATACTATGCCCAAAGAACGTTCGCCGCAAGAGTAATAGTATAAGTGTGTGACGTGTGAGCTAAACTAAAATGTGCGCGACGTCTTTTGTTTTTTAGAAGTTCTCAGGGTAGGGTGTGAAGAGCACATATGTGCGTGACGTCTACCTGCAAATAGACGGTGGGTGCGATGTGCGAGTCTGCGAGAGGACTCGCGAGTCGTGACTCGTGAGGGTGCGTGCGCGTGAGAGAGAGGGGGCACGTATCAATGCAATGCATGTGTCCGTAAATCATTATCCGACAAACGTTCACCACAAGCCTTTTCCTGACGAACGTCGTAAGAACCGTTAGATCGGCATCCGATAGTGTTAGTTCTGCCATGTCATTTAACAGAACAGCCACTCCTTCTACACACAATTCTTCCACGTGAGTGTTAGCAACTGTCGTATGCTCCCTCCGTTCTGAAATGCAGTGCATATAGCTTTATTGAAAATTGGAACCTCGCAAACTTTTACCGAGTTTTCGTGTACCAAATTGAACACGTAGAATACCCTGTATATATCATTTCATTCATCTTCGAGAGGTAACTATAAAGATGGCTAAGGAGTCTACAAAGAAAGATCATCGTATCACCCGCAGCAATTTCAACCATCGTTTAGTGCCGAGGAATATCATAGGAACTCTATATGATATGATTTTTATAGGATTTTTTCCTTTAGAGCCAATTGGTTCATAGGAATAGATTCATATACTCCACATTTCAAAGGAAATAAACATGATATCATTTCTATAGCTTTAGAGCCACCTGGTTCATATGAATGGATTCCAATACTCCCTTAATTTCAATGGAAAATAAACATTAGCGTATATTCAATAGAAAAAGTTCCTATAATATGAACCAAATTACATCTCTTTTCTAATCCCTCCACATAGGAATTGATATACATGTCATCTCTAGATTCAATAGAAAAGTTCCTATGATGTGAACCAAATGACATCTCTTTTCCAATCCCTACTCATAGGAATTGAGATGATCCATGTCATCTCTTTCCCTACAACTTCCATGTATACATCTTCTATTCCTAAATAGATAGTACAACCCACTAGTAGCTTTTTTCCAAAACATGCAACTATGGCACAAGAACTATATAGTGTGCCAATAACTTTGAAAGATGGTCGCTGGATGAAGCTAACCCGATAGTGCAGAGATGGGCAAATCCGAGCACTACCGGCCGTTGGATATCATCAACATTCCACCAGATCTACCACACGTACAATTTAGAAGACTCCATGGTTGAACTTAAGCATAATGCACAAACCTCAAAACACAAGCACTTATCCTTTGTTCTAGAATCTTCTGTATCATAATTGATTATTTTTTCTAAATAAATTGTAATTATTTGTTTTTTACTTTATGATTTACAATGCACAACCCCATGAATCTTAACATTTTTATAAAACTTATTGATTTTGAATGAGATGAACTATAAGAACTAAACGAACATCTACATCATGCATATATGACTCAAAGCTTTACATGCTATAGTGTGTATTTATTCATAATTTGGTTTCAAAATCTCATGCGTTCAATACATGTGTACCTTACTAGTTTTGAGTAGAGTAGCAAATTTCACGCGGCCCCGGGTATATCAAAATGCAGGGCCCATGCATCATTGCCTTTCGGTAGAACCTACGTCCACAATTTTTTGTACGTACTATATCTCCACTGGTCCCCGAACCCAAAATGCTGCCTCGTTCCCGTAAAACCAAGCGGCGCACACATATTTAAGGCGTCGACTCAAACCCGTTTACTACGACGTGGCCCCGCACGCTGTAGTACTCCTACAAACCCTACCGCCGCACTCATCATCGGTTTTCTTCAAGAGGACGAGGGAGAAGCAGATTTGTAGTTGAGGCGCTTTAAAAAAAGGATCTGTAGTGGAGACCCCTACCCTAGGGTGCCCTAGGTAGCCGCCGCACACATCATTGTTTTCTCTTTTCTTTATGCTCTTGTGCCCTAGAGTGAAATGATGGTTGCTTCGTCCGTCTAGCTTAATGCGGGAAAGGTGGGGCTTTGTGATTTGACCCCTCATCACTCATTTTCTACTCTTTGCGGCGCTTCTGACCGGGTGCCTCCAATTCAACCGCTGCTCGAACTGTAATTTGGTGCATCGCACGCATGAACAAGATGGTGGATGAGCCACATATGCGCGAGAGGGGTCTGTTAAGTGTGTCGCCATTTAGGTGTGCGGACTAACCTGCTTGAGTTGCTTACGCCAACACGACAGAGCAGCCTACCACTTGGTTTTGCTCCTTGGTGAATCCTCGACTATATTGATCTAAAAGATACGTCTTTGAACTACCCTCTCCTCTCGATTTTTTATTTGTAGGCATCTCGGTTTATAGGGCCTGCATGTAGTTCTAGGTCATCCATTTGACTAACTAAATATGAGTTACTATGTCACAAAAAGTATATCATTGGATTCTTATTGGTTTATATGTGAAGAAACGAGAAATGAGGTAGAACTTAATGCACCGCCCCTTAGTATTTTGGGATTATTTGGTTTTCGTAAGATGACTTACTCACCTATACGGAGGGAGTAGTTGTATTTAGAGGTCAAGGGCGAGGCTTTTCCTGCGTGGTAGGCGGGGCAGTTCCGCCTAGTCAGTTCGACAGAGACGCGAGAAGACGAGGGAGTAGGCTGCTGCAAACGTAGGGTTGTGTGATTTGACAGCGAGTTACTGCTGGACAGGTGGGGCACCATGATTTGACTTGCCATTATCATTTTAACTGTGGCGCTACGACTGGCGTGAGTCTCCTGATTCCTGACCACCTCCATACAGGTGCCTCTCCCAATGCTCCACCATGTAGTAGAGGCTGGCTCTTGCATGAGGCTGGTCATAGTGGGGAGTAACTTAGACTAGTGTCATATGCATGACACTAGTCTAAGTTACTACCTTCATAATGCAAAGTAACATGATAGTAGTGTCATAGATGGCTTCATTTATTAGTTTGTAGACTCATCTTGTCTTGGGAACCGCTATGTTACAGTGACATATTATGTTACCACCTCACATTAAATACTTGCCACATAAGCAAAAATTTCTTGGAGTGCACTATGTTACTAGCTAAATTACTCCCACTGTGACTAGGCTGAGAGCCCTCTTCTCCCCTTTTTCCTTGCCTCTCTTTCCTCCACATATGCAAAAATGCCATGTAAAGCGCACTATTGTACTTACTTGCTCCTACAGGTGCTTAAGCTTGCCACATAGGCATAAAGTCTGATGTGGCAAGTTAATCAAGAAGAGAGAGACTAGTTTGGTGACCCAAGGAAGAAACGGTGCTCAGCGCGTGTACCAGGTGAAAAGACAATTTTGAGTCTATAGCTAATTAAATGAAGCAAACTTAGCAAAACCATTGTCACACCCTGATTTTCATGGCACAACACTTAAGATGATAAATCATGATAAAGTGTGGTTTGACAAAAACTTTTGCGTTATTTGACTTTTTATTTGAGTTGGTTTTCTCTCTTTGTTTTCAAGTGCTCTTAAAAGTCAACATAGCCTCACCTCCTATACTTCATCTCCTTGATCCAAAACCTTTTCCCAATGATCATGCCATGTGTATATAGCAATATAGTATTTTCTTATAAAAGTAATTTGGCCAAAAAGTATTTTCTAAAATTAGTTTTCCAAAACCCTTGAATTGAGATTTGCCTTTGCAAGTACTTAATTTGAGGTGTGAAAAATCTTTCCAAAAAGATATTTGAATCCTATTAGATGTAGGACTCCCATAAACCACAAAAATATAATTTTAAAAGTTATTTTCCTATTTTATTTAAAATCTTTTTCTTAAGGTCAGAAATGGTCTTTAATAGGAAAAAATTATTTTATTGCTTCAAAAATATTTGACAAAATTTAGGGAAACTCATAGGACATATATTGTCCATATATAAGAGTTTGAACACATGGTCATGTTCAAAATATTGGTCAAATCCCTCAAAAACCCCTTTCTGGATATTTCAAGCTTTTGAAATATTTACAAAGGAAATATTCTCCAAAACTTCCAAGAACATTCTATCATGTCACATATGACATGTTTGATGATCTTGACAAGTATCATGTCATGGAGAATAGTATAACCCCATGAAATCCCCTCAGAACCATTTCTGTCCATTTTGAAGTTTGAGCAACTTTACATTGCCAATCATGCCCAAATGTTCTCAAACCTTGTGAACATGCTCAAATGGCCTAATAATTCATCTATACCAAATGGCACAAGTTGGAGAAAATGTTGTCTTGACCAAAGTGCCCCAAAACCCTTCCTGTCCAGAACTAAATTTGAACAACTTTGTACTAGCAACTTTCTCTCCTTGACCCCAAATTTGGTGAGCATGTTCACATGACCAAATGAGGCCACTACAGGAAGTGGTGCATCAAGGAGAAGTGATTTGCTCAGCCAGATCTACACAAGTCTATTTCTGCTCATTTCTAGGGTTTACAAAGATTGCATTGGCAACTTTGCCAAAATAAGCTCCAAATTGGTGGAGGGCCCTAATTATATGTGTTATTTCACCCTGTGGAGTCTCATGGCATTTGGAGTTCATTTGCTTGCCAAAACCTTTATCAAACACCTTCTGCCATTTTACTAAAAGCCCTGTTTTGACCACTTCCACTCTTCTCCATGGCCTCAACTTATTACCACAGCTCCTCCTAGTCCCCCTTTCACCTCCAGTAACAATGGAAAGACCACAGCTCACTTATTGGAGGGGTAAAATCCCTCTCTCCCTCTCTGGACAGCCCCTTTCTCTCTCTTCCTCACCTCCCTCCTCACTCCAGTGGCCCTCCATGGCATCCAATGCCCCTACCCACTTGTTTACTCCTCCCTAGCACTGCCAGACACAAGTGGGCACGCCCCCTGCCTCTTAAACAATGCCAGGGCAGCCATAGACGCGCTCTGGAGCGCGCTATAGTGCTTGCTCCCGCCTGCTGTAGCCGCCCTTAAGCAGCTCCGGCCACCTTGGGCCTCCCAGCCGCGCTGCCGATGCACCTCGGCGTCCAAAAGACGCCTTCTGTGATCGGCCCCTCCTCTCTCCTCCTCCCCGCGCCTCCGCGCTAGCAAACAGAGGCCACCCGAGCGTGCCAATGGTGCGGCTCACACGCGCGCGTCTCTGACCTCTCCCCACTCCCTCTCTCTATCCCTCCCGATGTAGTCGACATCCAGGAACACCCCAGACACCACGCCCTCTTCCCCCGAGCCCTGGAACGACGAGCGTGAGCTCGTCGGCGCACGGGTCCACGGGACCTCGCCGTTCACCTATTTAAAGGCCTCCCCGAGCCCTCCTCTCCTCACCAATCGCTCTCTGCACCACCAAACCCTCCCCCTGCACCCCCAGTTCCTCTCCAGAGCCGCCCGAGCTCAAGATCGAGCTCGAGCTCTGCTGCTTCGGCTCGCCGGAGTTCTCGAGGTACGGGCCCTCTCCGCTCCCACTCTCGCTCGATCTGGAACCGCAGGAGCCCAATGACCATTTCCCCTCTTTCTCCCCTCTCTATCGCAGCCGGAATCGACCGGGGCAAGCTCCTCCCGAAGCTCTGCCGCCGGCTTCCTCGTCGCCGGCGAACCCCTGCATCCCGGCGACCAAATCCACCTCCACCCGAGCAGCGACTCCGCCAGAGCACACGGTGCCCTCGGATCACCTCGCCCGTCAACCACAGCGGCGCCGGTGAGCTCGCCTCCCTCTCGGCCCGAGGTTGAAGGCGACGGCCGTGGGGCCGTCGGTCGACCTCACATCTTGACAGTGGGCCCCACATCGGTATAAAATGCACGCAGCAGCAGTCTGCCGGTTCGCTGCGTCGGCTGAAGGCGTATTTTGCCTTTACGCCTTCGACGTGGCAGCCTCGCGTGGGCTGAAACCCATCTGGGCCTGCTGCACTGTGGCCTTTCTGGCCCAGTGGCACAGTGCCATTTTCCCTTTTTTCATCACTTTTCCAAATATTCCACATGATTAAATATTCATCCAAATGAAATAATTCCAACTCCTATATTTTTCTAAAAATCCCACCTATTTAATGGTGTAATTTTCATAAATATCCATCAAACTTTTCTGCACTGTTCAAATTTAAATTCAAATTTGAGCATTTAAATCCTCCTTTGAAATCTATTTCCACTGTTCCTTAACTCCAAATCCAAAACTAGGAATTTTCCCTTCTTAGATTTCTCCTAGTATTTATCAAAAATAGGTTGACATTTTTTGAGCACTTTGATTTTTCTGTTTTACTATTGCCTTATTTTCCGTCATTTCTTTTTGCGACGAATAGATCCGTGTTTGTGAAGTAGTTGGATAAGAAGAAGGAGAAGGACTTGAAGACTTTGAAGACCAAGGCAAGCAGCCCTTTGACCATGTCTATGAAACCTTTTTATGCATGTCATATAGTACCTTATGATTGTTGCAACGGAATCATGATGGGGTGATAACCACTTGATGGTTGCCACCATACTTCCTCGTTGATACTTGCATTGTGCATGACCCTACCTTCCTATGAGGGTTATGCGGTGGGAATAGATAGGATGCTAAGGTAGTGCTACATAAAAGGGACGGGTATATGCATGGCGAAGGAGGCAAAGTATTTTCAAAAGACTTTTCGAAAAACCCGTCGGGTGCCACTTATGCCCGAGGGAGATGATGAGATGGGTAACCACTTGACGACGAAGTGGTGTGCGAGGCAAGTGTGTGTGTGTTGTTTTCAAAACGGATTAGATTTAAGATTTGTCATTGTCCCAACCTTACATGCGCAACCACTCTACCCTTATATGGGAAAGGGCATTATTGATTACCTAGGTTGATACTAGCTTGGAGCCCGCATTACTAGTGACGGGGAGAGTTGGTGCTCTCTCTCGGGGCGGGTCGTGCCGTAGGGCGGCCATGACTGTCTTCTGAGGCACCGGACACACCGTTGTGTCCCCTCTCGGATATTACGATCTCGAGTCGGTCTCGTATGATGTACATCGTGAGGATCTGAACAACGAGTGGACTCCTTGTTAGTGTCGTCTAGGGAAAGGTAGTGATCGGTGCTTACCGGGTACTTGAGTACCGCTGGTCGTGGATGACACGGAAGTTCCCGGATCTTGTGGGTACAGTGTGCAACCTCTGCGAGTGTAAAACTATTGAATAGCCGTGTCCACGGTCAAGGACAGTTAGGCGGTCTTTGCTTAAACTACGTCGAGTTTTCAACCGTGTGTGTGTGTTGATAAAACTACTTGGGTCAAGTCAAAGGACTTGACATAATTGAGTTGGGTTGGTGCCCTCTATTTATATTTATATCTGTAAACATGTCCTCATGGTTACTTGATGCATGTCTTACAAGTTGTTGAACATGTCATTGCACACAAAACTAGCTTTCATAAAATTTACCTATATCATGCATTGTTGTATCTTGAACCAAAACATGGGTTGCTTGCGAGTACATTCAAAGTACTCATTGGCTTGCCACTGGTTATTTAATTGACCGGGCATGGAAGAACCGGAGTTGAAGAAGAGTTCTTTGGAGACGAACATGCGAACTAGGGCGTTTCCAGTCGAGAATGCTGTAGGGTTAAGGCGGATGGCATGGGTTCTACTTATCGGCGAAGATTTCCGCTGCTTGTGTTTCATTTGATGTTCAGCCCTTAAGGCTTTATCAATGTAAGACTTGACCATAATGGTCATAATTTGTGTATGACGGTATGTATGGATGTAAGACTCTTGTTAATCAGCTTCGTGTGTTCGGTGAGCATTGATCTCTGGGATCCTTTGTACGTGCATTCGATGATCTCGACTCATGAGTCGGGGTCCCCAGAGCTGGTATCGAGCCATCCTGACTGTAGGAAGCCTTAGTTAGCATGGACGTTAGTTAGCTTGAGACCCTCTAAACTTCTCTTCTTTTCTAAAGCTTACCCGACCCAAAATATATTTCCCTTATTTGACCTCTCCCATTCAACCTTTGTAGATGGCCGTCGCCCCCTTGAGACTCCTTACGACAGGATTTCCATCCCTCCTAAGAGATTGCCTCCAACAATGCCAATATCCCTTGCTGCCCATATACACCCTGCACGAACTGGAAAATGATGTGTTCGAGAAGGAGTTCTCGCCAAGGTTTTGTGCTCTGCCAAGACCTCACCCGGGGTGGTTCTTCGTTGGACCACCTATGCCAACAAGAGACCTAGCCATTCAGCAAGTGGCATACGAAGCACTCCTCCGTCTTTGAAATCTCCTTCCAGAAATGAAAGAAGAACATGCCACCTGCTACCTACCTGGCAAGAGCGGATTTGGAGCTCCGACTCAAGTGATGATTTCTCCAGAAGACGAGGATCCAACCCTCGAGTACCAGATCCGTTTCGTCAACGCAGCAGACTACCTTCTACGCCACCTTACCAAAGCATTTCTCAAGGCTCGCCAAGATCTCCCTTCACTTCTGCACCTCCACTGCCTCGAGAAGAAGAAGGTGGTCGAGCAAGAACATCACATCACTGCCCTAGAAGCCCGCATTTTTAACCAGGAGCAGCAAATCAAGGAACTTCAGAAAGCTCGCAACCAAACCCCACGCAAAAGGCAAAGGAATGGATTTCCATACCCACCTCATAGAGGATCACCGTCAGGCCCCCGACGACAATACCCAAGACTGAATAGCAACCCTTTTGCCTCCGTCACATGTCACGGGTGTGGTGAACTCGGGCATATTAATAGGATGTGTCCCAACAAGCAGCCGACTGTCGCATGTCCATTGGCACCCAGGAGAACCTAGAAGCTGAAGACCGAACGCCTTTCTCCCAAACTGATGAAGCAAGCACGACTACTGAATCCGAGGACCCCTAGGGTAGGATGAGTCGTGTACCCCCTATGCGCAGTCGAGCCCATATGATGGTTCAAATGAAACCATGTTGAGTGTTGCTTGTTCTAATATGTTTGTGTTTTGATATAAGTTGCACTTTTGCCTTAGGCAGCATGTATGCAACTATATCACCTATCTTATCTTAATGAAATTGTGTGTGGTCTTTTGGCACTTGTTTGTTTGCACTTGCACTATAGAACCCCCTTTAGGCATCCCCCTCCTCTATGCTACTTTTCCCTCTCATCTCTCTCCTCAGCTGAAGACAAGCAAGACAATATGCACCAAGGATTCCACCTCGGCGACCAACAAGCACTGAAGACTTTTTGCTACAACCTCCTCGACCGAGTGCAGCCCCTTAGAGTTATGGTTGCCCCTCAAGATTAGAAACCCATTCCTAGACCCTTCGAGACTTCATAAGATACCCCAGCTCGAATCCTTAACCATGTGCTTAACCCACAGAATTGCAAGAGATCCTGTTAAGCCTCCGTAACCTTGCTTATCACTGGGTTCATTATGGAACTAGTGGATATAGTGAACGAGCATATTATCATCCTAAGATAGCACCAAAACTGGCGATGCCATAGGGAAGACCAATTTGAGGATATAGGAATAGAGGACAAATGACTTGATGAGTTTATATCAATGACTTGAGGAATTATATGAGACTATTTGATGGATTATAAGGCTTTGATGTTGGTAGATGAACTTGGTGGGATCATGAGTATAGATTAGCATAGCTTTCATTACCCCTGAGTAAATTGGAGTTAATAGGACAATTATGATCGCAAGATGAAATTCTTGGAAGTATTTGGATTTGTCTTAGCGGGGGATATTGATAGGAGATAGTTGATATTACGATAATGACTCGGGGGAAAGTGTGGAAACTCTCGCGGGACATAAGATTTGGATTAAATAGGTTACCCTAGTGGAGTATGGATGCAGAGTAATTTTACATGGTTCGGAGTAAATTGGATTTAGACTGATGATCTTGATCATGATACTATGTTTCTCGGTGGACCATAAACTAGGAGATTGGATGAATTGTCAGAGTTTATTTAGGTATCTATATAAGCTTGACCTTCGAGTTTACTTGACCATGATAATGGGAATCGGTGGACTGACTATAGCAAAGATAGCCCTTTCAAGTATATGGGGATTATAGGAACATTAGGAGATCATATGGAACACCATAGACATTAGATTTGTGGAATTAATGGATCGTGTAGTGATTAATGGTAGTTAATGGGCTGCTGGAGTTGATTCATAGGAAGGAAACAGGATCTTGGAGTGGCATACGACGTGTTTCCTTAGATAGAGGTGCTTTATCTTAGACCTTGGAAGAATAGGCTGAGCACTTGGATTGTGATGTTTAATTCAAACTTAGCAGCCTGTATGTTCTACCCACGGATTTTTAGGGGTAGACATACATATGAGTTTGGGGATTGTAGACATATATGATTTTGTTAGACCTCCTCTTCGGAGCCATGAGGATATGAATAACATGAGTGATGATTGGAGTTGACCTATACGAGATGATTATTTTGGTAATATGAGGTGAAGACTAGGTAGAAGTATTGGCATCTCAGAAACTGTGCTCAAGGATGGGATGATAAACATTCACTCGCACACTAGAATCCTTGAAACCCTTAAGCCCCACCAAGCCACGATATGGTAGGAATCACAACCATGGGCTTTGGCTCTAGGACAAGGAAACCTTGGCCAATACGCAACCGTGACCACCACCGATACCCCGACCTATACCCTATGCACCCCATGGGCAAAGTCTTCACGGAGTACTCGGACAAGTTAGTTGCCATCTTTCCTTGATGACATACTTGCCTACCCGAAGACGGAAGAAGAACCGTTCAGCTAGTTAGGGAACATCTGAAGATCGCCATGTCCAGGAGGAACAACTACACCAACCACCATCGTCAAGGAGTAAACCTCCGCATCGAAGACCAGGCATATCTGCAAGCCACTTCTCTCAAGGGAACCAAGCATTTCCATGACAAGGAGACCGACACCAAAATTCATCGGCCCCCTTCGAGATCACTCCAAGATTTAACAACCCCCTCCGAGATCACTCCAAGACGAAGAGTAGACGACTACCAGCTAGAGTTACCACCTAAGTTACCCATTGTGCAGAACATTTTCCATGCATCACAATTCGGGAGTGTTTCCAACTTCCCAACTTGCCCTATCTCTACGAGGGCATTGACCATCGAGCCATCGACCCCTAGCCCAATCTAACCTACCGCGAGCTACCCATTAGCAACCTGGATCAAGAAGAGCATCATACACGAAGCTACCCCAGCAAGTACTTCAAGCTCAATGGAGCCTTTGCGCACGAAGCAACATGAGGACTTGAAGACTACCCCAAATCCAAGTTTCCATATTCCTTTCTGCGCCTAGTCTGGGAATCTCGGGGACGAGATTCTTGTAAGGGGGGTAGGTCTGTCACACCCTGGTTTTCATGGCACAACACTTAAGATGATAAATCATGATAAAGTGTGGTTTGACAAAAACTTTTGCATTATTTGACTTTTTATTTGAGTTGGTTTTCTCTCTGTGTTTTCAAGTGCTCTTAAAAGTCAACATAGCCTCACCTCCTATACTTCATCTCCTTGATCCAAAACCTTTTCCCAATGATCATGCCATGTGTATATAGCAATATAGTATTTTCTTATAAAAGTAATTTGGCCAAAAAGTATTTTCTAAAATTAGTTTTCCAAAACCCTTGAATTGAGATTTGCCTTTGCAAGTACTTAATTTGAGGTGTGAAAAATCTTTCAAAAAGATATTTGAATCCTATTAGATGTAGGACTCCATAAACCACAAAAATATAATTTTAAAAGTTATTTTCCTATTTTATTTAAAATCTTTTCTTAAGGTCAGAAATGGTCTTTAATAGGAAAAAATTATTTTATTGCTTCAAAAATATTTGACAAAATTTAGGGAAACTCATAGGACATATATTGTCCATATATAAGAGTTTCAACACATGGTCATGTTTAAAATATTGGTCAAATCCCTCAAAAACCCCTTTCTGGATATTTCAAGCTTTTGAAATATTTACAAAGGAAATATTCTCCAAAAATTACAAGAAAATTCTATCATGTCACATATGACATGTTTGATGATCTTGACAAGTATCATGTCATGGAGAATAGTATAAACCCACGAAATCCCCTCAGAACCATTTCTGTCCATTTTGAAGTTTGAGCAACTTTACATTGCCAAACATGCCCAAATGTTCTCAAACCTTGTGAACATGCTCAAATGGCCTAATCATTCATCTAGACCAAATGGCACAAGTTGGAGAAAATGTTATCTTGACCAAAGTGCCCCAAAACCCTTCCTGTCCAGAACCAAATTTGAACAACTTTGTACTACCAACTTTCTCTCCTTGACCCCAACATTGGTGAGAATGTTCACATGACCAAATGAGGCCACTACAGGAAGTGGTGCATCAAGGAGAAGTGATTTGCTCAGCTAGATCTACACAAGTCTATTTCTGCTCATTTCTAGGGTTTACAAAGATTGCATTGGCAACTTTGCCAAAATAAGCTCCAAATTGGTGGAGGGCCCTAATTATATGTGTCATTTCACCCTGTGGAGTCTCATGACATTTGGAGTTCATTTGCTTGCCAAAACCTTTATCAAACACCTTCTGCCATTTTACTAAAACCCCTGTTTTGACCACTTCCACTCTTCTCCATGGCCTCAACTTTTTACCACAGCTCCTCCTAGTCCCCCTTTCACCTCCAGTAACAATGGAAACACCACAGCTCACTTATTGGAGGGGTAAAATCCCTATCGCCCTCTCTGGACAGCCCCTTTCTCTCTCTTCCTCACCTCCCTCCTCACTCCAGTGGCCCTCCATGGCATCCAATGCCCCTACCCACTTGTTTACTCCTCCCTAACACTGCCAGACATGAGTGGCAACGCCCCTGCCTCTTAAACAATGCCAGGAGAGCCATAGACGCGCTCTGGAGCGCGCTACAGTGCGCTCCCGCACTGTAGCCGCCCCCTGCCAAGCAGCTCCGGCCACCTCGGGCCTCCCCCGCGCGCCTGCCGATGCACCTCGGCGTCTGCAGCACGCTACACGGTCGGCCCCCTCCTCTCTCCTCCTCCCCGCGCCTCCGCGCTAGCAAACAGAGGCCGCCCGAGCGCGCCAATGGTGCGGCTCACTGCAGCTGCGTCTCGACCTCTCCCACTCCCTCTCTCTATCCCTCCCGACGTAGTCGACGTCCAGGAACACCCTAGACACCACGCCCTCTTCCCCCGAGCCCTGCAGCGACGAGCCTGAGCTCGTCGGCGCACGGGTCTATGGGACCTCGCCGTTCGCCTATTTAAAGGCCTTCCCAAGCCCTCCTCTCCTCACCAATCGCTCTCTGCACCACCAAAACCTCCCCCTGCACCCCCAGTTCCTCTCCAGAGCAGCCCGAGCTCGAGATCGAGCTCGAGCTCCGCCGCTTCGGCTCGCTGGAGTTCGCGAGGTACGGGCCCTCTCCGCTCCCACTCTCGCTCGATCTGGAACCGCAGGAGCCCACTGACCATTTCCCCTCTGTCTCCCCTCTCTATCGCAGCCGGAATCGACCGGGGCAAGCTCCTCCCGAAGCTCTGCCGCCGGCTTCCTCGTCGCCGGCGAACCCCTGCATCTGGCGACCAAATCCACCTCCACCCGAACGGCGACTCCGCCCTGAGCACACCGGTGCCCTCGGATCGCCTCGCCGTCGACCACAGCGACGCCGGTGAGCTCGCCTCCCTCTCTGGCCCGAGGTTGAAGACGACGGCCGTGGGGCCCGTCAGTCAGCCTCACATACTAACGGGTGGGCCCCACCCGTCAGGTTTAAAACGCACGCGCGCGCGTACCGGTTTGTTGCGTTGGATGAAGGTGTATTTTGCCTTTACGCCTTCGACGTGGCAGCCTCGCGTGGGCTGAAACCCATCTGGGCCTGCTGCACTGTGGCCTTTCTGGCCCAGTGGCACACTGCCATTTTCCCTTTTTTTCTGTCACTTTTCCAAATATTCCACAGGATTAAATATTCTTCCAAATGAAATAATTCCAACTCCTATATTTTTCTAAAAATCCCACCTATTTAATGGTGTAATTTTCATAAATATCCATCAAACTTTTCTGCACTGTTCAAATTTAAATTCAAATTTGAGCATTTAAATCCTCCTTTGGAAATCTATTTCCACTGTTCCTTAACTCCAAATCCAAAACTAGGAATTTTCCCCTTCTTAGATTTCTTCCTAGTATTTATCAAAAATAGGTTGACATTTTTCTGAGCACTTTGATTTTTCTGTTTTACTATTGCCTTATTTTCCCGTCATTTCTTTGCGACGAATAGATCCCGTATTTGACGAAGTAGTTGGATAAGAAGGAGAAGGACTTGAAGACTTTGAAGACCAAGGCAAGCAGCCCTTTGACCATGTCTATGAAACCTTTTTATGCATGTCATATAGTACCTTATGATTGTTGTAACGGAATCATGATGGGGTGATAACCACTTCGATGGTTGCCACCATACTTCCTCGTTGATACTTGCATTGTGCATGACCCTACCTTCCTATGAGGGTTATGCCGGTGGGAGTAGATAGGATGCTAAGGTAGTGCTATGCAAAAAGGGACGGGTATATGCATGGCGAAGGAGGCAAAGTATTTTCAAAAGACTTTTCGAAAACCCCGTCGGGTGCCACTTATGCCCGAGGGAGATGATGAGATGGGTAACCACTTGACGATGAAGTGGTGTACCGAGGCAAGTGTGTGTGTTGTTTTCGAAAACGGATTAGATTTAAGATTTGTCGACTGTCCCAACCTTACATGCGCAACCACTCTACCCTTATATGGGAAAGGGCATTATTGATTACCTAGGTTGATACTAGCTTGGAGCCTGCATTACTAGTGATGGGGGAGAGTTGGTGCTCTCTCTCGGGACGGGGTCATGCCAGGTAGGGCGGCCATGACTGTCTTTACAGGGCACCGGACAAACCGTTGTGTCCCCTCTCGGATGTTACGATCTCGAGTGAGTCTCGTACGATGTACATCGTGAGGATACGGAACAACGAGTGGACTCCTTGTTAGTGTCGTCTAGGGAAAGGTAGTGATCGGGTGCTTACCCCAGGTACTTGAGGTACCGCTGGTCGTGGATGACACGGAAGTTCCCGAATCTTGTGGAGTGCAGTGTGCAACCTCTGCAGAGTGTAAAACTATTGAATAGCCGTGTCCATGGTCAAGGACAGGTTAGGCGGTCTGCTTAAACTACGTCCAGAGTTTTCAACCGTGTGTGTGTGTGCGTGTTGATAAAACTACTTGGGTCAAGTCAAAGGACTTGACATAATTGAGTTGGGTTGGTGCCCACTCTATTTATGTTGATATCTGTAAACATGTCCTCATGGTTACTTGATGCATGTCTTACAAGTTGTTGAACATGTCATTGCACACAAAACTAGCTTTCATAAAAATTTACCTATATCATGCATTGTTGTATCTTGAACCAAAACATGGGTTGCTTGCGAGTACATTCAAAGTACTCATTGGCTTGCCACTGGTTATTTAATTGACCGGGCATGGAAGAACCGGAGTTGAAGAAGAGTTCTTTGGAGCGAACATGCGAACTAGGGCGTTTCCCAGTCGAGAATGCTGTAGGGTTAAGGCGATGGCATGGGTTCTACTTATCGACGAAGATTTCCGCTGCTTGTGTTTCATTTGATGTTCAGCCCTTAAGGCTTTATCAATGTAAGACTTGACCATAATGGTCATAATTTGTGTAAGACGGTATGTATGGATGTAAGACTCTTGTTAATCAGCTTCTGTGTGTTCAGTGAGCATTGATCTCTGGGATCACTGTACACGTGCATTTGGTGATCTCGACTCATGAGTCGGGGTCCCCACAACCATTTCATTGGAAGAGGTCACTCCTTGGGATAATATAAGAACGTTTTTGGCACAACACTAGTGTCAAAAACGTTCTTATATTATGGGACGGAGGGAGTACGAAGAAAGAGATAGAGAGGAGTAAAAAGTACACTTATAGCCAACCTTGTTGTAGTATGAGTGACTAAGTGATAACTACGTATGACATGCCAACATCAGATAGCCTAACGCACTGTGTTTAATCTCCAAGGGTGCGACCATGATACGGGCTGCTGGCAGCCCTTGGATCTGAGATCAAATGGTCGCATGTTAAGTTGCTGAAAATTTGCAGAATAACCCTCCAGGAGAGGATATTCACCCGTAGGTCTAGAATCACGCCATGCAACCATTCGATCCCAGATCCAAGGGCTCTCGGAAGCCCGTATCATGGGAGAATGGAAAGCCACTACCCTGCCGTTCGCACGCTGGCAGTTCACTCCTACTCGGCCCCGCACGCTGGCAGTTCACTCCTACTTGTCCCTGCACGTCCTTTAATACTATGGTGGTTCGCTCCTAGTCGTCCGGTCCATTCACATTACGGCAGTTCCACTAATCCTAACCCTCCTCCCAAATCCATGGCGCCCCAAATCTCCCCGATTGGCGGTGAGTACAAGGTTAAAACCATCACCGGCGATGAGTTCGACATCATCTACACCCGTTCTTCCGGGACGGTGAAAGGATGCCTTTCTCGCTTCAGACGCATGTTCGAAAACTCAGATGATGAGTGGGTCGCTGGGATAAATGTTGAGTACACCACAGTCCTGGGATGAGAGAAGGATCTAAAGGACGAAGAGAGGAAGAAGGCCACCGTGATCCAGGTTTGCGTACATAATGTTTGCTTGGTCTACCACATATGCCATGCCGACGTTGAGTGCCAGGATTTTAAGAACTTCCTCAAGGACAAAACAATGAAATTCGTTATTGTAGACTTTAAGAACGACAAAGAAGTCCTGGGTCGGATAGGCCTCGTTGTAGGCAACCCCTTCGACATCCAGAAGAATCGGTGGTGCCCTCTCGTCGACCTTCAATCTTGACCTGGCGAGAGCCATGGTTCATCCTTCATACCGCAAACTGGAGAAACCTCATTACACGTTTCATCGTGATGCATGGCAGCGGAATGTACTAGATATAGACCACATCCACTATGCTGCAATGGATGGCTACCTTTGTTTCAATATCTACAAGGTTTGGATGAAGAGCAACAGCCAAGTTGGCGGTTCAAGCAAAGAAGTATCGGCCAAGAGGAAGAGGGACAAGGACGAAGATAAGGACGTGGACGAGGACACCGAGTAAGGTGGCAGTGTCGTTGCTCATGGTGGTTTTAAACTTCTAGTCAAAGGTGTCTACGGATTAGTTGCATAGTTTAATTTCGGTGTGCTTAGTTTAATTTGAGGGTGTGTTGTCTTGAGCCCCAATGAGAACTATGTTATGTTTCTTCTCGTTACTTTAACTCTTGGTATGTACATACTACTAGTATTTCTTTAATAGAATTTAGCACCCCAATTAAGCACGTACTAGCTTTTTTAATAGTACTATATGCATAATTTGGCGACGAGCGCTCTCTATATGTACCACCTTTTTGAAAAAATTCAATTTTTGCTCCATGGCGCAATCCATCAATAGTACTACTGTACAAAAGTATACATTTTTTAAAAGGCTAGAGTAATGTTCATCACATATATAGCCAGTTAAATTCTCAACCTAGAATGACGTTCATGCCATGTAGTAAACCGATACGGAGGAAGTATAGTAAAAATGAGGTGATTTTACCGAGCGATCGGTGGGGGAGCATGGTATGTCATGCGGTCCCATGTGTCATGATGTACCAAGGCGATGCGCGTGTCCCTCTTGAGGCAGAAGCAATACTAGTACGTGGTTTGAGATGATGGCGAATGAAGTGTGAAATAATGGTTGCTTAAATGCATGCAGGAAGGTGTGGCATTGTGATTTGGCGTCTCGTTGCTCATTACTACTCTTGGGCGGTCACGAGTGGGGTCGTCCCCCTGCTGTTACTGCTGTTATTTGGTGCTTGACACGTCGACCGGTTGCTATATATATGTCCCACATGTCGTGACGAAGTACAGAAATTCATGAAAGGGCGTCGACGAGGAGTATACTCTGAAATTCATGAAAGGGCGACTTAGTTTTGGAAAAATATGTTTTTACGAGTGCGTACCCACTAGGGTTTATAGGGCTCATCTAAAAACATTCGTTTTCCGTTTGATAAGTCTCAATTCTACTATACTAGTAGTAGTTCCATTACATGTTGGATTTGAGGTGCGTTAGATCACCCGGCATAGCGATGTCAAGAGGAAACTAACCAATCCATGTACAAGTTCATGCAAATTTAGTGGTCATTCATGCATTCGTTCTAATTAATGCCTCGGTAAACATAACTTCTTGAGAAAAATGAGCGTACTATACTTGTGCAAACTACGAAATTAATTCGACCACTCACCGTCTACCTTGGTTGGAGAGATTTTGAAATTGAGCCATAAACTGGAAATGAGGGAGTAGTAACTTTTGTCTCGATTACTATTTGTGGCCTTGTATAGATGCAAAATGTATTTTTTGTAGTGGCCTTGTATGAGTAAATGGAGGGAGTACTAACCAAAGTACGTTTTAGGGACGAGGAGTAAACGGAGGGAGTAGTAAAATTTTCTCCTCGTGCTGCGAGCCACTGCGCGCGTGGGCGAGGGAGCGGGTGTAAAGGCGTACAGGAGCCCTCCATTCCAAAATAGATGACCCAACTTTGTACTAAGGTTAGTACAAAGTTGGGTCATCTATTTTTGAACGGAGGGAGTAGTAAGCTTCACCTCATACTGCGAGCCACCGCGCCCGTGGGCGGGGGAGACGGCGTACTAAGCAAGCTTCTTCTCGTTCTGCGAGTTGACGGGACACATCAAAAGTACTACAGTGTATAGAGCCTTGCCTCTAAGGTAGGCCCCACATGGTTTGCCTCTTTTTTTAATTTAACATAACGCGTCAAGTCGCAATTTGTTTGTTCACCCGTGGTAGACGATCCTCCCTCCACCAAGTGGACAACCAGTTCACGTCCCAAATTACCATGTGGGCTGCCTTTTTCATCTGAAATAGGCTCCACCGTGTACCTGCGCGGTGTGGTTGGGAAAGAGGCGGAGATGCGTCGCTGTCGTGCACCTCTTCTCTTCGTGCACATCCCCCACCTACGTGGGTGTGTGAGAGAGAGATACAAACCTAGACATAATGCGTCGTCCATCCCCATGCCTCCGCCCAGTCCGACCACCATTCACCACCACGCACCACTCCTCCTCACCTTATCTCTCATATTTCTCCCTCCATTTTTATATACAAGGGGCCACTATCAAAATTACAATTTGCAGATATACAAGGCCACTAACACTAATCGATGCAATATTAATGGTGTTTGCCTTGTGGTACTAGCAAAGGAGGACATTAATTATCCCTTGCATGCATGCACGAGTTTGTAAAAAATGCATCTTGATGTTCCGTGCAATGAACGGGCATCTTGCTAGTCCATGAAAACAACACATGGCAAAATTCCATGGCGAACGAGGGATTTGAATCTGTTGGGAGGGGTTGTTTGGATCTTGCCCAGGGTAGCCAAAATATTGGAGACCCTTTTGTCCACCGTGCCTTTGCCACCGATGAAAGAGAATGGCTCGGTGCTCATCTGTCATGCATCCTCCAGCGTGCGTTTGGAGCGAGCTCGCCACGAGCTATGTTTTTGTCCCACAACACCGCCCGAGCCGCCCAGGTGACCGGCGACCCACAAATTATGCCATCCAACGGTAGCCGCACACATTATGACAAAGAACTCAACCAACGGGACGAAATTCACGCAAACACGTAGACAAACTGATATTTCATATAAACAACGATGGAAATCATATAAAATACGGATTTTCACACAAACATGGCGGATTTCATTACATTCAAAAGAACTACGGTGCTAGTTACGGACAGACAGGTATATAATACCTGGCCTAAATGGTCGCCCGCCGATCGATTTGTGTTCCTCATGTCCGACAACCACGATCACCGGACTGCCGGGAGACCCAGAGGTATATGCTTCAGCGCAAAGGACGGCTCGCTTCCCCACTGCCCAACTGATATCATTGGCTGGTGCCAAAGATGATGGTGGCCGGCACTGGTACGAGTTCATCACCGGCCACTACTTCGCCATGGCTAGCACCGGCTCGGGTTCATCCTAACATTCCCCTCTTCTATGGAGCCCATGCGGGATCGACGAAGGTCCTCGCAACAAAAGGATCCGGCAAGACACCTGCTGTGTACGCCAGTGTCATCTCCGGGGTGGCCTTCATGGGACCCAATCGGCGGCGGCCTCCTGTGTTGTACTTCTCCTCGATGATGGCGGCGGACGCAGAGGCGCTGGCCACCGACTCGTCACTCTCCGCACACCCGGCTTCTATCGCTACTTGCATGGCACGACCACCGGCATGGGAGTCTTGGCCACAGAAATGGGAGACGCGGTACAAGGCGGCGGCGTGGACGGCAGCAAGGACGCCCGTGCGCCGCTCCTCGTCGAGCTGGCCTAGAGAGGCGAGTTGCTGAACCGCGCGCCGGCTTGGGGCGGCAACTAGCTCTGTCGGGCGACGGGAGGGAGGTGGATCAGCGAGCTGCATAGCTCGTATCCGGCGGGCTACCCAGCCGGCTTGGATGCGGAATAACTACTCTTCATAAGCCATTGTAAGAGTGGACAAAATGGTGGAGGAGATAGGGGAGCGGCGGAGGTGTGTGATTCTTGGCCGACGTTTGGCCTCGTTTAAATAGGAGATTAAATAGACGGCGGACGGGAGGAGCTCGGCCGGCGTTGCGTTTAACGCCGGCCCGGTCATGAACGGACATGTGTCCAGAGTGGGTTTCCCGGCTTCCACACGGGCGGGTTTCTTGGAGGCGTTTGAATGCGGCACGGAGGAATGTTCAGCCGGGCGTGCCGCGAGTGGCGCCCTCGACTCTGACCTAGGACACCGGGCCGTTCTTCCACTGGCGTGTCGGCTCTTTGGGTGCATGTCCTGCATGTCAGTGACCCAACGCAGGAAGCGCATAGCAGAGGACCCTTTGGTGGGCCAGGGCGGTCAGAAGCGGGCATTTCATAAACCGATGATTGTTCATTGAGTGTGACGTCATCTTTTTCATGTAGTTAAGCCTACTATGTTCATAGCCCGTTCGATACGTTGTGATTCATAAAGACCGCTGCAAACATCAATGTTCTGCTTATCACAGATAAGATTGATTAATACCCGTAACAATCCATGTCCTTAACAAAGGGTGCGTGCGTGTAGGTTTAAGCGTGTGTCTTGCGTCGTGTCTTTGTGTGCATGCGGCGTCGCGAGTGTTACGTGCATGCAAGGTGCGTTTGATGTTGCATGCATGGGTGCGTCGTGCGTATGTTCGTGAGTGCATGTATGCGTGTCGGTGTTGCGCGCCCGGCATGCGGCGTGTGTGTGTGTACGTTATGTGTACGTGTCAGTGTTGCACGCCTACATGCGTGCGTGTCTTGCGTGCGTGCATGTGTACATGCGGGGTGAGGCTACACGTTAGTCAACTGACTTTTTCATCTCTGGTCGTTAGATTTTCCAGCCGTTGGATACGAAATCAAGGGCCTCCAGTTTATCATCAAACTCCACCCCCCTGAGCCGCTAGCCACCACCGGCCGAACCGCCAGCCCCCGCCGCCCGCGGCCGGCCCGCCCTCCCCGAAACCACTCCCCACCACTGGTCCACCGCAGCACCGGCCATCCCTCTAGCCCCCCCCCCAACGCACGCCGAGCTTTTTCTCCGGGGATCCCCACCCCACCACCCAATGAACGCCCCCCAACCGCCGGTGACTGCCAACCAGAGGTCCCACGACTTCGAATACCCACCGATAACTAGTTTATTACCATTTTTGTCCTTCATATACGCGCTGACAGGTGGGCCCTATGGTAATGTGCGCTACTGAATGTGGACCGTTTGACTAGTCAATTGATCGTGTTATCAACAAATTACAAAGTTGTATGGTGAGCTAGTGACCGTATGATCACCCTAAAATGTACTCCTGTTTAATTAACACAGTACAGACTCAAACTACCATTTCTTTCTTTCATATACGGGCCGACAGGTGGGCCCCACGGTTACACGCCCCGATGGTGCAACACTAGTTGCGCCGCGTGGAACGTTTGACTGGTCAATTGATTGTGTCATCAACAAAATACGGAGTTGTATGGGTGAGCCAGTGACCGTATAATCATGACATGTATTGGTTTAACATGGTACAGACGCAAGGGCTCATATATACGTGCAAGCACTCACCGCTATAAGCGCACACACGTGAACCCTACCCCTATGAGCACCTTCGAGAGAGTTGGCCAGCATATATGATCTTGAGATTTTATGAAGTCACCATAGGTGCCTCGTAGTCGAGTGGAACGTATCCTCCCACTGAACATACATCGCCAGAAAATACTGAAATTAACACAAGATAAATGCGAGCACCAGGACTTTAACTTTGGTGGGCTCAAGAAACCACTGTCCTCTAACCATCCAACCAAATGTTGGTTAGCACAACAAAATGTATGTGGTGACCGTGATGAGCTTATTCTGAAGTCCAGTGACCATATCGTGCTTTCGCTTCAAATACAATAACTGTAAGTGCCGTCAACAAAATACGGAGCATGCATGAAATGCAAAGTCTGCTAGTGTAATCAACAAAATATGGAGACGTATCGTGAGCTAGATATCATTGTACTATTGTATATGCTTATTTTCTTAGTGACCGATTGCGTGTGTTGTGTGGTGGGCACATCATTTCTAGTTGTGGTGGGTCAACATGAAGACTCATGGGTCGGTTCCATCCTGCACCACATATAGGTTGGACCGAGCGTGTTATACAAAGACCCATGTGGAGGACTCGGCGTACAACACGAAGCTACCAGAGTCGCGGAGGACTCTATCCCCACTGGTGATAAGCTGACTATATATGATTTGTAACCCTAGGCCCTTAGTATGTTATACAAGCTTGGGGGCTAGTTCATCGATAGTATACACACACACAATGCCTAGTATTCACGTGTACTTTGTACACACCCCTACCACTAATATACAGTACCAGGAGTAGGCTCTTTCTTCAACTGCAAGGGTCCGATCCGAACTAGGGTAAAACTTAGCCTCGTATTACCATCTAGCCTAACAGTCAGGGTTATCCTACCGAATGATATGATGAAATCATATCTACCAACTACTAAGAGAGAGGTGTGTCGGGGGGGCAATGTGTGCGTGCGGGAGACATGTAGGCACATATATGTGCGTATAGAGGGCTAGTAGAGACCGTGCATGTGTATATATGCATGTGAGAGAAATAGTGTTTTCCAACTGAGATTAGTGAAAAGAGTGGTACATAGTAGTGAGAAAGAGAGATAGAAAGAAACAGAGAGAGCATGTGCGTGAGACACTCCGACACCCTAAGAGAGATTGTGAGCATGTGTAAAAGAGAAATGCCGATGCATATAAAGTGTGTGCACTTATGCGTTAGATAGAGAGATATATAACGCGTTTGTGAGAACGGGGCGAGGCATAGTGCATCTACGAGTAAAAGGTGGTTCTATGCATTAAATTAAAATATAAGTGGCATTATTATTTTTGGATGAGATCATGAATTTTACAAAATTGCGTATGGACGAAAATCGGTCTATCACCCATACTCTATTGAATTCTAGCATGTGCACATGTTTATTTCATATTATCGATCCATAGAGTGAGAGCGGTTTGAAATACAGGCAATGGATGCTTTTGCAATTCATATATAAACATTAATTAGTGCACTCCATGTTGTTAGTGTGAAGCACTTTATACATTTGACACTTGCATGGATACATTCCAAATTGCTAGCTACGAAATAAAATACATGTTGAATTCAACATAAAGGGGGTTTCGAAGATTCGAATTCATAGGAAGTGCATTCATCTATTTGAACCTGAGATAATGGCATTTGTAAATCAGATGTAAAAGGGGGCATCAATCTTTGTTGTGAGTTTGAACATGCTATATATATTCATACGCATATCTAACTTTTTTTTGCAACCAAGGAGATTATATCTGGAACCATGCATGAACTGAGGTAAGTTGCATATTTTTTAATATATACTCGTGTACAATGTATATTCAAATATACCCCCTCCATTTCAAAATAATCGTAGCTTTAGGATTTTCAAGAGTAAAGATTTGTGAAGTTTGACAAATCCTGAAAGTTCAATTCAAGAGAACCGAAAACGTAATGCTTCTGCTCCCAAATATTGAACGAAGCGCCAAATAGGCCTTTGGTCACCCGAAACCGCGCGAGACTAATGTTTTGGTGGTAGGAAATTACTGTCCTAACTCTGGCCCGTGTAGCCTATCGGCCCAATGTCTAAAGGTCTAAACCGGGGTAGGTTTGTAACTTCACCAAGATGCCAGTCTCAACCGCCTCCGAGAAGCATTCATACGCCGTGGCCGCCTAAACACCCATGCGCTCGGTCGTGTGCGCCTAAACAACCATGTAGCCTTCTTTTTACTGCCCGTAATGAGTTGTGTTAGATGACAAGGCCTTAATCTTTTTTTTACTTTGCAGTGGATCCTGAAGCAGTTTACTCAAGATTACCTCTCAAACAACATGATTGGCGGCCGACCATCACAAGGGGTTGGACTTGAGTCGTGCATGCCTTCTGCATCCAGGAGAGCACAATAGGGCCATTCTGCTTCACCTTGTTCAGCAACCAGAATGTTGGTCGCCCCTTTCTTTACCTTCTATAATAGTACAAGTATAGAACCCAGGTTCATCATTCTTTATTTGGTGCGAATGTAATTCTTAAACATATGTACCTGTGAATCGAATAATCCATTGGTTGTTTGAACCTGATGGATATGAATAAAGCTATAGCCTACTTTCAATTTTAAATTAGGTACAATTTTAAATAGCAGTAATTAAATTAGGGAAAAATTACGGCGTGCAGATCATTATGGTGCACACGGTCAATAAAGCACAGCGTGTGCGATATACATCATAATACAACACGATTCACGAAGAGGAAACATGTGTAACAATGCACACAGTTGCCATTTGCAAAGCGTGTGTGGTGTCAGACACTATCAGATACAGTGTGGGAAAACTAAATGTGTGTTATTATCTACCTATCATACAGGGTTTATAATCATGAAATGTTTGTGATGTGCCAGGCATCATAAACGTAGAGCCAGTTTGGTACGTGCCTGGAAAACTCTCGTGCCTGGTATCTGCCTGGTTTTAGGTAAAACCACAAAACTCCTACATTGATGGCAATGCAAGCACAAACGAGTAGCAAGGATGAAGCGTATGGGGTATTCGAGATATTGGAAAATGGTTATATAAGGGCAACTGTATGCATCAAGGCTCCGTATCCTCGATGGTTTCTGGGTCATGTGGGAATGACCCTCCTATCGCCCACACTCACTTGGCGACAGTTCTAAATGTCGTCGGCGGAAAGGGGTTAAAAACCGTTTGTTTAGCACCTTGTTGTACCAGTGTGTGGTAGACAATGGTATGGGTCATAATAGGCAGACCAAAATCCCCATTAATGTTCTTCAGTATCTGCCAGTCATACCAAGACTTCAAAATCTTTTCATGGTCGAAGAGATGGCTAGACAGATGACATGGCACAAAATGGGCAAAAGAACCGAAATAGATGCAGATGGGAATCAGATGTTGGTACACACATCGGATGGTTCTACGTGAAAGCGCTTCGATGCATTACATGAGCAAAAAGCGGCAGATCCAAGGCATCCTCAAGTCTGCATCGGCACGGGAGGGTTCAATTGTCTGGTATGACAACAACCCAATATAGTTGTTGGCATGTATTTGTCATTCCACTCAATCTCCCCCCGGATGGATTATGCAAAGAAAGAACATTTTCCTGACATTGATAATTCCAGGGCCAAACTATCCGGGGAATAATATGAATGTGTACATGTAGCCGCTTAAGGATGAATTGGAAGAAGCTTGGGATAATAGGTTCAAGACATACGACACTGCTAGCAAACGAAACTTCATAATGTGTGTCTGCTACATGTACTCGATGCATGACTTGCCGGCGTATGCGCTATTCGTTGGCTAGTGTATGCATGGAAGGTTCCCGTGCCCTATATGCAAGGAAACTCTTCAGTTTCATTAACTGCAGGAGGGTCGCAAGTATTCTTGCTTCGACTTGCATAGACAGTTCCTGGATCCTCACCATAAGTTCAGAAAAGACAATAAGAACTTCACCAAAGGTAGAGTTGTCAAAAACTCTGCACCACCTGCGTTGACTGGCCAATAGATCCTGTATCATAGTGTCCAGGGTATTTCAAGGGGTATAATTCGGAACACGCATGGACTCAAAAGACATGCTTATGGGATCTGCCTTACTTCAAAGACCTCTTTCTTCCACACAACATCGACATGATGCACACTGAAAAGAATATCATCGAGGCCCTTTTTGGTATATTCACTGGTACAACAAGGTGCTATACAAATGGTTTTTAACCCCTTTCCACGACGGCATTTTAAACCGTCGCCTAGTGAGTGTGGGCGGTAGGGGGGTCCTTCCCACACGACCCAGAAACTGTCGGGCATAGACTCTCCTGGCACACACTCTCGGCAAATGAGGTCGTCTGCGACGGGCGAGCGATCAAATACGATTATACAGGACCAATTGGTTTGGTCGTAAGTACACCCCACATAGACAGTCCCAAACAAACGTTTCCGTTTGTTATGTACATTCCACACAGTCAATCCAAGGAATAAATTTCCGTTCTTATGTACATCCCACACAGTCAATCCAGGGAAATCGTTTCCGTCCGTGTGTACATCCCACACCATCAATCCATGGAAAATGTTTATGTTCATATGTACATCCAACATAGTTTTATGTATAGGCTCGTCTGTGATAGGTGTAACTATCACACATGCTCTAACTCGGTTAACCGTTTGCTTTTATTCAACTACATCACACACAATTTGATGAAGAAAACTATGTGGCATTGGGCTATCCATCACAAGCGCTTTTACTGCTAGAACCGTTTGCAAAGTTCCTTAACCCATTTAGCAGGTTTATTAGTTTACAATTAATAATTCCAGTATTATGCAAATTCACATTTTACATTGAACAGTTGTTTGCCAATTTCTTCTCAGGCACATATATATATTTTAACATCACAGTACGATAGCTACCTGAAAACAACAAAGTGCAGCATATAGCTAGTTCAGCTTCATAAGAACAATATTAGAACAATATATTCATTTCCCTAATTGAGATCATCCAGGCTCGTCTTATCCACCTTTGCTTTCAGTTCAGTAAGAACCTGTTTTGCACTGGCCAACTGGGAAAGTGCCTCCTCCTTCGCCAGCACCATCTTAGCTAAGTCTAATTTAAAAAATCTGAGCTCATTCTCCACCTTCCTCTTTTTATCCCACATCTTCAAATATTCTTCAGCGTTGAAAACACTTTCCCTAAGCCTACCTCTGTTCTCTTCCTCATACATGCTCAGAGCTTTGCTAGGCACATCTTCAAAGACTATGGCCACTCTTGATCAACCCACTCCAAGTAAGAACACTACCGTTCATCATATAATATTTAAAACTAGATCAGTAACAATTGTAGGGGAAATGGGTTTATAGCAACATAGAAAATTACCAATACTTATTTTGAAAAACTGAAGAAACAAGTTAATTATGATATATCTTCTCAAAAAGATCAATGTGCAAATGAATTAATTGCTACTGAGACAAAAACCAAATTCTGAAACATCAGAAGCTATAATTAACTAGAACAATGCTACAAGTACTTACTCACGTACTATAAATAACAAATTGAACATTTTATGAGGAAGCTAAATATAACTGCAATAGCATAGCGACAGTGTTTGGATGACAACAAATTGTTACTAGCAGGTGTGTACATGCACAAATTTAGTAACATAGAAGTAATAGCACTAAGGCCGTCCACTATGTATGCCAAAACCCTTGTAAAGACAACTGTTGCTACATTTCGCACCAGTGCCCTGCATTGGTGAGCCGATGCAACGGGAAAAAATCAGGGACACGGACTCCAGAGCACCTAGTTGCTCTGAAGCCCAGTTTGTTTGTGCCATAAAGATTTAGTATTTTACTGCTTGGCTGCTCGGATGTGTGGACCAAAGTTGGCGTCACAAACTGCTGAAGCGGTGCCAAATAATTTTCTAATGCCACCGCTGATGAGATGGCAACATTTGAGATACTAGATACAAACTGTGACACTGTCTTAGGATGTGTTTGGTTGAAGGTGTGGTATGAATGGGTTGGGACCGTGACAGTGTCTGAATCACATCTAACAAATCTATATATATATATAAAGTACTTGACGGGTTAACCAGAAAAAAGAAATTACTCTAGAAATTACAACAAAAAACAGAAACATCCGACCATTAATTTAATAGATAATTTTTTTTATAGCCATTAGATTAAATTTTACTTAAAAATTACCCACCATTGCCATTGTAATAGAACAGTGCGTCCTTCCCTTCCCTCTAGCTTTTTTTCCTCCAGGAATATTTTACCCTATCGCGTTGAGCGACCAAACTAAAACAGACTAAAAGAAAATAACAGAAACCCTATGCTAAGGAACCCTAGCTAGCTTGGCTACACCATGCCTACCAGTCCTCGTCCTTCCTCTGAGGTCAAAAATAGCGGCGAGGACTTGGAGGCACATGCCGTCCACTCCAAGGTGGCTCACGCATCAGGACTAGAATATGACATCCCCTCCGAGGTAGCTCGCCCGACAATCTGCATCGTTAGCAGCGGCCCAAGCCAAGGTGCAGCGTTAATTCATAATCAAACTATCAAAGCCATTCATCGCACTCATATGATGGTCAATCTTACCATTCGTCGCATTCTAACACACAAATCTCACAATCAATCTTATAATCCCATAAACAATAATCATGATAGGTTGAATTGATTATGTAGATATTATTCCAAATTAATATACACAGCCACAATGGCTTTCCTGAAGACTTCTCACGAGCGGCGCCCCAATATCCTCGATTACGCCATCGTCTCCATTGAGCGAGCAGACCATCTCCAATAAGTACCATCTGCAGAGATCTTATAGAACTGATTTAAAGTTTAATCTTTTCTCAACACAAGAAAGAATCGACACTACAACTTACATCTTCAACTGAAGGTATGAAAACACAATCAATTAGTTTTTAATCATGTCCTAAGCTCCCCTTGCAACTTCTCAATGGTTATTGTACATCAACTTCATATCCTCATTGCAATCATCTTATTCTTAGAGTTCAATCCTTTGTCAGCAACAACAACAGAATTGGCAGTACAACCTATGTCTTCAATTCATGGTATGACAACACAATCAAATAGCTTTTAAGTTTGGATCAGGCCGTCAGTTCCACTTCCAATTTTTCAATCTTAGCTAGCTAGCTTGGCTACACCATGCCTACCAGTCCTACGTCCTTCCTCTGAGGTCAAAAATAGCGAGCGAGGACTTGGAGGCACATGCCGTCCACTCCAAGGTACATGAACTTGCAATCCTCAATTACAATCTTATTCTTTGCTAAATATATGCATTTATGGAATTGCATGTAACTACAATACTAGGGGTAAAAGATATTCACAATATTTGTGTTTTCAGATGAAGATTGGAACTTAACATCCATTGTTCTTGGAAATTGATTTCCTTTACTTCGACAACAAAGAAATAAAACTGTAAGCTGGAAAATAATCAAAATCATAAATATTCTTAACCTTGAGCAATACGAAATACTCGATAACATTTTTACAATATCATCTTCTTTAATGATGTATGCATTCTCATTGCACAGGAAGAAACATAAATCAAAAGGTGTGCCACGTAGCAAAAAGGAGAGAAACCTTCCAAGATGGTTAAAATCATCAAATATGCAATCCAACAAGCTGATCCATTACTAACCATCTTTAATAGGAGATATCGCATGAGTGTTACAACTAAAATATGCAATGCAAAAAATTCAAGTTAGGCACATGCGGGTTTGTGATTTAAGCTTGGATGGGAAAAATAATTCAGATTGTCATCGATTGATGTGAGTCTAGTCAATAGACAACGACAAAGAATGAGAGGAGAATGAAACTTCAAGAGAGGAAAAAGAGACAAGTTTTGATCATACATGCATGGAGATGTGCGGACCGCACAACTATGCGAAAGAACAACCTATGAACTACGTGCGGTGAGCAAATATTTACAAAGTTATTTCCTTATGTGTAACTTAATGTCCTGAATTCAACTGCTAAATGTCCCTTACATGATGCACAAATGTAATAAAGTATCTGGAACCAGCATTATAGCTTATTCGCTTTGCACATCAATTGTGTTATCTATGTGTTCAATTCTTTCCAAGCTTACAAAAAATTCTTCATTAAATCAATGAATTTGATGTACAAATATTTGATCTAACAAAGTTTATCATACACAAATGGTTATGGTGCTCGGCCACGTATGCATTTCCATTATGATCTACAACTAATTTGAGGTTCTCTAATAAAAAATATTAAAAAAACATGTTGCATTTGGTCCTGGCTATAGATATCAATTATTTCTTTCTCAAAAACATGAGAAAACATTTCCGTGCACTTTAGCTTAGCCAAGACAGAGGCAAAATCAACATTGTTGAATTGCCACAGGGAACCATATCTTGTACAGATGTTAATCATGTACATTGACCACTTTTACAAGTAATAAATTGCTCATGCTGCAAAAAATCTCATATTTCTACTAAATGGTATTTATGTTTGTGCAGAGCAATTCAACAGAGATAGCTACATGTAAGACTATACAGGAACAGAAAAAAAAAGAGCAATGGAGAACCAGCGGCACAAAAAAAATCAATAATCAGTCAGGCTGGTAAGACCACGACGTAAGTAACAAGAAAATTAAATCAAGATATACGGTTTGGGCATCCATAAACCTGGTATTTCTATTATGCATATGTACATGACTAAATGTAACACAAAGTGCAAAACATAAAAACGAGGACATAGAAAAAAGCACCACATATGTATGTCTATTAAGAAAATACAGATCTGTAAATTGATGCTGAATTTGGAAAATTGAACAGGATAAAACAGGATTAATGCATACACATTAGAAGATAAAAGGGAGTCAACAAATCCTCACATTGTTGAGGTGCTTAAAACTATGTTGGATAAAGATAATAGACTAGCAAAAAAACTCAGAATGGCAAGAATAAATTCAAAGAAGGCGACTATCACAACTTGAAATTAAGGCGACACGACATGACATCTGCAACTGAAGTTGCAGCCTAGGTTAATCAATGATACAACAGAGAATAGAAAAGGATAGGATATCATTGTTTAGTACAAAGATCTGCTGCCAAGAAGAATACCATAGAACCATTCAAAATTCATGGCCATATAGTGTCCATTAATATGCTCTTACGGAGAAGATGGGCACAAAGGAATATACATTAGATATGAAAAAAGGTGCAAAAGGCAAGAGAAAGCATGCAACAATTTTGGAATACTATAAGAATCATATACAACAACATACTAACCAATTGAAACACTTGACGGTGTGCAAAAATCTTAAATTACAGTTCAATGTGGATGCCTTTGCTTGAATTTTGCAGTACATACTAGACTGGATCAAAATACATCAAGGAAACCTAAGAACGGAATTATATGCTGGCTTGCAAGACACAAAAGAAAGAGGAGATACAAGGGCTGACAATGTACAAAGGACAATACTACTACCATGTGCCATCCAACTTCCACAGATAGCCCAAGACACAACTCATTAAACTACCAAAATGTTATGTAATATATGGGTGGGCTGGATACACAGATTTATTTGCAACATTCACGTGTAACGCGGCTTGGCCGGAGATTGAATCTGTGCTACAGGAAGTATGCCAAGCAACATCACAAAGACCTGATATTGTTGACCGAATTTCTACATAAAGCTAAAGGACTTCATGAGAGACATAAGAGGAAGGGAATAGTTTGGAAAACCAATCACAAGTGATAACCTACTAACTTGATCACATCTATTATTTTATTTTCTATAGCACAAATGAACCAACAACAAGGATGATGTGGTCAACAACATAGGCTACACCAAAATATTCTAAAGGTAGGAACTAAAAACGCACTTACACTTGCTACTAGCCTTTTTAGGTAACCATAAGTGGATGGAAAATTAGTATAGTGCAAACTATATTCAAAATAAAAATGGCTTTTCTATGCTAATATGGCGGAAGCCGCAAATTGAATATGAACTACTACTGCGGAAATCTCGAAACATGCATCAACATTTGATGGAAATAGCTCAATAATACCAATTGTGGACACTATATATCTAATATTTGAAGCAAATTCTTTTGAACAAGCCAATAGTGACAACATCCACGCATCGTTATAGTTGACAAGTACTCCCTCCATTCCAAAATAGATGACTCAACTTTGTATTAACTTTAGTATAAAATTGAGTCATCTATTTTGAAACGGAGGGAGTATATATCTAATAGCACCTATTTCATATTCACTTATTAAACTTAATTCTATCTTTGGGAAATAGTACAACTATAGCTTTTTTAGCGATGAAACTACAACTATAGCTAATCTCAAATAACTAAATACTTATTAAATTTGTTCAATATGAATGGGAGCAGGGGTACACCACCGATGCCCAGATATCTGCAATGTCTCCTCCCATGACCTTAATCCTGTCTTGGTATGAGCCGTGATTGAGGGTGGAAATATGAAGAGAGAGGCTAGGAAGGCAGTAGCGCTAGAAGGCATGGACTACCCCTACGAGCCGGCTTATATATATATCACAAAGTATGCAGCGCCTGCTCAAAAAAGATGATTGATTATCAAATCTGCCAGCTCTCCTCTAACCCGAGACAGATGTATGATGCAGGTATAGCTGCTCCTTGCCTGGGTTTCATTATATTGGCTCAACCATACACATGCAGAGAAAGGAAGAAATGGAAAATAAATAAACAAGGGAGGCAGGAAAAGGGAGAAGGGGGAACCACATGTGGAAGAATGAGCCGCCAAAGTCAGGCTGCCACTATCGAGCATGAAGATGACCTGTTGGGCCTCCTGCAATGCCCAGCTTCTAATCGACCACTGCCCCCCTCCCACACCTCCATCGCCGTTGACCGCCTGAGATATTGAGGAAGCGTTCAGGGAGCCAAATCAAGTGCCACCCGTGGCGGCACCAGTGAGTCGAGCTGCAGAGGTGCGTGCAAGGTGGGACGAACAAGGTTAGCAAGGAATCGGATCTGAAATTAAATCTGCGGTGCCGATTAGCGAGTCAATAGCTAGAACTCATCGGCGAAGCAGATTTGTAGCGGGCAGATAGAAGGAAATGAAAAGGGATCGAGGCAAGAGCCGCGTGTGAGTGTGTGAAGGTGTGAGTACTGGCGAATAATTTTTAGGGGTGAGGCGAGAGAATGGATGTTTTTCTAGGACCAGGTCGAGAGAATAGATGTGCGGAGGCTATGTACATGTGCGTGAGCCTATTGAGCTACTACCGAAACAAACTCCTATTATTCCTCCTTCCTATAGTGTAAGACGTTTTTTTAACACTACACTAAAGTCAAAAAACGTCTTACATTATGGGACGAAGGGAGTAGTAATCAGCTATGATTGCGTATAGTAATACATCCCTACAAAAATAGGGTTTGCATACGTCTGTTTGAGACTAAATTAGTATAATTTTGTATGATGCAAAGAGTATGGCGTTTCGGCGACCGAGCTTCATGGACCCTTTTATTTTTGAAAAAAATCAAAATTCAAACTTTCTGAGTTGAAAAAAATCTGAAAATAATTAAGCAATTATACAACGGTGAAATGTACATGTGTAAAAATTCAGGACGACATACCTTGAAATGTGACCAGTACAAAAAAAGACAAAATTTTGGACTTTGAAAATGAATAGTATCATGGGTTAAACAGCATCAAATTTGTTTTTTCTGCAGAGCCCTCATTTTCAACTTATTTTGTTTTGGAAATTTACATACATGTACATTACGCCACCATGTATATCTGTATTTCTTTTTAAAAAGTCAAGATGTAAAAATATAAATTGTCACGAATTTCACAAAAGGAGCCCTCCATGCATGGAGCTCGGCCTCCAAAAGCAATTTTTGATGATGCAAATACTACAAAAAAATCCAGAAATATACAGTACATGATCATAAAAAAACTCAAACAGGTACTAATCATTGTTGTTTGGACAAAGCATAAGGAACTGCCATTTCATGTCAAACCAACACAAACTATCGACATGATTGTGTAACCGCATCCAACAAATCCACGTGTTGGACAGAGGCGCTCATAAAGAGTATGGTAAAAAAGTTTGCGCCCAACATTTCCTCTAACAGAAAAGAGAAATTCCTCTCATCATGAAAACCATCGAAAAAATGCCTTAGGGTAAAATTATATTTACAATCACCACCTGTCAAAGAAACGGCAAATATTGACTTTGTTAGGTAATGAAACTTTGTTAACTACTAGCCCACGGCGGAGACACAGGGTGCATGAAAGTGAAGACCATCAAGAAGGAAATAATGGGGAGCTTTGGAGTGATCCTTGCATCCAATGTATCCAAAACAATATTTCTAATGTCATTACACTTAGGTCATACTTTTATTTACACAAACCAAAATAGTGAATTCACATTAATAAACTTTTTAAAGTTCTAGCCCGCGCATCGAGTGGGCCACTATGCTAGTGATTTGTAACAACGAAAGAGGGGCTAACCTTCTTTGCACATGCCAGAAACTTCCTCCCACTGCCCACATATTCAAACGCAGCTAGCTTCAAGCATGGAGATTGATGGTGACACCGAGCAGACAGATCTTTAGCCACCCCACTCCATTCATTGCAACTGATGGTCCTACGGAGCTACAAGAGGAAGAAATGACTCAAATCAACCGAGAGAGAGAAGAGAGGCATACCCGGGTGGTGAAGGAGTCGTCGGAGGAGGAGGAACCGCTGGAGAGGTCATTGAAGAACACCATGGCGACCCGATGGTAGGATGCGAGACGGCGAGAGCGAGGAAGCGGCTATAGCTTAGGAAGGAAAGAAGGAAGGAGGAAAAAGGGGAAATGTGACTTGTGGTCGTGGAGAAAAGGGGGTGGGGTAGATATTTTGGCGGTAGGCCAAAAATTTCAAAATGTGGAGGGAAACTTTGTGTGCGGTGCCGCCGAACACCACTCACTTTGAACTAGTGTGTGCGTCGAAAACGATTCCTCTGCTTTACACGCATGGGATGAGTTTGATAATTCAAATTTTGGTGAAATTTCCCCGGGTACTATCCTCATCCACGTCATTGCATAATTTAACATCGCTTGCTAATTTGGGCACATAAAAGAGCGTACAACACACATATCACACTTACTGAATCGAGCAATATTAGTAATTAAACAGAGCCTGTTGACCTAAACATTGCTCTAACAAAAGAATAGCATTAAAAGAAAAGCCTAAGTACACATAATTTTAACAAATCTGCCGCCACGCCGGCCTATGCATCGCCGGTGTTAGATGAGACGTTGATGACTTGTCCTGGCGACATGCCGTCATTGGTGGACTCTGCGTCCCCCCTACTGAATTCGACCACTTCCTCATCCTCATCCTCTACGCCACCCTCAAAGTTGTAGTACTCGTAGTAGTGGTTGCGCCAGAGCTCAAATTTGTAGTCCACCGCTGAGTCCTCAACGGACAAACTCTTCTCTACCTCGACCTCGGCCACGCGCAACTCCTCCTTCCGGTGCTCCTCGATCTCCGCCGTCTCCTAGATCTCCAGCTCCCGCTCGGCAATCTCATGAGGAAGTAGGTGCTCCATGGCCACCGTCGCCTTTTCGAACATGGGTTGCATGCTGGATTTCGAGGTGACCTAGAATATCTTTGCATGTGCATCCTTGATCTTGGAGTGGATGGCCTCGACCCGGGTCAGGGCGACATCGGCGGCACGGATGGAAGCTCGAGCGCTCTCGGATTTTGCAGCCGCCATCGCAGCAGCAGCTGCATCCATTTCGGCTACTGCATGCTCCCTCTCGGTGGATGCGGCCGCACTCAATGCGGATGCAACGGCACTCTCATCGCAGGCGGCCGCGCTCTCGGCGCAGGCGGCGGTGTTCAGGGAGGACGCAGCCACAGTACGGACCTTCATGAAGTGTTTCAACGGCGTCATCTTTGAAAGAAGGGGTTGCGGGAATAGGGATTGGGATTCGTGGATCTGATGGTTGCCAGCACTGGAGCAGATGAGCCGGCAAAGCATAAGGAGGAAGACTTAAATAGACCCATGAATTTTCATCGCAAACAGTTCCTACAAAAAACTGTGTGTGATGTTATTGATATTTTTTATTAGCTGTTAAAGACGAATTTGGAGTAAAGTGGCAACAGGTGGTGTTTTAAATGTACGATAAAATTTGGAGTACTAATACAACTGTCATGTCAAATTTTGAAAAAATTTAGGGGTCATTTGACCTTTTAAGACATTTAAGTGATTTTCTAGCCATTTAATGACAGTAATTTAAATTGAACTACATGTACATGCAACAGCTAACCGTAACAGTTTGAAAAGTCATATTTTGTGTACTTGTGTGCGAGTTAATTCCATGTGCAGTAAATTGGAAGGAATTTTCAAACATATTGGTCTCACGGCTATGGCACAATTAAGCATAGAGTGTTATGGCATTTATATTCCAAAAAATTAAAAAAAATTCAGAAACACATGAAACCTTGCTTGATGTAATGTCATGCCACCAAAATGATGTGGTAAAAAAACTTGGCATGTTTGACAAAAGTTTGGACACACACCCCTCACAAACCGAAGCAACTCACTAGAAGGCTCGTTGTTCCGAGAGGGAACAATACATGTTTGATGACGAATGGGCGATAGCTTCCTCTTACAGCCTTCAAAAAAATTCTACAGTTAACATGCACTAATACAACGGTCGTGTCAAATTGGGAAATTTCAGGGTTCAATTGACCTTTTTAGGACATTTAAGTGATTTTCTAGCCATTTAATGACCGTAATCCAAATTTGGACTACATCTACATGCAACGGCTAACCATAACGGTTTGAAAAATCATATTTGTGTACTTGTGTGCGAGTTAATTCCATGTGCAATAAATTGGAAGGAAATTTCAAACTTATTGGTCTCACGCCATAAACACATGCATGGAGTGCCATGGCATTTAAATTCCAAAAAAATAAAAAGAAAAGATTAGAAACACATGAAACCTTGCTTGATGTAATGTCATGCCACCAAGATGATGTGGTCAAAAAGTTGTCATGTTTGATGGAAGTTTGGACACACACCCCACACAAACCGGAGCAACTCACTAGAAGGCTCGTGGCTCCGAGAGGGAACAGTGCATGTTTGATGACGAATGGGAGATAGTTTCATCTTATGGCCTTCAAATTGTTTTCTACAATTCATATGCACTAATAGAACTGTCATCTGAAAATTTGGAAAATTTCAGGGGTCATTGGACCTTTTAAAGATATTTAAGTGATTTTCTAGCCATTTAATGACCGTAATTCAAATTTGAACTACATCTACATGCAACAGCTAACCATAATGGTTTGAAAAATCATATTTGTGTACTTGTGTGCGAGTTAATTCCATGTGTAGTAAATTACAAGGAATTTTCAAACATATTGGTGTCACGGCATTGACACATGCATGGAGTGCCATGGCATTTTAATTCCAAAAAATTAAAAAATGATCAGAAAATCATGAAACCTTGCTTGATGTAATGTCATGCCACCAAAGTGATGTGGTAAAAAAATTAGCCTGTTTGACAAAAATTTGGACACACACCCCTCACAAACGGAGCAACTCACTAGAAGGCTCGTGGTTCTGAGAGGGAAGAATGCATGTTTGATGACGAATGGGAGATAGCTTCTCTCTTACGACCTTCAAAAGTTTTCTACATTTAACGTGCACAAATACAACTGTCATGTGAAATTTCCAAAAATTCTAGGGGTCATTTGACCTTTTAAAGACATTTAAGTGATTTTCTAGCCATTAAATGACCGTAATTCAAATTTGAAGTACATCTACATGGAACAGCTAACCATAACAGTTTGAAAAATCATCTTTGTGTACTTGTGTGCGAGTTAATTCCATGTGCAGTAAATTAGAAGGAATTTTCGAACAAATTGGTGTCACGGCATGGACACATGCATGGAGTGCCATGGCATTTTAATTCCAAAAAATTAAAAAATGATCGGAAAAACATGAAACCTTGCTTTATGTAATGTCATGCCACCAAGATGATGTAGTAAAAAATTGGCCTGTTTGACGAAAGTTTGGACACACACCCTCACAAACCGTAGCAACTCACTAGAAGGCTCGTGTTTCCAAGAGGGAATAATGAATGTCTGATGACGAACATGAGATAGCTTCCTCTTATGGCCTTCAAATTGTTTCTACATTTAATGTTCACTAATACAACTGTCATGTGAAAATTTGGAAAATACTAGGGGTCATTTGACCTTTTAAAGACATTTAAGTGATTTTCTAGCCATTTAATGACCATAATTCAAATTTGAACTACATCTACATGCAACGGCTAACCATAACGGTTTGAAAAATCATATTCTTGTGTACTTGTGTGTGAGTTAAAAAATATCAGACGATGTAAATATCTGGTATTCAAAAAAGAAAATGTAAAGATCTGGCAAGACAACCGGGTCCCACACAATTAGCACTCGATTTCGCGCCTCGAGGTTTTGAAGGTGAGTGGCGCGGGTTATTAATCAGATACGATTCTATATTGGAAACCGCCATCTATTAGGTTCACACACGGATTTTGCTGCGGGAATCATGTGTAATTCAAACTACAGTACTCGTAAATTCCGGCGACCGGCGTGTGTACTGTTCCCGTCGATCCAGGTTCCAGCCGCCAATAAATACTACCTTGCTCATGTCGTCCCGCATGCATTCTCATCTACATCCTCCCCTCACTCGCCCCCTCTCTCTCTCTCTTGCTCTCTCTCTCTCTCAAATATCTACCATGGCGCCGCCGATCTGCCCATGCGTCGATGAGGAGTCTCCGCCCCAAAGGACGCTCAGTCGAAGAGCAGCAATGAGGAGGGACCCTACGCGCCACCAGACAAGGTTGCGCTGGACCCCCGCAACTTTGGATTGGTTTTTGGGCCAGTACAATCTTTGTCTACGGAAGTCGCTATCGCCAGCTGAGAAAGATAGGAAAGTGGCATTTAAGGAGATGGCAGAGGAGGAAGCTAGGTACCAGGCGGTCTGTGAAGTCCATGATGCCGCCTGGAAAATGGAGGGTGGAGCTTTGGGGGCGGGCGCATCGTCGTGTGGAGGAGGTGTACGAAGAGGGGTACATCACGAGGAAAGTCAAAGGCGCTAGGTGCCTCATCGCTGCATGGAGGTGGGAAGATAAGCTCCAGCGTGCCTCCAAAGAGGAGCTCCGGTGGGTGCCCAACAAAATGGCAAGATTGTTCGCCTCGTCCTTGACAAGAGCGATCGATCGTCAAGCTGCGAGGTGGAGGAAGCGAATCTTGCCTCCGTCTTTGGGAAGACGTCGCGCACCAGGGAGATATTGGCAAGAGGCTGCTGGAATACTTCCCCCAGGAGGGATTATTAGTTTTATTATTGTTCGTTTTCGATTTTATGCATTGCACCTAGTAGTTAAGTATCATCGCTATATGTGATGATATTATAAATATTCTGTGATGAACTAATGAACAATTAATATATATATATATATTATGAATTCCATTTTCTATCTGTTTTTGTATACTAATTTGTATCTTGCTGTTATGATCCACATATACAGAATGGAAAGCATATATACACACATTGAAACAGAACATATAAGAATGGAAAACAGAGTATACACATTGAAATAGAGCAATAAACAGAGCAATATTATGATGGTTGTGAATACATAGCGGTCCCCATAGAAACGACTAAACAAAATAAAACGCATCCATGAGACCATGACCAGCAGCCCTTGCCTACGGTAGCTCTTGGCTCTGCCTGAACTTGTGCAGGTGTTCGTACAAGCGGTCGACACGCTCGCGGTACACTTGGAGCGCCATCTCGAGCTCCAAGTTGTTTATTACATCAGAGATCAGGAGCTCGAGGATGCGACGGCCATGTTCCTCTACTATGCCCACGTGGACACCTGAGCCAAGGAGGCAGTCGAGCCTAGCGACCAACGCGTTGGCATCGAGCGGGCCACGGACAAGGAGAACGGTGGGACCCATGAGAACGGCGCGGTGGGTGTCCGGTGCAAGTATGGCACGGCCGGCCTCTAGTGCAAGTACGACGCAGAGGGCCTCTGCCCACTCCTGGCGAGAAATGGGCGTACTGACGGGACGTGTACCTAGCTGCGACGCCCTATCGACAGCAGGCAAGCGCCAATGGATCCGCTCTTGCTGTGCGGCACGCCACGCCTCTCGTTCGGCGGTGCTCCAACGGTTTCGTCGTGCGGCGAGCCGCAGCCTATCGGCATGGACGCGCCTAGCTTGCTCTACGGCACGCCATAGATACTGTTGTGCGGCGAGCTGCAGCCTCTCGGCGCTGACATGCCTATGTTGATTCGCGGCGCTGAAGCGCCAAGGGTTTGCTCAACCCTAGCGATGACGCGCATCACAACGCCATCCATCGTGTTGTCGGGGAGTGCCTCGGCCTCGATGGGCCGTGGCACCTTCTCGTTTTCCTCGTCGATGAGGTTGATGGCAAAGGTGACGCTTTGGTGGGTTGGCATGCTTGGAAAAGGTGGATGTGCTGCAGGTTGTGATTGCTGCCTCTGTGCGTCACGCGCCACCTAGGTTTATGCGCAATATCGATGGATGGCAAGAAACCGGTGAGGAAATGGCAAGAAACGGTGCTGTTTTCATAAAACGCCATCAATTAACGGAAATTTAGCATAAAACAAACATCGAGCTAGCACAAGAAGTAGATGACGATCAGATGATCGTTTATCCTAGTTAATTATGCATGTAATAGTTTACTTTGGTGTGTGGAAATGTCATCTGTGTACTAGCCACCTATGTAATTGGATGTTTGCCACGTATTACACACATCTTGTTTATGTGAAACATTTCTGTTCTCTTGGCTCAACACAAACAGTTTCTCGCAATGAACCATATGTCGTATATCACAAACACCTTGATCCAACTGACCGTTTCTTTTGTGTTGCCTAATCACAAATAGTTCATCCGAGTGAACTGTATGTCGTATATCACACAGACCTTCATCTGGTTGCCCATTTCTGTTGTTCTGCCTCATCACAAACAGTTCATCTAAGTGAACTGCATGCCATGTATCGAACATGCCTACATTTGGCTGCATGTTTCTTTTGTTTTGCCTCATCGCAAACAGTTAGTTGAACTGAACCGTATGCCCCACATCGCACACGCACCTAAAATCTGAACTGTGTTTGATGTATCCTTCATCACAAACGTTTTGCATCTTTTTGATGGTTTTTTAAAATCATCGTTTCTGATTAATGCACCGCACACAGCTTCGTCAAAGGGTCTCTGATCGTAGTGTCGCGTTAGCAGCATCCTGAAGTAGTGATTTTTACGCATAGTTGGGAAGTCGAAGGATAATACTAAGGCTAGAGTCGATCTGCAGACTCTATGTGATAGACTGTCGGTGTACTAAGGTAGGGGTACCTCAGTACCCCAACTTGTGCACGGGCAGTTGCAGCCTCCCGCGGCAGGGTTTACCATGTGCTTGCCGGAAACCACTCCTGCTCCATATCAAGCCACTCAAGAACAAAGTATACAAGACAGAAGATCGAGGCCCGGCAAGAGGAGCTTGCCGGAAGGCCGTTCGAGCTCAAGTTATATCACTCATGCAAGACCACGGCAAGAGGAGCTTGCCGGAAGACTAGAAGATTACATCATAGAAGACCGCCTCGGCGCTACATGCGTCGGCGAGGGCCGGGAGCGGCAAGATTCTGAGCCCGACAAGCTCTGGGCGGCAAGATCAAGACCCGGCAAGGTACTTGCCGGAGAGTCTGTTGTGTACCAGCGCTCGGCTCATCTGCCCAGCGTGCCTACAGGGCCTTTCGAGGGCGCTGCGTGGCGGATGGTCTGCAGCCGGGGACACGGTGGCACTTCACGGTGATGGATCCATCGCCGTGGCGACGGAGACGCAAGGGCGGGAGCTTTTGGGGTCGACGGCGACGGGCATTAAATGCCCTTGTCCCCTCTGTCAAAAGTAGGTAGAAACCACTTGTTCAAGCCTCGTAGCTCCTTTGTTCCCTTTGTTCCAACCACCACCTCTTTTACATTTTACCCCTTTCTCCTCGTTGACACCGTCGGTGACCCCTTGCACTATAAAGGAGGCCCATGCACAACGTGTGGAGGGGTTGAATCCTTTGCAACTCCCACGCTCGGTGTAGCTGCTCTCGTAGCTCTTCAAGCTCCCGAGCACAATACAACACAAAGCAGCGAGAGGGTTTCTGCGTCCATCGCGGCCGGCTGGGTAAAAACCCACCAGCGTGCATCGCCTCGATCTGCTCTCTGTGCTCCCTCCGCCCTCGTACCGCACAGACGAAGGGGCCCCGGCCCCATAGGTGTTCGCGGCGGCGATCCTCCCCGCGACATCTTTGGCGCGCCCGGTAAAGCGTCGAGGTTGTGCGGACCTGATCCGGCGTTCGCGGCGCGCGTTCTTCATCAACCTCTCCAAGTTTAAATCGGCGACTTCGCCGACAATCTGCGCCATGGCCCGAAGCGAGGGCTTCAAGGGTTGCAGACCGTCGCATCTCACCCGCCGCCACGAGCGGCGGTGGGCGAAGAGATACCGTCAAAGGGTGGTCGCGGCGAGGCACTTTCGGCGCCACGAGATCGAGGGACGGGCGGATGATCGCGCCTCAGTCTCCGTGGATCCACGTCCATCTCAGCGCACGACAACCCAGCAGCGCCATACCACGGGAGGTGGTATCCGCCTGCTGGAGCAGGGGCGCACCGGAGGCTTGCGGGATGTTCGGACCACCGTCGAACACGAAAGCGAAAGCGCCGGCAGAGACCTCGCTCCTTCTAACACTGTTAGGAGCCCGAGCACGTCCCGCTCCCCGCACCGCTCGCTCCCGCTCCCCTCCACTCCGGCGGAAGTGCTCACAAGAGTGCAAATGCTCCTCGACTTCCCTCCAGCAGCGGACAAAGCCGAAGACTGGAGGGCTACCATCGAGCCTGGTGTCGCCGCCAACAACGACCCTTCTGGCGGCCGGTGGCCTCACGGCCGCGGCAAGCTGAGAAGACGAAGGCCGACGGCGACAAGACCGCCGGGGGCGCGACCACCGTGCGCTCCCCGCCGCGGAAGCGAAAGACGCCGCCCCACCAGAACAACGCCGACGATGGCTCCACGGCATCGTCGGATCCGCGGGCTCGTCGGGATCAACGCCAGGTCCTCGACGATCGGCGACAAGAAGACGCTCGGACCACGATCGAGCGCCGTCGAGAAACTTCGGTGACAATCGGACGAGCAGAGCCGGAGTCGGCCGCGCTACGCCCGGTGAGCGAGCGACTTGTCGTCTGCGGCGAGCTGCCCTGCGTTCACCGCGAGCTGCGGCGCGTCGATGGCCCAGCATGAAGAATTTCAAGCCCGGCGTGCGGAGAAATGCGGCGGCAAGACGCACCCGGAATTCCTCGGTGTCTATACCATCGCGGTCGCGAGGCCGCCGGGCGCGGCGAAGAAGATTCAGCGAACTACTTCCGCTTCGTGCTTAGGCGAGCGTTCGTTCTTGGCTTATGCACTTGCGGAAAACTCCATTTCTTCTTGGCAGACCTTTGCCATCGGTTTGTTGGCGCCTTCACTGGCGGCCACAAACCTCACGGCCGAGAGAGCGATCTCCACATTTTGGCCCGAAGGAAGGAGAATCCCTACGCAAGTACATCCAACGCTTGATCGTGTGCGGCACAACATCCAGCGTCCACCTGCGCGGTTATCGGCGCGTTCCACGAACATGCGTAACCGCCGCATGCGTGAAGAGATGGCGATGACCAAGATCCGGGATGTCGTGAGCTCTATGCTCTGGCTGATAAATCGCCTGCTGAAGAGGAGAGGAGGCTCCCGGGGAGGATCTTTGGCGCAGGAGGAAGCGACTCGGCGACGCCGTCCCGGCAAAGCGCCGGGCGGAACAATCGGAAGAAGAACAAGGAAGAGGTGCTTGCCGTCGAGAAGTCCGGCAAGGAGGCTCCGCCAAGCAAACACAGGTGGCGACTCGGCAAGGAGCTGCCTGTGGCGGCAGCCGCAAGCAAGCGGGGCGGCCCGGCAAGCAATCTTGCAAAATCCACCGCACCAAGGGCCACGACCTCTACAAGCGCAAGCGCGTCGACTATCTCGTCGAGCGACAAAAAGCTGAGTCTGAGAGGCGCGACAAGGAGAAGGCCCAAGGTGGCGGAGGAGAACCGAGCAAGAAGCGGCCGTTCAATGGTCGGGGAGGACGCCTCGGCAAGGCCAAGCGGCGGCAAGGTGATCGACCTTCCCGGAGCCGCGACAAGGATGAAGAAGACGACGACGAAGACATGGAGGATGAGGATGACAGCGAGCAGGAGTTCCAGAAGGCCACGGAGGTCCTGTGCGTCCACGGTGGCGCCTCACTACACACCTCCCACCGCCAGCTAAAGCAGTGGGTGCGTGAGGTGAATGCAGCAGAGCCGCCCATGGAGTCGCGCAAGCTCCTCAAATGGTCCAGCACGCCCATCATTTTTGATCTTGAGGATCACCCTGACCGCACCACTACGGTCGGGTGCTTGCCGATGCTGGTCTCGCCCACCATCCGCAACCTCAAGGTCACCAAAATGTTGATTGACGGCGGGGCCGGGCTGAACTTGATCTCCTCTGCTGTGATCAAGAAACTCCAAATCCCAGATGGCGAGCTCGAAGAGACCGGTTCTTTCCAAGGAATAAACCCGGGACGAAGCAAGCCCAAGGGAAAGATCACCTGCCGGTGACCTTTGGCGGGAGCTCAATTTCAGGATGGCGCATCACTTTCGACGTCGCCGATATTCCGTTGCCATACAACGGAATACTCGGCCGCCCTGCCCTCGCCAAGTTCATGGCAGCTTCCCATTATGCTTACAACATACTCAAGATGCCGGGGCCGATAAGCGTCATCACTGTCCACGGCGACAAGAAAGATGCGCTTATCTGCACCGACAAGATCTACCGGGATGCGGCAGCAGCGGCCGACAAGAATACACTTGCCGCTGAAGCTCCCGGGGGGAAGAAGACGAAGACCAAGTCCGGCAAGTGCTCCGGGGCCCACTCCGACAACCGCACCTCTTCGGAGTATTACGCTGCTGTCGAGGACGTCCCGTCGAGCTCCACCGGCAAGAGTAAAAAGGGAATGGCTGCTCCGCCGGCAACCAAGAAGGTATCCGCCAAGGAGGACGGCACTGGTGGTACCTTCACCATCGCCCACGCTGACGACAAATAGGAAAGCGCGCTCGTTGCCTTCCTGCGGGCGAATGTCGATGTGTTCGCATGGCAACCATCTGACATCCCCGGTGTTCCCAGGAAGGTAATTGAGCACAAGCTTGCCGTTTGCCCTCATGCGCGGCCCGTCAAGCAAAAAGTGAGGAAGCAAGCCGTGGAGCGCCAAGAATTCATCAGCGAAGAAATCAAGAAGCTAGAGGCGGCAGGCCTAGTTAGAGGCGTGATCCATCCGACGTGGTTGGCAAACCCAGTCGTCGTGCGCAAGGCTAATGGGAAGTGGAGGCTGTGTATAGACTTCACCGATGTAAATAAAGCATGTCCCAAGGATCCATTCCCCTTGCCACGCATTGACCAGTTATCGACTCCATCTTGCGGATGTGAGCTACTTTGCTTTCTTGATGCGTACTCGAGGCTACCACCGATCTTTATGGCCAAAGAGGATGAAGAGAAGACTGCGTTTATCACTCCATGTGGCACCTATTGCTTCATACGCATGCCATTTGGACTGAAAAATGCAGGATCAACATTTGCAAGGGTAGTGTATCTTGCTTTTCAGCCACAGATCCACGTAAATGTAGAGGCTTACATGGATGATATCGTGGTGAAGAGCAAGAAACAAGGATCGCTGATTCAAGATTTGGAAGAGACATTTCAGAACCTGCGCAAGATCTGACTTAAGTTGAACCCGAGAAGTGCGTCTTTGGAGTTCCCTCCGGCAAGCTTCTCGGGTTCTTTGTGTCACAGAGGGGGATTGAAGCCAACCCCGACAAGATTAAAGCCATTGAGTAGATCGAAGCCCCGAAGCGAGTCAAGGATGTCAGAAGGCTTGCAGGTTGTGTGGCTGCCCTCAGTAGGTTCATTTCAAAGTCTGAAGAGCGCGCCCTACCTTTCTTCAAAATCTTGAAGAAGGCAGGCCCCATGAAGTGGACTCCGGAAGCGGAGGCAGCGCTGCAAGATTTGAAACGATACCTATCCTCCACCCCAATACTTGTCGCACCTAGACCACCGGAGAAGTTGCTGCTGTACCTAGCGGCAACCAACCAAGTGGTTAGTGCTGCGCTAGTAGCGGAGAGGGAGTCCGACGAGGAGGCTACACCACCGGCAAGCGAGGCCAGCGACAAGCAGGGGACTGCTCCGGCAAGCTCTGGCCCCGACAAGGACAATTCTGCGCAGGAACGGGATGAGGTGCGGAAGAAGATGGTGCAGCGCCCAGTGTATTTTGTAAGTTCCCTTCTCCAGGGGGCTAGATCGAGATACTCTGGTGTGCAAAAGTTGCTTTTCGGCCTCCTCATGGCCTCGAGAAAGCTACGCCATTACTTCCAAGCACACGAGATAACAGTGGTCACTCGCTTTCCGCTGAAGAGGATATTGCACAACCCAGAAGCAACAGGCAGGATAGTTGAGTGGGCACTGGAGCTGTCAAGCTTTGGACTCAAGTTTGAAAGTACTTCAACCATACAGAGCCGAGCTTTGGCAGAATTTATAGCAGAATGGACCCCAACGCCCGACGAAGAAGTCCAAGAAACAAGTACACCCGTACAAGAAGCGACAAGTGAATGGGTAATGTACTTTGATGGTGCTTTCTCGCTGCAAGGCGCCGGTGCCGGCGTAGTACTCATCGCGCCCACCGGAGAGCACCTCAAGTACGTTATCCAGATGCACTTCCCAAGGGAGCAAGCGACAAACAACACTGCTGAATATGAAGGTTTGCTCGCCGGTCTCAGGATTGCGGCCGAACTTGGGATCAGGAAGTTAATTGTGCGGGGAGATTCTCAGTTGGTGGTCCGGCAAGTTAACAAGAGCTACCAGAGCCCTTTGATGGAGGCTTATGTCGATGAGGTGAGGAAGCTCGAGGAGCGCTTTGAAGGTCTGCAGATGGAGCACGTCCCAAGAGCTCAGAATGAAATCGCAGATGGCCTTTCAAAGTGTGCTTCGATGAAGTTACCTGTGGAACCAGGGACCTTCTTGCTCAAGCTGACTCAACCATCCGACACGCCATCAATTGGGCAGTCCAAGAAGAGAAAGTTGGTCTCCGGCGACTACTTGCCGGCGGGTCTCCCTGAGGCCACCGCCAAGGTCCACAAGATCAACGACCAGAACGCTGAGGAACAGTTTGCTCCTGCAGATCCTCGGATCTGTGCAGTTGAAGCAAGTGTTCCCGACAAGCCTTGCCCCGGCAAGCTTGCCGGGACCTTCAGCTCGGCGAGCGAGTTTCTTCTTGATGAAAATTGGGGTTCCTTGCGGCGCTCATGCCTTTAGTCCTTGCCGTTGAGCCCGAGCTCCGGCATGGGCGCAGCAGATCGTCCGTTTTACGCAAACGGAGAACTTCCGGCGACCGAAGAGATAGAAAAGATAACCAGACAGTCAAGTATGTACCAGTTAAGTGGATAACGAGCTGTCTGAAGAAGGCTCAACGGTGTCGATTGAAGTGCATCTCCGGGAAGATGGGCCGAAGCTATTAGCGAAGATACACGGAGGCATATCGCGCCACCACATCGGCGCAAGAAGGGCGCCGCGAAGGCTTTCCGGCAAGGGTTCTTTGGCAAGAAGCCCTCCAAGATGCAATCGCACTAGTAACCAAGTGTGAAGCGTGCGGTTCCATGCAAAGCAGATTCATCACCAGCTCAAGCTCTCTAAACAATCCCTTTGTCCCGCCCTTCTCGATGCAGGGGCTCGATATCCTCGGCCCCTTCCCGTCTTGTCGGGGCTTTGAGTACTTGTGCGTAGCAATCGACAAGTTCACAAAGTGGCCGAAGTGGAGCGAGTGAGGAAGGTGACAAGCACAATCAGCGGTCAAGTTCTTGGTCGATTGTGTGCGTTTGAATCCCTAACGGGATCATCACCGACAACGGTACACAATTCACTAATCGCACCTTCATGCGATCGTCCAAGACCTTGGCGCCAAGGTCTGTTTAAACTTCATTGCTCACCCAAGGAGCAACGGTCAAGCGGAGAGGGCTAATCTTGAAGTGCTGCGCGACTCAAGACAAGAACTTTCGACAGTCGCAGAGTGCGGAAGAAATTGGATAGAGGAGCTGCGCGGCTCTTTGGTCAATCGAGCGACACCAAATCGAGCCACCGGACGGACACCTTTTGCTCTAGTCTATGGAGCGAAGCGCTTCTCCCCACGGAACTCGTATCTGGATCTCCTCGAGTGCTCGCTATGATGAGCTCGAGCAAGAGCAAGCTCGCGGCAAGATGACGCATTGCTTCTTGAGGAGGGACGTCTCGAGCTCTTGTCGAGCTGCTCGATACCAGCAAGCCTTGCGCCGCTACCATAGCCGCAAGGTCAAAGCCGAGTCTCGAGGAAGGCGACCTTGTTCTTCGGCGTGTTCAGTCCGCCAAGAATTCCAACAAGTTGGCGCTGAAGTGGTAAGGCCCTTATCGGGTGAGACAAGTCACGAGGCCCGGCGCTGTCGCGACGAGACCGAAGAAGGCTTACCAAAGAGCAACTCACGGAACATAGAGCATCTTCGCAAGTTTTACCCATAAGGCGCGGTTGCCGTGATCCGCTCCGGCAACCACCTTTTGTACAAAGCTTTGCCGTCGTTGCATGTAACCCTTTGTACAAAGCCGGGCGCAGACCCCGTGCAGCAATAAAGTTTCTGTGTTTTCCGCTATTTGCCTTTTCCCATGCTTTTCTTTGCTATTTGCATGAGTTATTTGGCATCTTTCGTACGACACACATATCCGGCAAGCAATAGCATGCCGAAAGGCCATATGCTTTTTTCCTTCTTCTCTTTCCTTGTCTCTTAAGCAGAAGAAACGCTCCTCGTGCACAAGTTTGTCGGGGGGAAGGAAATGGAAGATGAACCAAGTGCTGTTCAAGAAAGAGAAGCTTGCCGGAGAATGCATAGATCACGAAAGGTAAGTTATCAGGATTTGAGCAGCTCAAAATTTTAAATTTTAAGTTGCCTTCCTTGAACAACCACACTTTGTATGGAAAACTTGTGCTCGGAGGAACCTACCCGTGGATAGCCGCACCCTTATCTTGTTTTCGAGCACGCTCAACGATTTAAGTGAGCTGCGACAAAGTGTTGCGCCCTTGTTTCGTTTTTCGAGTCCGCTCAGCAAGCTAAGTGCGTTCACGACAAGCCACAACAAGGTTGCTTGCCGGTAAGACCTTAGCAAGAGAGGCTGCTTGAGTTCGGCACTCAGCGCTTCATGAAGGGCTCCTTGCCGCAAATCTCCTAGAAGCATAAGGTTGAAGCATGCGAAGTTGAGGATCAAAACAAGGAAATAACACTGCATCTGCTGATCAAAATAAAGGTAATATCTTACAAGGAATAACTTGTCGCGATGACTAATGAGTTCATAACAACCTATGCAGCAACAAAAAGAGATAAAGATAAAAGAGGCCTAGTCTACACGGTCGCCCTCCATCCCGGAGATCTTGTTCACTTTAGCAATGATGTGGGCGACCTGCTCCTTGAGCCTCCATGTTCGCGTCGGCCGCAAGCTGCGAAGAACGTTGGTGAGGTTTATGCGGGATTGCGGTATACAATCTTCGTCGGACACGCTCCATGGTTCCTGCACAACCGGCGAGTCTCCTCGGCAAGTTGCGCGGGGATCTTCTTCCGCAGATTTGCAAGGGCCGGCGCGATCCCCACAAGAAGAGGCTGAGCTTGGCGCTGTGAGCAAGGTTGGGATCCGGGAGTAGATGAGATGCTCCAGCTTGGCGCCCGGCAGCTCTGGTCAATGGCGGACGCACAAGATACCAAGTCCTCGGTCCATACCTCGACGGTACGGTGGAAGTGCTCGGCTGCTTTGTTGGCGCTGTCCACCAAGGTTCGCTCCTCGCGGAGCTCCTCCTTCAACTTGGTCTCCCGATCCCGGGCAGCGTCAAGCGAGTCCTTCAATGCAGAGACTTTCAGCTCAAGATCCTCGATGGAATCCTTGGCAGCCTTCAACTCGCCGCTTTTCTCGGAAAGACGCGCCTGGAGTTCTGAGTTGGTGTGGGCATCCTTCTCGCGCTCCGTGATGAGCGCGTCGATCTTCTCCACATTCGCCTTCAGCAACTCCTCCAGCATCGCGACCTTGGCGGCAAGCTCCTCCTTGGCGGTCTCCAGGCAACCGCGGCGCTTTCGCCTCCTTGAGTTCCCGCCAAGGGCTGTTCCCGAGCGGCAAGGTCTTCCTCGTGGCGTCGAGGTCGACCTTCCGCTGGATGAGTTCTCCTTCTCGCGGGACAGCTCCACCCGGCGAGCCGCTGCTGCTCCTTGGCCTCGGCCTTCTCCAAAGAACCACTCTTCATACTCCCGGCGAAGTCGCTCAGGCTTCTCCGCCACCTCGCGGAGAGCAACCTGGTTAGCGGCGCTGAGCTCCGCCGCTTCTCCATCTCCTCGGCAGCCTTGGCGGCGAGGGCCTCCCGAAGCGAAGCTACTGTCTGCCCGGTAAGGGCCAGGAGCTGGTGAAGTGCTTCTCCTCCTCGGGCCGTTGCTCCCGCCGTCCCTCGACAATCCTCAAGCCCATGGAGGCGAGGACCTCCCATCAAAGGCCTCGCCCTCGCGAGGCTCATGACGAAGAACCCCACGGCACTGGATGAAGACGCCGTTGGGGCTTTCAAGTAATAGCCGGACGGCTCCTCTCCGGCAGAAGGGTCGTGGCGGCGCAGCACTTGATGCTCCCGCCGCCTCGGGCTGGCGGTGCGGTCGCCGTCCCCCTCCCGGCCGCTCGTCTGCGGCAGGCGATCTCGCACATGTGGCCCGGCGGCTCCCGCCGTGTCTTCGACGACAGGGGCGTCGCCGCCGCCGCCCTGCACGTCCTCCTCCTCCTCAATGGCGACTTCCGTCTCCATCTGCTCGGGGGGAGGAGGATCTAGAAGAAGAAGAAAAAGCAAAAGAAGTTCAAGCAAATATCCAAAAAGAGACAACGCCAAGTAGACAAAGTTGCAGAACCTACCTTGGCGGACGTCATCAGCGGCGGGTTCTCTTGCCGGGGAACTCTCCCTTGGCGGAGTGGCCGCCCTCGCCGGGCTGCTCGCTCTTGGCGGGGTACTCGCCCTTGGCGGAGTACCCGCCCTTGGCGGGACGCTCTCCCTTGCCGGGGAGTCCAACCTTGGCGGGGACGGCGGGACTGCCGGCTCCTCAAGGGCGACCTCCGGATGCTCCTGCCGCTGCGGCTCCATCTCTGCACAAGTCAAGACAAACACGTCAAGATATTGGAACAAGACAAAATCTCCAGACGCAGCGCCGGCGAAGGTCAGGGACCCGGACTTCTGTTGGGGGCTGCGCTGGGGCTGCTCCTCGGGACAGGCCTTCGGGTCCGCAAGCTTGGCTCGGCACGTCCCGATCGCCTTGGCAAAGTAGTCGTCTACAACTTCGACTCACGGGCACCTTGGCCTTCTTCGTGCGCCGGACCAAGGTCCTGAAATCAACACAAGAAACAAGATTAGCCTCAACAATAATCAAGGCGAAATTTAAGAAGATGAAGATCTCGGATACTTACTCCTGTTCCTCCTCGTCGTCTTCGCTCAAGGCGGAGAAGTCATACTCCACCTGGGTCGCGTCGGCGCGAGGAGCAGGAGGCGAAGACCCTCTCGGGCGCTTGGCGGTCCTCGGGGCTGGGGGCTGCGAAGACCCAGCCCCTGTGGCAGCCGGGACCCGAGAAGCGGGCGGAGCCGCCGCTCCGCTCCGAGAAGACCCCTGTCCGCTCGGCGCCGACCTGCGGGGCGCCTTTGCCGTGGCTCACTGTGAAGTCGCTCCAGCCTTGGCTGGTGCACCGATCGCCCTCGGCGCAAGCTTGACTCCCGGAAGCTTATGCTGCCAGGAGCTGGTAGTTGCCGGGGGGCCTGAGTACTCGCTTCCGTCGCCGCCTTGCGGAGGCGCTTCAATGGAGAACGCTTAGGGCTTGCCCGGGGCGGGGAGGTCTCCGACGACGAGGAGAGGTCGTCTGCGTAAAGCTTCGTGGACCCGCCGGAGCCCTCGGCGGCCTCGGCGTCCCCTTTCTCCTCCTCCCCGGCCAGCTCGCCGGACCCAGCGCCGTGCACTGCGGCCTCTCTCCCTCTGGCGTCTCCGCTTCCTCCGGCGCCTTCGTTTCCTGCGGCGCTTCTGCTCCCATCCGGCAGCGCCACCTCTTGCCGCTGCCTCGGCGCGATTCCGGATCCTGAGTGCCTCGAAGAGGACCCGGCGAGCGCTCGGGAGGAAGTTGCAGCGATCTGCAGATCTCCGCCGCCTCCGCTTGGCGACTCTCCTCCGCAGCCTCTGCCTCCTCGGGCGTCAGCGAACTCTCCTGCCGCTGCGGCTGCAGCCTCTTCGCCCGGAAGCTATGTACGCGAGCTCCTGGTCCGTGGTGTCCCGTGTCAGCCCCCGGGTCTCGTCCTTGTTCTTCGCCACCTCCTCAAGGTTGTCGAAGAAGTTGAGGACGTCTATTGGCTCGGGCAGAATCCATGTGTGCTCCACGCCGTGCGAGTCGCACGCGGGCATCATGGCGAGGAGGCGATCCCGAGTTGTGCTGTTGCAGAGGAGCACCACTCCCCGGGAAGGTCTGAACCACTCTGGATGGGCCGGGTCATATTTGAAGAGTTCCCGGACCATCCCCCCCAGCTCCAGCGTCGTGAAGTTGAAGTTCAGCCCGGGGCGTAGCCTCATTATATCCCCTGCGCCGCCGTACTCCCAGGCCGGCCTTTTCCTGTCTTGGAGAGGGGCAATGCGGCGGCGGAGGAAGTCTGCGCCTACCTCTGCAACGGATAGATTTGCTGCTCGAAGACGAAGAATCCGGACGAGGGCAGCGTCGAGCTTGATATCGTCCGAATCCAGCTCGCTCCAGTCTCTGCCGCGCACGATGGGCGTTGTGCGCGCGCGGTGAAGGGCTGCGGCTCGTCTTCAACGATCCAACCAGTCTGCACGCCACTCTTCCCACTTGCCGCGAGCTCCCGGCAAGTATGACTCCTTCAAGTTCAGACGAAAAACCCAAGAAATCCCTCCGGAGAGGGGGGCGCCGGGCTCTGCTCTAGGAGTGAAGAAGTGCCTAAACAACGCTACGTTTGGGTGTATCCCTATGAAGTTTTCGCACATGTGTGCGAAAACCGCCATCGTAAGGATGGCGTTGGGGGTGAAGTCAAGAAGGTGGAAACCGTATGTGTGCATGATGTCGCAGAAAAATTCAGAAAAAGGAGGACAAAGACCGCAATGGAAGAAGGCTGCGAAGAAATAGTACCCGCCAGGATAGTTGTCCATGGTGGAGGCCGGATGAGCTCTAGTCCGAGGATGCGCCGTGGTCTTCTTGGCCCAGAACAGGTAATATTTGCCCCAGAGTTCCCGCACGCCGAGCCGCGGGAAGATTTACGCTCTGCTTCCGCATCGGCGAGAAGCCGCCGCCGCTCAATTTCTCCTTCTTGGTCTTCTCCGCCTTTCCCTTCCCCTTTCCGGTCTTCGGAGCCATGGCGGAGGCGGCGAGGGAAGGAAGACGAAGAATCCGGCGGTGCCGCAAACGCAAGAGACAGCGGAGGAGATGCGGAGGCGAAGCGCAAAGGGGATCTCTGGAGGAGGAAGAAGATGCAATGAAAGCGAAGGAGGGGAACCGCGCCTGCTTCCTCTGTTTTTATGGGGAAGTGGGGGGCGTTCCGCTCTTCTCATTAAAGAGCGTGGGCACGTCCCATCCCACGACGCCGCAATCGACGCGTGCTGTTGCACGGAGAGGCGGCAGAGGCGGAAGTGGAGTCGGCACGCCATGGGCCTCGTGTGCCCGTGCACTGTTTTGGGCCTGGCCCAACAGCGCTCGGCACCGTGTGTGGCCCAGGCCCGGGGGCTCCTGTCGGTGTACTAAGGTAGGGGTACCTCAGTACCCCAACTTGTGCACGGGCAGTTGCAGCCTCCCGCGGCAGGGTTTACCATGTGCTTGCCGGAAACCACTCCTGCTCCATATCAAGCCACTCAAGAACAAAGTATACAAGACAGAAGATCGAGGCCCCGGCAAGAGGAGCTTGCCGGGAAGGCCGTTCCAGGCTCAAGTTATATCACTCATGCAAGACCCTGGCAAGAGGAGCTTGCCAGGAAGACTAGAAGATTACATCATAGAAGACACGCCTCGGCGCTACATGCGTCCCGGCGAGGGCCCGGGGAGCGGCAAGTTATAGAGCCCGACAAGCTCCCGGGCCCGGCAAGATCAAAACCCCGGCAAGGTACTTGCCGGAGAGTTGTGTGTACCAGCTCCAGCTCATCTGCCCAGCGTCATACAGGGCCTTTCGAGGACGCGTGGCGGATGGCTGCGCAGCCGGGGGGACACGGTGGCACTTCACGGTGATGGATCCATCGCCGTGGCAGACGGAGACGCAAGGGGGAGCTTTTGGGGTCGACGGCGACGGCATTAAATGCCCTTGTCCCCTCTGTCAAAAGTAGGTAGAAACCACTTGTTCAAGCAATCGTAGCTCCACCGTTCCCTTGACTTCCAACCACCACCTCTTTTACATTTTTACCCCTTTCTCCCACGTTGACACCGCGGTGACCCTTGCACTATAAAAGGAGGCCCATGCACAACGTGGAGGGGTTGAATCCTTTGCAACTCCCACGCTCGGTGTAGCTGCTCTCGTAGCTCTTCAAGCTCCGAGCACAATACAACCTAAAGCAGCAAGAGGGTTTCTGGCGTCCATCGCGGCCGGCTGGGTAAAACTCCGCCGCGTGCATCGCCTCGATCGCTCTCTATGCTCCTTCCGCCTCGTATCAAGCCTGCATTTAAGGGGCCCTGCCCCATAGGTGTTCGCGGCGGGTAGATCCTCCCCCGCGACATAGACCATTACAAAACATGCGACAACCGAAAGAAAAGCAGAACTGGACGAAGCCAAAGGCCTGGTTCAATCTTGGAAGGCTAGCTATGAGCGAAATTATCTTGTGGGTAAAAATGCAGTTGATGTTCTCTGATGGGTATGCAGTGAATCTAAAGAGGGGAGCGAGTCTTGAGAAATTGAAATTTTTCGCTCTCAAGAGTCATGATTGGCACATATGGCTTGAGCTGGTAATGCCAGTGATGTTGTGTGGCTTTATCACTGAGGAATGAATCGCTAGTACTGGCAGAGCTGAGCTATTTCTTCTGTGTTCTTTGCGCAAAAGAACTATCTCCTGCCGTGATAGATGACATGGAAAAGTGGGCACCGGAGTTGCTTTGCAAGTTAGAGAAGATCTTTCCACCAGGCTTATTTAATCCAATGCAGCATTTGATTTTACATCTCCCGACCAAGGCAAGAATGGGGGGGTGTGCAAAACTGTTGGTGTTATGCAACTGAGAGGATGCAGAAGACTCTTGAAGCAAAATGTAAAAATAAACATAGAATGGAAGCATACACTTCAAACAATATTTAAAAGTAAACGTAGAATTGAAGCATCGATGGCCAAGGCATTCATTAATGAGGAGGTGGCAAACTTCGTGACTGTACACTACGAAGGCAAAAATCATCATTTGCATAATCCGAAGCCTCGGTACAATGCTGGCGACCCTAAAAACGGTGGATCCAACCTCAGGCTATTCAAAGGGAAGCTCACACCAGCCGGTGCTTCGAAACCAATAACAATGGTTGTCGAAGAATGGCAGACCATTTTGTTGTATATCTTCAATAACCTAACCGAAGTGCGGCCATACATCGAGTAAGTTCTCAGTACATTGTTTTGCAACTTCTAATTCCTTTGAAATGCTCTTATTCCCGGATATTTGATACAGTTGATACGTTGCTAAATTCTTGGATGGAGCAGTGATCATAAAGGATTCCATCGAAGAGTATGAGCTTCTTGCAAAGCATGGAGGCGGCTATCTCGGTTTCATCTCTTGGTTCAAATAAACAGTAATTACCATCCATTTCATTTCTTAGTCTAGTTTGCAGCTGACGCAACAATCCTTTCGTATTAAACTTGTAGGCTAATTCATAGTCTATGGAAGCTGAATTGAGACAAGCCGCTAATGGTTTTGACTATAAGGTCCATTCCTTTGAGAAATACGACATCAACGGGTATCGCTTTCGTACCTTTGGCAAAGATCTATCTATGGCCGACCAAAAATCTACAAATTGTGGTGTCTCTGCTATCGGCGAAGAAGGTACCGAGTATTATGGAAGAGTTGAGGCAATTTATGAACTTCTATTCTATGGTGAAAACCCACCAAATGTCATTGTCTTCAAATGTTATTGGTTCCAGCTGAAGGAGACTAGAAGGACTCATGAACATATAGGGCTAGTCGAAATCAAACAAAGCACCCACTTAGATGTTCCCGATGTCTATATTATGGCTCAATAGACGACCCAAGTTTTCTATTTACCGTGGGCCTGCCAAACTAATACAAATATAAATGGTTGGGATGTCGTTTATGAAGTGCCGCCACGTGTTAAACCACCTCCCCCCAATGAAGAGGATTATGAACCTCACACTGACCTAGACACATATGAAGGAGAATTCTTCCAAGAAACACGTATTTCCAAGAAACGTTTCATGAACCGCTATACTTCACCCCAGAACATGGAAGTAGACAGCGATAGTGACGCAGACTTAACACCTGAGCCAGAACAAGAAGAGGTTACTGCTGCGGATGACCTGTCAATGCTTGACCAATTACAGAAAGGCCTTCCCCTGTTGATGTCACTGAACCCGATGAGCAGGTCATTCATGTGGACATGCATGATAGTGATGATGATGATGCATCTATTGATCCCGAAGCATATATAGACGATCCAGTCTATTATTAGTTTGTATTCATCCCAACTTAAATTATATACATATTACTATTCATGTCATGTATTCAATTTTTTTATGTTGTACTAATTTCGTTTACTCTTTGTCATGGCAGGTGTTGAAAGATGGTGGGCGCGGGTCCAGAGCGCTCCGTGGGTAATTCTTCGTCGGGGCCCCACGGGAGGGGTACTTCCATTCCACCCCTACATCTCCCGAGAGAGTTGATAGACAGTATGGGGACACCGCCAGCAGGTGCTTCTTCATTGGCGTCATTGCCCATCGGGAGAGGAGGTCGGGGAGGGAAGAAGAGAGGAGGTCGGGGATGATGAGGCCACGGGAGAGGTAGGCAGGCTGCTATGCCTTCCTCGCCGCCACCCCCAGCTGATTCACCCAAGAACATGACTGCTAGGGTGGATCCATCTGAGGCGGAGGCTACGGTGACTCCGAACCATGAGCCTCGGGTGGACGGCCCCTCAACCCACGAGACTCCGGTCCTAGAGGCTTCGGCCCACGAGACTTGAAGCCCCGAGACTCAGGACTAGGCTATGTCCCAGGAGACGTCTATGTGGGGTACCTGGCCGGATCCGCCTGAGGGGTCGACTGGTCATGCTGATGTTGGCAGGGATGAGTTTAGTGATAGTGAGGACGAGGTGGTTGAGGGGGCCACCGTGTAACAGCGTGGTAGTACACGGCTCCTGCCCCGACCAGCGACCCGCGAGCAGAGGCCGGTGATTAGGCCCGATGGGGAGAAGTAAGTGCATTTACTCTTTTTGTACCTTTTGCCTTCACGTTTCTTCAAATATCTAATGTGTTGCCCTTGTCATACTGTAGGGGTTGGGTACACGCCAGGGAAGTCCGCAGGCCCAATAGCGTCCTTGATGTGCTTTGCCGGCAAATTTCACGGAGTTTGTCACATTGCCTGGTGAGGTCCAGCTTCCACAGCTAGGATTGAGCAGGGAGCACTACTTGGCTTCCCAGGCCCCGCCGGAGCAGATGATCGACAGTTTCTTGTGCCACATGAGGGCCGAGATGGTGATCAGAAGCTTTTGGGTACTTTCTCCTTTACACAATTAAAAATAACAATAGCTAGTTATTGTACTAATCATTGTTGTCTCGTTTGATTGCAGACCTTCTATAGGTGTGAGGAGGGATACGAGGAAGACGCGGCAAAGGTTGTCGATAACGAGTGCAAGCACCTACTACAAAACTTACGGCACGAGGCTCGGCCGCGGGCTGTTCGAGACTACTATGCCAAGCATGGTATTAAGGACAAGCCGTCGTGCCGGGCTAAGTTTCTAAAGAAGGATCAGTGCATGAAGGTAATTACCTATTGTTAAGGGCATTGTACTTAGTTTCCTTGATTTGATTCGTAGGCATAGCACTCAAATTTCTCTTTACTAACTTAGGTGCCCCCAAGATGGTGTACGGATAAGATGGATTGTTGGGAGGTGTTGGTGGATGAGTGGTGCACAGGTCGCTGGCGAGCCGTCCACGACAATGCCAAGGACCGGCGTGCCCAAATGGTTGGTGTGCCACACCATCAAGGCAGTGCCAAGTTATATCAGTTTGAGCGGAATTGGGTATGTGGTTTGCTTCATGATTCATGCAATTTAGGGAATTAGGTGGAGCTTAGGGAAAAGGATAAAAGAATTATGGGCAAACATGGAGACCAAGAATTGAGATAACAAAGGCATTGGGATTTATTTGCAAGTGTGTTATGATCAATTCCAAATAATGGAATATTTATAATAGCTCCATAAATATTAGGAGGATATTTTATAAAGAGAAATCACCATGTGAATTCCCTCGTTTTAAATGGACCGAAGATCTATGCAATTTATTTAGCTGAGTTATAAAATTAAATGACATGATGGCATGATGCAATGCAAAAGATGCAATGATGAATGCAACGAACCAAACAAAAGAAACACACAACGGAACTCAGAATAACTGGAAGTCTTCTGGACCGTCGGTCTCGAGGCATCACAGAGACGGCAAATTAGCTGATTCATGTAGTGTTTCAAGTAACGAGTTCAAGGGGATTGACAACCCTCTTGATCGCGTTGGGTGCAAGTATTTGCTTTTTTGTGTGTACGTGCTAAAGACGAGGATTTGTCTGGTTCTCCTATTGGTTCGATAACCTTGGTTTTTACTGGGTAAAATACTTCTCTGCTACATATTGCTTCATCCTTCCTCTTCGGGGAAATTCCCAACGCATCTCACAAGTAGCAAACCGATACTCAAGGAAGTTGGGACTTCGCATAGGAGTTGGAGAACTTAATTTGCTTTTAATTCTTTTGTTGGTTATTTCTTTGAAATTTTTTCACATCTATAATACCTAAATAGTTCAGCCCCACTGTCCTATTTCTCTTGACATGCGGTCTATCCACCTCAGGAGCCTTGCCACATAAGCAATCTACACTTTTTTCTTTGTGTGCAACTTGCCAACTCAACATTAAAAATAATCAAGCAATTCATTCCTGGTAACCAAAGCGGGCCATTCTTCCGTGGTTGTTCAAAGTGGTTTAGTCTTCCGAGATTGTTGCTCTTCGTGTCCAGACGTTGTAAAAACCAATAGAGAGAAGCCCATCAGACGATCGCTTCGTATCTATATTACTCTTCCGTATGTAATATGGCAGCAGAACGGGCGACATCATCATCCAAGGAACAACCCCCAATGCACCACTGGGCAGCGCCCCACAACCTACCACTTCGGCGTTCTCTCAGGCAATAACAGCATCATGCAATCCATACTCCCAGTAGTCCGGTGTAGGACCGCTACTGCCTTTGACCGACAATGACTTTTTTTGTCGTTGATTGTCTCTGTCGGCTCTCCACGGGATTATGCCTAATTGTTTTTCCCTTCCTGGTGGGCTTCGCTGGCATGACCGCCGATCCTCTCGCCTTTGATGGCTCTCCGACTCCAACACGAGTGCCGGTGCCCCCTCCTTCGATAGCTCTCGACTCTGGCACGACTACCCTTTCTTTGTCTAACTAAACTTCTGCGGATGGGTAGCAAGCCTCCCTAGCCGATGATGTTCATGCCATCTGACGGCTGATTAAGTTCCAACATGTTGACCTGGACTTATGGAGTACCTCTATTTGTAGTCAATCAATCACCGGCATTAGAAATATTCACTCACCTTCCGCTGATGAAATCGGCCTGCATGCCATCTCTCTCTAGCCTGCATATCTGATCATCTCTCTAGCTGTTTATTTGTCCGACGACTTCACATCATTTATCTGATGCTTTTTGTGTTGCTATCTTCTGATGATCTACTAGCTTGTTATATATGTCGTGTTACATTTAAATATGTAAAAGAGCGGACTGGTATTTTACTCTTTCAATCTGGTGCTTCCTTTTCATAAGATCTGATAGATATGTTTCAGTTATATATATTTTTGTGGATTTGTGATAACCCACAAGTGTAGGGGATCGCAACAGCTTTCGAGGGTAAAGTATTCAACCCAAATTTATTGATTCGACACAAGCGGAGCCAAAGAATATTCTTGAGTATTAGCAGTTGAGTTGTCAATTCAACCACACCTTGATAACTTAGTATCTACAGCAAAGTATTTAGTAGCAAAGTAGTATGATAATAAAGGTAGCGGTGGCAAAAGTAAAGATAATAGTTTTTTGGTTTTTGTACTAGTTGTAATAGTAGCAACGGAAAAGTAAATAAGCGAAGCACAATATGTGAAAAGCTCGTAGGCAATGGATCAGTGATGGATAATTATGCTGGATGTGATTCCTCATGTAATAGCTATAACATAGGGTTACACAGAACTAGCTCCAGTTCATCAATGTAATGTAGGCATCTATTCCGTAAATAGTCATACATGCTTATGGAAAAGAAATTGCGTGACATCTTTTGTCATACCCTCCCGTGGCAGCGGGGTCCTAGCGGAAACTAAGGGATATTAAGGCCTCCTTTTAATAGAGAATCGGAACAAAGCATTAGCACAAAGTGAATACATGAACTCCTCAAACTACGGTCATCACCGAGAAGTATCCCGATTATTGTCACTTTGGGGTTGTCGGATCATAACACAGAATAGGTGACTATAGACTTGCAAGATAGGATCAAGAACACACATATATTCATGAAAACATAATAGGTTCAGATTTGAAATCATGGCACTCGGGCCCTAGTGACAAGCATTAAGCATAGCAAAGTCATAGCAACATCAATCTCATAACATAGTGGATACTAGGGATCAAACCCTAACAAAACTAACTTGATACATGGCAAATCTCATCCAACCCATCACCGTCCAGCAAGCCTACGATGGAATTACTCACGCACGGCGGTGAGCATCATGAAATTGGTGATGGAGGATGGTTGATGATGACGACGGCGACGAATTCCCCTCTCCGGAGCCTTGAACGGACTCCAGATCAGCCCTCCCGAGAGAGATTAGGGCTTGCCGACGTCTCCGTGTCATAAAACGCGATGAAACTTTCTCTCTGATTTTTTTCTCCCTGAACGTGAATATATGGAGTTGGAGTTGAGGTTGGTGGAGGTCCAGGGGGCCGCGCCCAGGGGGAGGGGGCATGGCCCCCACCTCGTGGATAGGGCGTGGCCCCCTGGTCTTGATTCTTTCGCCAGTATTTTTTATATTTTCCAAAAAAGTGCCTCCGTGGATTTTCAGGACATTCCGAGAACTTTTCTTTTCTACACATAAAACAACATCATGGCAGTTCTGCTGAAAACAGCGCCAGTCCGGGTTAGTTTCATTCAAATTATGCAAGTTAGAGTCCAAAACAAGGGCAAAAGTGTTTCGAAAAGTAGATACGTTGGAGACGTATCAACTCCCCCAAGCTTAAACCTTTGCTTATCCTCAAGCAATTCAGTTGATAAACTGAAAGTGATAAAGAAAAACTTTTACAAACTCTGTTTGTTCTTGTTGTTGTAAAGATGAAAAGCCAGCACTCAAGTTTCAGCAAATATTATGAACTAACCATACTCACAGTAACACTTAGGTCTCACAATTACTCATATCAATAGCATAATCAGCTAGCGAGCCATAATAATAAAACTCGGATGACAACACTTTCTCAAAATAATCATAACATGATATAACAAAATGGTATCTCGCTAGCCCTTTACGAGACCATAAAACATAAATGCAGAGCACCTTTAAAGATCAAGGACTGACTAAACATTGTAATTCATGGTAAAAGAGATCCAGTCAAGTCATACCCAATATAAATCAATAGTAATGAATGCAAATGACAGTGTGCTCTCCAGCGGGTGCTTTTTAATAAGAAGGGTTATGACTCAACATAAAAGTAAATAGATAGGCCCTTCGCAGAGGGAAGAAGGGATTTGTAGAGGTGCCAGAGCTCGATTTTAAAATAGAGATTGAATAACATTTTGAGCGGCATACTTTTTCTGTCAACGCAACAACTATGAGATGGTTGTATCTTCCATACTACATGCATTATAGGCAGTTCCCAAACAGAATGGTAAAGTTTATACTCCCCCAACCACCAACAAGCATCAATCCATGGCTTGCTTGAAACAACGAGAGCCTCCAACTAACAACAGCCCTGGGGGAGTTTTGTTTAATTATTTTGATTTGCTTTGATCTTTTGGATCATGGGACTGGGCATCCGGTTACCATCCTTTCTTTTCGTGAATGAGGAGCGAAGTCCACTCCTCTTGAGAATAACCCACCTAGCATGGAAGATATAGGCAGCCCTAGTTGAAACATGAGTTGCTCGAGCATACAAAACAGAATTTCATTTGAAGGTTTGGAGTTTGGCACATACAAATTTACTTGGAACGGCAGGTAAATACCGCATATAGGAAGGTATAGTGGACTCATATGGAACAACTTTGGGGTTTATGGAGTTTGGATACACAAGCAGTATTCCCGCTTAGTACAGGTGAAGGCTGGCAAAAGACTGGGAAGCGACCAACTGAGAGAGCGACAACAGTCATAAACATGCATTAAAATTAATTTACACCGAGTACAAGCATGAGTAGGATATAATCTACCATGAACATAAATATCATGAAGGCTATGTTGATTTGTTTCAACTACATGCGTGAACATGTGCCTAGTCGAGTCACTCAATTCATTCAAAGGAGGATACCATCCCATCATACCACATCATAATCATTCTAATAGCATGTTGGCATGCAATGTAAACCATTATAACTCATAGCTAATCAAGCATGGCACAAGCAACTATAATCTCTAAATGTCATTGCAAATATGTTTACCTCATAATAGGCTGACTCAGAAACGATGAACTCATCATATTTACAAAAACAAGAGAGATTGAGTTCATACCAGCTTTTCTCATCTCAATAAGTCCATCATATATCGTCATTATTGCCTTTCACTTGCACGACCGAACGATGTGTATAATAATAAGAGTGCACGTGCATTGGACTAAGCTAGAATCTGCAAGCATTCAACTCAAGAGAGAAGACAAGTTATATGGGATCTAAGTTAAATAAACAATCATGCATATGAGAGCCACTAAACATTTTCAATATGGTCTTCTCGACCCCCAAAGGAAAGAAAAGAAAATAAAACTATTTACACGGGAAAGCTCCCAACAAGTAAGAAGAAGAACTAGAAATCTTTTGGGGTTTTAATTTTAATGTTACTACAAGCATGGAAATTAAACTAACTATTTTTTTTATTTTTCTTAAGGTTTAACAAACACACAAGAAGAAAGTGAAAAAGAAAATTAAACTAACATGGATAATACAATGAAAGAGTATGAGCACCGACGACTAGTGTGTGAACATGAATGTAAAGTCGGTGAGAGATACGTACTCCCCCAAGCTTAGGCTTTTGGCCTAAGTTGGTCTAATACCAAGGACCGCCGCTACTCTCCCAAAGTCTTTGGGAGGTGTAATCGAGATACCACTAGCTGGTCATCTCCGGATCCCACCGGCCATGATGATGCACGATAAGGGTCCAGTCAGAGTTCCGCTCAGTTCAGTTCGGGTGAAAGCTTGGACTCGATGATTGTACACCGCTTCCGGCGTGACAAGAAAATTTTCTGCAAGCAAATCAAACAACAGAGGCGCAGGCAAAATAATAGTCTCAATGTGCTTCTTATTAAATCTAAGGTAATACAAGAGAATCTTCTCTTTGTTGTCAACAATAAACTTGTGTGCTACCATGCTCTTGTAATCTAAAATGTGAGGAGGCAATTTTGTCTCCTCTTTCTCATGGTGCCTAATGGGTATCTGAAAATGTCTAGCAAGACGTGAAGCATAGATACCTCCAAATATGGGGCCTTTGTACGATTCAAGGCTAGCCGTTTAGCAACGATGGCACCCATACTAAAACTATTGTCTCCAAGCAAGGCATGTTGAAGAATGATAATATCAGGAACACTAAAGTTTCCACTATTTCCATGACCAATCAAGCATCTACTAGCAAATATGGCAAAGTAGCGTAAAACAGGAAAGTGTATGCTAGAGATTTTTTCCTCGGAACCCTTCTTTGGCTCCTCTACAGCGATAGTATTAACAAAGCCATCCACATCTTTTACGATGGGGTTCCTCTAATTCTCCCTCATAAGGTATCCTACACACCGCGCAAAAAATACGTAAAGACATTTCTCTGAATTCATCATATAAATGAAATGATACTGCAGGCGGTGACTTCTTAGGATAATAATAAAAAATTCGCACGAAAGTATTGGTGAGTAAGAGATACTGATCGATTCGGTCGTTGATGAAACCGGTGGGGCCTGCATTCTCGATCAAAGAATAAAAATCTTCATGAATTCCAGCTTCTTTCAAGAAATCCTCGCATGGCCATTCACACGACCGTACTTCCGCTAAGCGAGGAAGATTAAACTTGGCTTTTTCCTTCTCTTTGGCTTGTTTTTCCTGAGAGCCTTGGCTAGAAGAGCCCCTCAAAAATTTCCTTAACATTTTCTGAAAATTTCTGAAATTTTAGTAACTTCAAAATAAAAGTGAATAAAACTAAACAAGATTGATAGCAACTACTCCTACAAGTGCCTAGAGCCTATATCATGCATTAGAATTGCTTGGGACCTCATGAATTTAACATGAAAGCTCAAGAACATGGTCACCTATGCAGCAAAAATTTGCAATAAATAAAGCACTAGAACAAAAACTAATTGGACCAATGGAGGAGTCACATACCAAGCAACAATCTCCCTAAGCAGTTTTGTGAATGGAGCTTTGAGCAAGGAGATCAAAAATCGCAGCAAAATGAGATAGAACTCGTGCTTGAGCTGGATGGGGATTTTTTTGGGTAGAAGATGAAGTGTGTGGGTGCTGGCATAAGTGGAGGGGGGCCACCAGGGGCCCACGAGACAGGGGGCGCGCCCAGGTGGGGTGGGCGCGCCCTCCACTCTCATGGCCTGGTGCTTGCCCCTCCTGCAGTGTTTTCAATGCCTAAAATCTTCAAATATTCCATAAAAAATCATACTAAATTTGCAGGGCATTTGGAGCACTTTTATTTTCGGAATATTTTTTAATGCACGGATAATTCAGAAAACAGACAGATAATACTATTTTTGCTTTATTTATTCTAAATAACAGAAAGTAAAAAGAGGGTACAGAAGGTTGTGCCTTCTAGTTTCATCCATCTCATGATCATTAAAATGAATCCACTAACAAGGTTGATCAAGTCTTGTTAACAAACTCATTCCGAATAACACGGAACCGGAGAAATTTCGAATAACACTAAGTTACCTCAACGGGGATATGAAAATCCCCAACAATAAGAATATCATACTTTTTCTTGATAGTAGGGAGAGGAAATTCAAAACCTCCAATAATGATAGTTGGAACTTTTCCAATAGAATTGACGCTATGGACTTGAGATTGTTTCCTCGGAAAGTGTATTGTATGCTCATTACCATTAACATGAAAAGTGACATTGCCTTTGTTTCAATCAATAACAGCCCCTGCAGTGTTCAAAAAAGGTCTACCAAGGATAATCGACATACTATCGTCCCCGGGAATATCAAGAATAACAAAGTCCGTTAAAATAGTGACATTTGCAACCACAACAGGCACATCCTCACAAATACCGACAGGTATAGCAGTTGATTTATCAGCCATTTGCAAAGATATTTCAGTAAGTGTCAATTTATTCAATTCAAGTCTACGATATAAAGAGAGAGTCATAACACTAACACCGGCTCCAAGATCACATAAAGCAGTTCTAACATAATTTCTTTTAATGGAGCATGGTATAGTTGGTACACCCGGATCTCCAAGTTTCTTTGGTATTCCACCCTTAAAAGTGTAATTAGCAAGCATGGTGGAAATTTCAGCTTCCGGTATCTTTCTTTTATTTGTGATGATATCCTTCATATATTTAGCATAAGGATTCACTTTGAGCATATCAGTTAAGCACATACGTAAGAAAATAGGTCTAATCATTTTAGCAAAGCGCTCAAAATCCTCATCATCGTTTGTCTTGGATGGTTTAGGAGGAAAGGGCATGGGTTTCTGAACCCATGGTTCTCTTTCTCTACCGTGCTTCCTAGCAACAAAATCTCTCTTATCATAACGTTGATTCTTTGATTGTGGGTTATCAAGATCAACAGCAAGTTTAATCTCTACATCATTGTTTTTTGCTAGGTTGAGCATCAACATGAACATCATTATTAAAATTATCACTAGGTTCATGTTCATCACCTGATTGTGTTTCAGCATCAGAGATAGAAATATCATTGGGATTCTCAGGTGTGTCTACAGTAGGTTCACTAGAAGCATGCAAAGTTCTATCGTTGTTCTTTTTCTTCTTTTTGGAAGAACTAGGTGCCTCTAAATTATTTCTCTGAGAATCTTGCTTGATTCTCTTAGGGTGGCCTTCAGGATACAAAGGTTCCTAAGTCATTCTACCAGTTCTAGTAGCCACTCTAACAGCATAGTCATTTTTATTATTTAATTCATCAAGCAAATCATTTTGAGCTTTGAGTACTTGCTCAGCTTGAGTAGCAACCATAGAAGCATATTTGCTAACGAGTTTGAGTTCACCTTTAACTCTAGCCATATTATTGCTCACGCATCCTACCTCGAAAGCATTATTCTTAAACTCTCTACCAACATAAGCATTAAAACTTTCTTGTCTAGCCATAAAGTAATCAAATTCATCTAAGCATGGGCTATGAAATTTAGTAGAGGGGATTTCAACTTTATCATATCTATAGAGAGAATTTACATTTACTACCTGTCTCGGGTTATCAAGACAATGTGGTTCTTCAACAGACGGTATATTAAGACCATTTATTTCTTCAATAGGAGGTAAATTCTTAACATCTTCAGCTTTAATACCTTTTTCTTTCATTGATTTCTTTGCCTCTTGCATATCTTCGGGACTGAGAAATAAAACACCTCTCTTCTTCGGAGTGGGTTTAGGAATAGGCTCAGGAGTTGGCTCAATTGGTTCAGGAATTGCCTCAGGAAGAGTCCAATTATTTTCATTAGTCAACATATTATTCAATAGTAATTCAGCTTCGTCGACTGTTCTTTCCCTAAAACCACAACCAGCACAACTATCCAAGTAGTCCTTAGAAGCATCAGTTAGTCCATTATAAAAGATATCATGTATTTCATTTTTCTTGAGAGGATGATCAGGCAAAGCATTAAGTAACCGGAGAAGCCTCCCCCAAGCTTTTGGGAGACTCTCTTCTTTGATTTGCACAAAATTATATATTTCCCGCAAAGCAGCTTGTTTCTTATGAGCAGGAGCAAGAGAATTATACCAAGTCTTAGCATCACCCTTTAACGAGAACGGAAATATCTTAAGGATATAAAAATAGCGAGATTTATCGTCATGAGTAAACAAGGTGGCTATATCATTCAACTTGGTAAGATGTGCCACAACAGTTTCAGATTCAAGGCCATAAAAGGGATCAGATTCTACTAAAGTAATAATTTCAGGATCAACAGAGAATTCATAATCCTTATCAGTAACACAGATAGGTGAAGTAGCAAAAGCAGGGTCAGGTTTCATTCTAGCATTAAGAGACTATTGCTTCCGTTTAGCTAATAATTTCTTAAGATCATATCTATCATTGGAAGCAAATATAGCTCTAGCAACTTCTTCATTCATAACATAACCCTCAGGAACAACAAGCAATTCATTATCATTAGGAGAATTTTCATCATCACTATCATCAATAATAGCATCTTCAATAATTTCATTCCCCCTAACTCTAGCAAGTTGTTCATCAAGAAATTCACCTAATGGCAAAGTAGTATCATGCACAGAAGTAGTTTCATCATAAGTATCATATAGCAGAAGTGGCATCATCAATAACATGCGACATATCAGAATTCATAGCAGTAGCAGGTTTAGGTGTCGCAACCTTACTCAAAATAGAAGGAGAATCTAGTGCAGAGCTAGATGGCAGTTCCTTACCTCCCCTCGTAGTTGAGGGAAAATCGTGGTTCGCTGTCTTTCAAGTTCTTCATAGTGATCAGCAGATATAAATCCCAAGTGACTCAGAGAATAGAGCTATGCTCCCCGGCAACGGCGGCAGAAATTAGTCTTGATAACCCACAAGTGTAGGGGATCGCAACAGCTTTCGAGGGTAAAGTATTCAACCCAAATTTATTGATTCGACACAAGGGAGACAAAGAATATTCTTGAGTATTAGCAGTTGAGTTGTCAATTCAACCACACCTGGATAACTTAGTATCTGCAGCAAAGTATTTAGTAGCAAAGTAGTATGATAATAAAGGTAAGGGTGGCAAAAGTAAAGATAATAGTTTTTGGGTTTTTGTAGTAGTTGTAACAGTAGCAACGGAAAAGTAAATAAGCGAAGCACAATATGTGAAAAGCTCGTAGGCAATGGATCAGTGATGGATAATTATGCCGGATGCGATTCCTCATGTAATAGCTATAACATAGGGTGACACAGAACTAGCTCCAGTTCATCAATGTAATGTAGGCATGTATTCCGTAAATAGTCATACATGCTTATGGAAAAGAACTTGCATGACATCTTTTGTCCTACCCTCCTGTGGCAGCGGGGTCCTAGTGGAAACTAAGGGATATTAAGGCCTCCTTTTAATAGAGAATCGGAACAAAGCCTTAGCACATAGTGAATGCATGAACTCCTCAAACTACGGTCATCACCGAGAAGTATCCCGATTATTGTCACTTCGGGGTTGTCGGATCATAACACATAATAGGTGACTATAGACTTGCAAGATAGGATCAAGAACACACATATATTCATGAAAACATAATAGGTTCAGATCTGAAATCATGGCACTCGGGCCCTAGTGACAAGCATTAAGCATAGCAAAGTCATAGCAACATCAATCTCAGAACATAGTGGATATTAGGGATCAAACCCTAACAAAACTAACTTGATTACATGGTAAATCTCATCCAACCCATCACCGTCCAACAAGCCTACGATGGAATTACTCACGCACGGCGGTGAGCATCAAGAAATTGGTGATGGAGGATGGTTGATGATGACGACAGCGATGAATCCCCCTCTGCGGAGCCCCGAACGGACTCCAGATCAGCCCTCCCGAGAGAGATTAGGGCTTGGCGGCGGCTCCGTGTCGTAAAACGCAATGAAACTTTCTCTCTGATTTTTTTCTCCCCGAACGTGAATATATGGAGTTGGAGTTGAGGTCGGTGGGGGTCCAGGGGGCCCATGAGATAGGGGGCGCGCCCAGGGGGAGGGGGCGCGCCCCCCACCCCCGTGGACAGGGTGTGGGGCCCTGGTCTTGATTCGTTCGCCAGTATTTTTTATATTTTCCAAAAAGTGCCTCTGTGGATTTTCAGGACATTCCGAGAACTTTTCTTTTCTACACATAAAACAACATCATGGCAGTTCTATTGAAAACAGCGTCAGTCCGGGTTAGTTTCATTCAAATTATGCAAGTTAGAGTCCAAAAGAAGGGCAAAAGTGTTTGGAAAAGTAGATACGTTGGAGACGTATCAATTTGCACAATATGTTGCATTTACCTTGGACCATTCACTCAATGTGGTATGGGAACAACACTTATTTTCCGATCGACACTGAGAAAGTGGAAAGTAAGAGCTTTACTAAATTGTTAGCATGGTGCACCCAGTAATGTTGACTTCTCCAACGATAAACAATGATTAATGTGGGAATCTTGAACTTTTTTGGAGCAAGTTCTTACTCAATACAGAACTACCAACGTATGAATGATATGAATATTTATCATTAATCAAGCTTAATACAATCAATGATATTTTGTAATACATCAGTATATTACCAATGCACTTATCAACCATACAACAATTTTCTCTGACTTTTCATATCATCCTATCAAGGGTTCAAATAGGCATGCATTTATATATTTCATTAGATGGTTTCACTATTTACCTACTCCATAAATCCAGCTCATGTATCACTACAAATTCCCGTAGCAACGGTGCAGGGTATCATCTAGTTACCTAGGGCATGTTTAGTTCTGTAGAAACTTTTGCCTGCATTGCATGCTTGACCCAGTTGGGCCTGGCTGAGGGGAAACAGGTAAAAACCCAACATCTGCGTGTTGTTTGTTTGCTTGCATATCCCCTAGCCTGTGTGAGGCTTAATGAGAGGTGGCCTGTTTGGTTGCCCACTTGTTTAGGCGGAAATACAAGGCATTTGGTTTCATGCAACGCTTGTTGTCTGGTAACCTCTTCGGCGAGGTGGTGAGGTTACCAGCACACAGGGGCGTGTAGACCAACCCAACGGTACACAAGAGATAGCATATTAACACAGTTCGAAACCATAGCGAGCAATTTTTAACATAGTACCACACTTAAACACAACAATTTTTAAGCAAAGTAAATACGATATAGTCGATACTAAACCAACTGGAGCAACGGAGAGCTATCCTATGCCTCCCGCACTTGGTCACAACTTCAACGCCGTCGTCGTCCAAGATGATGACCTTGAGCGTGTCAAAAGTCAGCAACTTGAAGGTCACCCCGTACTCGATCTTGATCTGATGGACGGCGATGAAGGTGGCCCAATCCTGATCGAGGGTGACCCTGCCGTTCATCAGCCTCACAGTGACCCTCGATGAGCAGTTGGTGTTCGTCTTCAGCTTGAACTCTGTCGGCACAGCTGGGAAGTGCTTGGTGAAGTCTAGAGGCATTGGTATGCACTCGAGCTTCGGGGCAAGGATCATCTTGCAGAAGTGAGTTGTCCCACCTTTCTCATGGTAGTGCCCGTAGTTCCGACGCTTGCCACTGGGGGCTCCTCCGGCACCACGTCGACGTCCGTGGGCGGCATCTCCTCAGGCGTAGCTAGCACAACTTCCAAGAGTGGCACCACCCCCTTGCCCTTGTCCATGGGAGGCAGCACCTTCTTGTCCTTATTCTTCATCTTGATCTGCGTTATGAAGAGCACAAAGTTTATGGCATTATGAACAACACAAAGTGGTGGAGGAAGAAGAAGCGGCGGAGATGGTTGTCAGGGCATCGGAGCCAGGCCACTGTACTTTGCCAATCGATTTGGACTACGGCGAGGATGACGAGACGGTGATCCAGCCAGAGGACAAGAACAAGGCCAAGGGCACGTGCCGCTCCAACCGCCTCCAGGGTCGCCGGGGCAAAGATTAGAAACAACCTAATAAGATTAACCCCTAATCCCCATTCCTTTCGTATTCAATCCGGATTGGAACCCTAAAAATCCTTCGCCACTAGGAACTCATGATGATGTTATGATCAGTCCTATGGCTATTTACCCCCATTCCCCATTCCCCTAGAACGCGGATCGAATGAAAAATAGTAAGTGAGGACGTCAAAATAGTGCTTATCGCCATTGCCGAAGTGCCGCGGGTGATGTTGCGGATGCTGGTGGTCGCCTTGCTATTCTCCGATCCGCTGAACGCCGCCACCGCCTGTGAGAGTGGGAGAGGGGAGAGAGAGCGGTAAGGAAAGGTGGGGGTAATTATTGGCGGCGCTTCGGGAAGCAACGCGACTTCTCGAGCGTGGCTTCTGCTTAAAGTTTCGTGCGACGCAGGCCTAATAATGAACGCAGAGACCCGTGAAAACAATAGACAGAAAAACCAAACATCTCATTTTCTTTCTGCGTGGACCCGTAGTGCTCTGACGTGTAAAACGAAATCTCGTCCGAGTCCCTGTCAACCGTTTCACAGTTTCACGTAACAACCCTCAGTAAGAAAGTTCTAATTTTTGCTCCTACTTTCCCGTCCTCTTCCTTGCTCATCACACGTCTACCGTTTGGTGCTGCTGAGAGAGGGAAAGAAAGAGACGTCGGCGATGGCGCCGCTAAGGCGGGCGGCGGTGCTGCTGGCCCTCACGGGACTTTTTCTTCTCGTGCTCTCTCCCGCGGACGCAGCAACGGCGGCGGTGGAAGGAGGAGGTGACGATCTCTTGACTTTTTCCCCAGTCTCTTCTTGCTTCCGTAGTTGAAACGCTTCATTGCTACGCGTGCCCGGTGCGCGTGGTTCCGTGCCATGATTGTAGCTGGTTCCGCCGGATTTGTGGTTGGGGTTGAGGAAAAATCGAGCGAGATTCAGGAGTTATTAGTTCCACCGGCTGTGCTGGGAGCAATGCGAGAAGGGGACAAGATAGAAGTGATTTAGCGAAATTTAAAGTTAATTGGGCAGGAGTTGATGAATGGTATGCTAAGGGGAGATCAAAACTCTAGTGCAGGGACTGCTAGAGCAACAGATTTCGTGTAATCTGTGGGATATTTGGTTGGGGACAGTAAAGTTCAGATGCTTCATGCGTTCTCAAGTTCAGATGTTTGCTTGGCATATTTCTCTTGCTTACTGTCGTGCCACCAAGCAATACAGTAGTGTAGGAAGCGATGCACCCCTTGATATAATACTAACTACAGATAATTCCAGCGCCTTTGCTTGGAGATGTGCAAATCTCATAGAGAACAACCATGCATGAAAGGTGAGATCAGTGGGCTACCTTATCCTTGCTAAGACTGGAAAATGTTGCTGGACATCACAAAACCGAACACTAATATCTGATATGTAGATTCCTTGAATTGCTACCGTTGCTGGACATCACAAAGCCCTTCATTGTTTTGCATAATGTAGCATCAAGTTGTTTACACTTTCTTTGTGCAATGCAGAGTTCAGGATGAAGCAATCTGATGGTGGTTACTCTTACAATAGTACTCTTGCTCATATTCTTGTTGAATATGCATCTGCTGTAAGTTCCTCTTTGAACCATATATACTAGCACGTAATTTGTTTAAGAACTTAGTCCCTCAAACTCCTAGCTAGAGAAGTTCTGTGACGGGAATATCCTTGCGTGACTCAAAAAATCTTTTTATGACTTGGCTTGCCTAAATGAATTCCAGGTATATACATCCGACCTAACCTCACTTTTGACATGGACTTGTCCAAGATGTGAAGGTCGCACGACGGTACAACCCATGAGACAGAAACTAGACTTGGCTTCTTATGCTGCCTGTACAAACTGCCATAACTACGTTCTTTGTTTGATTATTAACACAGGGTTTTGAGATGATAGAGATCATTGTAGATGTAGAGAAATGTCTACAGGTTCGTTATTTTTGTGTTCACTGCTTCTCATGATCTTCTTGCATGCAGTTTTAAATGACAATTATGCTCATATATAAAAGTAATACTTTTGAGCAGGCTTTTGTTGGAGTTGCCCCTGATCCACGATCCATAATAATTGCCTTTAGAGGCACCCAAGAACACAGGTACAAATAATTGCTTCTTATGTTACATAACTTACTGCCTACCAAAATTTATACCATGTGAGCACATCTTTCATCTGTGTCTGTTCTAGCGAATAGTTTCCAGACATAACAGTGTTTACTTTAAAATATAATACATAATATATTGCTAATAACCATTCATTCCAACATCAAAATTTACTTTTGAAGTGCCTCAAATTGGATTGAAGATCTCTTCTGGAAGCAGCTAGATGTAACTTATCCAGGCATGCCAGATGCAATGGTATCTCTCCTGTCTCCACCGATCAATGTTCTATTATTTTCTTACGAAATATAAATGAGTTTGAAATCACTTATTCACCTTATGTTTTCTTTCTCATGTTGCAGGTCCACCATGGATTTTATTCTGCATATTATAATACAACTCTGCGGCATGAGATCCTGAAATCTGTTCAGTGGGCATGGAAGGCATATGGAAGACTACCCATAAATGTTGTAGGTCACTCTATGGGAGGGGCTTTAGCTTCATTTTGTGCCCTTGATCTCTCTGTAAGTACCTTTGAGCAATCTGTATCTTCGTGTGTTACTTGGACGTTTATCCTCAATTCTGCGTACTTTCTGTGGGATGTTACGGAAGTACATGCAGGATTAGTTTTCAGTTTAATTCAAACCATGCCATAAACAGCTGAATTCCGATTTTGATCTAAACTATTTCATATGTCCAATGTGGGTCATGAGTTTTCACATTGAATGTAAATCCAACAAAGCAAGGATGAAGCTATCCTTTTTTTGTCACAATAAAACCCTGTCTATTATATTAGGTATATGAGATTCAGTCAACTGATTTCTCGCCTTCTGTTTTCCAGGTTAAATGGGGGTCACACAAAGTTCAGCTCATAACTTTTGGACAGCCTCGGGTAGGCAATCCTGCTTTTGCTGAATACTTCAACGAGCAGGTTCCAAGAACAATCCGCGTGACCCATGAAAATGACATTGTTCCACATTTGCCACCATACTTTTATTACCTAGGCGAATGGACATATCACCACTTTGCAAGAGAGGTCAATGCTGTTACTTGAAAAGAATTCCGCAGTAAATTGATGGTCTTGTAGATAGTATTTGTTAAGTTATAGTTTCTAAGTTATATGTTTGTTGCACATTTATCTGTCTTCAGGTTTGGCTTCGTGAGACCATAGTAGGAAATGTGGTTACAAGGAATGAGACAGTCTGCGATTGTTCAGGCGAGGACCCAACCTGCAGCAGGTAATTGACATGCCTCTCACATTTGTTGTAAAAGTATGCCCCTCCTGTTTTGCTTACTCTTTGTTCTTGCTTGAATAGATCGGTCTACGGGAGAAGTGTGGCAGATCATCTCGAGTATTATGGTGTTAACCTACATGCTGATTCAAGGGGAACCTGTCAATTTGTGATTGGCGCATCCAACTCAGCCTATGGTGACATTCTTCAAGTTTATGGAGCTATCATCTTATCAAGATATCCACATGAGCGATATCCTGTGGAATCTATCTAACCCTTTAGCTGAGGGTAAACTGTACAGTATACTATTATTTTGTGTTTTGTGTAAATATTTCATGTAATGTAGACACGTTGGGTGCTGTAGGAGGTCTCCTGAGGATAAGGAAGGTTTCGCCTTTAGAATGTGGCCGCCTTTACTCTAGTGAGAATTGTACATGAAGCTCGGTCGACATTGTAATTGATGTGCCTGATGATATCACAGGCTCAAATAATAAAAATATTTGATTTTATCGTGGTTTTTTTCACTATCTAGCTTATTGTGATTCTTCGTTCCTACTGAAAGATATTCTTATATTTTCTCTCAGCATTTCGTCTCGCCTCTCTAGGTGCCTTGGCGTCAGATATGCATTTGTGATCAAAAGAGTGCTGCCCTTTGAAGGTCTGAGGACCAGGAACTGATCGAAATCATGCTGGAACCTGGATTCCCAAGATGCAAAGTTGTACATTAGTCGGCAGTGCCCGGTGGGAAAACTGAGGATAAAGGATACATATCTATTCAAATATTCTCCATTGCCATCTGCTTGCCCTGTAGGGTTGCACCATATCGGAGAATCGAGAAGAATAGATACTAACTTGAGGATAAAGGATACATATCTATTCAAATATTCTCCATTGCCATCTGCTTGCCCTGTAGGGTTGCACCATATCGGATGTTAGATAATAACGAAAAATAAACGAGACAGAGAGACACGGATTTTTACGTGGAAACCCTTGCGGGAGAAAACTACGGACGCACGAACGCGCAATCACTATGATGGAGGAGTATTACAAGCACGAGACGACAGACCGTCTTAGGTGCGACTACATGGGGTATATATGAGGGGCAACACATAGGAGTCATTGTAGGACAAGTAAACGAGTTGTACTCGTACGCGTCGGTACCAACGCAAAAGCCCACACCGTATGTACTACGTCTAGTCCAATACGGTAGAATTTGGATCACAATTTAACAATCTCCACCTTGAGCCAAATTCCCTCCAGTAGTCGAAGAAAGTGAATAACTCCATCCAAATCAGCATAAACACCTTGTGCGTCAAAGTCCATAGGATTAATGAGAAATACCAACTAAGCCTGAGCAAAGCTCAAACTTATTGGTCGGAACTGACTTTGTCATCATATCAGCAGGATTATCATGATTACTTATTTTGCATACCTTCAAATCACCTTCAGCAACAGCATCTCGAATATAGTGATATCTGACATCAATGTGCTTTGTTCTCTCATGATACATTGGATTCTTCGTAAGATATATAGCACTTTGACTATCACTAAATATGGTAGGGCAAGATGAATCTCCACAAAGCTCAGTGTACAAACCTTTCAACCAGATAGCTTCTTTGCATGCCTCAGAAATAGCCATATACTCGGCATCAGTAGTGGAACAAGCCACAATAGACTGCAAAGTTGCTCTCCAACTCACAAAGACAACCACCAATGGTGAAAACATAACCTGTGAGTGATCTTCTCTTATTCAAATCACCAGCAAAATCAGAATCAACAAAACCAACAAGTCCATCTCCAGTTTTCCCAAACTGTAAATAAGCATTAGAAGTACCTCATAGGTATTTGCAAATCCACTGAACTGCTTTCCAATGCTCTTTTCCAGGATTAGCCATGTATCTACTGACAACACTCAATGCATATGATAAATCCGGACGAGAACAAACCATGGCATACATAAGTGAACCAACTGCACTTGAATAGGGAACTCTACACATGTACTCAATATCTGCATCTGACTTAGGACATAAAGCTGATAACAATTTGAAGTGTGCAGCTAACGGTGTACTCACCGGCTTGGCATTACACATATTAAAACGGTGAAGAACTTTATCAATATATCCCTTCTGACTTAGATATACTTTTCCAGACGGTCTATCTCTGGATATTTCCATGCCAAGAATTTTCTTTGCTGCACCCAAATCCTTCATCTCAAATTCATTACTCAATTGCTTCTTTAGTTCATTAATCTCTGACATACTCTTTGCGGCAATTAGCATATCATCAACATAAAGGATCAAATAAATAGTTGAACCATTGACAGCTTTCAAATAAACACAACTATCATAACTAGACCTTTTGAAACCTTGAGAGAGCATAAAGGTGTCAAATCTCTTGTACCACTGTCTAGGGGATTGCTTCAATCCATAAAGAAATTTCTTTAACTTGTAGACAAGCTTTTCTTTTCCAGAAATAACAAAACCTTTAGGTTGTTCCATATAAATATCCTCTTCTAATTCTCCATGTACAAATGCAGTTTTAACATCCAATTGTTCAAGCTCGAAATCATGCATGGCAACAATACTGAGTAAAGTGCGAATAGAGCTATGCTTCACAACAGGAGAAAAGACTTCGTTATAGTCAATACCTGGAATCTGACTGTAACCTTTAGCAACTAACCTTGCTTTATATCTTGTCTCATCATTAGGAGAAACACCTTCTTTCCTTTTGAAAACCCACTTGCAACGAATAGGTTTCTTCTCTCTAGGCAATTTTACTACCAAGTGCCATTCTTTTCAAGTGATTCCATCTCATCATGCATAGCGGTCATCCACTTATTACTATCACCAGAAATAACAGCCTCAGAATATGAAGAAGGCTCAGAATTACCTTCAATTTCTTCTGCAACAGATAAAGCAAAATAAACAATATTGCACTCTTCAATTAACCTGTCAGTTTTATTAATACCCCGTCTAACTCTGTCACGTGCAAGATTCCAACTAGGTGGAACAATAGGCTGATTTGGAGTGGGAGTGACATGTTCATCATCAACGACGGGTTCATCATGTGCATCAACAATTTCATTACCAGATGTATCACCTGTTTCAATAACATGCTCCACCTGAACAGTAGGCTGCTAAATAGTAGGCTATTGTTCACTCTCAACAGGAACATTAATAGATGAAACATCATGTAACATAGCAGTTTCATTAAAGATAAGATTTTTGCTAATAACAACCTTCTAGGTTTCAGGATTCCACAATTTAAAACCTTTAACACCAGACTTATATACAAGAAAGATGCACTTAACAGCCCTAGGCTCCAACTTTCCATTATCAACATGAGCATAAGCGATTGCAACCAAAAACTCTCAACCGTGAATAATCACCGGTGAACGGACCATACCTCAATTGGAGTTTTCTTATTAAGAGCAATAGATGGTGAGCGATTAATGAGATAACAAGCGATGGAAGCCGCCTCATTAAAAAACGCCTATGCAAACTGCATTGGACAACATGCAATGGGCTCTGGAAATAATGGTCATATTCATACGCTCAGCAACACCGTTTTGTTGAGGAGTATAAGGAACGGTGTAATGTCTGACAATGCCTTCAGACTTGCAATAATTCTTAAATTGCTTAGAACAGAATTCCATACCATTATCAGTGCGAAGTATCTTTACCTTCTTTTCAGTTTGTCTTTGAATCATAATCTTCCACTCCTTAAATGCTGAGAATGCTTCATATTTATGCTTCAAGAAATAAGGCCAAACTTTTCTCGAATAATCATCAATAATAGTCAGCATGTAACTAGCACCACCTAATGACTTCTTGCGAGATGGTCCCCATAAATCAAAATGCACATAATCAAGAATACCTTCAGTTGTATGGGTCGAAGTATTGAACTTCACCCTCTTGTGCTTGCCGAGATACAATGCTCACAAAATTTCAATTTACCAGGTTCATATCCATCAAGAAGACCTCTCTTATTGTAACGCCCCGGATCCGTTGCGCCAGATGTCCGCCAGTTATTCGCCGTATTTTCCATGTCCTGTGCTTGCGTGTTGCATTTTGCCATGTCATCATCTGCATTTTTATCATGTCATCATGTGCATTTCATTTTGCATACGTGTTCGTCTCATGCATCCGAGCATTTTCCCCGTTGTCCGTTTTGCAATCCGGCACTCCTATGCCCTCCGGCGTCTCCCTCTTCTCTCTTTTCGTGTGTGGGTATTAAACTTTCTTGGAATGGACGAGGTTTGCCAGCGGCCTTGGTATAGAACCGTGAACCGCTGTCAAGTTTCGTGCCATTTGGAGGTCGTTTGATACTCCAACGGTTAACAAGTAACCGTAAAGCCCTCTTTGAGTTGCAGCCCAACACCCTTCCAAAGTGGCCCAAAACCCATCTAACTCCCTCCATGCTCTCGATCGTTCGATCACGATCGCGTGGCAAAACCGCTCCTCATTTGGACTCTCCTAGCTCCTCTACCTATAAATATGTGCATCTCCCGAAATCGGTCTAAACCTAATTTTTCCCATCACACAAGCGCCAGACACGTCCGTCCCGGCGGACATGTCCGCCGCCACGCCCGATGAATCGCCGTCCGCCACGTATCCTCCTCCTCTCTCCCGCCTTGCCTTCGCTCGCCCGCCCTGCCCAGCAGGCCCATCCGCCGCCGTCGCTTCGCCATGGAGCCCGCCCGTCGTCGCCGAAGCTTCCCCCGAACCGCGCGCCCGCGCCGTGCCGCCGCCTCGGCGGGCCGCCGCCGCCGCGCCCGGCAGCGCCGCCAAGCCAAACCCGCTCCGCCGATCACGCCGCCGTCTGCTCGCCTCCTCGCCGCCGGCCTTCTCCGCGCCAGACGCCTGCCGCCGCCGCCGCCACGGCCCCATGCGCGCCCGTCGGCCTATACGCTTCGCGCCGCCAGCGCCGCTTCCACCGGCGCCGAATCCGGCGAGATCCGGCCGGATCCGCCGCCCCGCCTCGCCCGACCTCGCCGGCATCTTCCCGCCACAACTCCGCGAAGCTCGACGTGCATCAAAACCGTGCAGACCGAGGTTGCCCCGTTTTCACCGCCCCGATTTCAAGAATTTTCATGCCATATTCATGCCATCACATCTCTGCATCCGTAGCACTGTTTTGCGCGTATAATATGTCAAATTGTTCGTCTCGACGAGTACATCATTTCATTCCATTGCATCATTTTCATTTGAGCTCATCTTGATGCCCTAAATGCTGTTGGAAGAGTGCATGTTGATGTTAATCTGCTGAAACTGTTATAACTTGCTGTTTTAACATTTTTGCCATGATTTATGTGTGCATCCTATGAGGTTGAGGTCTATATGAATGTTGAACTATGCCACGCCATCTTTCCAGGGGTGTTGACCTTGTATTTTTGTGAGTTGTGTGCTGAGTGTATCAAGCTTGCAAAGTAGGGTAGTTGCTGTTGCTGTTTTCCTGACAGATTCTGTTATATTTTGATGCCATGTTAACATGCTTCTATTAATCATTCCATGTATAATCTGGAGATGCTCTATAAACATGTTTTGATATACATGTCATGCTCTATCCATTCATGCCTTTGGTTGCAATTATAGCCTGCTGGAACATGTTCATTTCTTGCTCCAAATTTGCTTGAAAATGTTTCCTGACAGATTGTTTGCATGAGATTCAATTTTCACGAGGTCGTTGTAGTTGATCCGTGTATGCTATGACCTTGCTCTTGCCATGCTTAGCTTCATAAACATGCCTCCTTACTGTTGGTTGCCTTGCCATGCCATGTATTGCTCTGTAGTGAGTGGTTCGAGCTCACGAACATGCCTACTTATTGTTGTTTCTGCCATGTATAAATCTGTAATATAACTTGCCATGTTTACATGAGTGCCATCATATTTTCCGTGCCTTTTTGGCTCATGGTCAGTAAGGGTCTTTTGATATATGCTATTAGTAGATTCATGCCATGCCTTTGTTTGCCATGATAAGTTCCTGTAACATGTTGTTTGATAGCTCTAAACATTGCAACCTGATGTTATTTCTGCAAAGTCTGAAACTGTTAGTAGTTGCAATATCTCCATGTGTTTTTGAGCATGTTCTAGTTGTTTCTGGAGATAGCTCAGTGTTCATGTTTTGTTATGCTTTACGTGTACCTCATGCCCATGCCTTTTGTTATTATGTTGGGGTGCTGTAGCTTGTTATTTTGATGCTTGTAAGATGCCTAGTTGCTGTTACGGACAGATTGTTGCTATGACTTGTATAGAGTGCATGTATTGAACCGTTGCTCCGTTTTGAGTGTGCTCTATATGAAACTTGCTTGTTTTTGCATGTAGGTTCATATTATCATGTTGCATCCTTGTTTTGGTGTGTTTGCTTGATGTTTGGGTGCATTTTGCATCAATGCCATGCTTATCTTGTTTTGCTCATATCTTCTAGGCCGTAGCCCCGAATCTAATGAACTTTATATGTAACTTGACTAGAATTTCGTGTAGATCATCTTGGTGATCTTTAACTTGCTGTTTAACAACTTTAACATAAGGTTTATTAAGTTCTGGACCAATTTCGAAATATGCATATGAGGACTTACCTAATTGTTATATGTTGTTTCCTACTCATTTAAACTTGCCTTGATGTGTTGTTCTTGTTTGCATCGTCTCTTGCCATGAGTAGCTTCATGTAGCTTTGTCATGCATCATGCTTGTTGTGCATCATGTCTTGTCTATGTGTGGTGTGTTTACCCATGTTGTGTGCTTCTTCTCGATAGTTCCCGTTTCGTTGCGATCGTGAGGATGCGTTCGTCTGCGTGTGGTTCGTCTTCGTGGTTTCATGTTCTTCATGGACTCGTTCTTATTCCTTGCAGGATTTCAGGCAAGATGACCGCTACCCTGGATCTCACTACTATCATTGCTATGCTATTTGCCTCGTTCTTTCGCTATGCTGCGTTACCTATTACCTGTTTGCCCAGCCATCCCATATTGCCATGAACCTCTAACCTTTGACACCTTTCCTATGCAAACCGTTGTTTGGCTATGTTACCGCTTTGCTCAGCCCCTCTTATAGCGTTGCTAGTTGCAGGTGAAGTTGAAGATTTCTCCATGGTGGACAGGATTTTGGTTGGGATATCACAATATCTCTTATATTATTAATGCATCTATATACTTGGTAAAGGGTGGAAGGCTCGGCCTTATGCCTAGTGTTTTGTTCCACTCTTGCCGCCCTAGTTTCCGTCATACCGGTGTTATGTTCCCGGATTTTGCGTTCCTAACGCGGTCGGGTGATTTATGGGACCCCCCTGACAGTCCGCTTTGAATAAAACTTGTCCAAAGAAGGCCCAACATTGACTTTTACCATTTGCCTCACCTAGCCCTTTTTCCCTTGGGAGTCGCGCTCTCGAGGTCATCTTATTTTACCCCGGGCGATGCTCGTCGTGAGTGTTGGTCCAAACCGTCGACCGCGGTGTACCGAGGGCAACTACTGGGCTGGCCTACCGGAAGTTTGGACAATCCGGTGTGCCACGAGAACGAGATATGTGCAGCTCCTATCGGGATTTGTCGGCACATTCGGGCGGCTTTGCTGGTCTTGTTTTACCATTGTCGAAATGTCTTGATGTACCGGGATACCGAGTCGATCGGAGTGTCTCGGGTGAAGGTCTATTCGCCGATGATCGCGAGAGCTTGTCATGGGCTAAGTTGGGACACCCTGCGCAGGTTTAAACTTTCGAGCCGTGCCCGCGGTTATGTGGCGATGGGAATTTGTTAATGTCCGGTTGTAGATAACTTGACACTTGATCCGAATTAAAACGCATCAACCGAGTGTGTAGCCGTGATGGTCTCTTCTCGGCGGTGTCCGGGAAGTGAACACGGTTTCTGTGTTATGTCTGACGTAAGTAGGTGTTCAGGATCACCTCTTGATCATTGCTAGCTTCACGACCATTCCGCTTGTTCTCTTCTCGCTCTTATTTGCGTTTGTTAGCCACCATATCATGCTTAGTCGCTGCTGCAACCTCACCACTTTACCCCTTCCTTTCCCATTAAGCTTTGCTAGTCTTTATACCCATGGTAATGGGATTGCTTTGAGTCCTCGTGGCTCACGGATACTTCAAAACCAGTTTGCGGTGCCTATGTTATCGAAAGGTGGCGAACCAAGCTCAAGGAGGAGCTCGATGAAGATCTTGCCCTTTGTGTTGTTTCGTTCTAGTTGATCAGTAGTGGAGCCCAGTTGGGGTCGATTGGGGACCTTTGTCGCATTTGGGGTTCTTATTTTATTTTGGTTCCGTAGTCGGACCTTGATTGTATCTGGATGATGTAATGCTTTATTCATGTATTTGTGTGAAGTGGCGATTGTAAGCCAACTATGTATCTCTTTCCCTTATGTATTACATGGGTTGTGTGAAGATTACCTCACTTGCGACATTGCTTTCAATGCGGTTATGCCTCTAAGTCGTGCTTCGACACGTGGGAGATATAGCCGCATCGAGGGCGTTACACTTATTTAACTCTACTAAACCAAGTTCACTCATATGTCCAAGACGCATATGCCAAAGGTTAGCAGCATAACAATCAGAATTCTTTGAAATAACTGGAGTAGCGTTACCTGAAACGTTAGAACCTTGAAGGTAATAAAGACCATTGGTCGAACTTAAGTCACGTTTTATCACAACAAGGGAGCCTTTGGTGACCTTCAAAACACTATCTCCACCTGAATAATTGTACCCCTTTGCATCAAGGGCACGAACAGAGATAAGATTTCTCTTCATCTTCGGAATATACCGAACATTTGTCAAAGTTCTGATTGTGACATCTTGATTTCCTTCAAGGTTCTACCATTTCAACAATAACGACAAGAGCATCATTGGAACTATCATCACGAGCAATGTTAGCAGAATTTTCACCTTGTTTGTTACCTTTCCTCCTTTCTTTATTCTGCAACTTGAAACACTTTGAGATGTCATGCCCGTCTCTCTTGCAATATCTGCAATACTTCTTGTCTCTGGATTGCGACCGGCCCCTATAGCCGTTTTTACTTTTGCCTCTGTTTCCATTATGAGAGTTCTTCTCCTTTGTCCTGCCACGAACAGATAATCCCTCGGCTTGGGATGAACTCGAACCATCATGAGGCACCATTAATTTCATCTTCACCTTGGAGTTCAAAGCTTCATAAACTTCATTAAGCGTGAGAGTATCACGACTGTATAATATGGTGTCTCTAAAATTCGTATAAGAACTTAGCAGTGAGCAAAGTAACATTAAAGCAGTATCTTCCTCTTCATACTTAACCTCCATTGCAGCTAGATCAGATATGATCTCTTTAAATTCTGAAATATGATTCAAAACATTACCTCCCTCGGGTAACCTTTGCAGGAATAATTTTTGCTTCAGATGCATCTTGCTGGTAAGATCCTTAGTCCAAATCCCGCTACTACATTGCAGCATATCAACTTTTACTATTCTACAGCCTCATTTGCACAGCATGTGATGAAGATATGCACCGTCGGATCATGGCGCGGTGAATGCTTGCGCATTTGATAAGGACATAAAACAGGGCGAACATTGAAATCTTGAGAGACGACAGAGAATTGCAAATGGGTCTGATTCCGTTGTCGCGGATAGGATTAGAAGAGAGAGAGAGAGAGAGAGAGAGAGAGAGAGAGAGCCTTTGGTGACCTTCAAAACACTATCTCCACCTGAATAATTGTACCCCTTTGCATCAAGGGCACGAACAGAGATAAGATTTCTCTTCATCTTCGGAATATACCGAACATCTGTCAAAGTTCTGATTGTGACATCTTGATTCGAACGGAACCTATGCCTTCAATCTTGCATGGTGAATTATCAAAACCCAAAACGGAACCAGCAGAAGTAGTGGAATCAAAAGTATTAAACCAATCTCTATGTGGACACATATGAAAAGTGCATGCAGTGTCAAGTACCCACTCATCATTGGTCTCAGCACATCCAGCAATAACGACAAGAGCATCATTGGAACTATCATCACGAGCAATGTTAGCAGAATTTTCACCTTGTTTGTTACCTTTCCTCCTTTCTTTATTCTGCAACTTGAAACACTTTGAGATGTCATGCCCGTCTCTCTTGCAATATCTGCAACACTTCTTGTCTCTGGATTGCGACCGGCCCCTGTAGCCGTTTTTACTTTTGCCTCTGTTTCCATTATGAGAGTTCTTCTCCTTTGTCCTGCCACGAACAGATAATCCCTCGGCTTGGGATGAACTCGAACCATCATGAGGCACCATTAATTTCATCTTCACCTTGGAGTTCAAAGCTTCATAAACTTCATTAAGCGTGAGAGTATCACGACTGTATAATATGGTGTCTCTAAAATTCGTATAAGAACTTAGCAGCGAGCAAAGTAACATTAAAGCAGTATCTTCCTCTTCATACTTAACCTCCATTGTAGCTAGATCAGATATGATCTCTTTAAATTCTGAAATATGATTCAAAACATTACCTCCCTCGGGTAACCTTTGCAGGAATAATTTTTGCTTCAGATGCATCTTGCTGGTAAGATCCTTAGTCCAAATCCCGCTACTACATTGCAGCATATCAACTGCTACTGTTCTACAGCCTCATTTGCACAGCATGTGATGAAGATATGCACCGTCGGATCATGGCGCGGTGAATGCTTGCGCATTTGATAAGGACATAAAACAGGGCGAACATTGAAATCTTGAGAGACGACAGAGAATTGCAAATGGGTCTGATTCCGTTGTCGCGGATAGGATTAGGAGAGAGAGCGAGAGAGAGAGAGAGAGAGAGAGAGAGAGAGGGAGGGAGGGAGGGAGGGTGGGAGGGAGAGTGTGATGGACTGAATGAGACTGGAGGCCCTCTCTGCCTGAAGATGCTATTCTGAACGCCAAGGAAGCTGATACTTCTTCCTGTATGAATAACCTCTCTCTCCTTAGCCGGTGGAATCAGATCTCTGTGCCGTACTACTGCCATCCGTGTCGACGTTAGCGCCATCTTGTGCTTGTTCTGAGCCTCTGTACTATACGTACAGTAAAATGACTGAAGTTAGAAGCTGTAACATCCCCAGCATCACCCTACAGTGATCTCCTCTTAATCATGACAAGTCATCATCATTGCAATGCTTGATCACAATGGTGAAACATCTTATTCCAAAATCCTTATCTGAATTCAAATTCAAACGCAAGTGGAATCTGAAGTTGCTCAAATATTGCTGCAAAAATGTTCATCATTTAGCAAATATTCCAAAACAATTTATTGTTAAGGAGAACAACCTCACCCAAATGCTAAGATGGACAGTAGCAATTAAAATTGTGCCAAACAACATTTTAAAATTCCCTATTCATTTTTGAAAATATTCAAATGGATTCCAGAAATGCCCAAACTTGTTATGGCAGTGCTGGATATTGCAAAGTACTAATGTGAGAAAGTTTCACATTTTTTTGCAAATCATTTGGAAGCTCACATTTGGAAGCTCAGATTATTTGGATATTGCAAAGTACTAATGTGACTTTTGACCCATCCGTGCTGTCTAGCGGGTACGTCGGCGTCTGCCTCGACTCCTGGCGCTGCTTGCTGGAGTCGGGAAGCCCTACTGCTGTCTGATGCACTCATCCCCATCTTCAACCACTGCGCTGTTGCCGTCGTCGGTTCGGCCTCCCCTGCACCTACTAAGCTCCCACGGGTCCTCGTGAGCCGCACGGTGAGCTCCGCGCCCCCTTCGTCTTCTCTCTTGCTCTGTTTCAAGCTGGCTAGCCGCCGTTGCTACTGCCAAGCTCTGGTTGCCACCATTACCATCGTCCCCGTGCTCCCGAGCCGTTTGGGCCTCGCCCGCCCGTGCTAGCTCACTCATGGAGCCCCGTAGGTCACCCCTGTCTGCCTAGATCGCTCGCGCACGCGCTGTAACTCCGAAACCATGCACACCCGAAAACCACTGCCGCCAACCGTCGTCGTCGGCGATGTTCCGGCCACCCCTTGGTCCAACTAGTGGCGCCACTCGACGCGCGAGTGTGCATGCGTTCGAAGGAGCGTAACCGCGCGCGAAACAACCACCCGTGGATATTTTCCGTGCGACTCCGGCGACGCACCGCCGCGTATTTGGTCATCGAAGCTCTCTCCGGCACCAACGCCGACGTGGCTTAGTGGGCCCCGCCCCTGGGTCGCTGCCAGTGGGCCCTCCGCGGGCCCAGTTGACTGGGTTGACCCACTCAACTGCCAACTGGGCGGCCCCAGCCACTGACATGTGGGCCCCCACTTAAAATTAGTCTAACTAAACCATTTTAATTAAAATATATTTATTTTAGCCAAATGACTCACTGACATATGGGGCCCACACTCCTAATTAGTTTAGTTAGTTTAGTTTAAACCACTATTAGTTTAACAGAGGCTGGCATGTGGGTCCCACTGGACCCACATGTCATGTTTGACCTGGTCAGCGAGTGTGTTGACTGCTGTTGTCATCTACACGTCATGCTGACTTCATAACTCCTTTTCTGCTAAAATTAAATAAATTCAAAAAATGTTTAAATCTATATAAATCCGTAGAAAATAAACCGTAGCTCGGATCGAAAAACTTTATACATGAAAGTTGCTCAGAATGACGAGACAAATCTGATCGTGCTTTCTGTTTCCATGTCGGGACCCTCTACGGAGGTGAACCCGCAAGTTTTTGCCGTTCTCGGTAGATGAATAGTGCATATGAACCGGTTAATAAATACAACCTTAAACCTAGAATAACTAATATGACTTAGACGTATCTTTAGGGAACCCTGGACTGCACGTTAGCATAGCATACTCTGTGTTACATATGATTGTTGTATATTTATCTGTTTCTTCCCCCTCTTCTCTCCGGTACACCCCGAGACCAATGCCGCCCCTGTGATCGACTATGTCACCGACGACACCACTAACGACCATGCCTTTGCCGTAGAGAAACCAGGCAAGCACCCCCCTTTGAACATTCCCATATCGCCTATCCTCTTCTCTCTTATGCTTGATTTAGAAATTGTTGCTGATACTACTTTACCTATTCTGTTGCATAGCCTGATCTTGTAACCTGCTATTGTTACCTACCTGTTTATCCTAAACTGCTTAGTATAGGCTGGTTAGAGACCCATCAAAGACCCCATGTTGACCCAACTGCCCCATTGGATTATCAGAAGACCCGATCAACGGGATTGAAGACCAGACCCCGGCACCGCACAACACTCCACTTAGTTGTACGACACCGCACCGTTACTATCGAGTGCCGAGGGTGATACCTCGTTAGGACTTCTGGTGCTAACTCTATGGAGTAGTTAACCGGTCGTGGTCATCGAGGGTAATTCCTCCTTTTCCACTTCCGATGAAGACGCTGTCGTGCAACACCTCAAGTGTGAACCTCGAGGGTGATTTCCTCTTACGTTCACCTTGATATTTACATCAGGTGGGAATCCAACAAGGGTGATGCCTCGGGTTCCTTCTTGATGCGGTAGTCACACGGGTTTCCTTTACATTACTATTGTTACTGTAAGTGGATAAAGATGGGTCGACCCTTAGGGGTACCCGTGCGAGCATGTGATGCGAGTTATGTGGAGACGGGTTGACCTGGAGGGTGCCCGCGAGTTAATGACGAGGCGTGGCCGGGCATTCTTATCCCTTGCCGCAAGTCCACGAGATGGGGTGACAGGGTCACATCGATCGTGAGTCTCTGCTCGTTACCGCGCACTCCTAATCCACTACGCTTTGGATATTTGATCTGAGGGGCCTCTGGCCTGATAGCACTAAACATCACGTGGGCATAGTATGGGCGTTCTGCATCGTATGCATTAGCCGAAGCTTAATAGACGTCATGCGACTGAGCAGCGAGCGCAGGGTTGGACTGCGTAAGCACCTGCCTTTTTAAGGAGTAGCACCGGCCGCCCACACAACGTGCAGGAATTCCCGGGGCGATGGCCCAAGCCCCCTGGGGGCATAGGTTTAGTTCAGCGTGCTGACCTGTTTATTAAGCCTAGGTCGGGTTGCGGCATATCGTTTGGCCGAGGCCGGGCATGACCCAGTAAATTGTGTCCGTCCAGAGTTAAGCGAGCGTGGTGGGTAATTTGGTGCACCACTGCAGGTAAGAAAACATCTATAGATAGCCTATCCTACGGTATCGGAAACTCGGAGTTGTATCCCGATCGATACAACTAGAACTGGATACTTGAGATGAGAAATGGATAGTACGGCTCTGGGATTGCTTTCTCACAGGGAGTCGAGGAAGGATCTCTGGGCGAGGTTGATGACACTACTGCTACTTTACTTCATGCTAGTCTGCACTCTTCTAATGCTGCAATACCGTTGAAGATGCTGAAGATGCTAATCTTTGATAGGACTAGGCTCTCCCCTCTATTCTGGCATTTCTGGAGCCCAGTCCATATATACAGCCTTCCTTTGATAATGTTGCATATGTAGTGTAGATTCCTACTTGCTGAGTACTTCAGACGAGTACTCACATTTGCTTTGCTTTCTTCTCCCCCCATATCCGTTTGATGCAACCAGATGACGGAGCTCCTGAGATCGCTGCCATCGCTGATGACTACTACTACCCCGAGGGTGCCTACTACCACGTGACGGACGCCACAACCAGGAGTAGTTAGGAGGCTCCCAAGCAGGAGGCCTTGCCTTTTCGATTGATGTTGCTTTTGTGCTAGCCTTCTTAAGGCAAACTTGTTTAACTTATGTCTGTACTCAGATATTGTTGCTTCCGCTGACTCGTTTGTATTCGAGCTTATGTATTCGGGCCCTCGAGGCCCCTGGCTTGTAATATAAAGCTTGTATTATTTTAAGTTGTGTCTAGAGTTGTGTTGTGGTATCTCCCCATGAGTCCCTGATCTTGATCGTACACATTTGCGTGTATGATTGAATCGGGGGCGTCACAGAAGCCATGTAGAAGTGTAGAGAGAATGTTTCATCAGGGACGAAACTCCCAAACAAAATGAAGAGTATATGAGGAAATGGTTTTACACTAGTCTCACACTCTCTAGTGTGCAAGACAAGTATGTTGAATGCGATCACAGCTTTTGAGCTTGGTTTTCTTTTTTGATAAAAGAAGGGCTCTCCCCTTCTGATTTTCATTAGAGAAAACCAAAGCAGTTCAGGTACAGATTACAAGAACTAAAAAACATTCAGCGACGCACTAGCATGTGCCCCCTCCAGTAGCTCCACCCATAGTTCGAGAGCAAGCTGGGTGGCACACACCAGAACACAACATAGTCTTGATACAATCATCCAAAGCCTGTCGATAGAAAAGGAGAGGGGGGCATCCCCCTGCACTCCAAATACAGACACCAAAAGACAAATTACTAAAAGAAGGAAAACAAATGAAGATGCTAGCAGCTCCAGCAAGGGGAGGACATTTTCATCCCTCCAATCACGCCACATTGATTCTTCACCCCTGTGAAGCTGCATATTTCTCATTTGCTACTTGCTCTAGAAGTTTGGTCCAAGCTCCAGCGCCTTTTTTATGCTCCTTTTCTGCAAAATTGACCAATTTATCATCCAATGGCTCATTAGTTTGATCAGAGGCATAGGATCAGTAATTTTCTTCTTATCAAAGATTATCCCATTCCTTCATTTCCAAAGAGCCCAAAATAAGGCAGAAATCCCAACTAAAACCAGTTTCCTATCATATTTCCTAAACCTATCCATCAATCGCCCCAACCATTCCCTAATTGATGAAGGAGTTTTCTTCAGACCAAAACAACATTTATCAAGCTCTACATCAAAGATGCCGCCGAGCAAATAAAGAATAAGTGATCTACCAACTCGTCTTTACCGCAGAAAACATAGTTTTTCTCTCCTTTCCATCCTCTTTTTAAGAGGGAGTCTCTAGTAAGTATACTTTTTCTATTAACCAACCATAGAAAAACCGTAATCTTAGTTGGGACCTTAACCTTCCACAAGAACTTTTGTGGAAAGTTAATATTACCAGCTACCAATCTTCTATATAAGGATCTGGCAGAAATTTTTTGATCAACCGTAACGGTCCAGATTATATCATCTCCCCCCCCCTCATTTCAATTTCCTCACATCTATTCTTGAGGCTATTCCCCAATCTCAAAGTATCCCCATACAGTGTTCTTCAAAACATGAACCCCTGCCACCCTTTCAGGATGGCTTCTGACATTGTTATGTTATGATCAAAACATAGATCATATAATCTAGGATATGCTTCCTTTAAAGTTTTATCATCTACCCATACATCTTCCCAGAACCTAATACTTTTTCCATCCCCTATTATTTTTTTAGCAAATCTGTAAAAGGTCTCCTTGACATCAATTAGATTGGACCAAAACTGGGAGTCTCCAGTTTTTTTTGTGGCCTAGAGAGACACCCATCCCTTCCATAATATATCTTCCTTTGATAAAAGCAGTTGGAGTTTTGGAGATGACATGAGACACACATTTGGTCAACCTGTTCATCAAAACTTTTGTGATGATTTTAAAACACACATTCACTAGACAGATTAATCTAAACTTCTGTATTTGTTTGGCATCAGTTGTTTTTGGCACTAAGGTAATGATACCATAGTTTAATCTAGAAATATTTATCCTTCATTTGGTAAATTATTCCACCAATGCCTTAATATCCCACTTGACCAGATCCCAAAACTCCTGATAGATATCAGCAGGGAACCCATCTGGTTAAGGGCTCTTGTTTTTCTTCATCCCAAAAACCACCTCTTTAATCTCCTTGAGAGAGAAAGGTGCCATTAAGTTCTTCTTCTCTTCACTAATTTTCTTAGCTCCATATTCTTCATAGAAATATGGTTTTCTTCAGGATACCCAAACATATTTTTGTAAAAAATAGTGATAGATCTCATTAGTTTTCCTCTCCTTCCACTACCCCTCCTTCCTGTTCTAAAGAAGTGGCTCTATTTTTCCTCCTTCTTCCATTCACCTTAGCATGGTAATATCTAGTATTTGCATCTCCATCTGCAATCTCCTTATCTTTATATCTCTGGAGCCATTTCACTTCTCCTTGCATCATTACCCTTTTTAACTATTCTCTTAAGGCTTTCTGTTTAGTTCTGTCTACAGTAGTAAGTCCCATAACCTTAGCTTTTTAGCAATCTCATCTAGCTCTTTAACAATAGTAATTTTAACTTTTTATACCATGCATCAACATTTCTATTTCAACCTTTGGTTTTTTCCTCATGTTCCTTAATCTGAGTTGCCATCTCTCTAAGATATCTCCTTTATATTTCTCATTCCATGTTTTATACACTAATTCATTGAACCCATCCCTCAAAGCCCAAGCAATTTCAAATCTGAAAATATATTTAGCAGCCTGTCCTACCCAGTGTTCAAAAACAATGGAGTGTGGTCTGAAAATTCCGTAGCAAGGCTTGCAATATAGTCAATGGATATTTTTCTTCCCAAGCTGGGCACATTAACACCCTATCCAATTTTCCATAGGTGGGTCAGCCAAATTGTTAGCCCAAGTAAATTGTCTCCCATTACGAGCAGTTATGCCAGACCAGCCTACTCAATGATTGCATTGAACATAAATGTCCAGTGCTCATTATGAGCAGGCTTGTTTTTATCTTTTTTTGAGGAACTTAGAACAGTGAGGGCACCCCCACTGACTTTATATTAAAACCTCAACAAACAGAGCTTAACATAGGAAAGTTTACATCTACTGAGAGGTTAAGAGAGGGCCTGTACAACAAGGGTACAGAGAAGGAAGAAAAGAAAAGAAAACCAACAACATCACACAACAGAGAGAAGAATATTCAAGTGGAAGCAACCAGCCGCTCAACAAATGGCACCAGGGCCTCTTTGACTCTGTGCCTCATCATGCCAAAATCATTGTGAAATCTTTGCCGCCAACCATCCACCGTGGGCGCCACCCCCTGAAGTGTTTGTTGTTACGTTCTTTCCAGATGCTCCAGGCCGCCACGACGAACATATCCATGAACATAGGCCCAGTCCACGCTCTTCTTGCTGCATGCACCAGCTGCAGCCTGTTTCCAGACATGGGCCACGAGATCCCCAACTTCGCCCAACATACTTTGCTGAATTCACACTGAAAAAACAGATGCTCAACGGTCTCTTCGGGGTTATCACACAACAAGCAGGCATAGTTGTTGTCTCCGAGTTTCATATTTTTTCTCTTAAGCAGGCCCCTCGTGTTGAGTCTGCCAGCAAGCAGCAACCAGGCGAAAACCCTCCACTTATTGGTGCAGTTGGTCTTCCAGATCCGTTCAAAGGCTGGGTCGGCAACCACATCGCGAAAGCAATGCAGGTAGAATTTACCAGAATCAAAACCCTCCGACCCCCAGATGCATCTCCAGGAGTCATTTGACTCAGTCAGTTATATCAGGGCCACGCTATTTTGTAGATCATCGAGCTCGCCCCTCGCTTGCACTGAAAGCGGCAAATGAAAGAAAGTTCCAGCCAAGCGTGGACGCGGTCAGGAGATTCTACACAGACACGTCTTCATTCCGCGAGTAGGAAAACAGCCGGGCGGTGAGTGTCAGCCAGTACATCCTTATGCCACACATCTTTCCAAAACAGGGCCATGCTCCCATCCCCAACATCGACAGTCATGACTCCCCTATATATCGGCGCAAGGTGGATGATGTCACGCCACCAGAACGATCCACACGGCTCAGTCGCATGCGGTACCAGCCCATTGTAATAGGTCGTCCAAACCAACTTCACCCACGGCAGGTCCATGTGATTATAGAACTTGTGTAGTTGCTTGAGGAGAAGGCCTTGGTTCTGAACCCTTAGGTCAATTATGCCAAGGCCACCTTTGTTTTTGGGGCGGCAAACTAAATCCCAAGCTGCCAACGAGACCGCTTTCATGCCATTGTCCGCGTTCTTAGCCCACAAGCAATATCTGTAACGCCCTCGATGCGGCTATATCTCCCACGTGTCGAAGCACGACTTAGAGGCATAACCGCATTGAAAGCAATGTCGCAAGTGAGGTAATCTTCACACAACCCATGTAATACATAAGGGAAAGAGATACATATTTGGCTTACAATCGCCACTTCACACAATTACATGAATAAAACATTACATCATCTAGATACAATCAAGGTCCGACTACGGAACCAAAATAAAAGAAGAACCCCAAATGCGACAAAGGTCCCCGATTGACCCCAACTGGGCTCCACTACTGATCAACTAAAACGAAACAACACAAAGGGCAAGATCTTCATCGAGCTCCTCCTTGAGCTTGGTTGCGCCACCCTTTCGTAACATAGGCACCGCAAACTGGTTTTGGAAGTATCTGTGAGTCACGAGGACTCAGCAATCTCACACCCGCGAGATCAAGACTATTTAAGCTTATGGGTAAGGTAAAGGCATGAGGTGGAGCTGCAGCAAGCGACTAGCATATATGGTGGCCAACAAACGCAAATGAGAGCAAGAAGAGAAGGCAAAGCACGGTCGATAAAAGTATGATCAAGAAGTGATCCTATAGCAACCTACGTCAAGCATAACTCCAACACCGTGTTCACTTCCCGGACTCCGCCGGAAAGAGACCATCACGGTTACACACACGGTTGATGTATTTTAATTAAGGTCAACTTCGGTTTTCTACAACCGACATTAACAAATTCCCATCTGCCACATAACCGCGGGCACGGCTCTCGAAAGTTTATACCTGCAGGGTGTCCCAACTTAGCCCATGACAAGCTCTCGCGATCAACGAAGAATAGACCTTCTCCGGAAGACCCGATCGGTCTCGGAATCCGGTACATCAAGACATTTCGACAATGGTAAAACAAGACCAGCAAAGCCACCCGGATGTGCCGACAAATCCCGATAGGAGCTGCACATATCTCGTTCTCGTGGCACACCGGATTGTCCAAACTTCCGTGGCGAGCCCAGAGTTGCCCCCGTAGCCACCGGCGGTGACGGTTTGGACCAACACTCTGCGAGCACCGCCCGGGGTAAATAAAGATGACCCTTGGGCTCGAAACCCAAGGGAAAAAAGGGCTAGGTGAGGCAAATGGTAAAACCAAGGTTGGGCCTTCTTTGGAGGAGTTTTATTCAAAGCGAACCGTCGGGGGGTCCCATAAATCACCCGACCGCGTAAGGAACGCAAAATCCGGGAACATAACACCGGTATGACGGAAACTAGGGCGGCAAGAGTGGAACAAAACACCAGGCGTAAGGCCGAGCCTTCCACCCTTTACCAAATATATAGATGCATTAATAATATAAGAGATATTGTGATATCCCAACAAGTAAACATGTTCCAACAAGGAACAACATCTCCATGTTCCAACAAGGAACAAACTTCATCTTCACCTGCAACTAACAACGCTATAAGAGGGGCTGAGCAAAGCGGTAACATAGCCAAACAACAGTTTGCTAGGAAAGGTGTCAAAGGTTAGAGGTTCATGGCATTTTGGGAGGCTGTCAAGCAAATGGTCGGCATCATAGCATAGGCATAGCAAAAGAGCGAGCATCTAGCAAGCAAAGATAGAAGTGATTTCGAGGGTATGGTCATCTTGCCTGAAATCCCGCAAGGAAGAAGAACGATTCCATGAAGAAGACAAACGGACGTAGTCGAACGATTCCTCACAACTCCGGAACGAAACCGAAGCTAACGGGAGAAGCAACCCGGAAAGAAACAAATAACATAGTAAACAACCATCACATGGCATGAAGCACAATCAAGTATGATGCATGTCCGATTTAATGAGGCATGGCATGGCAAAGTGCAACAAACAATACTACAAGTTAAGTGGAGCTCAATATGCAACGAGTTGCATATTGACGGAACACCACATCAATTATTTAGTTCTCTCTTGGTTATGAACACAACAATATTAAATGTTGTTAAGCATGGCAAGAGGTGAAGCAAAAGTAAACTAACTATTTAGGCAAGTTTAAATGAGGCCGGAAACACAAACAACACTTCCGGAAAATCCCCATGTTATTTAGCAATTTAATGCAACAACAATTTTAAACATTTTAATTGTTGTTATCATGATGCGGATGACATATACAAGTTATATGCAATTTTTATGAAAACGTTAACATGAGCATGATACGAGGCACTTGTCGCCATGGCGGAACGAAAAGGGTGCCACGGCGGCGAAACAAAAATGGTGCCACGGCAACATATCCGAAAATGATGCCACGGCAACATATCCGAAAATGATGCCACGGCAACACATCGGTTCCGGTAGCTCACGGAGATACCGGTGCAAAAGAGCAAGTGTGCGGAAGCAAAGGATGGTGGGGTGATCCCGGTTACCGGGTTCCCACGGGACGGTGGCATGGCAATAGAGGAACGTGCAAAGACAATTCGGTCATGGTGCAAAACTCGAGCATCTCATACATGCAAGGGCATCTCATCGCGGTCGTCTCGGGTTATACCTTGAAGCGCGTTTTGAGCGGTTCGGGTTGGCGAAGAAGTAGACGCTCGTGGCGGTCGTGAGGAAGTAGTTGTTCACATGGCGACGGTAGTTGTACATGTTTTCGTAGATGTTCAGGTCGACGAGAGGTTCACGGACGTCGTGGAAGTAGTCGTTCACGGCAACGGTAGAGGTTCATGGGTCGTAGACGTTCGGGTAGAGGTACTTGGTGCATCGTCGGGTACTTGTTGGTCCTGTCTTGGCGTCCGTAGATGTACACGCAATCGTAGTGGTACTTGGCGGTTCCGTAGTCGTGCCAGACGATCCGGTATGGGTCTTGGCGGTCTTAGCGAATCAAGGACAGAACCATTGCGAGGTTCAGCAGCTCCCCACGCCCATGATGAAAACGGCTCGGGCAGGAGTCGGAGCAGCAAGCGGGGCTCGGCTGGCCTCGGCGCCGGTGCAGGGGGGCTTAGCGCAGCGGATGTAGCTCGGCGGAGCTGCTGCGTTAGCGGCCGGAAGCAGGCGGTGGCCTCGGAGCAGCGCGCGAGACGGATGGCGACGCGAGGCAGCGGCCTCCTGGTGGTCACCAACAGCAGCGAGGCACGGCAGCCGGCGCGAAAGTGGAGAGGCGGGGCCGAGGAGCCTGGCAGGAGAGGAGGAGGGCGCGACGGGGATGGCTGCGGGGTGGAGGAGGCGCTCGGGAGATGGGGATCGGGCGCGGCGTCGGCGAGAGGGTGTAGCAGCATCTGCTGCTGCCGGCGGCGGCATCGGGCACGCAGGGCGAGGAGAAGCAGGTGTCGAGGCAGGGCGACGGGGATCGCGGGCTGCGCGTGTGAGTGGCGGCGGTGTGGGAGGACGAGAGGAGATGGGATCGGGCACGAGAGGGAGTGGGGGATCGAGGGGGAAGATGGGGATCGAGGGCGAGGTGGCGGCGGCCAGAGGGAGAGATCGAGAGGGAGAGATGGGATCGGGGGATCGAGCCGAGGTGCTTCCTGGCGGCGCAAGCGAGGGAAACGAGGAGGAGGAGAGAGCGCTCGGGCTAGGGTTAGAGCTGGTTAGGTGGGCTGGTGCCTTAGTGGTTAGACAGGCCCAAGAGGCCGGCTGGGCTTCTCTTCTCTCTCTCCTATTCTTTTTCCATTTACAAACAAAACAGAAAAAGAGAAAGAAGAGAAAGAGAAGGTAGGGGTGGAATTTGGGCATGGGGATAATTTTCACGGACTGGCAAAAATGAGCTGGAACCAGGACAAATAGAAGTGGGCGTGACCGAAAGTTTAAATTCAAACTCATTTGATTTAAATTCAAATGATTTGAATAGGAAGTGAGGTTTGGGAAGGTCCAAAAATGTTCGGATTTTTGGTGGAGCTCCGGAAAATGACGAAATAATTTATGGGCAAGTTGGAGACCAAACTTGAAGCAGGAAAGGAACGAAATTATTTTGCAAGTGTGTTTATGGGTGATTCCGAATTAGTGGAATATTTAATATAGCTTCCTAACAATAGTAGGAGACTTTGAATATGTTTTAAAGATAAATCACCATGTGAATATCGCTCGATTTAAATGGACCGAAGATCCATACGGTTTATTTAGATGAGTTTTAAAAAGGGTTGGATGATGACATGATGCAATGCAAATGATGCAAGAGATGAAAAGCCTGACATGAACAAAAATGCAAATCAAAAACAAAAACCCAACCACGGAAGAAATAACATATCACATCTCCGGAAAAGGCAAGAGTTGGAGTTACGAATATGGAAAGTTGTATCCGGGGTGTTACAACACTCCACCACTACGAGAGGATCTCGTCCCGAGATCTAGGATGGCACCGGAGGGAAAAGGAAGAGGAAGAGAAGAGGTAAAACTAAGTTGCTTCTTTGACGAATGAGTGAAACCACGAACCTTGAGAGGTTGAACAAATTGAAGGAAAGAATACCAAGGAGATGAACGAGATTGCAAACAATCCGTTAGAAAAGAGGAACAAGGAGTATTACGAGGACTTGAAGGTTGAAAGACATGGAAATAAGAGCTTCACGAACGAAAAGAATATGACCACCTCGGTATAATGAGATAGCCAAGGAACAAGAATGACAGAATCTGGACAGCACACCGGTAGAAAAGAGAAGAAAACTTAATAAGATGAAAAGAACTTGAAGAGATGACCCAACACTCCAGTTAAATGGATAAGCAAGAGAATAACATGATCTTGACAAAACGAGATGATGGGTCAACGAGAGCAACATCACAATGCCTCCGGAAGAAATGAAAGAATGGAATGGAATGCACGGAGAGAAACAAGATCTTGAAAGAGCACGCTTATAAGAAATGCTAGAACGGAGTTGTTGGAAAACCAACAACGAAACGAATAAGCTTGTAGTGGGCTTATGGAAAACATCTCAAGACTAAGAGGTGAAATTCTGCCACTAACGAAAAATAATTGCTTGCTTGAGATCAAAGAAAGAGATGAAAACTGCTTCACCAAGATGATAGAGATATAACTTGGATCATTGATAAGCACCACAAATAGCTACATTCCTTAGGGAAGGCTATAGGTGAGATATGACACAAGATGACTCCAACGGAGAGATAGATTGGTTCAAAAGATCTCTTGAACGAAGAGAAAATGATGGATTTAAATATCTCATTCTTAACAACATGTGAATTGCGAAACATGAATGAAAATTGTCAAGAATGATATAACACCACCTCAAAAGATAAGGTCGAAAGAATTGCACTTCGGAATGCAAGATGAAGAATGCTTGAACTCCTCAAAACAAGACATGTGTTGAACACCATGTTTAATTTTTGAGTATAGCTTGGCTGATCTTAACTTCAAGAGAAATCTTGAAGAACAATTGAAGAATGAAAAGAATCCTTGACAACCCACCATGTAGAGCCTCCATGAAGAACTCCGGTAATAAAATGATGATAAAAAGAAACAGAGGTTGAAAACACAAGGTGAAGCCTTGCGATGATTTAGATGGAGCTTCGCGACGAGATAATGCGGAAAACTTGGAGCTTCGGAAAAAGAACAGATGAAACACTAGAACCGAGAATTTATTCCTCCTGAACAAACTCCGAAGGAAAGGATTAATCACTTGGATGAAACAAGAATAAGAATTATGTTATGCGTATCCTTCACCAATATAAATTGATGACAAGCAACGGATTTGGCATACTACTTATTCTCGTAGAAAGGATTAAGAGAGATACGCGCAAGCTTGGGAAGGTCTTCAACGAACCACCGGTAGGATTGGAAAGAACGAATGAATTAAGTGATAACGAAAGAGGTGAAATCTTGAACGTACCACCATAAGAATTGAAAATGAACGTAGCAAAGGCACAATTCACCGGGAAGAATTGGAAAACGAATGAAGATACTTGAGGGTATTTAGATACAAATGAACGAATAGATCACGAGCTGATTAGAGAATACTTGAATGATGCACCGGTATCATTTGGAGAACGAGAGCTACACGCTGAGAATGAAGAATTATGACATGATGGCCTTCGGAGGAAAGAAATAGAAACAACTCATGAAATGCTCCGGATGGGTGAAAGGAATTCTCACAATCGAAAACAATTATGGGAGGATGGCAACAAACTAGCACCATGAATCTTGAAGAGAACAGAGCAAGATTAAAGAGAAACTCTTCTTCGGTCTTCAAATGATGAGAATGACAACGAGAAACATGACCAAGAATTATTGAGGCACACTGGAAGAATCAAAAGCGAAGAGGTTGAGCCAACTATGAAAAGAATTTGAAAGATCTTGGAGAAAAGCATTTGATTGATGATAACTCATTCTTATGTCAAACTTGGAGAAGAATTTAGGATAGCTCTGGGAAAATAGAAGAGTCAGGTAAGATCCTGGGAAAAGACCTGTGGGTTAGGGCCCACTCAAAAGAAAACACCGTTGAAAAGATTTAAAAGAGATGTTGCACCAGTTGAATTAAATGACTTGAATGAGATACCAATCTCGAAAGAGCTTGAACGAATGTAGAGTGGAAACACGAATCTTCGAGATATCTTGAGCACTCCGGAATAACAAATAACGAGAAGTAGAATGATAATGAGGTGCAGCGGTATAAGAAGACATTGAAATGAGGAAAAAGGTATGATCAACAAAACTTGACTTGAATCCACCGGAGAAGAGAAAGGAATGAGGAATGACGAACTAGTAGAACATCTTCTTGAGAACCACCGGGTAAGAACATTGATGGAAAAGAATGGAGAAACTTCACAAAAATAAAAGGATACTTGGTAAAGAAATCTTAGTCCTTGAGGAAAAAAGGTGGGTGGGCGGGAAAAACAAAGGCAACTTGGAGATGGATGAAACAAACACCATTGAGAAGAAATGATAATTGGTCTTGCTGATGTTGAAGTGATCGGATCCACTTGAAGAGAAACACGCCGGTTGAAAAGGATTGACATGACAATCTCGATTATCGAGAAGGATTGGTATTCACATCGGAGTATGAGAACACCATTTCGGAAAGGTATGGAATCAACACTTGACATTGAAGCAACTCGAATACCACAACTCAAAACAAAAACAAAGGACTGGTTTGCAGAATAAGCCGGGACAAACACATATGATAGAGATTTACCCAATCCCATATCATGCATCTTTCGGAAAGATATTCTAGGAGCTACTTGAATTCCCACCTATAAACTCCCGAAACTTTCTGGTTATGCAATCTGGTGTTGGGGATACAGGGGAAGCAATATATCTCACCCAAACTAACAATACCTACATCCAACTGTATCCATCCTTCAACACATAACCAAGAAACCTTCGGAAATCGTGTACCTCAACCTTCGAAAAGCATCCATTATACGAGTCATGGCAATACTCCCGTACTCACCTCAGTATTGGGTTATCGGGTTATCTCACCAACAACTGCATAAAAGAGATTTTCGATGTCGGCATACTAAACTCGGTATTCCGAACTGCAACGATAAAATTATGACGACAACACTCGAGCTCAACTCCCCGACACTTCCACTAAACCCCGACAGAGGCACCAAGACAATGTTCTCATCATAAAACCATCGAACGATTCCAAGATACCAGCGTGATCCTAAAATTTTTTTAGTGAAATTTGAGAAGAGAAGAGTCAAAACTCTACGTCGATGCCTTACGAGAGCGATGAAGAGACTGGGAGTAAAAAGAATTCCTAATTCTCCGATATATATAATCCTAAATGACTCAAAACATTTTTCTAGACACAACTCGCCGCTAAAAACGATCAAGCGGTGGGGCTCCTAAGGTCGGGGAAGGCTCGATTACCAACTTGTAGCGCCCTCGATGCGGCTATATCTCCCACGTGTCGAAGCACGACTTAGAGGCATAACCGCATTGAAAGCAATGTCGCAAGTGAGGTAATCTTCACACAACCCATGTAATACATAAGGAAAGAGATACATAGTTGGCTTACAATCGCCACTTCACGAATTACATGAATAAAACATTACATCATCCAGATACAATCAAGGTCCGACTACGGAACCAAAATAAAAGAAGAACCCCAAATGCATAAAGGTCCCGATCGACCCCAACCGGCTCCACTATCGATCAACTAAAACGAAACAACACAAAGGGCAAGATCTTCATCGAGCTCCTCCTTGAGCTTGGTTGCGCCACCGCTTTCGATAACATAGGCACACGCAAACTGGTTTTGAAGTATCCGTGAGTCACGAGGACTCAGCAATCTCACACCCGCGAGATCAAGACTATTTAAGCTTATGGGTAAGGTAAAGGCATGAGGTGGAGTTGCAGCAAGCGACTAGCATATATGGTGGCCAACAAACACAAATGAGAGCGAGAAGAGAAGGCAAAGCACGGTCGATAAAAGTATGATCAAGAAGTGATCCTATAGCAACCTACGTCAAGCATAACTCCAACACCGTGTTCACTTCCCGGACTCCGCCGGAAAAAGACCATCACGGTTACACACACGGTTGATGTATTATAATTAAGGTCAACTTCGGGTTTTCTACAACCGGACATTAACAAATTCCCATCTGCCACATAACCGCGGGCATGGCTCTCGAAAGTTTATACCCTGCATGGGTGTCCCAACTTAGCCCATGACAAGCTCTCGCGATCAACGAAGGAATAGACCTTCTCCCAGGAAGACCCGATCTGTCTCGGAATCCCGGTACATCAAGACATTTCGACAATGGTAAAACAAGACCAGCAAAGCCGCCCGGATGTGCCGACAAATCCTGATAGGAGCTGCACATATCTCGTTCTCGTGGCACACCGGATTGTCCAAACTTCGGTGGCGAGCCCAGAGTTGCCCCAGGTGGCCACCGGCGGTCGACGGTTTGGACCAACACTCTAACGAGCACCGCCCGGGGTAAATAAAGATGAACCTTGGGCTCCGGAAACCCAAGGGAAAAAAGGGGCTAGGTGAGCAAATGGTAAAACCAAGGTTGGGCCTTGCTGGAGGAGTTTTATTGAAAGCGAACTGTCAGGGGGGTCCCATAAATCACCCGACCGCGTAAGGAACGCAAAATCCGGGAACATAACACCGTATGACGGAAACTAGGGCGGCAAGAGTGGAACAAAACACTGCATAAGGCCGAGCCTTCCACCCTTTACCAAATATATAGATGCATTAATAATATAAGAGATATTGTGATATCCCAACAAGTAAACATGTTCCAACAAGGAACAACATCTCCATGTTCCAACAAGGAACAAACTTCATCTTCACCTGCAACTAACAACGCTATAAGAGGGGCTGAGCAAAGCGGTAACATAGCCAAACAACAGTTTGCTAGGAAAGGTGTCAAAGGTTAGAGGTTCATGGCATTTTGGGAGGCTGTCAAGCAAATGGTAGGCATCGTAGCATAGGCATAGCAAAAGAGCGAGCATCTAGCAAGCAAAGATAGAAGTGATTTCGAGGGTATGGTCATCTTGCTTGAAATCCCGCAAGGAAGAAGAACGATTCCATGAAGAAGACAAACGGACATAGTCGAACGAATCCTCACAACTCCGGAACGAAACCGAAGCTAACGGGAGAAGCAACCCGGAAAGAAACAAACAACATAGTAAACAACCATCACATGGCATGAAGCACAATCAAGTATGATGCATGTCCGATTTAATGAGGCATGGCATGGCAAAGTGCAACAAACAATACTACAAGTTAAGTGGAGCTCAATATGCAACGAGTTGCATATTGACGGAACACCACATCAATTATTTAGTTCTCTCTTGGTTATGAACACAATAATATTAAATGTTGTTAAGCATGGCAAGAGGTGAAGCAAAAGTAAACTAACTATTTAGGCAAGATTAAATGAGGCCGGAAACACAAACAACACTTCCGGAAAATCCCCATGTTATTTAGCAATTTAATGCAACAACAATTTTAAACATTTTAATTGTTGTTATCATGATGCGGATGACATATACAAGTTATATGCAATTTTTTTGAAAACGTTAACATGAGCATGATACGAGGCATTTGTCGCCATGGCGGAACGAAAAGGGTGCCACGACGGCGAAAAAAAAATGGTGCCACGGCAACATATCCGAAAATGATGCCACGGCAACATATCCGAAAATGATGCCACGGCAACACATCGGTTCCGGTAGCTCACAGAGATACCGGTGCAAAAGAGCAAGTGTGCGGAAGCAAAGGATGGTGGGGTGATCCCGGTTACCGGGTTCCCACGGGACGGTGGCATGGCAATAGAGGAACGTGCAAAGACAATTCGGTCACGGTGCAAAACTCAAGCATCTCATACATGCAAGGGCATCTCATCGCGGTCGTCTCGGGTTATACCTTCGAAGCGTGCGTTTTCGGAGCGGTTCGGGTTCGGCGAAGGAAGTAGACGTTCTCGTAGCGGTCGTAGAGGAAGTAGTTGTTCACATGGCGACGGTAGTTGTACATGTTTTCGTAGATGTTCAGGTCGACGGTAGAGGTTCACGGACGTCGTGGAAGTAGTCATTCACGGCAACGGTAGAGGTTCACGGGTCGTAGACGTTCGGGTAGAGGTACTTGGTGCATCGTCGGGGTACTTGTTGGTCCTATCTTGGCGTCCGTAGATGTACACGCAATCGTAGTGGTACTTGGCAGTTCCGTGTAGTCGAACTTGACGATCCAGGTATGGGTCTCGGCGGTCTTGACGAATCCAAGGACAGAACCATTGCGAGGTTCAGCAGCTCCCCCACATCCATGATGAAAAACGAAGCTCGGGCAGGGAGTCGGAGCAGCAAGCAGGGGCTCGCTGGGCCTCGGCGCCGGTGCAGGGGGCTTGACGCAGCGGACGTGGCTCCGGCGGAGCTGCTCGTTGGCGGCGGCTGGAAACAGAGGTAGGGCCTCGGAGCAGGCGCGTGAGGACGGATGGCGACGCGAGGCAGCGGCCTCCTGGTGGTCACCAACAGCAGCGAGGCACGGCAGCCGGCGCGAAAGTGGAGAGGCGGGGCCGAGGAGCCTGGCAGGAGAGGAGGAGGGCGCGACGGGGATGGCTGCGGGGTGGAGGAGGCGCTCGGGAGATGGGGATCGGGCGCGGCGTCGGCGAGAGGTGCAGCAGCAGAATGCTGCTGCTGCGGCCAGGCGTCTGGCACGCAGTGCGCGAGGAGAAGCAGTGTCGAGGCAGGCGACGGGATCGCGGGCTCTTGGCGTGTGAGTGGCGGCGGTGTGGGAGGACGAGAGGAGATGGGATCGGGCACGAGAGGGAGAGGTGGATCGAGGGGGAAGATAGGGATCGAGGGCGAGGTGGCGGCGGCCAGAGGGAGAGATCGAGAGGGAGAGATGGGATCGGGGGATCGAGCCGAGGTGCTTCCTGGCGGCGCAAGCGAGGGGAACGAGGAGGAGGATAGAGCGCTCGGGCTAGGGTTAGAGCTGGTTAGGTGGGCTGGTGCCTTAGAGGTTAGACAGGCCCAAGTGGCCGGCTGGGCTTCTCTTCTCTCTCTCCTATTCTTTTTCCATTTACAAACAAAACAGAAAAAGAGAAAGAAGAGAAAGAGAAGGTAGGGGTGGAATCTGGGCATGGGGATAATTTTCACGGACTCGCAAAAATGAGCTTGAACCAGGAAAAATAGAAGTGGGCGTGACCGAAAGTTTAAATTCAAACTCATTTGATTTAAATTCAAATGATTTGAATAGGAAGTGAGGTTTGGGAAGGTCCCAAAATGTTCGGATTTTTGGTGGAGCTCCGGAAAATGACGAAATAATTTATGGGCAAGTTGGAGACCAAACTTGAAGCAGGAAAGGAACGAAATTATTTTGCAAGTGTGTTTATGGGTGATTCCGAATTAGTGGAATATTTAATATAGCTCCCTAACAATAGTAGGAGACTTTGAATATGTTTTAAAGAGAAATCACCATGTGAATATCCCTCGATTTAAATGGACCGAAGATCTATACGGTTTATTTATATGAGTTTTAAATAGGGTTGGATGATGACATGATGCAATGCAAATGATGCAAGAGATGAAAAGCCTGACATGAACAAAAATGCAAATCAAAAACAAAAACCCAACCACAGAAGAAATAACATATCACATCTCCAGAAAAGGCAAGAGTTGGAGTTACGAATATGGAAAGTTGTATCCGGGGTGTTACAATATCGCCTGAGTTTATCCAAGTGCTCGAGAATCTTCGGCGGCAATCTGATCGAGCACATGGCATAGATCGCGAGTGACGTAATCATCGAGTTAACCAGCGTAAGTTTTGAGCCCAGATCGAGAAGAGTAGCTGCAGTGGAGAGTTTCCGTTCCAGCGATGCCACCAGCAGCATGAGATCGGTCACCATTGGCCGGGTGTTCCCCATGGGTAATCCCAGGTATGTGAAAGGCATAGAACCGATTGCAGAGCCAAAGACTTGTGCCAATCTAGGAGTCGCAGGCGCATCAGTATTGACAGTGATCAGAGTGGATTTTTGAAAGTTTATGTGCAGACCCACCGACGCCGCATAGTCCTGAAGAATGACCTTGATGGTTTCTGCTTGAGATTGATCCGCGGGCATCACTAGGATCGTGTCATCGGCGTATTGAATGACGGGGTAATCGTCATCTGGGACAGGGATCGGAAGTTGCAGCGCGCCCGCTCTGTACGCATCGTTAATGGCTGCCTGTAAAAGATCGGCCGCAAGCAGAAATATGAGCGGGGACAGCCGGGTCGCCTTGGCACACCCCACGCAGGCAGAAGAAATTTTTGCCCGGGGTCCCATTGAGGAGGACGGAGGATTTGCCAGTTGAAATTAGATTGTTCATCCACCCAAGCCATTTATCACCAAATCCCATGCATTCCATGATCTCCATCATCGGGGCGTGCTTGATCGTGTCGAAGGCCTTGGCAAAGTCTAATTTAAGAATGGCAATCACCCGCCCAGACGCTTGGCATTGGTGTATAAACTCAAAAGCCCATGCTAGACAGTCCTGGATCGACCTCCCGCGCAGGAAACCATACTGGTTTCTGTGTATGATCTTATGAATTACTTTCTATAGGCGGTTAGCGAGAAGCTTCATCAACAGTTTCAGGCAGCAGTTCAGCAGGGTTATGGGGCGATAATCATTGGCAGATTCTAGGGACTGGGTTTTGGGGATGAGAGTGATAAACCCAGTATTCAAACTTTCGAGGTCAATATTACCTGCATGAAAATTAAAACAGAACCGGTAAAAGTCCTCTTTGACGATGTGCCAGCACGATTTAATGAAGCTACCACTGAAGCCATCCGGTCCAGGAGCTCGGTCGGAAGGCAGCTCCTTGACCACTTGATCAATTTCACTGCGAGTGAAGGGGCCAACAGGGCAGGGGTTTTCATGATATAATCTGGCTAGTTCAGCTAGAAAGCTAGCTTTCCCTTGTAATTGAGCATCTCCATATATATGCTGTGATCAAATTCCAGTGTATCTTGACAATTTTATCATAAACTAGCATTCTAAGGAAATAAATTCCCTTTTCCACATGATCTACTTCAAATCTTTCTTTGTTAACACCCATTAAGATCCCTCCAGCCATCTCTCTAGGTGGATTCCAGCACCATTCAAAATCCCTACCACCACACAAGTTGTGCAATTCATTTTTAGAAAACTTTTGTTTGATGGTTTCAGAAATCCCAATAAAGTCCAATCTGTGGTCATTGATCATTTCTCTCACATATCTGTTTTTATGGTCTTGACCGAATCCTCTCACATTCCAGAATACCTGTCTAATTTTTAACCAGGTCTTAAATCTATAATATAGTCAGGGTATAGTGAAAACTATATTTATAGAAGCAAATTTCAGGCTCCCTTCTTTTTCCTTTTTCTTTTTAAAATCCCAATCCCAACAGTGTGCTTCACACAACTTAATGCTGTTGAGCAGTTTTTATCACCTTTTCTTCCTAAGGAAATAGCCCTCAGTTTCATATATTGTTGTTCCTCCATCTCAGCATAAGAGTTCTCCATATCTGAACATAACTCCTCAATCCTGACATCTCTAGTGTCAATGCGCACTGTTGTGTCATGAGGTTTGTTTGCCATTTTATCATTGCCCCTCATCCCTCTCTTTTCTAGCAGCTACATCCTGAAAGTACATCTCTCTTCTAGCTATCTCCATTTTCCTTATGGTCTCTAAGTTTTTATCAATCATATCCATAGAACATCCCAAATCAATCCCAACTAGAGAACTAACATGAAGTAAAGAAGGATTAGCAGAAAAAGACCAGGATCGTTACCATAATTGACTCTTTCTTCTGCCCTTATTTTGGCCATCTCCTCCACTTTCTGGTCCTCTTTTCCTCTATTTCTAAGGCTTCTTTTCAATTCAAATTCCTCATCATCTTCACTCTTGTCCAGCTCCCCAATCCCATGTATCTCAGCCATCTTTTCTCCAAAGGTTCCTATTGATTCCTGACTAGCATTGTAATCAATGTTCATTATACTTCCCAGATTCAGTATCCTCTTTCTTTTCTATGTTTTCTTTCTCAAAATTTTCAACCTCAAGATTAGCTAGCTCTACTTCATATTGCTCTCTATTAACTGCATCCTGTTCCAGCTTCTAAATCTCTTTTTGTTGTTGTTCAATTAGCCCCTCTTGCTTTTTCTGTGTCAGCTCCAGCTCATTTATTCTTTTCCCAGCTTTATTCCATGATGCATTATGTCTTGATTTATCTTCCTCTAAATCCTCTATCTTTCTAAACATGATATCAATTTCTTTCTGCATTTTCCTCTTTCTGCAGTCATTTCTTTGCACAAATGCCCCATAGTCTCTTCTAGTGAAATCTTCATCATGTTATTCTTCTTATCTATTTCCTTAATTTGTCACAGAGATCAGTTGCCCAACTCCATTCCCTTTCTATCTTTTCCATCCATATTGCTCTTCTTTCTTTTTTCCTCCTCTTCATCTCTGTCAGCCATCTCACTGATAGCATCACTTTTCCTTTTCTCTTCCTTATATCATCCCATCTCAGCTACTTTTTCCAATTCAGTTCCAATTCTGAACATAAGTAGATCAGGGGATGTGATTTCTACATGCAAGGGGATTTTTCCTGCATCCCTGATTCCACATTTCACTTTCACTTTTTCTTCATTGATAGTATCCATATCCACTTCCAAAACAGGTCCTATAGCAATAGCAACCTCACATGTGCCAAAAAAGTGTCTAAAGTAATCAGACACTTTTTCAAATTTCACCCATGTAGTGCGCGTTTTCTCAATGGCTTGATGATCAAGAGAGCAAGCTTGCACTTTGATCACAATTCCAATTCCCAGCAAGTTGAAGTCATTAAGCTTTGTATGCTCCACAAGGTTTGCTTTGTTAGGAAACCTCATCATATAGCAATTCTTCCCATACTCCTTCACTCTCCACTGCCACCCCCAGTCAAACATATCACTAAGGGCCTGGACCAATTCTGTCACATTTATCTGGCCAGCTCTGATAATGACCACTCCCAATGGGTTCATATGTTCAGCAATCAGTACATCTTTGTAGCTCTAGACCAGCAAGACTCCCAAACCTTTAGCAGCATAGATAACATATTTTGGGACAGTCTTCATTTTCTTCAACATATTGCACTCTCCAGTAATATGATTATCTTTCCTGCAGATTAAGCAGTGTCCCACTCTACAATCTCTAGTTGAGTGCCTGGGATCTTTGCACTTTCCACACACCTGCTTGTTAAACCTATCTATCCTATTTCTGTCCTCACCGGCATTCTGTTGCCAAGGCCCAATACCAACCTGCTTTCTCATACCACTATTTATGCTAATCTTAGCTCCCTTATCTCATTTTTGTATTATTCTCCCAATATTAGGCTGCCCTTTCTCTGATTCCTTACCACCAATCACCTCTGCATGACGAAGGCTAACTTCTCATGCTGATACTCCTCCACTGTTCATCCCTTGAACCAACTGAGAAAGTAAAGCACTCAACAATTGTTGTTGTTGATTGGGATTTATGTTTCCTCCCCCTCCAATCTCATTGCCCTCTTCTTTTCCTGTCTGCTCCCTCGAATCCTTATTGACCTCATCAATTGGCCTCCAGAATCTATCTGCCCAACCTTAGCTTGCCAGATCTGTGTCCCATTAGATGCATCACCCGTAGAATCAACAATAGCACCAACCCCTCTTCCTATGCCATTGCCAAATCCAGCACGCCCTCTTCCTCTACCAGAGATGTTACTAAAGCTCTCAGAGAAGGGAGGTCTGCTTCTGTCTCCCCCTGAGATTTGTCCATTTTTTCTAACATCAAAACCACCTACACCTCCCCCTCTATTGAATCTCCCACCTCCAAAACCTCTCCTGAAGTTGCCAGCCATTGTTGCACCCTCAAGTGGACCCATGGGAGGGGGAAACCCTAAGTGTAGGTCACTTCTGGTCTGTTCCTCAGATTCCTGCCTTCCTATAGTCTCCCACTCCCTCCCACTTGGGTGGGCCAAACTTTTTCCTAGGCTTTCGGCATCCCACGAGCCCAGCCTAATATAAAGATCAATGTTAATATCTCCACCCACTTGGCCCCCAAACATGATTGGAGATCACCTCCTTTTTTTATCCCTAGCCGAGTTCTTTGAATCTCCACTAGAATCTAAATTAGTTTCAATTGGAGTTTCATTCATCATCAATTCCCCAAAATCTTCTGCTTCTTCATCATACCAAAGAGTAATTGGCTGGAAATTACCATGCCTCATATGCTCCTGTACTATCTTAGCATCAATCCCTTTCGTATTAGTCTTACCATTAATCATTAAGCTTTTTTCCTCATTACAGTTTGCCTCTTTGTCCCCCAATTCCATCCCCCTATCCTCATCATTTTGAGGCTGGGAAGCTTTTTTGAGCCTAGATTTCTTCTTCCTTTTTTTATCAAGCTTAGAATGCCCGTCACTATTAACATCATCTACGTCTATTGACGTAGGAGATACCAAATATTTATCTGCATATGTACCTGACTAAGTGGAAGAAGTTATCCTCTCCCACTCCTCGCCGGAGCCTTCCCGGCCAACAGCCAAAAGCGGCTATCGACCGGCGAGACCCCTACTGGGAGCGGGAGAGAGCTTGGAGGCACGGCGAACGGCGAGGTAGTGACATGATCTCCCTTGCCCTCCTCCTCGGCAGCTCCACCTCCTCGTCTTCTTCCTCGATTTCGATCGGTGCCATCAGCGACCCCGGGGCTGGAAGCCCCATCACCACCTCTCTCAGCTGTGCCGGCAGCTGGATCTGGCAGTAGCAGAGTGTCGGGGCGCGCGGGCGGCGCTGGGTGGCGCGCCCGCCGCGGGACACCTATGGGGCCGGGGAGCCCCTTCGTGTGTTCGGTACGAGGGCGGAGGAGGCACAGAGAGCAGATCGAGGCGATGCACGCGGCGATTTTACCCAGCCGGCCGCGATGGTCGCAGAAACCCTCTTGCTGCTTTGTGTTGTATTGGATCTTGCTCAAGAATGCGAGCGAATGGTGGTGTGGTGTATGGAACCACCAATCCCAGCGCTAGAGTTGCCAAGGGTTCAAACCCCCTACGTTGTGCATGGGCCTCCTTTTATAGGGCAAGGGTCACCGACAGTGTCAACGTGGGGTAGAGGGGTAAAATGTAAAAGAGGTGGTAGTTGGAACAGTCAAGGGAACAAGTCAGCTCTGATTAGCTTGAACAAAGGATTCTACCTACTTTTGACAGAGGGGACAAGAGCATTTAATGCCGTCGCCGTCGCCCCAAAAGCTCCCGCCCTTGCGTCTCCGTTTGCCACGGCGATGGATCCACCGCCGTGGAGTGCCACCGCACCCTCAACAAGCCAGACCATCCGCCACGCGCCTCTGGAGAGGGCTGAAGGCGACGCGGGCGATGAGCTGAGTCGGCACGCAGCGTGAGTCGCCCGGCAAGTACCTTGCCGGGTCTTGATCTTGCGGGCCCGGAGCTTGTCGGGCTTGTAGTCTTGTCGCTCCCGGGCCCTCGCCGGGCGCGTATAAGCGCCGAGGCGTGTTTTTGTGATGTGATCTTCTAGTCTCCCGGCGAGCTCCTCTCGCCAGGACTTGCATGAGTGATGTAATCTTGAGCACGAACGGCCTTCCGGCAAGCTCCTCTTGTCGGGCCTTGATCTTCTATCTTGTACACTTTGTTCTTGAATGGCTTGATGTGGAGTGGGAATGATCTCCGGCAAGCATATGGTGGATCCACCGGGGAAGTCTGCGATGCCTGCACAAGTTGGGGTACCGAGGTACCCCTACCATAGTACACCGACAGAGCCCCGGGCTGGGCCATACACGGTGCCGAAGCGCTGTTGGGCCAGGCCCAAAAGCAGCAGGCACACGCGCACACGGCGTGTCGAATCTACTCAGATCTGCCGCCTCCCAGCAACAAAGACGCTGTCGATTGCGGCGTCGTGGGAGACGGGCGGCGATGCGATCTTAAAGCATCCACCCGTGATCGTGGCGCGCAGAGCGGGTCGCTTCACCGTCGCTCGGCTCCACTTTTTCGCCACGCTGCCCTCATGCACGGGGTCGTGGGCGGCGAAGGTGGGAGACCGAGCCGTCACGGGAGGAGAAGGCGAGTCGGCCCCGCTCCTCTGGCCTCCTCGCTTCCTGATTGGTCGAGCGGGGCGGTTGAGTCCCCACCTCGCCCCTTTAAAAGGGGCGGATGGGGAGCACAATGGCCACACTCATCCTCTTCTTCCTTCGTCTTCATCTTCAATTCTTCTTGCCGCCATGGAAAGAGGGAATCCCGGCTCTTCGACGGTGGCGGCGCAGGTCGCTTCTAGGCAGCGCACCACTCCCCATCCTGCTCCCGTGGCGGCGGAGCCGGCTCCGAGAGGGAGAGGGAGGGGGCGTGGCCGAGGCGGCCGGGGGAGAGGCGGTCGTGGCGATGCGCCTCCCCCGTCTCCCCCGGCGTCTCCTGACCACGGTGTGGTCCACACTGGAGATGACCCCTGGGAGTTCTTCATCAAGCTTCGCCGAGCGCCTCGTCGTCGCCTCCGGCTGCCGGCCCCGTTTGCGGACGCGATGGGACCGGATCCACCCGACGTGATGGAGTTGCGCATGAGGGGCTACGGGATCAGCGGCACTCGGGTGAGTGTCGTGTCCCCAGCCCCCGGCGTGATGTTCTTCGACCGAGGGTGGAAGACATTCGCCCGGATCCATAGCTTGACGGCGGGGTTCACCCTCCATTTCAAGTTAATGGATGGTGACCTCCTCGCCGTCAAGGTCTTCGGGGACTATGGAACCCGGGTGCGCTGCTGTGTGGACAGCTCCTCGGATAGCGAAGGCTCCTCCCCGAGCGAGAGTGACGAGGAGGAGAGCGACAGCGGCGACGAGGGGGATGGCGGGCCCGACTAGGCGTCGGACACCGCTGCCTCGCGCGCCACCGGCAACCCCATCTTCTGGGTTGCCGGCCTCCTGAACTCCCCGGGGCCGTCTCCTTGGCGGCTGGCGTAGAGAGGCAGCAGAAGAGGAAGAGGGGGACGGCGGCAAGGCCGTTAAGTCGAGTCTGAGGCGAGGTGCCTCGCCGCGTCCGATGTCCCACCACCCTGCTTCAAGCTCTGCCTCCGACGCCTGCCTCCGCCAAGCTCTGGCCGGCCCCAGGGTGTTCTCTTGGCGTCTTCTGGCGCCATGCCTCTCGGGCATGCGCTCCCCATGCCCGTCACCTTGCGCAGCTCTGGCACGGCGGCGTCACCGCCACGCCTCCTAGGCGCCTTCGCCTTTCCCGACAAGCTCCTCTTGCAGGGCCTCCTTCCCCAGCAGCTTACCTTGCCGGGGCTCTTGACCTACCTCCCGAACTCCCGAACAGAGAAAAGGAGAGGGATCACGGCACCTTATCTTTTTAAATTGTAAGCCCTCGGCATTAGCTGTGTTTAAAACTTGTAATCCTCTCTATCATGTTTTTCATCCTCTATGGACTTGTACTATGCTAGGATGTTTTAATGAAAAGAGGGAAAGCTTGCGGACTAAGTCTTTTACTTGGCTGCGTGCCTTGTGTGTTCTTACGCTATCGGGGAGCTTGCCGGGCTTAACACGCTTGCCGAAGCTGGACAGCCAGCTGGCGGTGTCGCTTCGGCAAGCAACCTTGCCGGGCGATTCTGACGCTTAACTTGTCGAGCAGGCTCGAAAGCAAGATAAGGTGCAGCGGCACACTTGTGTTTGTTGAGCGGACTCGAAACAAACCAAGCACGCAATCGCCCACGACTCGCTCCTCCACGTACGGGTTTTACAAGACACGCTCGTTCAAAGACGCAGTCCCGCATTTCCCGGTCCATAGGAGGATGCATGACGAGGGATGAAAAACTTATCTGATATCGCAGCCCCCAGCAACTCTAGCTTGCCGGAGACGAATCTTAGTGCTCGCAGCCCCCAGCGAGGCTGGCTTGCCGGGGAAGAACCTTGGCACTCGCAGCCCCCAGCGACCCTGGCTTGCCGGGCCCCAGGTGCTGGTGTGATTTTTCGGTTCCTCCTTGTCGCTGCAATTTCAGCCATGAAAACAGCTGAGATAGATCTGCAACAGCTTCATTATCTACATGTATATGTACGTAAGTCTTGATTTTGCAATACGATGCCGCATTTTGCCCTTCGTATGTTTGTACTCTACGCTTTCGGGGAGCTTGCCGGGGCGAACACGCTTGCCGAGCGCGGGACAGCCCGCCGGCGGTGTTGCTTCCGGCAAACAACCTTGCCGGGCCAGTTGCGACGCTTACCTTGCTGAGCAGGCTCGAAAGCAAGATAAGGGTGCAGCAGCACACTTGTGTTTGTTGAGCGGACTCGGAAACAAAACAAGTACGCAACTGGACCACGACTTGGCTCCTCTCGCGCACAAGCCTCTCATACGAAGGACATCTCACGGCAGGGCTTGCCACGTTACACCCTCTACTTTACATCCTTTGTGCGCTTTTACCCTACGCTTCTAGGTAACTTGCCGGTGCTTAACACGCTTGCTGAGTACGGAACATCAGCAGCCCGCTGGCTGGTGTCGCTTCCGGCAAGCAACCTTGCCGTGTCCAGTCGCGACGCACTTAACCTGCTGAGCAGACTCGAAACGAAACAAGGGCGCTGGCTGGTCGCGCTCACTTTTTACTCGCTGAGTGTGTTCAAGCAAAGTAAGGGTGCGGCTATTCACAAGCAGTTCCTCCACGCCAAAGCTTTGCGCACAAAGGACGAACGCACGAGGGATATAACATAAAAAAGCATGGAATTAAAGAGTGCTCTGCACAAAGGCTTGAGCAACTTAGCTTTTCTTTTTCTTGTTTCTTTGCACTTGCTGGTGGAGCTCAATGGCGCGTCCTCGACGGCAGCGCAGCACTCCGGGGAGGTGCGTTTGCCGGAACGAGCACCAGAGCTGTCCTCGCCGGGCTTATAGCGTCCCGAGGAGCTGCGCTTGTCGGAGTGAGCACCAGAGCCGTCCTCGCCGGACTTAGAGCTCGATGGCGCGTCCTCGACGACAGCGTAGCGCTCCAGGGAGATGCGCTTGCCGGAATGGAGGGGAGCGGGAGCGAGCGGCGCGAGGAACAGGACATGCTCGGACTCCTAGTAGCGATAGGAGGAGCAAGGCCCTGCTCCGGTACTTTCGCTTTGCTCGTGCCTGGACAGCAGTCCGGAGCATCCCGTGAGCCTCCGGCTTATTCTTGGCCCAGCAGGCGGATACCACCTCTCGTGGTGTGGCGCTACTGGGTCGCCGTGTCTGGGATGGGCGTGGATCTGCGGAGACCGAGGCGCGCGGTCATCCGTCCTGTCCTCGATTCGTGGCGCCGCGAAAGTGCCTCGCCGGTGTCCACCTTCCGCTGGCGTCTCCTCCGCCCACCGCCGCTCCGGTGGCGGCGGGTGAGACGCAGACGGATCTGCAACCCTTGAAGCCCTCGTCTTGAGGCCATGACGCAGCTTGTCGGCGAAGTTCTTGTGAAGCCGGAGAGGTTGATGAAGAGCGCGCCGCGAACGCTGATCAGTCCGCACAACCTCGACGCCCCTACCGGGCGCGCTAAAGATGTCGGGGCGCGGCGGCGCTGGTGGCGCGCTTCTGGAGGACACCTATGGGGCGAGAGCCCTTCGTGTTTGATGCGAGGGCGGAGGAGGCACAGAGAGCAGATCGAGGCGATGCACGCGGGCGATTTTACCCAGCTTCGGGCCGCGATGGTCGCGTAAAACCCTACTGCTGCTTTGTGTTGTATTGGATCTTGCTCAAGAATGCGAGCGAATGGTGGTGTGGTGTATGGAACCAGCCGAATCCCAGGCGCTAGAGTTGCCAAGGGTTCGAACCCCCTACGTTGTGCATGGGCCTCCTTTTATAGGGCAAGGGGTCACCGACAGGTGTCAACGTAGGGTAGAGGGGTAAAAATGTAAAAGAGGTGGTAGTTGGAAGTCAAGGGGAACAAAGGCAGCTCAAATTAGCAAACAAAGGATTCTACCTACTTTTGACAGAGGGGGACAAGAGCATTTAATGCCCGTCGCTGTCGCCCCAAAAGCTCCCGCCCTTGCGTCTCCGTTTGCCACGGCGATCAATCCACCGCCGTGGAGTGCCACCGCACCCCCTCAGCTGCACAGCCATCCGCCACGCGTCTCTGGAGAGGGCTGAAGGCGACGCGTGGGCAGATGAGCTGGAGTGCGGGCACGCAGCGTAGCTCGCCCGGCAAGTACCTTGCCGGGGTCTTGATCTTGCCGGGCCCGGGAGCTTGTCGGGCTTGTAGTCTTGTCGCTCCCCGGGCCCTCGCCGGGACGCGTATAGCGCCGAGGCGTGTTTTTTGTGATGTGATCTTCTAGTCTCCCCGGCGAGCTCCTCTCGCCAGGGACTTGCATGAGTGATGTAATCTTGAGCCTGGAACGGCCTTCCCGGCAAGCTCCTCTTGTCGGGGCCTTGATCTTCTATCTTGTACACTTTGTTCTTGAATGGCTTGATGTGGAGTGGGAATGATCTCCGGCAAGCATATGGTGGATCCAGCCGCGGGAAGCTGCGACTGCCCGTGCACAAGTTGGGGTACTGAGGTACCCCTACCTTAGTACACCGACACAGAGGGATCTGAAGACCCTCCACTTGTGTGTCTTCTCTGGTATTGGAGACACTGTACTGAGCATTGCCCAAAGCAGTACTCCCATCATCAGATGTCGGTCATAGTTGGGGAAGCATCGTAGGATCTCCTCCTCGTTCAGCCTCCCGTAGACCATGTCGGACGCATCGTTGAGCGCCTTCGCCTTGGGGAACCACCGATCTATCTCCCTTAGCCTCCCCATCATCACCTCATCGCCGTCGGTGAGCGCCGCCATCTGCTGCTCTCGAGTCGTCATCGAACTCTAGAGCACGACGCGACATAGTGGGGAGAGTCGATGTGTGGGAGGGACGCTGGGGATCGAGGAGTCGGGCCGAGTCACTGGATAAAATACTCTCTCTCCCCTCCCCGATCGCCATTGCCCACCTCGATTTGGGCGACGTGCACAGCCCGCCGCGCTGGTGTTGCAACTTCAAAAAATGGCACAGGAACTGCACAATCTGGTCCACTCTGAATCCCTCATCGTCATGCCATCCCCGTACGTCCACCGTTCGATCGGGAGCAGCAAGTGGAGTTGTGCCAGGACGCCCTTGTGTCGCTGAAGGGGACGCCTGTCAAGGAGGAGCAGCTCCGTAGGAGCGAGGAAGCGCTGACGCTGGAGGCCGCCGAGCACAATCTTGATCTTGAGCGGTTGGAGACAAGGGAGCGCCAGGTTACCCAGGACAATGTTGGCGCACGCGAGGCTCAAGTCCAGGAAGAGGTCGACCGCCGCGTGGCGGAGGCTCGCGGAGATCTTGTGAGCAGCTATGACCTGAAGCTGGTTGAAGCCGAGGCTGCAGGCAGGACTGCCGCCCTTAGGTCCAAGATGACTGAAGCGGAGCAGTGCGCGGACATTGTCGCAGCCGCCTTGGTTTCGGCGCAGGCCGAGCTGACCTCCGCCCGCGCTGAGCTGATTCTTCTTCAACAGTGGGTTGATGACACCGAGTCCATTGCGCAATAGAACATAGAGGAAGTGCTTGAACGGCAGGCGCTGGAGCACATGCACGGCCCCATGCTCCAGGAATTCAGGAACAGGGCCAACGCGGCCCTGGGCAATATCTGTGATGAGGACGCATGTCACACCCTGATTTTCATGCCACAACACTTGAGCTAATAAATCATGATAAAGTGTGGTTTGACAAAAACTTTTGCATCAATGGGCTTTTATTTGGAGTTGGTTTTCTATCTGTGTTTTTCAAGTGCTCTTTAAAGTCAACACAACTCCACCTTCTATACTTCATCTCCTTGCCCCAAACTTCTGCCCAATGATCATGCCATGTGTATAGAGCAATATAGTATTTTCTTACAAACATAATTTGGCCAAAAAGTATTTTCAAAAATTAGTTTTTCAAAAAACCCTGAATTGAGGTTTGCACTGCAAGTACTTGATTTGGGGTATCAAAAATATTTCAAAGAGAATATTTGACTCCTATTAGATATAGGATACCCAGAAACTACAAAAATATAATTTTAAAAGTTATTTACCTATTTTATTTCAAGGCTTTTTCTTTAGGCCAGAAATGGTCTTTAATAGGTTAAAATTATTTTTATGCTTCAAAAATATTTGGTAAAACCTAGGGAAACTCAGTGGACATATATTGTCCATATATAAGAGTTTCAACACATGGTCATGTTCAAAATATTGGTTAAATCCCTCAAAAACCCTTTCTGGATATTTCAAGCTTTTGAAATATTTACAAAGGAAATATTCTCCAAAAATTCCATGAAAATTCTAGCATGTCACATATGACATGTTTGATGATCTTGACAAGTATCATGTCATGGAGAGTAGTATAACCCCATGAAATACCCTCAAAACCATTTCTGTCCATTTTGAAGTTTGAGCAACTTTACATTGCCAAACATGTCCAAATGTTCTCAAATCTTGCGAACGTGCTCAAATGGTCTAATCATTCATCTAGACCAAATGGCACAAGTTGGAGAAAATGTTATACTGATCAAAGTGCCCAGAACCCTTCCTGTCCAAAACCAAATTTGAACAACTCTACATTGCCAAGTGTGTACTTTTGATCTGAATTTTTGTGGACATGTTCAAATCCCCAAATTATGACACTACACCAAGTGGTGCATCAAGGAGAATGGTTTTGCATGACTAGATCTTGGAAAACCCATTTCTGTTGATTTCTAGGGTTTACAAAAGTTGCACTGTCAACTTTTCCCAAATGAGCTTAAATTTGGTAGAATACACTATTTCTAAGTGCCATTCCATCCTGTTAATTATCATGGCAAGTGGAATTAATTTTCTTGCCCAAACCAACAACAAACACCTTCTGCCATTTTTCCAAAATCATCATTTTGACCTCTTCCACCAATCTCCATGAGCCCAAGTTTTTACCACAGCTGAACCTGATCACCAGCAACCTCCAGTACCTCCCCCTCTTCCAAAGCTCCATGATTGATGGGGTAAAACCCCATTTTCCCCCTCTGGACAACCACTGTTCACCTCTCTCTCCACCTCCCCTCTCATCTAGTGGCTCTCTAGGGCATCCAATGCCACTCCTACCTTGTTTACTCTCCCTCAAAACCCCCAGACACTATAAGACATGCCCATGGCGCTATTAAAATGCCATGGCAAGCCATGGACGCGCTCTGGAGCACGGTATAGTGCACTCCCGCACTGTAGCTTGCCCATTCCGAGGCACTCGACGACATTGGGCGCCGGGTCCATGTCTCCCGAGGTCACCACGACGTCCACGACACGCTAGCTAGTCGGCCCCCTCCTTCCCCTCTCCCCTTCTCACCCTGCTGAGCTCGCCCGACGCCGCCCAGCTCGGCCAGTGGACGCACGAGCTCGGGGCCCTCCTGGAGCTCGCCCTCCTCCCTCTCTCCTCTCCTCTCGGCCTGGACCACGAGCACGAGCACCCCAGGCATGCACCAGAACACACTTTTGGCCTCTGGCAACGCCACGGGCCGTGGCCGTGCGCCCTGCCTACGGCAACTCCCGGCCGCGCCTGTATAAGGCCACCCACGAGCCTTCTCTTGTCTCCAACTACTCTGTCTCCCTCCCGTGCAACCCCGGACCAACCCACTCCTCCTCCCGTGCCTTCTCCCTCCTCCTCTACCGCCATTGCAGCCTCGGACCCCCGCTCAAATTCGAGCCGCCCCTGCCTCCCTTCCTCCTCTAAACCGGTCTGTGGCACCTCCACGCCACCACGAACCTCCCCAACACCCTAGGACCCCTCCTCCGCAGCCAAAGCGGGCGCCACCACCAAGCCCGCCGCCGCCATTCACTGGACCCGAAGCCCTGCTCAACTCCGAGCATCGATGCTGCTGCAGCACATGGACAGTACGCCTGTCAGCCGAGTCCGCCGGTGTGCCGGGTGCCGTCGGAGGTGGCCCGTCTTTGCCGGGAGAGCGCTGACGCCCACTAGGCCTCCCCCCGCCTCTGCCTGCTTGAGCGGGAGGAAGGCGATGGCCGAGGCTGGCCCCAGCGTCAGCGACCCAAATGGCTGGGGCCCGCCGTTTAAGTGGAGATGGGCCGGGAGAAATACGCCTCCGACGTCACCCCTCCTCTGCCCGCACAGCCGAGCCGCAGGGCCGGCCCACGGACTATCTGTCGCCATGTGCACAGGATAATGTTAAAGCCTTATTCCCTTTTTCTTTTTCCAGTCAAATTCAAAAATCCATAAATAATTCAAATTAACTCCAAATTTGATGATTCAAATTTCTAGTAGTTTCTAAAATCATGTCCTACCACATGATGCTATTGTCACATTTTTACAAAAGCATTTACTTCACAAATATTTATCAAATCCTATTTTTCCTATTTCTGTGATGAACTTTAGAAAATCACAAAGAGCTCAAAATTGATCCAAATGCCATGATTCAAATTCCTAGATGCTTCTAAGTTCATAACTTAGTTTATGAACATTTTTCTTAATACTTTCTGTACCCCACAAAATAATGAGCCATTTCTTCATATTTGTCAACTTTGCCAATTCACAGGAAAATCAGTGACAGTTGGGCGGTGCTGTGATGACCACATGGGGTGGTTTGCCACCGTTACTTCCTCGTTGATACTTGCATTGTGCATGACCCTACCTTCTTATGAGGGTTATGCCGGTGGGAGTAGATAGGATGCTAAAGTAGATGCTACGCAAAAAGGGACGGGTATATGCATGATGAAGAAGACAAAGTATTTCCAAAGGACATTTTGAAAACCCCGTCGGGTGCCACTTATGCCAGAGGGAGATGATGGGATGGGTAACCACTTGATGACGAAGTGGTGTACCGAGGCAAGTGTGTGTTGTTTTCGAAAACGGATTAGATTTAAGATTTATTGACTGTCCCAACCTTAGATGCGCAACCACTCTACCCTTGTATGGGAAAGGGCATTATTGATTACCTAGGCCGATACTAGCTTGGAGCCCGCATTACTAGTGACGGGGGAGAGTTGGTGCTCTCTCTCGGGACGTTCCCGTGCTAGGTAGGGCGGCCATGACTGTTTTGACAGGGCACCGGATGCACCGTTGCATCCCCTCTCGGATGTTATGATCTCGAGTGAGTCTCGTATGATGTTCATCCTGAGGATACAGAACAATGAGTGGACACCTTGTTAGTGTCGTCTAGGGAAAGATAGTGATCGGGTGCTTACCCCGGGTACTTGAGGCACCGCGGGTCGTGGATGACACGAAAGTTCCCCGGATCTTGTGGGTAAAGTGTGCAACCTCTGTAGAGTGTAAAACTATTCGAATAGCCGTGTCCACGGTCAATGACAGTTGGGCGGTGCTGCTTAAACTACATCCAGAGTTTTACAAACCGTGTGTGTGTGTTGATAAAACTACTTGGGTTAAGTCAAGGGACTTGACATGATTGAGTTGGGTTGATGCCTACTCTATTTATGTTGAGATCTGTAACCTGTCCTCGTGGTTACTTGAATTCTCCTGATGCATGTCTTACAAGTTGTTGAACATGTCATTGCACTCAAAACTAGCTTTCTGCAAAAATTTACCTATATCATGCATTTTTGTATCTTGAACCAAAACATGGGTTGCTTGTGAGTACATTAAAAGTACTCATTGGCTTGCCACCGGTTATTTTATTGGCGGACATGAAAGAACAGGATATAATGAAGAGTACCTTGGTACGAACATGCGAGCTAGGGCGCTTCCCGGTCGTAATGCCCGAGGGTTAAGGCAGATGGCATGGGTCCAAGTTGTTATTGAAGATTTCCGCTGCGATGATACACTCAAGGCTTGACCATAATGGTCCTACTTGTGTAAAACGGTATGTATGGATGTAAGACTCTTGTTATTAAGCTTCTGTGTGTTCAGGGAGCATTGATCTCTGGGATCACTGTACACGTGCATTCGGCGATCTTGACTTATGAGTCGGGGTCCCCACAACGCCCCGCATCCTCACGTGACCAACTATGCCGGTCATCTCCGTTTCTTCACTGATGTGGTGACGCGCGTGAAGAACCGCTCCGAGAGAGCTCGCCAACTTGTCGAGGAGAGGAGCCGCAGCCTGCTTGGGCATGCATTTTCCCGCGTCTTCAGCCATCTTCAGAACACTGATCCCCACTTTGACTTCAACGCCGTCATCGCCCCAGTGCCCGAGGCCATCCGGGGCGACCAGGCGCGGTGGGTGGAGGACAACGTGGATGCGCTTGTTAGGGCCTTTGCTTCCGACAATGATGGGGTGGTAGTCGCGGCGGATGGTGGCGATGTGGTCAATGGTGGTGACGGTGGCGCCAATGATGGTGATGGTGATGCCAGTGACAATGACAGCGGCGCCAGCTATGCTTCTGGAGGCGACCTGGAGGATGCGGTGAGCAATATGTCTGACTGATCTCGTGTTTCTCCGTTGTTTTATCCTGCATACAAAAGCTCGGGCGCGGCCCCAAAGGTTGTAAGAGCATTTTGGGAGGGGAAGCCCCTCATGTAAAAAGATTGCCGCTCGTATGCTTGTAGGCACGATACTAAACATGTGCCTCCATGATCCTACGGGCCCTGGGGCGAGCTTGTTGCTGTAGTTTACCTTTAGCCGGGACGGGTCCCGAACCAACTTGTGAGGTCGTGAGCTCCCGAGGATCTCCTGAAGGGCCTGCCGGCTCGGTCAAGTGGGCCTCGCGAGAGCAAGTGCCGGCTGTAGTATGGCATGCGCACCACGTATATGCGCTTTGCCCAGCCCCGCCTGTGAGGGGCTCGCGAGGGGGAGGCATCCGGTGCGAACTCCAAATTGGGTAGAAACCAGAACACAATAAATCACACGAGCGAGAAAAGACACCCCCCCGCACACACAAATGTAAATTCAAGTTCAACTTAAATCCGAAGCAAAGAAGCTCGATCACAAAAAGCGAGGCAAACAAGCAAAAGGCCGCGTCCGACGCCTAGTCTAGTCTTCGACATCTTCTCACCAGCGCGGAACTAAGTGCTGCCACTGGGCGTGGGAGGGAGCCCCCGAGGCCCAAGGGCGGCTCTCCAGTGACTCCGGGGCATGTACAACCCCACTCATTATTACGTGAGAGTGTCACGGGCGGTGAGCTTCACAGGCACTGGGCCTTCTTCATAGGCACCGGGCCTTGCTTCATATCCCCAAACGAGGACCTTCGACCACCATTGACGGTGGCCGGAGACCAAGGACGATGCCAATGGGGCAAAGGGGACGCCAGCGGCGCCCTCGGCGACCACGGGTCCTCTGCTGAGGGTAGGCTTTGCAGCACCTCCCCGACAGAGGGCCTACCTCCAGGGGACGCCTTGCTACATGCGCCGTGGAGAGGGACCTGGCCCCCAGCCCCTCTCCTGCAGCCCCCAGTGCACTCCTCCTGGCGGAAGGGAGGCTGCCGAGCTGGGGCAGCCGTCCGCTGGTGTGACCTAAACCTCCTGCGACCCATGGTTAGCATAAGCTTGCTCCCGAGGAATTAGCGGTCCCCGGTAGCTGCTCCTGCCAGCGCGATTGGTGAGGCTTCCTTGGGGCTCCTGAAAAGGCTCGGCTTCTGGCGTCTCTTCCTTCCAGCCTGACCCGAGGAACAATCTAGGTTCGTCTTCCAGCACGTACTCCCGATCCACCATGTGGGGCACGTAAGCCTCCGAGGCTGCTGCCTCGAAGACCTTGCCGTAGTGCCCCATACTCCATGTGGCCTGGCCCAATGCACCGTTTTGAGGATGGTGGGGCAGCGACCCGCCCGGGCCGTAGGCGGCGATGCGCATGCCCTCGTTCATCAGAAGTGGTGCTGGTACAGCCTGACGTCCGACGCCGATGGTTGAGCTGGTGTCGACGATGCCTTGGGGTGTGCCTAAGCACGCGCGGGCACGGAGAGGCCCGTCGCGTGATCCGATCGGGGCCCGGGGTGGTAGCTGGAAGCAGAAGGGCGGTGCCCCCGAGGCCGCGGCATCCAGGAGCTCGGCAACGCGCTCCAGCAGTGCGTCCCGGCCGCTCTCCGTCAACCTGCACAGCACCTCCCGAGCCATGGTGAGTGCGGCCCTCATGTTTGCTTGCTCCCGTCGAGTGTGCGGCACCATGGCCGTGGCGTGACTTGAGGCCCTTGCAGCTGCCCGCACCTGCCGCAGAGTAAGGGCGGGTGGCGCGAGACCGCGCCGCCCTCGCCCCGCAGCGTTCTGTGGTGCGCACTGTAGGATCGGAAGTATGTCTAGAGGGGGGGTGATTAGACTACTTGACAACTTAAAAATTTTGCCTTTTGATTGGAGTAGTTTCTTAGCAGGTTCACAATGATAACCAAGTCAAGTAACACCCTACACATGCAATTCTAGAGTTGTGGCAGCGGAAAGTAAATTGCATGTATAGTAAATGAGAGGAGGAGAAGAGCAAACGCAATGGAGACACGGAGAATTTTTTCTCGTGGTTCCGATAGGTGGTGCTATCGTCAATCCACGCTGATGGAGACTTCAACCCACGGAGGGTAACGGCTGCATGAGTCCACGGAGGGTTCCACCCACGAAGGGTCCACGAAGAAGCAACCTTGTCTATGCCATCATGGCTTACGCCCACGGAGGACTAGCCTTACTCGGGGTAGATCTTCACGAAGTAGGCGATCTCCTTGCCCTTACAAACTCCTTGGTTCAACTCCACATCATGACGGAGGCTCCCAAGCGACACCTAACCAATCTAGGAGGCACCACCTCCAAAAGGTAATAGATGGGGTTGGTGATGATGAACTCCTTGCTCTTGTGCTTCAAATGATAATCTCCCCAACACTCAACTCTCCTCACTGATTTGGCTGTGGTGGAGGAAGGGATTGAGTGGAAAGCAACTTGGAAAGACTAGAAATCAAGTTTCATATGGTGGGAGTGGAGCAACTTGATCTCAACACAAGGGTAGGTAGTTTTCTTCTCGTAAATGTAAGGTAGGAGTGGTAGTTCTTTCGATGGCTCTCTCCACGAATGAAGAGGAGGTGGAGGGTATTTATAGCCTCCACACAAAATCCAACTGCTATACACATTTGACCAATCTCGGTCGGACCGAAGTTGACAACTCGGTGAGACCGAAAGTTCAAATCTTGTGAACGTTGGGATTTTCGTGGGACCGAAAATACAATCTCGGTTAGACCGATTCTTCCAAAGTCTAGGGTTTGCCAATCTCGGTGGGACCGACTTTCTCATCTCGGTGACACCGATTTGAGTACGTATGTTCTGTAAGCTTGGCAACACCAATTTCGAATGACCGAGTTTGGAATCGGAAAATCCGAGATTCTAGGGTTTTGGCTATATGGTGAGGTGGTTCATCTCGGTGATCGAGTTTGGAATCGGTGGGACCGAGATTACTTATGAGTTTATGTTGGAATGAAAGATTGCTGATTGTTTGAGAGATAAATCACTAAGCACTTTAGAGCAACCAGGTCATCATCATAACCTCATCCCTTTTAATAGTATTGGCTTTCCTATGGACTCAATGTGATCTTGGATCACTAAACCAAAAATGGAGTCTTGAGCTTTTGCCAATGTTTTCCTTAGCATTTTGAGGGTCCACATCATCACCATTGCCATTCCCATATCAATGAACTTTCTGAAATATACTCAAGAAATGATTAGTTCAATGATATATATGTTGTTATTAATTACCAAAACCACCCGGGATTAGTTGCACTTTCAATCTCCCCTTTTGGTAATTGATGACAACATATAGATCAAAGCTTCGACAAATGATATAATCAATGAATAACTTCGTCGCTTTGAGAAGTATGTGATAAGCAAGAGCTCCCCTAAATTTGTGCATTATTTAAGATTTGCGCTTGAATGCAAATGCACAATCGATTAGGATCATGGGTTACTCTTCCATGTCACATACATCTTGGTGGAGCGCACAAAATGATAAGAACGAATAGCATGCACCCGATCACCAAGACATGAGTAAATGATCATACAAGATATGAATGGAATATGATAAGCATCAAGCACACATTAAGCACGGTATGATCAAGCACTCATCAAGATAGAGCAAACGTAGCAAGCGTAGTATCAAACACACGGAGTATCTCAAAAGAACTCAAAAGTAAGTATCTCAAGGAAAACCGCAAACGAAAGAGCAAAAACGAGCACTCTCTCTCTCGAAGCCCTATGATCTATACAATTTCTCCCCCTTTGGCAACAAGTTACCAAAAAGTTCGAAAGGTATAGAGCTAATCGTCACTCGGGACTCTGCTGGCGGCTCCCGTCTGCGTCGATGGAGTGGAGATGGCTGCATCTGCAAAGCTTCGCTGAAGTCTGTGGAGCTGGAGGAGTGGATACCGGAGCTGGTGCCGAACCGATGGAGCTGTAGGAGGTGCTGATGTGGTAGCCACAGGATCGACGACAATCGAATAGCAAATGATCTGGGTTTTGGGCACCTTTGCAGCAGGCTGCTCATAGTCATCTGGACCATGTCACCTTCCATCTCCTTCATAAGTTCTGCCTTCTCCTCTTAGCTTCCTCGATATCGCATCAAGCTTGTTGACGGTGACCTGCACTTCATTTAGCTTGACGCCCGAGCATGGAACTTATCCTCAACGATCCTCTCAAGGCTCTCCCGAGATTGCACTATGCTGGCCAGCGTAGCTCAATTCTCTGAGTGGCTTCAAGAAGTTGTTCGCAACACTCTTGGGCTTTGTTCTGCTTCCTTCTCGGCTTTAGCTTGTTTAGCAGCTTCAGACTTAGCATGTCCTTCCACAGACGTGGGAGCATTCTCGACCATCACAATCTCGTTGTCCTCATGTTCAGGCTGCGGTGGCAAGTGGGGTCTATCCAATGTAGGTGTCCGTGCCAAACTTGGCATTAATGAGCATCTGAATATGCGAGCAAACCCACACGACCTCTTACGGTCGTCACCATGTCCTCTTGATAGTCTCAACTATCGTGTCCATCACCTTAAAAGGTGTCTTCGGTCTAGAATGTGCAGCATGTTGATAGAGTACCCTCTTATCATGCGGTGGTCCCCGACTTAGGCATCAATGTATGCCTCGTAATGGTATTGGTGGTTGGGAGACCTGCTCAAGGTAGTAGACTGATCCAAGCTTCCAAATCTCTACGCCCTTCTCATCAACCTCATTATACATGTTCTTCATTGACTCGTGGTTTTCTTCGAATGCCATACACATCAATGTCATCTTCCTTGAAACAGGTGCATTCAGCAATGCTCTCCATTCCTCAATCAGACTGAAATCTACGCCTACATCATCCATACAATCCTGCCATCTGGATAGAAGTGTGCGGTGGCATAGAATTGCATGATCATCTCATCGCTCCAGCGGTCAACTTCGACCAACGAAATCTGCAATCCCACAAGCAAAGTGAAGTTCTCATGCACATGTGGGAAATAGTCTCTGTGTTTTCACTTCGATGTATTTCCAATCAACATATCTTGTGTCAAGAATAATTGGCTTCTTGTCCATGAGCACCGCCTCATAAAAGTCTTGTTGCTCTTTAGTGTGGAATCTTGGGTCAATCGCTGTTCTTCTCCTGCTGGCATATGGATCTGTTTGCCTCCATAGCTCGAGTCCTTTGTCCTTTCTCTCCTTCATGTTTTCAGCTCGAGGATGAGCTTCATTATGAACTGGCAGTTTCGTCTTAGCTTGAGCAGAACATGAGCATCATCATCGATTCTGCAGTGGCACATTGTCCTTTTTCTTTTCAAGCCGGAATATTTCTCACAGTCTTTTCGGGCTTAGCAGCTGGTTTGGCTTGGGCTGCCTTTGCTGGAGCTGAAGCCTTAGTTTTAGGAGGTGCTCCTGCCCTGATGGCATCACCCATCAACTTCTGCTTCTGAGGTGGCTGAGGTGCTTCCTCATCAGAATCATCATCATCAGCAGCAGTCTCTTCATGAACTTTCCTCTTCCTCTTGGAAGTCTTCTTAACCTTGCTTTGGAGGTTTCTTCCATCTTGAGCTTCGGCAACAAAGGATTTCTTGACCTTGGTTGTGCCTTTCTTTGAATCTTTTCCTTGATAGCTCTTTGCAACCACTTGCCTTTTAGGCTTAGAGGTTATTTCCTCTTCAGCAATGAAATCTGAATCTTCCTCATCTGAGTTTCTCTTCCTCCACGCCTCTGGCGCAGCAGCAGTCCACTTGGAGTGCTTCTCTCTCCATCATCTGAAAAACTGCTTGCTTCGGACTTGTAGCTGCCTCGGAATCTCAACGGCATCTCGGACCTGTTCGATTGTCACTTCCTTCGACGTGTCGACAACCTCGTGAATAGAGTGGGTATGGGCGAGAATAGAAGAGTTATCACAAACTGCAGAAGATTTTGCAAAAGAATGAGTTCAAACTTTAGTTTTAGGTTTTCACAGAATACATGTCGGTCTGACCGAAGTCTATTAATTCGTGAAACCAAATGTCTAAACAGACCACATACACCACTTTCGGTTGGACCGAAATGGGTTTCGATCTAGCCGAGACAGTTAGGGTTTCACTAAATTTTCACTTGGTCTTACCGATTTGTACAACTCGGTTTCACCGAAAAGTGCAAGTCAATGGCCAGAGGCCAAATCGGTCATCCGAAAATGCAGAATCGGTCACACCGAGATGTGTTCGCGGAAACCTAACCCTAAAATTTTCACTCGAAATTTGTCCTATGATCTAAACAGCTGGATAGGGAAATCTCAAACTTGGCAAGAATCATGGCAATGCCTATCGTGCATAGAATCAGCGATTGGAACACGAGAGGGATGAAGCTCACCCAATGCGGTGGAGCTTCACTACGGCGGCAACGGTGCGGTGCGAAGGACCGTTGACGGCGATGGAGACCCGCGGCGAGGGCGCACAGGCGACGGCGGAGACGATCCGTAGACCAAGGCGACGGCAGCGAAGAGTTTTGAGGGCGAAGCGTTTGAAGAGGTAATCAACGCGCTCTGTCCTCGAGTATATATACTCTTCGGCTGTCGGTGGGACCGAGTTTGAAAACTCGGTGGGACCGAGATGGTTAATCTGCGTGCAGTTACACACTTCGTCACGCCGAAAATTGAAACTCGGTTTCACCGAGGTGAAAACCTAGATCAATCCAAGTGATTTCGGTCTGTCCGATTTGATATATCAGTTTGACCGAAAGTACTTAGAAGGTTTTGGTAGTTAGGCTTTTGACGGATCGGTGGCTCCGAGTGCTCCTCACTCGGTGCGTCCAAAAAGTCTTGTTCAAAGTTTGTGATATAAGCATGAATAGAGTTTGAGACAAGAAAGCATAGATAGCTAGGGGAAAAACTTAGGCATTCTTGTCCATCCATTTGGTCAAAAAGAAAGAAAACCATAAAGACCAAAGCAACAAATGGATGTCCTCGAATGGATAAAATCATGCATCCAACATGCTCACACAATAAGATAGCAAATGAAATATGTGTCAAACATGCACAAACAAAACACTAACAACCAGCACACAATTTGGCGATGACTAGGTCATCTATATATGAGTATATTGACTTAGGAGTCAAATGAGAACATTTGATCATAGGTCATACTCATCGTTTAAGCACAAGTGGGGTTACCACTTTTCCATAAAGCATTAATGTGTTCACATCATTAGGAGATGTTTTAGCTCATTTCTTTAGAGCAAAGCTCCCCTTGATGTGAGAACCCCTTTAAAGGGTCAAACTAACCTTGGGTTGTCGTTGAAGACTTCATGTAGATGTTGAAGATGTGGATGCTCAATGTTGATGAAGATCATCAAGAGTTGAGAGCAATCCTTTGGATCCGGCACTTTCAATACCTACATGGGTTAGTCCCACAAGGAACAAACAAGAGTATCCATGGACATAGATTGAAGTACACAAAGATGATGTCCATGAAAGCAATGATTACCTTGTCCCTTGACTTACCAACATGAGGGTTTGTGACTCCATGAACTAGTGCAAGATGTGGAGGTTGATTGCACAAGTCCTTGCCAAAATGAATATGAGTGAAGTGTATTGGAGTCACCCTCAAGAACTCTCTAGTTCTTCTTCTTCGGAATCCACATCATCTTGATGGGAATCCTTGGGGTAGTAGTTGAGCTCGTTGAAGTAGAACTTGAAGTTGCCTTGGGAACCCACTTGACCATGGCCTTGGGTGCTTCAATGAATGTATCAATCTCCTCTTGAAGCTTGTCCTTGCCTTTTAGCTTGTGGTCTTGTGGTGGAAGGTCATCTTGAGCTTGTTCCTCATTGGAAGAAGTAGGATCATACTTCTCCTCTTGAGAGACGAACTTTGGAGTGGGATATTGACCTTCTTCCCATTCAACACCCTCGGCGTTGAACTTTCGCTCAAAACCAATTCCTTGATTCTTCCTGTGTCTTCCTTGTTTGCGAACAATTTCCTCAAAGCTCTTGCTTCCGCAAGACTCTTGTAGACACCTTTCTCTATAATCCCTTTCAATAGACTATTTTCTTGCTCAAGTGAAACTTGGCTTGAAACATTGTTGGTGGAATCAAGAGAATTACTAGAAGTAACAACATTTGATTTAACATGATTATTGTTACTACTAGATGAAGAATTTTTCTTATGCTTGTCATGCTTAATTTTGATAGGTGGCAAGAAATTAGACAAGAGAAGTCGTTTGGCAAGATATGAAGAACTCTTCTTTCAAGATCGTCATTGATAGCTTTTAGAAACTCATGCTCTTGCTCTAGATTGAGCTTCTCGGCGTAGCTTCTCATGAGATCTTAGGAGCTCTCTATGATCTTCTTGAGTTGTTTCATGAGCTAACTTAAGAGTGTTTAGTTCTTTAGTTAGACGCTCAATCTCCTTCATAGCATTGTCATTCGACTCATCTCGACTATAAAGACTACTAGCATGTTCATCATTACTAAGCTCACTAGATTTATCATGTAAAAGCTCATCTTCACCAAGCAAGTCATCCTCATCACTATTAAAGTCAATAAACTCAGGATGTGATACCTTGGGGCCTTTTGCCATGAAGCATCTTCCAATTCCCTCATTTGGTGAATCAAATATGTCATAGGAGTTGGAGTTGGAGGATACGAGAGCAAGACCGCAACACCTTCATCTTGATCAGATTCGAGTTGGAGTGATAGCTTCTTTCGGAGTGATTGTCGGAGTCGGAGCCGAAACCCATTCACCAACATGAGCTTGATGTTTTCTTCTTGTGTAGCTCCTTGATGACTTGTCTTTCCTTTCCTAATCCTTGCTTCTCCGAGAGGATCTTCGTTCATAACGATCATCTTTACTCCTTCTCTCTTTTCGAGGCGACTCTTCTCTTGAGCTTCTTCTTCTGGAGATTCTTCTCTTCTCTTGTGGGAGTCGAACACTCATTTGAGTAGTGTCCGGTCTTCCACAATTGTAGCAGCTTCGATCACGACTAGAAGATCTCCCTTCATCATATGATCTAGACTTTGAGCTTCTTTCCTTGCTTCTACTCTTGTAGAATTTGTTGAAGTTCTTCACCATTAGGCTTATCTCTTCATTGGAAACTAGCTTGTCACTTGAGGATGTGGGAGCTTCAATTGCAGCTTTGTAAGCACCACTAGACTTGTTGTGAAGCTCTTCCTTATCTTTAAGTGTCATCTCATGAGCAACAATCCTTCCAATGACTTCGGTAGGCTTGAGATCTTTGTAGTTTGGCATCATTTGGATCAAAGTGCACACGGTGTCATACTTTCCATCCAAAGCTCTGAGAATCTTCTTGATGATGAATCGGTCGGTCATTTCCTCGCTTCCTAAGCCTGCCATCTCATTGGTGATGAGAGCAAGCCTAGAATACATTTCAGCGACTCCTTCACCTTCCTTCATCTTGAACTTGTCAAGTCGACCTTGAAGAACATCTAGCTTTGATTCCTTCACGGACTCTGTACCTTCGTGCATTTCACCAAAGTATCCCAAATCTCTTTTGCATTCTCAAGACGGCTGATCTTGTTGAACTCCTCGACACAAAGCATTGAAGAGAATGTCACAAGCTTGAGCATTGTTCAGAACATCCGCAACTCATCCGCAGAGCTTCGCGATCCGGAACTTTTCCTTCCTCAAGAACTCACCTTGCAAGCCAACACAAATAATGCCCCATGCGGCAGGTTATGTCCAAGAATATGCATTTTCATTTTATGCTTCCAACTAGCAAAGTTTGAACCATCAAAGTAAGGACCTCTCTAAAATTACCCTCACTAGACGCCATACTCTCCTAGGTTGTGAAACCAAGCTTATGGAGTCCAATGCAATGGAAACCAATCCAATGGAGACCAAAGCTCGATACCACTTGTAGGATCGGAAGTATGTCTAGAGGGGGTGATTAGACTACTTGACAACTTAAAATTTTGCCTTTTGATTGGAGTAGTTTCTTAGCAGGTTCACAATGATAACCAAGTCAAGTAACACCCTACACATGCAATTCTAGAGTTGTGGCAGCGGAAAGTAAATTGCATGTATAGTAAATGAGAGGAGGAGAAGAGCAAACATAATGGAGACACGGAGAATTTTTCTCGTGGTTCCGATAGGTGGTGCTATCGTCAATCCACGTTGATGGAGACTTCAACCCACGGAGGGTAACGGCCTTGCGAGTCCACGGAGGGCTCCACCCACGAAGGGTCCACGAAGAAGCAACCTTGTCTATGCCATCATGGCTTACGCCCACGGAGGACTAGCCTTACTCGGGTAGATCTTCACGAAGTAGGCGATCTCCTTGCCCTTACAAACTCCTTGGTTCAACTCCACATCATGACGGAGGCTCCCAAGCGACACCTAACTAATCTAGGAGGCACCACCTCCAAAAGGTAATAGATGGGGTTGGTGATGATGAACTCCTTGCTCTTGTGCTTCAAATGATAATCTCCCCAACACTCAACTCTCCTCACTGATTTGGCTGTGGTGGAGGAAGGGATTGAGTGGAAAGCAACTTGGAAAGACTAGAAATCAAGTTTCATATGGTGGGAGTGGAGCAACTTGATCTCAACACAAGGGTAGGTAGTTTTCTTCTCGAAAATGTAAGGTAGGAGTGGTAGTTCTTTCGATGGCTCTCTCCACGAATGAAGAGGAGGTGGAGGGTATTTATAGCCTCCACAAAAATCCAACTGTTACACACATTTGACCAATCTCGGTCGGACCGAAGTTGACAACTCGGTGAGACCGAAAGTTCAAATCTTGTGAACGTTGGGATTTTCGTGGGACCGAAAATACAATCTCGGTTAGACCGATTCTTCCAAAGTCTAGGGTTTGCCAATCTCGGTGGGACCGACTTTCTCATCTCGGTGACACCGATTTGAGTCTGTATGTTCTGAAGCTTGGCAACACCAATTTCGAATGACCGAGTTTGGAATCGGAAAATCCGAGATTCTAGGGTTTTGGCTATATGGTGAGGTGGTTCATCTCGGTGTGGTGAGTTTGGAATCGGTGGGACCGAGATTACTTATGAGTTTATGTTGGAATGAAAGATTGCTGATTGTTTGAGAGATAAATCACTAAGCACTTTAGAGCAACCAGTCATCATCATAACCTCATCCCCTTTTAATAGTATTGGCTTTCCTATGGACTCAATGTGATCTTGGATCACTAAACCAAAAATGGAGTCTTGAGCTTTTGCCAATGTTTTCCTTAGCATTTTGAGGGGTCCACATCATCAGTCATTGCCATTCCCATATCACTGAACTTTCTGAAATATACTCAAGAAATGATTAGTTCAATGATATATATGTTGTTATTAATTACCAAAACCACCCGGGGATTAGTTGCACTTTCACGCACGCTGCCTGAGGCGCATGGTTGAGGTCACCTTGGGCAGGCGGCGTGGCACGGGTTGGCCATGCCGCCTAGCGGGTGGCGTTTGTCGTCGGGTTACCGGACATGGATGCAACGAAGCAGCGGAACACAGATCGGTGGAAGGGAGACTCCGGCACACCCCTACCTGGTGCGCCAAATGTCAGATATCAGGTTCCGCAAAACCCTTAAGGTTCAAACACTAGGGTGCGCACGAAGATCTCCTCCTATCGAATCTCGCTCTCAGCCTCGCCATGATCCCTAAGCTAGATCGATGAACTCATAGCACAAGAGACACAAGATTTATAGAGGTTCGGGCCACCATTGTGGTGTAATACCCTACTCCTGTGTGTGGTGGTGGATTGCCTCTTGGGCTGATGATGAACAATACAGGGGAAGAACAGCCTCGAGAGGAGAGGTGTTCTTGGCTAGTGTGGTGTGTGGATGAACTTCACTTGTCTCTAGATGAGATGCCTCCCTACTGTGGTGGCTAGCTCTATTTATAGAGGCCCTGGTCCTCTTCCCAAATATTGAGCAGGAAGGGATCCAACAACGGCCATTTTGAAAGGGGACAACTAGTACAAGCTATCCTGACTAAAGGTCATCTTCGCCTGCCAAAGGTGCTGGCGATGACGCTGTCTTGGGATCCATGATGACCTCCATCCTGCCGTCCTGCTGGTCTTGGTATTGTTGCACCAATATGGAAACCTTTGCCTAATGCCTTGGTACTCCGCGCCTGCGCTTGCCCCCTTTGCTCCAAAGAGGAAACAAGGACACTGCACGGGTTGGCGTCCGCCTGGCGCCCGCCTGGTCTTGATCGTCATGGCTTGCGTCATGGGAACCTCACGAGGTACCCCTTGCCTTGATCTCTCCGCCTCCTCGCAAGCCTGCCTAGCGACGCCACCCCTGAGGAGGCCTTGTGCCATCCGCCCTGCGAGGCTTGGCCCCTCGCGAGAGTCTTGAGTGTTTGGTTGATGAATATGGGCCGTACTAGGCCACCGATTGAGCCATGCAGCAGGCCACAGGCAGGAAAGTCTGGTGACCCTCGTTCCCAGAACGCCGACAGCTGCTTTGAATATGCTGATTTTAAAAATATAATGCATTTTTCAATATGCTATTTTTAAAATCGCATGCTATTTTGAATATGTTGTTTTAAAAATAGCATGCTGATTTCAAAATGGCATGCTAATTTCAAAATAACATCCAGATTTTAAAAATAGCATGTTGTTTTGAATATGTTGTTTTTAAAAATAGCATGCTGATTTCAAAATAGCATGTTGATTTCAAAATAACATCCTGATCTTAAAAATATAACGCTGTTTTCAATATGCTGTTTTTAGAATCAGCATGCTGATTTCAAAAATTGCGTGGTTTTTTAAATATGTTGTTTTGAAAGTAGCATGCTGATATTGAAAATAGCATTTTTTAGTACGCTCTTTTAAAAATAACATGTTTTTTAGTATACTATTTTTAAAATTTTAAAAATAACATGATGGTTTGCTCTGTATTTGAAAATAGCTTGCCATTTTGACCCGCTAGTTTTTGTTTTCGCATTGTATTTTTTGTGCAACACATACAAACCTAATTTTCAAAATAACTAGTCCTAGCCATCACAGAAACCTCGTTCTAAGTATGAAAGTAGCATCTAATCCATATGAAACCCGGTTAGATTTGATTTTAGAAATACTAGCATCACTTTAAAACTATAGCAACAAAAGGAAATATCGTTGTACTCCATAAAGGTAATGATATCAAGGAGGGTACCAGGGTGCGTTATATATATAGACTTGCATAGCAAGTACATTATGCCACATAAGTTCATACTACCACCAACCAGTTATTGCCAAGTTCCGCTTACTGGCCGATCTTCATATCCAGTAGGACCCAAAAGTTATAGTACCAAAGTACCAGTTACTACCAAGTACCAATTACTAGTAAGTTCCACTTACTGGACCCAAAAGCTGATACTACCAACTTCTAGTTACTGGCTAGTACATACATATTATAACAACTAGCATCAAACTATGCCATTCAGTCATGGTTCTTCACATGGGTCAATGAATCTTCATGCCATTGGCCATGTTCACCTTAAGCCCACCTTCCCTCCTTTCTATGAACCTGAAGATAGCCATATGATATTCTTTCATTTTGGATTCCTCAACGACTTCTCTCTAGTTCTTCGTCATGATTGCACACCCGTCCTTCTTGCCAATCTTGAACAAGACCTTTTTAGAACCTTCAAAATGTTTGTTGGTGACACGCACAACCATGGGCTCTCGCAGATAATCTTTGAGGTAGGCCTCATTGTAATCCTTTGAGAAGCACTAATCGCACAAGGAAATAAATAATATTACATGATGACATTTTCAATTGTAAAGTATGATTTGCACACAAAAAATTCGAAGTGTTTACTTGCTCTTCCCTCTGATGACTGCCGAGTGAGTGAAGGTGCAGACATAGTATGGTATGGGAGGTTTGCAATGCTTTACTATGGATTTGAGGCGGTCCCACCTAATCTGGTCTAGCTACATGGTTGCCATAGAAGATGTGATCCTCGAAACCTCCTCTTCTCACCATGTTTCCTGGACTGTATCAAAATATTTAAGATGGAGTAGTAAATAATTCCATACATAAGATCTAGAACATCAACACTGGGTTGATGATCAATGCCTACTTCAATGATCAAGAAATGAATGACATAGACAACCCAATCACATCCACCCAGAAATATCTCATAGAAACATGGGCAAATTGAACATTTGATTTATACAAACTAACAACTAAACATTCTTCTCTATTTAAGCTCTAGTTCAGTCAATGTTGATTTGGAAAAAAGCAACTAAGTCATCTAGAACCCAAACAGAGTAATGTGTGGTAATCAAGTGTTACTCAAACCTCAACTTTAGATAGTTCACAGTTCATTTAATATCTGACCAACTATATAGAACTTTACCCCTGTGTGCCACGATGGGATCGTGGTCGCCATCTCCATCAGAACTGTCATCAGTGTCATAGTCGCTAGAGGTGTTGTCATCACCGCTATAGCCGTCACTCCCATGTGAAGTGCCATATGAAGCATCATATGAGGTGGTCCCCCATGAAGGACCTTGATGAAGATTTTTACGTACGCATGTTAACTATATTATGAAACAATAATTTTTGTTTCAGAAATAATATGTGATCTTCTATGTACCGGATGAAGCATTCGAAAGAGTTGCTGTAAAAATCGAAGACAATCTCAGGGGTGTTCATAAGCTTTTTAAAGAGGTGGATGATATACAGGGTGCACCTAGTTTGGATTTGCAAATGCATTCCAAAGCCACCACAAGCCTTGAAGCTTTCTAGGTGATGTAAATTTTACCTATAACTGAGCAAGAATCTGCTAAAGGCTAACACTGGTTTATTTCCTATGACAGAATCCGTTCAAGAGACGGAGTAAGGACCACTTTGTGAAGTCTACGAGATCACAGAATTGTGAAGAACCCCGTCCCTTCACAGATGATGACAACCATGATGAATCCTTTAGAAAGGAGCAAGAAGTAAGTGTGATTGAATCAACGCCACCAAATCATGGGGGCGAAAGGAAAAGGGTGGTATTGGAATTATTTAGGAATGGTGAGTACATTTCATATGATACTGAGAAAAAAAAGGAAAAACAAGACTCCATCATTGTCTACAAATGATTCCCAGGACACGAACAATAAAAAGAGGAAAATCGACTCCATCAACTTAAAAAAGAAGTCAGAAGTTCCTGTATGGAAGAGGGGCCAGCTAGACGTGGTTTGATAGGATTTCATGGCGTCACTGATCAACCCTACAAATCGTGAAAACAAATGGTCTTAGTTGATGCTTTGGCAGGCATTCCTGGAACAACACAAGGCACCAACTACCTGAAACATGACATGGTATTTTAACCTGATGTAGAATAGATTTTTTATTACTATACACGTTGATCTAATTATCTATGTACTCCAGGTTTTCCTACCTACCAATAGTTTAAATGTCCACTAGTTCCTTGTGGTCGTAAACCCCAAAAGGGAGGAGATTTAGGTTCTTGATTCACTTTTCCACTATATGGTACCCAAAGAAGTAAACAACATGGTGATAATTTCAACATATTTAACTATAACAAATGATTTAACACCGTATATAAGTATTAGTCGTAGGCAACTTCTCATCCCATTTGGCTTGCAAGTACGTGGGATGGAAGCACATCTGAGAGCAGCGATGCGAGTCAATGGGATAGAAAGCAATGCATGGGAAGACATTAATGCGACGCAATGGCCAGTAAAGCTTATTAAAGTGCCAAAAGCGGATGAGACGTGAGTCAACAATATTAGCTTTTGTTTTTGTTTTAGATTGTCAATACGTGAAATGTTGATCTAACAAAATAAAATGTTGTGCATTGTACATGCTGAAGAACATCGAGTTATTTACGAGAGAAAAACTGAGGATGTAATATGACAAAGTACGTAGAGTAACACCTAAAATTCTGTCATTTTCTAAAACTTATGGAACAATACTAACATATCTTCGCATGCAGGCCTATATCGACAAATTCAGAAGAGAGCTACCTGTTGTGCTTGTCGATTCAACCTAGAACAAAATGAAATATAGGAAAAGGTTCAAGTAGTCCCATGCTAGGCTATTGGATGCAGCTGCGGTTGAAGACGATGAAGATGCAAGCAGTTAGTCCAGCAATGGTTCATTCTTACATGTGGAGTGTACACTTGTCCATAAAGCGATAGAGTAGGGTGTGGTTGGGTTTTAGTCCTGAAGAAGGTTTCTTAGTTGTGTTCTTAGTCCATTGTGGATGGGTTAAGTTGTAAAACTTCAATAATATTGGTTACAATACTTTGCTTGAAATAAATTTGGTCTCTACGGGAGCTCATAGAAATCTATATTTGCTTTTTACAACCACGTGATAGTAACAGTGCTTGGAAAAGCTTTGGACCATATACAGTGCACGGGCAAGCCTAGAAGAATAATAGATTATGATATGTTTATTTTCATATGAGAGAAAAAGGTACGAGCATGAGCATAACCTCACAACAGAAGGAAAAATACTGCATGAATGAACACGCAATCCTAGCTATCCCAGGAAATGGCACAACCAATGTCTCATAGGCAGGCCGCAAAGCCAATAAAAGAGAGCATAGGATAACAAGAGTAAAGCACGTACCATAGGGGGCCTTTGCAGGTGTTGCAACGACCATGGTGTGGCATGGTAGGGCGTGCGCTGAATTGAAGGGATCTCCTAGTTTGCACGCACCTTCAGGAGCACAGTGGGGTGGCTAGGGTACATCCATCAGGGAATCACATAACATGTTGTGTCATAACCCTGCAAAACAGAGGAAAAATTACTACTTGTACTCACCTTGTCAAATGTGTCTAGCTAACAAACGTTGCACATAGCTAAAGATGGAAGATCTTCTATTGCAACATATTTATGAATTGAATGCTCATTCCTTTCTATCTGCTTTTTGCGAGGATCATTACTCTCTCTTTAACAAGGATAAAACATCATAATAATAATTTTAAAATATTCAAATGGTGGATATCCCATGTGAAAAATAAATAAATTATAAAGCAGATGCCAAGTCTGTTGATCCCAGTGCAGCAATTGCACAATTAGCAACGAGCATCATAAATATTGAGCAACATAAGCTATGAATTGTCTATAGTACATTTCAGAATTAATAGATTACGATCTCTCCTAATCTCCAAATCCAACGTCTGACATATCGGCCAAACAGAAAGAATAGAGCTTGAATGGAATATATAACAATACGCATGCAACAATCGAACATTCTTAGATCTTGCCCTGGTGTGGATGAGGTCGGACGAATGGGACTAGCCGTTGTGGCCAGCCGGCTTCATCCAGTCACACAGTACCCCGCCAACAGTGAGAACATGATTCATCTAGAGGCCCAACCACCTTGCCTTCGGACGATATACATGGCCAGATCAAGCTGTGGCCATGGCGAAGAGGTGAGTCTGAGCATGCGAACAATCACGTGAGGAGTTGGAAAGAGCTAGAGACTCACCTCATGGCCATAGGCACCCGCATAGAGGAATCATAGGTGGGATGGCGCCGAATCTTCGCAGGTGGCTGCCGCGGGAAGGGCATTCATCGTCCTCTCGTGTTCGTCGGTGAAGAGAAGGTGCGAGAGCGTGAGGGAATTTGGGTGGATGGAGGGAGGGGCCACGACGCACGGCAAGATCCTATCGCGGGGATAAAACTCTACCGTCGGCGAGGGGTCTTGCCGGCGAGGATCGTGCCGCTGCGATGGAGTAAAACCCTAGCAAATCGGATAAAAATCAAACCGAAAAGATCCCTGAAATTCATACAGAGAATACCCTCGAAATATTTGGGAGGGAAAATCTGATAAGTTCGAAATATTTTTCCTCCCGAAAATTCCCTTGGGGTCTGGTGTAATACATGTGACATCAGCGTATTGCATCAGATCTAGACTATGAAATTTGCTCTGACGGACGGTCCATACTATTCGGATACACTTTAAAATGACTCAAGCTATTATAGTTGGTTTCCTGTCATTTTTTTTGCTCTTTATTTATTAAACACAACATATATACAGTAGCTCTTTTGGTAATAATAATATCATTCATCTTTTTTAGCGCTTGGATCTATTGTCCTTGTCCATCATCTTCCTTTGCTTACCAATTTAACTTCTCGCAAATCTTCTTCTTCTTCTTCTTCTTCTTAGAGGATCTTATGCATTGGATGTAGCCAAGGCGAACCCACTGCTGGGTGTAGACTGTAGAGAAGAGGAAGAAATGAGAGAGACGCGCCATCTAGGGGAGCGATCACACGCTTACTCTACCACAAATCATGTTAGCCATATTAAGTTAGTGCTTGGCTTAGTGCTAGAATGTACTCCCTCCATCCTAAATGAGTGTCTCAACTTTGTACTAACTCTAGTACAAAATTGTATTAAGGTTGAAACACTTATTTTGAAAGGAGCGAGTAGTAGAAAGTCTACGGACCTCACTCTTAATTATTCACCATCTCTTGATGTGTAACTTAATTTGTACGAGCTGTATATAAACAGCTCAATACTATTGAGAACAATCACGACATTTACCGAGAGCAGCGATATGTCTTGTACTATCATTTAGTAGCACTATCTGAGCCATCGGATGCCCAGGATCGGGCAGGTTTGGGTGCATTCAAGGTTATATTTGTGAGCGCCGGAAATGGATGAATTCCTATGGGCCACCGTATGATGCAGTGGTACGGTACAAATACGTTGGGTGACTGTCAGATGTTGGGTTCCAATAGACCCTTAAGGTTCAAACTCTGGGGTGCGCATGAAGATCTCTCCCCTACCGATCTACGTCCGATCGCCTCATGAGATCTAGGATGAAAATGATGAGCAAAACAAGGGACACAAGATTTATACTGGTTTGGGCCACCGTTGTGGTGTAATACCCTACTCCAGTGTGTGGTGTGGTGGATTGCCTCGGGGGCTGATGATGAACAGTACAAGGAAAGAACAGCCTCATGAGAGGTGTTCTTGAGCTGGTCCGATGAACTGCTTGTGCGAGTTCGATCGCCTCTCTCTCTGTCTCCCAAAATCTGGATCCGGTCCCCTCTACTCTGTGGTGGATAGCTCTATTTATAGACGCCCTGGGCCTCTTCCCAAATATTGAGCGGGAAGGGTGCCAACAACGGCCATTTCGAAGGGGAACATCTAGTACAAGTTATCCTGACTAAAGTTGGTCTTCGGCTGCAAAAAGCACTGGCGATGACGCCGTCTTGGGCTCCACGGTGACCTCCATCCTGCCACTCCGCTGGTCTTGGTCTTGTTGCACTGAAATGACAACCTTTGCCTGATGCATTGGTACTCCGCGCCTGTGCTTGCTCCCTTTGCACCAAAGAGGAAACAAGGACACTGCACAGGCCGGTGCCCGCCTGGTCTTGATCGTCATGGCTTGCGTCACGAGCACCTTGTGAGGTACCCTGCCTTGATTTCTCCGCCTCCTCACGAGCCTGCCTGGCGAGGCCATTCCTGATGAAGCCTTGCGTCATCCGCCCCGCGAGGCTTGGCCCCTCGCGAGGGTCTTGAATCTTTTGCTGATGAGGATGGGCCGTACCGGGCCCCCACTTGAGTCACGTCGCAGGCCGCAGGCAGGCAAGTCTGGGGACCCCCATTCCCAGAATGCTGACAGTAGCGTCCGGGCCCAAGGCGCGCTCGGACTTGGCTTAGCGAAGAAGCGAAGGGGCAAGTGCGGAGCACCGCGGGCCCCATCATCCATTGGCCTTGGGCGCCGCGTGGTGGTTGATTGGATGTGGCGCTCCCTCGGCAACTGCTCGACCGACAAAAGGCTGTCTCTGGGTTAGCCTTACCTCATTACCCTCGTTCTCCTTGCTCCAGATCCCCTTTCTTGTTGTCCGCCTACCTGCCTCCAAAATCTCCAGATCTGCTGCATTCTTTCTCCTCCAGTGAACAATGCCCCCCACGCAAGACTCCGGCTAGGGCTGCATCAGCCTAGTACTCGCCGACCCTGGTCTCTCCCAATGTTACGGAGAAGAATCTCGCCCTCACACGCCGGATGGCGGCGTCGCAGATCAACGAGATGGGGGAGATTGCGCTCCGTCTTGGTTCCACCTAGCCGAAGGACAAATCTTCATGAATGCCGTCATCGCTGGTTTGGTTCCTCCCTTCTCTGAGTTCTTCATTGCCGTGCTCCACCAGTATCAGTTGCATGCTCTGCATATCCACACCAACTCCATCCTCCTCTTGTCAATCTTCGCCTACTACTGTGAGGCGCACGTCGGGGTGGCGCCCTCCGTGGCCTTGCTGCACCACTTTTCTCCCTACGGGTCTCGAGCGGCAATATCTCGGCGTGCGCGAGTTTTGTCGCGTACTCCAAGTCCAACACCATCTCGAAGGCTGGGAAGAGGGCCGAGGGCTTCTGGAGCAAGTGGGTCATGGTGGACGCCAGGCGCCGCAACCCCCTGCTGGAGCTGCTGACAAAGCAGCCTGAGGCCGTTGAGGCGTGGTCCCGCACGAAGCTCGATGATCGACGGGTGAAGCTGGTGTTGGAGAAGATGAACGCCAACCTCATGCCGGGTAGTCTGAGGGCGGCGAAGCTGACCGGGGCCTCTCTCCTGAGGTAGTTTCTGTCGCACCGGGTGGCCCCACTTCAAGCGCACTCGCGCCCGCTGTGAAGCTCGTGGACGCGGATGTCGTCCTCCGCCTGAGCTTGGATGCCCTGAGCGACGAGGATCTGACCACGGCTCTCCGCTGCTTGGTTGGAGAGGAAGTGGCGGGCCCGGTGGATGCTCCGGTCCCTTTGTTCCTCCGTGATGACTGGGAGCTGGTGGTGGACGCCATGCCCACCTTTGACGGGGTCGGCCTAGTGCCAGCGGAGGATCCTGAGGGTCAGGCGGCGACGGCAACGGTGAACCTATCCTCCGGTGAATCCAGCAGAGAAGAGGAGGGAGATGACAATGAGGACGAGGAGCGTGACTCGGAGGCGACCTTCAAGGGGACGGGGGAGACTTCTCCCGGCGTAGGGTGAGCACCCTCCGCTCCATGCCTGACGACGACGAGGCCGACGCCAGGCGGGGAGGGGAGGACGTGCCCCAGGTCCCAAGGAAGGACAGGTCCGGGCTGATCTCCCGAGGGGCTTCACGAGCCCGCGCGTCGGCCAGTGCCAACTTTTGCTCTTCAGGTGCGCCTTTTTCTGCAGCCGGGCCTCCCGAGGCTGAGCCTCGCAAGAGACTTTCGGGTTTCAAGCTTGACCAGAGTCCGTGGGATCCCGCGGCGGTCAACAAGTAAGTATCTGAACTTTGCCTCGCCCCTGCCTTTTTTGCCGTCAAAGCCTGACATCTTCCATTAGGTAGGTTGCTACCCACAACGAAGAGGCTGCGGGAGGCGCGGTGACCCCGAGTGAAACGGGCTCGTCAGCCGTGGCCGCATCCCCCGCCCGATCATCCTTGCGAGGCCAGCAGGAATGCTCCCGCGAGGAGTCAGCCCTCGTGGCCCCGCTGACTCTGGAGGCACCCATGCTTGACGCTGTCGCCGAGGTTGCCAAGACCCAGGAGGTCCCTGCCTCCCAGGTTGTGATTACGCTGCCGTCTTCTTCTCCTACTCCGCCGGCCGCGGGCGCCGCACGTGGTGGATCTCATCCTGGGACCGCGTGCCTTGGAGCTAGGGTGCCTTCTTCGGGAGGAGGCGGCAGAGGCACCTCCTGGTCTGCGCCTCCTGCGCAGGACGGAGGGCGATTCAGCGAGAGGGACGACATAGGAGAGCCCCCTGCAATGCTGACGAGCTCGGTGATGCGGGCGAGCTAGTCCTTGTAGAGGTCGTCGACAGGACGGTAGTGCAGGAGCTCACGCGCCAGGAGCAACACGGCGTGCACGTCCGTGGGGGCGCGACGGGCGTGGGACAATGAACCGGCTGGAGTCAGCAACAGGGTGGTGGTGCGGCCTTCCCGCCACACCAAAGGATGCAGAGACGAGGCCTGCTGCTCGTTCCCCGCCGGGCTGGTGGCAGAAGGCGACGGGGAACGACGGGGACACCCGCCGACGGGAGCCATCTGGGCGACGCGGGCGGCGAGAGCAGCCCGGTGCTCGGCGCGAGCCCAGCGAGCGTCAGCCATGGACACGACGGAAGATCAAACACGGAACATCGAAAGAAAGATTCTGGCACACCCCTACCTGGCGGGCCAAATGTCAGATGTTGGGTTTTGGCAGACCCTGGGGTGCGCACGAAGATCTCTCCCCTACCTATCTACGTCCGGTCGCCCCGTGAGATCTAGGCTGAAAACGATGAGCAACACGAGGGACACAAGATTTATACTGGTTCGGGCCACCGTTGTGGTGTAATACCCTACTCCAGTGTGTGGTGTGGTGGATTGCCTCGGGGGCTGATGATGAACAGTACAAGGGAAGAACAGCCTCGCGAGAGGTGTACTTGAGCTGGTGCGATGAACTACTTGTGCGAGTTCGATCGCTCTCTCTCTCTCTCTCTCTCTCTCTCTCTCTGTCTCCCAAAATCTGGATCTGACCCCTCTACTCTGTGGTGACTAGCTCTATTTATAGAGGCCCTGGGCCTCTTCCCAAATATTGAGCGGGAAGGGTGCCAACAACGGCCATTTCGAAGGGGAACATCTAGTACAAGATATCCTGACTAAAGTTGGTCTTCGGTTGCCAAAAGCACTGGTGATGACGCTGTCTTGGGCTCCACGGTGACCTCCATCCTGCCGCTCCGCTGGTCTTGGTCTTGTTGCCCTGAAATGGCAAACTTTGCCTGATGCCTTGGTACTCCACGCCTGTGCTTGCCCCCTTTGCACCAAAGAGGAAACAAGGACACTACGCAGGCCGGCGCCCGCCTGGTCTTGATCGTCATGGCTTGCATCACGAGCACCTCATGAGGTACCCTGCCTTGATTTTTCTGCCTCCTCGCGAGCCTACCTGGCGAGGCCATTCCTGAGGAAGGCTTGCGTCGTCCTCCCCGCGAGGCTTGGCCCCTCGCGAGGGTCTTGAATCTTGTGCTGATGAGGATGGGCCGTACCGGGTCCCCACTTGAGCCACGCCGCAAGCCGCAGGCAGGCAAGTCTGGGGACCCCCGTTCCCAGAACACCGACAGTGACGTGGGTTTATTATTTGTTCAGCCTTGCCAAGTTGGTTTGTACATGACTTGTACTTTGATCCTTATGATACAAATGAGATACGTATTACCATGCAAAAGAAAAAACTCTCACGGAGCTGACGAAAATGGACTATCAGTACATGTAGATTGATAGATCCTGTACCATGGTCCAAAAGTTTTCTTGTGGATAATTTCTTTGCATGCGGTGCATGATTTTACCTCTCCGATGGGATGGGTGATCGATCTACTGTCAAGTGTGATCCATGGCTACGATGGCGGTTGCGGTGCACGGAGCGATCAGACAGGGTGCAGCCGTCGTCTTCCTGGTAGATCCTGTCATTAGGTGCGAGTGGATAGCTCTGCCATGGCCCGCCCCAATCCCCCAGTCGTTTTAGTTATCGATTTCGTGTTTGGTTCTGTGCGTCAAATGGGGGGGTCTCTCCCCATGCATTGTATGCATGCAGGTTAATGTGTGGTGTAAGTGGAAGTGATGTGAAAAGTTCAACACCGTAGCTTTACTTAAACAATTAAAGTGACCTAGTTCTTCAGAGCAATGCTAATAGAATGGTAAATTCGCCAGGTAGCGTGCGTAAAATGCTATTTTGAAAATGTAGAATTTGCTGAACCTTCGCTGTGAGATTTGAACTCAATATTCATGAGGTGATTTATGGAAGACTCATCACTGCCATATGAACATTTGGATGCTTGCTTGTGGTTCTTAAAAGGGTCAATTGTTGTTGGGCTGTGCCTGGGTAACCGGCGTGTTATATTTGTGAGTGTAGGTATAATTAGCTCTCCTATATCTTAAAAATTGAATAACCGATGGAAAAAAATTTGGCTTGTGATAATTGTTTCCGTCCAACTCTGAGTGTAGTTGGCAATGTTATTTTGTTTATCTGGTGGAGACACATTAGGATTTGTTCTGCCTCTTGTTAAAGAAAAAGGTTTGTCTTTGTGCATGCAAACAGGGTCAGGGTGGATGCCAATCCTACAACATGCACCATGCGCTACCAGGATGATGGGCACTCTTAAGAAGTTGATTAGAGGTTTTGCGGAAAGGGCTGATAAGGAAATTGTCAAGCCAGAAATGGGAACAACTTTTGACTCATTAATGGAGGCGTATGATTTGTAAAACATGTATTCCTAGAAACATGGTTTTGGAATCCGATACGGGAAGAGCATGTTGAACCCAGACAAGAGCAAGACCATCCAGGTAATTGTTTGCAGGTGCTCGGTATGTTGTAATTTGTACTAGTTTTTTTCGGGGGTGGAATGTGTAATACAGTAATTAGCGAGTCACTAATGTCTTGTGAAAAATATGCAACAGTGGAAGCCATTGCGAGAGAGCATGAGGTCTCGCCGCTTCTAGTTCCCTGCAATGATTAGGCTGCTCCAAACCGCAAACGATAGATGTTATATAATAGAGCATCAAGTGAACCATAACCATGTGATCACAACTAGTTACAGAGAGTTGGCGCACTGGCCATCTCACAAGCATATTGATGTGTACAAGGACCTTTATAGGAAGCAGAGGAAGAACATAAATTTGCGCAAATTGTACAACTTCATAGGTGGTTTCTTTGGGACAGTGGAGAACGTGCCTTTAGAAAGAGGTCAATGAGGAATCTGTGTGGGTAGATTAGTAGGGATGAAGAAGACAATATAGGTTTTCGATGTGATCGGTGCAAAGGACCTTGGATTCTTGTTTAGAGTTCAAGCGGACTCAGAGAGCTGAATCAAGAATTCGATGCGGACAACTGCCACAAGCAAGATGCAGTACAAATATTTTGGAGACGTGGTCATGTTTTGACACCACTTACATACCAAATCTGTATGACATGCCATTCGGGATGTTGCTTTTGTCAAAATATTTGGCCTGTGATAATTGTTTCTGTCCAACTCTGAGCGTAGTTGCCGATGCTATATTGTGTATCTACTTGAGACACATAATCATTGGTTGTCCCTCTAGCTGGGAGTGGTTTACCACATTAAGTTGGGGCATCACTTGCGCTGGCTTCCAACGTGCACCTTCTAATGTACATCTGAGCACTAGACCAAGAACACGTGGAATCCAATCCATGAAAATAGCAAACGGCGAGACCACACAGAACCAGCAGGGGTCCATCAATAAATGGTGACTATTCCATGTCAGAAACACTATACAAAAAGCTCCCTTCCAAAATCAATATGATTTGTTATACCCCTTGACGTGCATATCCCTAGGAGGACCAACGGTGTAGATAATGTGACTATATGGTAGTACGACCCATTGCAAATTTTTGTTGTTTGAGTTCTTTCCACTTGGTAATTAGAGCACGATTCTTTTCCTCACCATGTCCACCACCCCTACTTCCAGCGATGGCACCTCTGGCGCGATGGCCTCATCCGGATCCGCCTTCATTGCTCCCATCGCCAACTTGATCACCATCCGCCTCACGAGGGAAAAAAAATTCTTTTGTGGAAAACTCAAGATGTCCCTGTCCTTTGCGCATAGGGCTCCTTCAGCTATGTTTATGGCACCATCCCTGCACCAGTGGAGATCATCACCGAGTGCACCAGCAACGCTACACGTGTCGTGGCCAATCCGGCGTTCGTTCATTGGTATCAATAGGACTAGGTAGTCCTCATCGCCCTACTCTCCTCCATGACTGAAGACATCATTGGGCAATTGACCCGGCTCCACACCTCCCGCGCCATCTGGGATGCGTTGCACATGATGTTTTCCTCGTAAACTCGCGGACGCGTGATACAAATCCGCTACATGCTCTCCAACGATAAGAAGAAGGACCTATCTGCTGCTGCATACTACAACAAGTTGAAGGGGTACACCGATGCTGTGGCGTCCGTTGGCAAGCCATCTCCGATGAGGAGGTTCTTAGCTACATGCTTACTAGTCTGGGCTTGGAATATGAACCCCTTGTTGCTTCAATCATGGCTCGTGATGAGCGAGTGAGCCTCGCTAGCTTCTATGTGTATTTGCTTAGCGTCGAGCTTCATCTTGAGCAGCAGACTTCAACCAGCGAGATCTTCTCCTCCGCCAATGCAACAGCTTGCTATGGAGGTAGTGGTGGCCAGGGGCAGGGTTGTGCCTGTGGAGGCCGCAACTACAACAAACCCACCTAGCAAGTCTGCCAGAAGTATGGGCATGATGCATTAAGGTGCAAGCAACATTTCAACCATGCGTATCAGGCTGAGGAGGACCACGAGCGCTACGGTGATGACCCACAAGTACAGGGGATCAATCATAGTCCTTTAGATAAGTAAGAGTGTCGAACCCAACAAGGAGTAGAAGGAAATGACAAGCGGTTTTTAGCAAGGTATTTTCTGCAAGCACTGAAACTATCTATAACTGACAGTTCGTTTGCAAGATAGTTCGTAACAAGTGACAAGTAGCAATTGTAACAATGGTGTAGCAAGGTGGCCCAATCCTTTTCATAGCAATGGACAGGCCAGAAGTTTCTCTTATAGCAAGTAAAGCGTTCTTCAGGACACATGGGAATTCATCTAGTCACTTTCATCATGTTTGTTTGATTCACGTTCGTTACTTTGATAATTTGATATGTGAGTGGACCGGTGCTTGGGTGTTGTCCTTACTTGAACAAGCCTCCCATTTATGATTACCCCCTCTCGCAAGCATCCACAACTATGAAAGAAGAATTTAAGATAAATCTAACCATATCATGAAACATGTGGATCCAAATCAGCCCCTTACAGAATAGCGCATAAACTAGGGTTTAAGATTCTATCACTTTAGCAACCCATCATCTAATTACTCCACAATGCCTTCCCTTAGGACCAATTATGGTGAAGTGTCATGTAGTCGACATTCACACGACACCACTAAATGAAGCAACAACATACATATCATCAAAATATAGAAGGAATACCAAATTCACATGATTACTTGTGATCGGACTTCTCCCATGTCCTCAAGAACAAAAGCAACTACCCACATATTATATTCATGTTCAAGATCAGAGGGGTATTGAATATCATTAAGGATATGAACATATAACCTTCCACCAAATAAACCAACTAGCATCAAGTACAAGATGTAATCAACACTACTAGCAACCCGCATGTACCAATATGAGGTTTTGAGGCAAAGGTTGAATACAAGAGATGAACTAGGGTTTGAGATGAGATGGTGTTGACGAAGATTGCTCCTCCGACGATGAGAGGATCATTGGTGATGATGATGGCTTCGATTTCTCCCTCCCGGAGGGAAGTTTCCCTGGCAGAATCGCTCCGCCGAAGAGCAAAAGTGCTCCTACCCAGGTTCCATCTCAAGACGGCGGCGCTTCATCCCGAAACCTTCCTTATGATTTTATTCTAGGTCAAATGGCACCTTATAGAAGAAGATGGGATTCGGAGGCCTTCTAGGGGCCCTACAAGTCCAGGGGGCGCGCCCTAGGGGGTAGGGCGTGCCCCCAGGCTTGTGGTTGTCTGGTGGGTCCCCTTCTGATGATTCTTTCGCCAATAATTTTTAAATGTTCCAAAGTTATTCTCTGAAATTTTTAGGTCATTTGGAGTTGTCAGAAAAGGTGTCTCCGATATAGCCCTTTCCGGTCCAGAATTCCAGCTGCCGACAATCTCCCTCTTCATGTGAAACTTGCAAAATAAGAGAGAAGAGGCTAAGAATTATATCATTAAGTTAAATAACAGTCCAAATTGCAATAAATATCAATAGGAAAACATGATGCAAAATGGACGTATCAACTCCCCCTAGCCTAGACCTCGCTTGTCCTTAAGCCAAAGCTGATATTGATAATCATGACCACATGTTTAGAGAGAGGTCTCGATAAAAAAATATAGAGACATGAAAGCATCATGGTCATTATCATAACTGAAATATATCACCATAAAACTTCTCATGCTAGAGTAATAACTCATTCACAAGCTAAAGTATGAACATAAACTTTATTGGAAACCAACAAACTATGATTTCAATCATTGAAACAATCACAATCCATCATATTTCAAAAAGAGTCTATGTAAGAGCTCTGTTTAGCAAGTTCACATAATCAACTATCATTTAGTGTTCTATGATTGCTGACACTCAAGGCATATTTATAGAGCAAAAGTTTCAGTCAGACACATAGAAAGATAGGGCCCTACGATTTTGCCTGCCAACTTACTTACCTCAAGGGTAATGTCAAAAATAATAACTCATGATCACTTGCATTCAATGGGATATATATATCTGGATCTATCCACCACATGATGCTTGGCACTAAAGAGTACATAAGGAGAAATAGGGATGAGCACTATTGACTCTTGCATAAAAATAAATACATGAAAGTAAAATATAGGCCCTTCGCAGAGGGAAGCAGAGGTTGTCATGTGATGTCTACTATGCAACCTTCTTCTTGTACACTCGTGTTGGGCTTCCAAGCGCAGAGTTTTGTAGGACAGTAGCAAATTTCCCTCATGTGGATGACCTAAGGTTTATCAATCCGTGGGAGGCGTAGGATGAAGATGGTCTCTCGCAAACAACCCTCCACTACTGGAATCATCTTCTTTGCCGTCTGCCATGGCGGACGGCAAAGGCATGGATCGCGGACGGCACAGTCCTATGCCGTCCGCTAGCGGACGACAAACTGTCCATCTGAACGAGTGCCGGCAAAGGCCTTCTTAGCCCTCTGCATCATAGAAGCAGACGGAAAAGGGTTGTGCCGTCCGTCGTCGGAGCCCAGTAGACGACAAAGATCCTGGACGACAGTGGGGTGGGGTGAGAGCCGTTAGGGGTTAATGGCGTGTTCTTTGTCATCTGCCAGCAGACGGCAAAGAGGCAAAACTAAAATGGAATAGGAGATGGTGATACAAGTGTAAATTGTATAGGTGCACTAGTTTGGCGAAGAGATGGTGATACAAGTGTAATATGGATGGTAGATATAGGTTTTTGTAATCTGAAAATATAAAAATAGCACGGTAGCGAGTGGTAAAAGTGAGCGAAAACGGAATTGCATTGCTTGTAAATAAGGCCTAGGGTTCATACTTTCACTAGTACAGGTTCTCTCAACAATGATAACATAATTAGATCATATGGCAATCCCTCAACATGCGACAAAAGTCACTCAAAGTTCCTATCGCGGAGAACATAAGATGAAATTGCTTGTAGGGTATGAAATCACCTCAAAGTTATTCTTTCCGATCAATCCATTGGGCTATTCCTATAATTGTCACAAACAGCCCTAGAGTTCATAGTAAAATAACACCATATGACACACATCAATCAACCGTAATGTCACGTAGATAATCCAATGTCACCACAAGTATCCATGGGTCAATTACACAATATGTATCAAACAACTTAAGAGTCATAATATTCAATCCAACACAAAGAACCTCAAAGAGTGCCCCAAGATTTCTACCGGAGAAACAAGGACGGAAAGGTGCATCAACCCCTATGACCAACATCAGCATGCTAGGTTAGAGCAAACACCTCAGGGGGTAAATAGGAGTGGTCGGCTCCCTCTGAATCCCCCTCTGAACAGTGATCTTCCTCTGGAATACAATCTGGAATGGCGGGAGGGGGGCACTTCACCCACCATGGAGCGGCGTCTGCATGACATTATATTCCCACGCAACGGTCTTCTGTTTTTTTCTACATGTTCAGTTCGATTGTGTACAATAACTAACATGCATAATAAAAAACATAGTTAGATTATGTAAGGCCTAAAGGGTGCATGCAGAAATCAAGACTGATGGTAGCAAACGAGTGGATAGATCCAAAACTAATGATAGCAGGTAGATTATAGCTTCAGTTTAAAAAGATAGACGATTGATCATCTACTGTTTGTTGCCCACCCAACATGAACCACATAGAAGACCACAGATGAACTAGATAGTAGACAAATACTATTCGTTGTTGCCTCGATATGTTCCCCACAGGCATTTTAAAACTCAAGTTTGAACATTAGTTTGGACCTGACTCAGAGTCTAAGAGGTGAACAGGTCAATAAAGTAGCAGGTAATAATAACCGATGTATAACTTAAGCAGACATGAAAGAGTGCAACCTGTCTTCCAGAACTGTGTAGTCCTCAGGTTCATCTGCTCAGACGATGATGGTAATGCAGTTGGTGTGGTTGCGGGCAATGGGGAAGATGATCTGAGGCGGCGAAAGGAAGTCTACAGGGGGAATCTCTGATGTAGTGAACACTTTCGTCGATGGTGCACCTCAGGTGGGGTGGATGACGGCACGGCAGGAGCGGGACGTAACACACAAAGTTTTATTTGACACCTATCTGAAAATGAAGTAAATCTGTAAGGGCCCCATAGAATTGGAGGATTATATAAACGCAGGGATTGGAAAACACATGAATAGGATAGGAATGAACGTGCAAAACAGAGCACTTGCAAACATAGGATTTCTGTCAACCTAGGTGTTTGGTTCACATGAATTAGAAGAACACAAGAATGAAGAAACATGGTCAAATTGTAGTCAAACCACGTGAAAATGAAAAATAAGAATCTTATTATGCCAGTAATGCAATTAGTCTTGTTCTCCATGAATATTAATTTGAAAAGGACGTCCAAAATATTAAAATTCCTACGTTTTTCTTTGAAAGAGATACCAAAGGAAAAAAATCCTCCAGTTTTGCTTTGCTCCATTCCTTCTAACCAAATGCACGAATAGTAGTACCATAGTAATGTTTCCAATTCCTATGTTTTCCTTCACTTTTTCTTTGAACTAGTGGCGATTCTAGTAGGCAGTCTTCAACAGGCTGAAGCCTGACTGAGGGAGTCCTGGACTAGGCGGTGTCCAGACAGCCGGACTATCATTATCCACCGGACTCTAAGACTACGAAGATACAAGATTGAAGACTCCGTCCTATGTTCGGATGGGACTTTCGTTGGCGTGGAAGGCAAGCTTGGCGATACGGATATGTAGATCTCCTACCATTGTAACCGACTCTGTGTAACCCTAGCCCTCTCCTGTGTCTATATAAACCGGAGGGCTTTAGTCCGTAGGACAACATACATTACAACAATCATACCATAGGCTAGCTTCTAGGGTTTAGCCTCCTTGATCTCGTGGTAGATCCACTCTTGTACTACATATCATCAATATTAATCAAGCAGACGTAGGGTTTTACCTCCATCGAGAGGGCCCAACCTGGTAAAACATCGTGTCCCTCGCCTCCTGTTACCATCCGCCTAGACGCACGCCGAGACCCCCTACCCGAGATCCGCCGGTTTTGACACCGACATTGGTGCTTTCATTGAGAGTTCCTCTGTGTCATCACCGATAGGGCGGATGCCTCCACCCGTCTTCAAAGACGATGTTTTCGCCGAAGGGGCCTTGGCCGGCGGCCAAACTATCCGGCTAGGTGGTTTTCTTATGACCGCCTGTTCGCCGCCGCTCGACAATGACTTCAAGTCGTCGAAGCAATCTTCGCGTCATCCCTAAAGCTGCCGAACTGTTGATCCAATAGAGCTCTCGCCCGTTAACGAGCTCTTGATCGCATCGCCGCCTCGGGAGTCGCTACGACTACAACCAGATTGGGCTTAAACCGATCCGAGAGAGATTAACTCTCCCTGTGCCACCCACCACGTCGCGGTGGTAGAGGAGCAATCGGCAACTCTTGCTTGTATTGAAAACAATTCATGTCCGATTCCCGAACCTCCATGCCGGATTCCCGGAGGGACGGACTTCGATCGAGCATTGAACTTAAAATCATGCATCACTCCGACTCACTGGATTGTGTCCAAAGAAACCAAGCTCCTCGGCCTTTGAGCCCCAAGATGGGCAGGGATCCGGATTTTAGTCCACCCACCCGCCTGCACATATGCGATCTATCTCTAATACGGCAAGAGCCCGCTGAAACAAGACATCACTATCGGGCGATTCCTCCCGGTTATGGACAGGATAAAGGACGCCGAGAGGAAAACGCAATTCCAATCTTCTCGCAATAATCGCACGGACAAGGGAATACTAAACGCCATCGATCGTCACAAAATTACGCTTCACCGATCCGCATCCATAGTACGAAGTATCAGGCGATGGAGAGTTTCCGAAAACCGAAAATCAATTTTGGGATAATCCGCCCCAAACCCAAATCAAGAAGAAAAGGGCGCCTTACACTCAGCCCCGATGCAAAAAGGAAAAACAAAACCCAATAAGGGAAACGGAACCGTACTGGCATGTTGGATATTACGGCAGGTGGCCAAAAGTGGCGAGGAACTTCTAGCTCCGAGAAACCACTCGAACAATACCAGCACGATATCAATAGTCTTCGAGACCTTCGCATCAAACAATATGCGAAAGCGAACAATCCGCGGACTCGCCGAAGTCTACCAAGTAGCAACAGCAAATCCATGGAGCGACACAGCTATTACCTTCAATTCCAGCGACGAGCCTAAATTTCGAACAGCCAGAGCGCCAGCTGCACTGGTACTTAGTCCCATAGTGGACGGCTTTCGACTAACAAAAGTCATCATGGATGGCGGCAGCGGACTAAACCTCATTTACGAGGAAACTCTACGAAAAATGGAAATCGATTGAGCCAGATTGAGCGAAGCAAAGACAACCTTTAGAGGAATAATCCCTAGCCGGGAAGCGCGCTGCACCGGAAAAATCACACTCGATGTGGTGTTTGGCTCCCCGGACAATTACAGATCCGAAGAAGTCAAGTTCCAGGTGGCCCCGTTCAGCAGCGGATATCACGCCATATTAAGACGAGAGGCATTCACAATTTTTCAAGCACTACCTCATTACGGGTACATGAAGCTCAAAATGCCTGGGCCCAGCGGAATAATCACTCTCGTTAGTGATCCGGACATAACATTATGCGCCGAAAACAAGACAGCCGCACTAGCCCTCGAGGCACTATCCGAAGCCTTAGCGGCAGAAGAACTCACCACGCTGCGCTCTACGGTGAACAGGGACGATGTGATACTCGATAAAAGATCCAAGTCCACCTCCTTCAAACCAGCAGATGAAATAATAAAATTCCAGGTCCATCCAACGGACCCAACAAAGACGGCCTCCATTGGGGCACAATTGAACCCCGAAGTAGACGCCGCACAGCGTGAATTCCTTCGGGAAAATTGGGACATCTTCGCCTGGCATCCTTCGGATATGCCCGGAATCCCACGCAGTTGGCGTAACACAGCCTAAACATCCTAACAGATTTAAGCCACCAAACAGGCTCTTTGACGATTTTCCAACCCAAAAGACAGTGCAATGGGAGAAGAGCTAGCCAAACTATTGGAAGCCGGATTCATTAGAGATATCAAACATCCGGACTGGCTAGCAAATCTGGTGATGGTACCAAAGAAGGATAAATCCGCGCCTGCGTCGATTTTAAAGACCTCAATAACGCTTGCCCAAAGGATCCTTCCTCTCCCCAAGATCGACTAAATTATCGATGCTACCGCAGGCACAATTCGTTGTGCTTCCTCGGACGATACTCGCTATCATCAAATCAAGATGGCGGAAGGCATCAAGCCGCAACGGCATTCATCACTCCATACGGACCATTCTCGCTTCAACACGATGCCCTTCGACTTAAAAATGCCGCGCAACATATCGCTGCATGATTCAAACATGTCCGCCACCTAGATCGGCAAAACAGTGAGGATATGTAGACGACGTAGTCGTCAAAACAAAACACGCCGAAACTCTAGTAGACGATTTGAGGCTCACATTCGACAACCTCGTGAGCATATGACATCAAGTGAATCCGAAAATTGCGTTTTGCGTATCACCGGAAAGTGCTGGGCTTCATTGTATCCGTAGAGGAATTGAAGCAAACCCGCTAAAATCCGAGCTCACACAGCTTGGATATTCCAAAAGACCTCAAACAAATACAAAATTAACAGGATGCGTGGCAGCCTTAAGCCGCTTTATCTCCCATCTAGGAGAAAAGGCGTTTCTCTATCGCCTCCTCAGTGCAATCAACACTTTGAGTGGACGGATGCTGCCACCGCCGCACTCAAGAAATAAAGGCCATATTGGCAACAACCGTCCTGGCTGCGCCCACTGGGCGAACCAATGTTGTTATACATCGCAGCAACACATCAAGTTGTAAGCGCGTCCTCGCCGTCGAACGAGCTTATGTAAGGGCATAAATTCCCTCTTCAAAAACCAGTGTATTATGTATCCACCGTGTTAACCCCGCAAATCCTGCTACCCGCACTATCGAAAGATAGCATATGCGGTGTTCATGGCGCCCCGTAGTTCGACACTACTTTCAAGAGTGTTCAATAACAGTGGCCTCTGAAGTACCACTCAATGACATCATAAATAACCGCGACGCAACGGGCAGGATTGCAAAATGGGCCATCGAGCTCTTACCATTCGATATAACCGACAAACCTCGGCGAGCTATAAGTCACAAGTTTTGGCTGACTTCGTCGCCGAATGGACCGAAGCCGAACTCCCTAAAGAGTACGGCGCATACTCCAATTGGACTATGCACTTCGACGGCTCCAAAATGTTGGCCGGACTGGGGGCTGGTGTCGTATTGACGTCCCCAACCGGAGATACAGTCTAGTATGTACTTCAAATAATGTACACAGACTCCAACAATGCAGCCGAATACGAGGCCCTGTTACATGGTCTCCGGATGGCAGTCTCCATGGGCATTCAACGCCTAGAGGTGCGCGGGGATTCAAACCTTGCAATATCCCAGATAAACGGAGACTTTGACACCAAGGATCCGAAAATGGCAGCATATCGCAACGCTGTCCTAAAATGTCAGCTCGGTTTGAAGGACTTGAATTCCATCACATAGCCCGAGACAATAACCAAGCGGCCGACGTACTGGAACGCATCGGTGCGAAACGTGATGCTGTCCCTCCAAATATCTTCCTGGAACGGCTCTTCAAGCCATCCGTACTATGGGAAGAGGAGCCCGGTAGTGACAAACCGGAAAAAACCGCGCCAATCGGTGATTCAGCAGATGACATAACACCTTCAGCCCACGCCATAATGGCAAGAATCGCCGCGATGGATGTAACCTTTCCTAGCCTACTTACTTAGGCAGGAACTTCCCGAAGACCAAAACGAGGCCCGCTGCATTGTCCGGCGATCGAAAGCCTACAAGGTCCATGAGGGAGAACTTTATAAGAAAAGTACAACCGGAGTCCTTCAGAGGTGTATCTCCGAAGAGGAAGGGCGAAACCTCCTGGCTGAAATGCATGCCGGACTAGGCGGACACCACGCAGCAGCGCGGGCCCTTGTAGGAAAGGCATTCCGTACAGGATTTTATTGGCCGACGGCCCGGGCAGATGCCGAGGACTTAGTCCAGAAATGCGTTGGTTGTCAGCTCTTCGCCAATCAGAGCCATATGCCGCCTACCGCCCTCAAAACCATACCCATTACCTGGCCGTTCACGGTCTGGGGGCTTGATATGGTTGGACCCCTTAAAGGGGGAACCCACAAGCAAAGGTACCTATTGGTCATGGTGGATAAATTCACCAAATGGATAGAGGCCAAACCGGTCAAAACGGCAGAGTCCGGACCAGTGATAGACTTTATATCAGGGGTAGTACACCGTTACGGAGTCCCCCCACAGCATCATCACCTACAACGGCACGAACTTCACAGCCGACGAGGTTAAGTCATGGTGCAAAAACATGGGCATCAAGCTCGACTACGCTTCAGTTTATCACCCTCAAACCAACGGTCAAGTGGAACGAGCAAATGGTCTAATAATGAGCAGCATTAAACCCAAACTAGTGAGGTCACTTACTAAATCCAACACACAATGGGTCGAGGAGCTCGACTCCGTACTCTGGGGCCTGCGGACAACGCCTAACCGTACTACCGGATTCACACCATTTTTATGGTATACGGCGCAGAGGCGGTCTTGCCTCAGTGACATTATTCATGACTCACCTCGAAAAGCGCATGTATGAGGAAAGAGAGGCCGAGCTTGATCGGCAGGACAGCTTGGACACATTGGAGGAAGAACGTGATGTCGCCAAGGCTCATTCCACATTTTATCGCAGCAGGCCCAAGATATCAAAGCGAGAAGTACGGGCCAAGACTTACAACGTTGGTGAACTAGTTCTACGCTGCGGACAAGAAAAGGACAAGCTCAAGCCCAAATGGGAGGGCCCTTCATTATCGATCAAGTCCTCGACCAGCGGAGCATACCGTTTACTTAAATGCGCCGGATAACCGACTCGAGCCGAACCCATGGAACGCAGCCCGCCTCCGACGATTCTATGCCTAGCACCGACTAAGAGTTGGTCCGCTTCCCCCGTCCAAACTTTTACACTTCGGCTGTCTTTTGTTTCTCTTTTTATGCCTTTTTATTTAAAAGCCCTTACGGGCCTATTTTCGCATTTTGCATACGCATGATTTGCCATCCGCACTCATTATTCCTGGGGGCTTCTTTACGAAGCTCAATTACACGGTTTCATACCCAGCACATGTGTCAAGCTTCCACATGTACCTTTTACTCGCCATTATATGCATCGATATGACTTAAGTTTTGGCCAAGCTGGGTTGCTCGGCTCCTGTGCTTACCCCTCGCTCCCGATTGTTCGGCTAGGAGGTAAAGGAGCACCTCTGCGATTATTACCGCCCGGGTCACCCGTATGTGTACCTCAGACCGGTGAAGCCGAAAGCTAGCGTTTTAAGGGAATATTCGATCGGTGACTTAAAAGATGACTTTTACCTATTTATCTATCCGCCTCAGATGTTTTATCGCTTTTTTGCAGTTCGGACATGCACTTTAGGGCATGCCTCCCAAATGAAAGGAACCCTTAACGGAACTATTCTCCCTGGAAGATGTTTCTTACTAACCATGTAATATAACATAACTAGTTGGGCACTTGTCTGATAAAGCACTGATGACCCCTACGCCTGGTCTCCATGCATACCACGGTTGTTTCTTAACCAAAAAGGTATTCGGACACACTCCGGACTCTAGGGTCCCGAGGTTGAAGCGAAAAGGTCGGCAAAGACAAACGATCTACAATCCGGCTAGAAGGCATTTAACATGTCACTTCAAAGGAAAACATACATTGTCAAAATTATTGATTGTATTCCTCCTCAATCCCGTCTAACAGGCTGTCTAACTTACAGTCCCGTTGGGAAAACTTAGCAGCCAACTCTACTTGGTTGTATACTAAACTCACAGGGATCTCCTTCCCATCAGGCCCCACCGTTCCAACTTCGGCCATATGGTTGGGATCCGCCTTCTTATACCGCGTCTTCACCATGGCCCAAGCCTCCCTGGCACCTTGGCAGCAAGCCGAAATCTTCCACAAACGGAAGCGCTGCCGCACTCCCTGAAGCTTCTCCGCAAGCTCCCCAAGGCCCTCGGGTAGGGAGAGGGCTGGCCATAAAGCCCGGACGCCGCCGCTCATTGCCTGCCGAACTCGTTCGAGCAGTTGCAACAGTTCGGGAAGTTGATCACCCGTTGATATGGGCATCTCCTCTGCAGGACGACCAGTGAGTATACCTACAAGACATATTATGTGAAAATACTTCCTCGCCGAACTCTTCTTTTCAAAAGAGTCCGCTCAAGCACTTACTATAAATGCCGCGACGAAGCCGCTGATTCTCCTTAACGAAGCCGGACAGCTCGGCCCGAGCGCCTTTCAGCTCTTCTCCGAGCTTGGCATTGGCATCCTGGAGTTTGTTCCTTTCTTGCTGCACCCTATTCAACACACTCTCGCCGGCCTTCAGCTGGCGCAGCAATGCTTGCCTGTCCGGATCTTATCCGGCGGCACCAGCAATGTCATTATTAGACTTGCGCGCACGCCGCACAGCGCTTATATTTATTAATAAAAATGTGTTACCAGGAGGGGTCTCTGCGTCTCCTCCTGCGGCAGCAAGTGCGGCCTCAAGTTGGGCCTTGCAATCTTGCAGCTCCCGAGACAGCCGGGCATTCTTCTCGGTAAGAGCCTGCGTTTTCAAATGATCCTTAAATCAGTTAACATAAGTACTTTAAGTCTCGGGGGCTACTGGTATATACAACCATTAAAATTCCCTTACCCGTATGTCTTTTACATACTGCTCCGTGGCTCTGGTAAAACCATCTTGAGCGGCACGGAGATGCGCATCCCCTGCGTTAAAGGCATCCAATGCCTCAGGGGAAAAGCACGCTTCATGAAATACTGTCCGGCGGCGCCTATGGTTCATGGCGCTCTCCACCTCAGACTTGGTGGCGGACAGTCTGTCGGTGTCCTCCGTTGGAGGAGGATCCGGCCCGCGTCTTGCGCTTGCCTCCCCCTCCAGGCCGGGCGCTGGAGCCTGGCCGGTGTAGGTTGGATCGGCAACTTCTGCACCCGCAGTCCGGCGAGCGCTTTTTCTCCTACAAAGATCATGAGCACTCAGGCGTTTCCTAGGAACGTCGCTCTGAAAATTCGAATACGAGCTATACCTTTGCGGCGACGTTTCCGTCCGCACCGCGCTCCTTTTCCGCCTGCTGGTCCGAACTGACCTCTGTTGGTCAGCCGCCGCGGGCTCGGCTTCCTGCCGTAAAGGCGCTTCCTGCAAAATACCATCGTTCGCGAAGGTTAGAAATGGGCAGGGAAGAGATAATGGTGTCCGGACTTCGGTCGCGGTCACCTGGGAAGCCGGACACAGTCCGGGGTAATCCACCGTAATGGCAACCAAAGCATTGTCTATGCCGAGCTGGTGAAACACCCCGTCGATCAGCTCCACCTCGATGTCCGGGTCCTCTTCGGAGGCCGGATCCAAGGATCTTTCTGGATCCTCGGGTTGCGGAGCAGGACTCACCATGTCCTCCACAACCGGCGAGATCCCGCGCCGAGACATAATGTAAGAAGCTTAAACTTCGAAAGCATGGGTTGAGCCCTTAAAGGTGTTCACTTACCCATCCTCTAGGGTTGATCATGGAAAACCCATTCAAAGGGTTCATTCGAAGGAACTCCTCCTTCTCCCCCTTGTACAGGCTGGACAGGATCTCCACCAGATCCTCGGTCGAATCCGGCCCTTTGCGGCCATGACGGGTGGCATCGTCTTCCCGCTGAAATCCCACATGGGGTGGCCTCAGATTGCAATGGTTGTACCCCCGCTTGATGCATGTCGCCATGACTCGATCATGGTCAAGCCGAATGGGCCATTAATCTTATTCGGCCCATCAAGTAATGGACGCTCTTGTCTTCCTCCAATCGGGGCTCCGTGGGCGCCAAATGAGGCGTTTCTTCAAAGGAGCAGCACTAAACTCGGGAGGCCGATCCGACGGGTCCGAAGCGGGCGCCTCCTATATAAAACCACTCGAGGGCAGTCTTGGGCGCTTCTTGGGAGTACCGATGGGTATCCGTCCCGGCGATGCGCCATATTTCAAGCGCCGCCCACTTGATATATGGACCCCTCGTGAGAACGGGGTACGAGGCAGAACAACCTCTTCCACAATGCAAAATGGGGCTCAATGCCCAGGAATAGCTCACAAAGAGCTACGTAGCCCACGATATGCAGGACAAAGGCGGGTGTGAGGTGGTGGAGCTGGAGTCCGTAGAACTCCAGGAGCCCGCGGAGGACCGGATGTATTGGGAATCCGAGTCCCCTTATCAGATAGGGGACGAAGCATACTCGCTCCCCCTTATTGGGTCTTGGGGTAGCCTCCGCTTGCCTCCCACCTTGATAAGTAACCAGCCCGGCTCGAACCGGGATCATGAAGGCCGGAGGGAGATATCCCCCCGCTTGGAGCTTCACTAGCTCGTTGTGCAAAACAGACCACCTCCTCCAATCCCCTGGCGGTGGGCTGGGAGCACGAGAAGAAGAGCCGCGTCGACGATCCATGATGGAATGGATTTTTAGGTCAAAGGCGCTTCGATGAAGTATTCGTGGGAGGAAGACGGTGTGGTTTGGATCTGGATTCTTGCCTCTTTTGTAGGCGGACGACTCGCACAACTAGGGGGTGAAACGCAAAAGACGCCCTGGCTTTTCGCATTCGTGCGACGCGTGGAAGAGGGCCATTATTTGGCGTAGAAGTCGAGGAACACAGTATTCAAGATGAAGCCAGACATTGTTTGGCAGATACATGGAATTTGAAGGGAGAACCCGCCTTGCAACACCGAAGACTATAAACGCGCTGGACTTATCGTCATTGAAGCCTGGTTCGGGGGCTACTGAGGGAGTCCTGGACTAGGGGGTGTCCGGACAGCCGGACTATCATTATCCGTTGGACTCCAAGACTACGAAGATACAAGATTGAAGACTCCGTCCTGTGTCCGGATGGGACTTTCCTTGGCGTGGAAGGCAAGCTTGGCGATACGGATATGTAGATCTCCTACCATTGTAACCGACTCTATGTAACCCTAGCCCTCTCCGGTGTCTATATAAACCGGATGGCTTTAGTCCGTAGGACAACATACATTACAACAATCATACCATAGGCTAGCTTCTAGGGTTTAGCCTCCTTGATCTCGTGGTAGATCCACTCTTGTACTACCCATATCATCAATATTAATCAAGCAGGATGTAGGGTTTTACCTCCATCGAGAGGGCCCGAACCTTGGTAAAAACATTGTGTCCCTCGTCTCCTGTTACCATCCGCCTAGACGCACAGTTCGGGACCCCCTACCCGAGATCCGCCGGTTTTGACACCGACACTGACCTTGAAATATTTTGTGGTCTTACATTTGGTCCACATTAGTATCATATAATGGCTATCTTGCTAAACCGATTAAAACCGTGGTTCAAAAGATCATTTAGTTTTCTCCCTGTTAACTTTGTGACCATGATTCATTTATTTCTAGATTTTTAACTGCTTTGAACAAAAGGATCCCTGAGGGATCGACATGAATGCAGAGTAACAAAATGATGCGACGAGTGTACAACCTCTTTGGCATAGCCTTGTCGACCTCAGCATCATTGGGTAGGATATGGAGGATGGTGATGCTGGTGTGACTGTTGGAGGTAGGGAAGAAGATCTGAGGCCTTTGGATATGGCGCTGAGGGTACTGCTCCGCTTTGATGGATGGTTCTGTCGGTGGAGCAACTCCGGTGAGGTGTACGACGGCGAGGCTAAAGCAGGACAAGACAAACAACGTTAATCTGAAGTGGGACTCTAATATCATCAGCAATATATGATCTAAAATACATCAACAAAAAGTTCTCGATGTAAAATGCATCAGCCACGCCACGGCCACTCCAACAGATGCTCTAAATACTGTTCACTCTGAACTTAACTGAAGAAACCGAACTTTATAGTCGAAACTGAATTTTACCATCGTAACTTGAACTAGTAGCAGAGCATTTCAATAGATGTTTAGAGCGTTCGAGCAGTAGTGGCAGAGAAGCAGTCATCTAAATCAGCAGTTGCTCAAGTAGGGAACACACTAGCAGAGAGCAACTCGTGCAGCAGCACCGTGAGCGAGTGCTAAAGCGGGAACTCCTATAGCTGCAGGAGGTTGTGCAGCAGCAGCAGCGCGAGCAAGAGCAAGAGCAGAGCAGCAGCAGGAACAAGAGCAAGAGCAGAGCAGAAACACGACCAACAACAATAGCATAGCAGTGCAACAGCACGAACGAAAGCAAGAACAATGCAATAGCGCGACCGATAGCAAGAACGTAGCCATAGCGCGAGCGATAGCCGGAGCATCAGCATGAGCGGGAGCCAGAGCAGCAACAGTTAGTGTCGGTGTGGAAGTCGCCACCGATGAAGCAAGATTGAATAAAAGATAAAATGTAGCGGTGAGTGCAGAACCTCCTTGGTGGAGTGATATGTCTCCAACATATCTATAATTTTTGATTGTTCCATGCTATTATATTACCCCTTTTGGATGTTTATGGGCTTTATTTTACACATTTATATCGTTTTTGGGACTAACCTACTAACCGGAGGCCCAGCCTGTATTGCTGTTTTTTTGCCTATTTCAGTATTTCGAAGAAAAGGAATATCAAACGGAGTCCAAACGGAATGAAACCTTCGGGAGCGTGATTTTTGGAACGAACGTGATCCGGAGAACTTGGAGTGCAAGTCAAGCAGCGAACGACGCGGCCAGGAGATAGGAGGGCGCGCCCACTGTCGGTGTACTAAGGTAGGGGTACCTCATTACCCCAACTTGTGCACGGCGATTGCAGCCCCCGGCGCAGATCTCCCATATGCTTGCCGGAGAACATCCCCGATCCATATCAAGCCATTCAAGAACAAAGTGTACAAGATAGAAGATCGAGACCCGGCAAGAGAAGCTTGCCGGAAGGCCGCCCTGTGCTCAAGACTACATCACTCACGCGAGGCCTGGCGAGAGGAGCTCGCCGGGCGACTAGAAGGCTAAATCAGAAAGACACGCCGACGCTTATACGCGTCCGGCGAGGGCCCGGAGCGACAAGTTACAAGCCCGACAAGCCCCGGTCCGCAAGATCAAGACCCGGCAAGGTACTTGCCGGAGAGCTGCGCTGCGTGCGCGACTCCAGCTCATCGCCCACGCGTCGCCTTCAGCCTCTCCAGAGACGCGTGGCGGATAGTCAGTGCCGCATGAAGGGTGCGGTGGCACTCCACGGTGGTGGATCCATCCCGTGGCGAGACGGAGACGCAAGGGCGGAGCTTTTGGGCGACGGCGACGGGCATTAAATGCCCTTGTCCCTCTCTGTCAAAAGTAGGTAGAATCCACTGTTCGAGCAATCGTGGCTGCACTGTTCCCGCACTGCTCCAACTACCACCTCTTTTACATTTTACCCCTCTCTCCTCGCTGACACCGCCGGTGACCCTTGCCCTATAAAAGGAGGCCCATGCACAACGAGAGGGGTTCAACCATTTGCAACTCCCACGCCGGTGTAGCTGCTCTGTAGCTCTCAAGCTCCGAGCACAATACAACACAAAGCAGCAGAGGGTTTCTGCGACCATCGCGTCCGGCTGGGTAAAATTCGCCCGCGTGCATCGCCTCGATCTGCTCTCAGCCTCCTCCGCCCTTGTACCGAACACACGAAGGGCTCCCGCCCCATAGGTGCCGCAGCGGCGGCGCCTCACGCCGCGTCCGCCCCGACATCTTTGGCGCGCCCGGTAGGGGTGTCGAGGTTGTGCGGACCTGATCCGGCGTTAGCGCTGCTTCTTCATCAACCTCTCCGGCTTCGTCGGAATTTCATCGACAATCGCGCCATGGCCCGAGACGGGGCTTCAAAGGTCGCAGACCGTCTGCGTCTCACCAGCCGCCACCGGAGCCAACGGTGGGCGGAGGGGACGCCACGAAGGGTGGACACCGGCGAGGCACTTCGCGGCGCCACCAAATCCGAGGGCGAGACGGATGACCGCGCCTCGGTCTCCGCAGATCCGCGTCCATCTCAGCGCACGGCGACCCAGCAGCGCCATACCACGAGAGGTGGTATCCGCCTGCTGGGGCAAGAATAAGCCGGAGGCTCGCGGGATGCTCCGGACTGCTGTCCATGCAAGAGCAAAGCGAAAGCGCCGGGGGAGGACTCTGCTCCTCCTATCGCTACTAGGAGTCCGAGCATGTTCCGTACCTCGCTGCTCGCTCCGCTCCCCTCCAGCGCCCGGCAAGTGCATCTCCCTGGAGCGCAACGCTGTCGTCGAGGACCCGCCATCGAGCTCCAAGTCCGGCCAGGACAGCTCTGGTGTTCACTCCGACAAGCGCCGCTCCTCGGAGCGCTATAAGCCCGGCGAGGACAGCTCTGGTGCTCGTTCCGGCAAACGCACCTCCCCGGAGTGCTGCGCTGCCGTCGAGGACGCGCCATCGAGCTCCACCAGCAAGTGCGAGGAAACAAGAAAAAGAAAAGCTAAGTCGCTCGAGCTTTTGTGCGAGCACTCCTTAATTCCATGCTTTTATTGGTTATATCCTCGTGCGTTCGCCCTTTATACGCAAAGCTCATGCAGCGAGGAGCCTCGCCTGTGAATAGCCGCACCCTTATCTTGCTTCGAGCACACTCAACGAGTTAAAAGTGAGCCGCGACCAGCCAGCGCCCTTGTTTAGCTTTTCGAGTCCGCTTTCGGCAGGATAAGTGCGTCGCGATCGACTCGGCGAGGTTGCTTGCCGGAAGCGACACCAGCCAGCGGGCTGCTGATGTTCCGTACTCAGCAAGTGTGTTAAACACCGCAAGTTCCCTAAAAGCGTAGGGTAAAAACGCACAAAGGGCGTAAAGCAGAGGGTATAACGCGGCAAGCCTTGCCGTAAGATGTCCTTCGTATGAGAGACTTGAGCTGGAGGAGCCAAGTCGTGGCCCGATTATGTGTACTTGGTTTGTTTCCGAGTCCGCTCAACAAACACAAGTGTGCTGCTGCACCCTTATCTTGCTTTCGAGCCTGCCGACAAGTTAAGCGTCAGAATCGCCCAAAGAAGGTTGCTTGCCGAAGCAACACCGCCCGGCGGGCTGTCCCGCTCGGCAAGCGTGTTCGCGACCGACAAGCTCCCCGAAGGCGTAGAGTACAAACATACGAAGGGCAGAGTGCGGCATTGTATTGCGTAATCAAGACTTACGTGCATATACATGAAAATAATGAAGATGTTGCAGATCTATCTCAGCTGTTCTCATGGCTGAAATTGCAGCAACAAGGAGGAACCGAAAGATCACACCAGCACCTGGGGCCCGGCAAGCCAGGGTCGCCGGGGGCTGCGAGTACCAAGGTTCTTCCCGGCAAGCCAACCTCATTGGGGCTGCGAGCGCCAAGATTCTTCCCCGGCAAGCTAGAGTTGCTGGGGGCTGCGACATCAGATAAGTTTTTCATCCCTCGTCATGCATCCTCTCATGGACCGGGAAGAGCGGGACTGCGTCTTTGAACGAACGTGTCTTGTAAAACCCGTACGTGGAGGAGCCGAGTCGTGGCCCGATTCGCGTGCTTGTTTTGTTTCGAGTCGCTCAACAAACACAAGTGTGCTGCTGCACCCTTATCTTGCTTTCGAGCCTACTCGGCAAGTTAAGCGTCATAAATCGCCCGGCGAGGTTGCTTGCGGAAGCAACACCGCCAGCTGGCTGTCCCTTTTCGCAAGCGTGTCCGCCCGCAAGCTCCCGATAGCGTAAGAACACACAAGGCACGAAGTCAAGTAAAAGACTCAGTCCGGCAAGCTTTCCCCTCTTTTCATTAAAAACATCCTAGTTTGATACAAGTCCATAGAGGATGAAAAACATGATAGAGAGGATTACAAGTTCTTAAATGCAGCTAAGGCCCGAGGGCTTACAAATTAAAACGATAAGGTGCCCGTGATCCTTCTCCTGTTTCTCTGTTCAGGAGTTCAGGAGGTAGGTCAAGGAGCCCCCGGCAAGAGAAGCTTGCCGGGGAGGGTGAAAGGAGCGCCTAGGAGAGCGTGGTGGTGGCACCGCCGTGCCCCAGGAGCTGCGCAAGGTGACGGGCATGGGGAACGCATCTCCCCCGGAGAGCTACGGGCGCCAGAAGACACCAAGAGAACACCCGGGCCGCCAGAGCTTGGCGGAGACGGGCGCCGGAGGCAGAGCTTGAAGACGGGTGGTGGGACATCGGCACGCTGTCAAGGGCTCCTCGCCTCGTACTCGACATGACGGCCTTGCCACCATCCCCTCTTCCTCTTCCGCAGCCTCCCTCGCCAAACCGCCAAGGAGACGGCCCGGGGAGTTCGAGAGGCCGGCGACACAGGCGGGTCGCCGGTGGCCTTGAGGCAGCGGTGTCCGACGCCTAGTCGGACCCGCCATCCTCGTCGTCGTCGCTGCCGCTCTCCTCCTCGTCACTCTCGCCGGGAGGAGCCTTCATATCCGAGGAGCTGTCCACACAGCAGCGCACCGGGTCCCGTAGTCGCCAAGACCTTGACGGCGAGGAGGTCACCATCCATTAACTTGAAATGGAGGGTAAACCCGCCGTCAAGCTATGGATCCGGGCGAATGTCTTCCACCCTCGGTCGAAGAACATCACGCCGGGGGCTGGGGACACGACACTCACCCGAGTGCCGCTGATCCCGCAGCCCCTCATGCGCAACTCCATCACGTCAGGTGGATCCGGTCCCATCGCGTCCGCAAACGGGGCCGGCAGCCGGAGGCGGCGACGAGGCGCCCGCGGCTTGATGAAGAACTCCCAGGGTCATCTCCGGTGTGGACCGCACTGTGGTCGAGAGACGCCGGGGAGACGGGAGGCACATCACGCGACCGCCTCTCCCGACCGCCTCGGCCACGCCCTCGGCCTCGTCCGGGGCCACGCCCCTCCCTCTCCCTCTCGGAGCCGGCTCCGCCACCATGGGAGCAGGATAGGGAGCGGTGCGCTGCCTGGAAGCGACCCTCGCTGCCACCGTCGAAGAGCCGGGATTTCCTCCCTCCATGGCAGAGAGAAGAACGGGAGATGAAGACGAAGGGAGAAGAGGATGAGTGTGGCCATTGTGCTCCCCCTCTGCCCCTTTTATAGGGGCGAGGTGGGGGCTCAACCGCCCCGCCGACCAATCGAGAAGCGAGCAGGCGGAGGAGCGGGCCGGCTCGCTTTCTCCGCCTGTGGACGACTCGGTCTCCCACCTTCGCCGCCCACGACCCACATGCATGAGGGCCGCGTGGCGAAAAAGTGGAGCCAGAGCGACGGGTGAAGCGACCCCGCTCTGTGCCACGATCACGGGGTAGATGCCTTAAAGACTGCATGCGCCGCCCCCGTCTCCCACGACGCCGCAATCGACGCGTGCCGTTTCGAGGGAAGCGGTGGATGCAGAAGCAGATTCGGCACGCCATGAGCCTCGTATGCCCGTGCACTGTTTTGGGCCTGGCCCAACAGCGCTAGGCACCGTGTGTGGCCCAGGCCCGGGGGCTCCTGTCGGTGTACTAAGGTAGGGGTACCTCATTACCCCAACTTGTGCACGGGCAGTTGCAGCCCCAGCAAGCAGATCTCCCATATGCTTGCCGAGACCATCCCTGATCCATATCAAGCCATTCAAGAACAAAGTGTACAAGATAGAAGATCGAGACCCCGGCAAGAGAAGCTTGCCGGGAAGGCCGTCCCAGGCTCAAGACTACATCACTCACGCAAGGCCACTGGCGAGAGGAGCTCGCCGGGAGACTAGAAGGCTAAATCGTGAAGACACGCCTCGGCTATACGCCGTCGGCGAGGGCCCGGAGCGACAAGTTACAAGCCCGACAAGCCCACGGGTCCGCAAGATCAAGACCCCGCAAGGTACTTGCCGGAGAGCTGCGCTGCGTCGCCTCCAGCTCATCTGTCCCACGTCGCCTTCAGCTCTCTCCAGAGACGCGGCGGATAGCTGTGCCGCATGAAGGGTGCGGTGGCACTCCACGGTGGTGGATCCATCCCGTGGCGACGGAGACGCAAGGGCGGGAGCTTTTGGGCGACGGCGACGGGCATTAAATGCCCTTGTCCCCTCTCACAAAAGTAGGTAGAATCCATCGTTCGAAAATCAGTAGCTGCACTGTTCCCGACTGCTCCAACTACCACCTCTTTACATTTTACCCCTCTCTCCTCGCTGACACCGCCGGTGACCCCTTGCCCTATAAAAGGAGGCCCATGCACAACGAGGGGGTTCAACCATTTGCAACTCCCACGCCGGTGTAGCTGCTCATCAGTAGCTCTCAAGCTCCCGAGCACAATACAACACAAAGCAGCAAGAGGGTTTTACGCGACCATCGCGCCCGGCTGGGTAAAATCCGCCAGCGTGCATCGCCTCAATCTGCTCTCTGTGCCTCCTCCGCCCTCGTACCGAACACACGAAGGGGCTCCCCGGCCCCATAGGTGCCGCGCGGCGGGCGCCTCCCCTCACGCGTCCGCCCCCGACACCCACCCCTCCTGGGCACGCCCCCTGTCTCCTAGGCCCCACGAGCGGCCACCAACGTACTTCTTCCTCCTATATATACCTACGTACCCCAAAAATCCAGGGAGCCAACAACAAACAATTTCCACCACCGTAACCTTCCGTATCCGCGAGATCCCATCTTGGAGCCTTTGCCGACGCTCCGTCGGAGTGGGAATCGACCACGGAGGGCTTCTACATCAACACCATAGCCCCTCCGATGAGTTGTGAGTAGTTTACCACAGACCTTCGGGTCCATAGTTATTAGCTAGATGGCTTCTTCTCTCTTTTTGGATCTCAATACAATGTTCTCCCCCTCTCTTGTGGAGATCTATTCGATGTAAACTCTTTTTGCGGTGTGTTTGTCGAGATCCAATGAATTGTAGGTTTATGATCAGGTTTATCTATGAGAAATATTTGAATCTTCTCTGAATTCTTTTATGTATGATTGAGTTATCTCTGCAAGTCTCTTCGAATTATCAGTTTGGTTTGGCCTACTATATTGATCTTTCTTGCCATGGGAGAAGTGCTTAGCTTTGGGTTCAATCTTGCGGTGTCCTTACCCAAAGGATGTAAAGGGTTGCAAGGCACGTATTGTATTGTTGCCATCGAGGATAAAAAGATGGGGTTTATATCATATTGCTTGAGTTTATCCCTCTACATCATGTCATCTTTCTTAATGCGTTACTGTAAGTGCATCTAGTGCCCCTTAGTGATTTTGGTGTATTGAAGACTTATAGGTTAAGTAACTGATGCGTTTGTGAGTGTACACAGGTCTATAAGTCTATGAGGAGTTTGATATTTACCGAGAAAGTCGACCCTAAAACGAAGTTCTTCGATCAAGACTTTGATATTCGAAGACTTTCTGAAGACTTTGAAAGTGAAGAAATTGGTGTGACCATGAAGACTTGATATTCATTCGAGGAATATGAAGCGTGAAGACTTTTGTTTTCGTAGTTTCATTTTCTCTTTCTTGAGTCATAGGAAACACCGTACTGTTAAAGGGGGTCGAGGAAATACTAAAGAAAAATTTCCATGTGATGCTCAACTCAAAATCCTACACCTACCATTCCCTTCGAGTGAAGCCTTTGGAAATCTCATACAGTTCAGTCAAATTCTTGATGTGAGAGACGCAGTTCTTACAGTCATGATGACTTTGTTTCGATCGAGAGTTAGGAATTCGCCAGTCTGAATTGCCTACACAAAGAGGAACATGATAGCCCCGAGGACTTTGAGAGTCAAAATTCCGACCGTTCTTTGTCTTTGCGGCCGGACCAAAATATCTTATCCACCTAACGGTCATATCATTGAAGGGCATTTATGTCTTATCATGTCGGGCTGCTCCTAGGCTATAAATAGCCGCCCCTACAACCACTAGCTGGTTGGCTGCTCGAGAGAACTTGACACTTGTCATTTGAGAGCAACCCATCCTCCGAGGACTTTGAGCGAAAATCATCAAGTGAGGAAAATCCAAAACCAAACCCCACAAAAACCCTAAGTGATTGAGCATCATCAAGAAATTGATCTGCGTGGATCCGACGCTTGTTACCTTTGAAGATCGTGCTTCTTCCAGACGGTTAGGCGTCAAGGTCTAGAGCATCAAGAGGAATTGTGGATCGCCGAGTGACCAAGTCTGTGAAGGTTTGGAAGTCACTGAAGACTTACCACGAGTGATTGGGCGAGGCTCGCGTGGTCTTAGTTCAAGGAGAATACGGTGAGGAATAGGTGTCCCGAGTTGCGGCTCGAGATCGGGTGTCCGGATGTGTGTCCTCGAGTTTAAATACTCGGCCGCTCCAACCAGACGTACATAACCGAGACAGCGAGTTGGAAATGGTTTACCAAATCATTGTCTTCACCAACCGACCGGTTCTATTTCCTCAACTCATTCATTTCCACATTCTCATGTTGCATGTTGTTCATATCGTGCTTGAAGACTTTGATCAAGACTTTCACAAATTCCTCAGTTCAATTTCTTCAGTCTGTTTGTCTTCATCTTGTTATCCTGTGTTTACGCTTCCTGTACTCTGTTCTAGTCTTCATTTCATCATGCTGACTATGTGTGTAATCTGTTATGATTATCTATGAGTACTTATTCCGCTGCAAATAGTTCTTCGCTAAGGAATTTCCTCACCGGCAAATTCCTCAGTGAAGAACATCATAAAAATCGCCTATTCACCCCCCCTCTAGTCGATATAACGCACTTTTTATTGGTATCAGAGCGAGGTACTCCCTTGTTCTGTGTGATTTTGGTTTAACCACCTAGAGTTCTAGTTATGTCGACCACAGGTATGATCAAGGTCTCGGCTGGGTGTCCTACCTTTGATGGAACGGACTATCCCTACTGGAAGAACAAGATGCGGATGCATCTTGAGGCAATTGATAATGATCTCTGGTATGTTGTGGAAAATGGTGTCCCCGCTGTCACTGAAACACTGACCGCTACTGACGTGAAGAGATTCAAACAACTCGACTCTCAAGCGAAGAATATCATCTGTGGCCATCTGAGCAAAGGACAGTATGGAAGAGTGAGTGCTTTGGAAACTGCCAAGCTTATCTGGGATAGGCTGTCCAAAGTAAATGAAGGAGTCTCAACTCAACGTGATTCTCGAGTTGATGTTCTTCGGAATCTCTTCAACCGCTTCAAAAGACTCGACAACGAAAATGTTCAACAAACCTTCGATCGCCTCACTGACATCTCAAATGAGCTTCAAGCCCTCGGTGCCACTGACATCACTGACCATGAAGTGGTGAAGAAACTGCTAAGATCGCTTGATTCCTCATTTGATACTCTGGGACCGATGATACAAGAGCGTCTTGACTACAAGTCACTTGATCCTCGCCGATATCCTCGAAGGCTTAACACTCATGAGTGCCACTTGCTGAAAAGAGAGATCTCTATGGCTCAAACTATGGCAAATCACGTGCCACGAAGGCTAAGGTTGTGTCGACTCAATGTGAGGATTCGGTAGTAGCCTTGGTGATCTGAAGAATCGAGCCAGGATCTAGCTCTCCTTGTGAAGAAATTCCAGAAATTCACAAGTCGTGGTCGCTGGAAAACCCTCAAGGGAAGTGATTCTTCATCCAAAGGACTACAAGAGAAGACTTTGCCACAAATGCAAGAAGCCTGGTCACTATATTCAAGATTGTCCTCAATGGGAAAAGGAAATGAAAAAAAGAAATACAAGGACTACAGTTCTGATGAAATGAAGAAGAAGAAGAAATCATCAAAATCTTCGTCTTCAAAACCATCAAAGTCTTCATCTCACAAGAAGGGAAGCTCCAAGAAAGCTCGGGCATTCATTGGCAAGGAAATGGACTCTGAAGCTGAATCTGAGGAAAATGATGAAGAGGAGGAGTCTGAAGAATCTGAGTCTGGTGTGGTGAGTCTGGCCGTTGCTACTGCTTTCGTCAGCAAGTCCATCTTCAACACTGAAGAAACTGATTCCACCTACAAGCCTGATGAAGATAATGATGGCTACGCTCCCACCTATTGCTTCATGGCAAAAGCAGCTAAGGATGATCAACCCAAAACCACTGAATGGGTCCTCGATAGTGGATGTACAAATCACATGACTGGTGACAAGAATCTATTGATGGATGCTCCTTTATCACCGTCACCTCTGAAGCATATCATATTTGCTGACAAAGGCAAAAGTCAGGTATTGGGTCTTGGTAAGGTTGCTATCTCTAAGGATAAGCACATGGACAAAGTCATGCTTGTTGAATCCTTAGGATACAATCTCATGTCGATCTCAATGCTTGTGTGATCTTGATATGGTTGTTGTCTTTGGCAAATATCGCTGTGTTGTGATTATGGAAGTGACAATTCCAAAGTCTTGAAGGCTTTAGGAGAGGAGATCTGTATATTGTTGATTTCTCTCAGGGACCACAACCAGCCATGTGTCTACTTGCAAAGGCGTCGGAAGGCTGGCTATGGCATCGACGACTTGGTCATGCGAGCATGAGGAATTTGAGCACGCTTGCGAAGAAGAAGCATGTCATTGGCATTGAGAATGTCAAATTCCTCAAGGATCACTTATGCGGAGCATGTGAAGCGGAAAAATGACCAAGGCCAAGCATCCAAATAAGACTATCATGACCACTACCCGTCCATTCAATTGCTTCACATGGACCTCTTCGGACCTAATCATTATTCAGCAGTCACTAATGATGCATCTCTATATGGTTTTGTCATTGTTGATGATTATTCTCGATATACATGGGTACACATTGTTACTTACAAACATGAAGTGCAGGAAGTCTTCAAACGATTTTCCTCGAGGGCTTCAACCAACTTTGGTGTGAAGATCAAGCATATCAGAAGTGACAATGGAACTGAGTTCAAGAATTCTGGTCTTGATGCCTATCTTGATGAACTTGGTATTACTCATGAATTATCTGCTCCTTATACTCCTCAGCAAAATGGCGTCGTGGAGCGCAAGAACAGAAATCTTGTTGAGATGGCTCGCACTATGCTTGATGAATACAAAACGCCTCGGTGTTTTGGATTGATGCAATTGATCTTTGCCACATCATCAACAGAGTATATCTTCACAAATTCTTCAAGAAGACCGCATATGAACTCCTCAACGACAAGAAACCCAATGTGAGTTATTTCAAAGTCTTGATGCTAAATGTTGGATTAGAGATCCTCACCACAACTCTAAATTTGCACCGAAAGCACATGAAGGTTTTATGCTTGGTTACGGAAGGACTCGCACACCTCTGAGTCTTCAACATTGTTCTTCACAAGATTTTTGACCTCAGATGTGCGGTTCCATGAAACTAATGGCTCGCAAAGAGAGCACCTACCTTCGTGTTAGATGAACCAGCACCTGAGGATGCTATCAAGCACAAGGCAACTGAGGATGTCATTCCTACCGAAGAATCTGGTGAAGAATTCATTCCTGATCGTGAAGAACGTCGAGCTGATGCACCTGAAGAACATGATGAGGAAATTGGTGCTGAAGAAAATGCTGATCAAAATCCTCAGCGACAACCAACTCATCCACGCATTGCAAAAGAAGTGCAAGTGGAGAAGATCATTGATGACATCAGCGCACCAAGTCCTCTCACCCGCTCAAAAGCCTCACACTTATCTAACTTTTGTGGGCACTATGCTTTTGTCTCTATCTCAGAGCCCACTAAGGTAGATGAAGCATTTCTGGAGCCGGAGTGGATTCAGGCTATGCAAGAAGAATTACATCAGTTCGAGCTGAACAATGTCTGGGAATTGGTCAATCGCCCAGATCCTCGCAAGCATAATATCATCGGCACAAAGTGGATCTACCGCAACAAGCAAGATGAAAATGGCCTTGTTGTGAGGAATAAGGCACGACTAGTAGCTCAAGGCTACACACAGGTTGAAGGAATTGATTTCGATGAAACTTTTGCACCTGTTGCTAGACTTGAAGCTATTCACATTTTACTTGCCTATGCTAACCATCATGATATCATCTTATATCAAATGGATGTGAAAAGTGCATTCCTCAATGGTAAGCTTGAGGAAGAAGTATATGTTGCTCAACCCCTGTGTTTTGAAGATCCCAAGAATCTCGACAAAGTCTTCGACTAAATAAGGCTCTCTATGGCCTCAAGCCAGCCCCTCGGGCGTGGTATGATACTGCAAGGAATTCTTCGTGAAGAATGCTTCACACCGGTTCACTCGATCCTACTCTATTTACTAAATCATATGATGGTGAGCTGTTTGTGTGCCAAATATATGTTGATGATATTATCTTTGGCTGTACTAACCAACGATATAGTGATGAATTTGCCTATATGATGAGTGAAGAATATCAAATGTCTATGATGGGAGAATTGAAATTCTTCTTAGGTCTTCAAATTCAATCAAGAACACAATGGCATATTCATATCTCGGAGAAATACCTCAAAGATATCTTGAGGAAATTCGCATGCAAGATTGCAAAGGCGTCAAAATTCCTATGCCCACAAATGGTCATCTATGCATCGATGAAAATGGTATCGACTTGATCACAAGGTATACCGCTCCATGATTGGTTCTCTATTGTACCTATGTGCATCTAGGCGGATATAGTGCTTAGTGTTTGCATGTGTGCCCGATTTCAAGCTGCACCAAGGAATCACACCATAAGGCTGTGAAGCATATTCTTCGATATCTAGCTCACACACCAACACTAGGATTATGGTACCCCAAGGGCTCTGCTTTTGATCTCATTGGATATTCGACTCGACTATGCCGGTGATCGTGTGGACCGCAAGTCAACATCCGCACTTGTCATTTCCTCGGACGATCTTTGGTCTGTTGGTCCTCGAAGAAATGCGAGCGTATCACCGCTCATCTTTGAAGCTGAATATATTGCTGCTGGGTCATGCTGTGCTCAACTGCTTTGGATGAAGAAAACCCTCAAGGACTATGGCGTCAACGTGAAGAATGTGCCTCTCCTCTGCGACAACGAGAGTGCCATCAAGATTGCACACAACCCAGTTCAGCACTCAAAGACTAAGCACATCCAGATTCGTCATCATTTTCTTCGTGATCATGTGTTGAAGGGCGATATCTCCATCGAGCATGTGAAGACTGAAGAACAGCTGGCTGATATCTTCACCAAGCCCTTGGATGAGAAGAGATTTAGCAAGTTGCGGTGTGAGTTAAATATCTTAGAATCTTCGAATGTTCTTTGAAAAGGACACACATCCTAACCCTTATGCATAATTGATGACTTAGATGTGCAACACATGAAGAAACGTTGTTCCTCAATCAATGAAGAATAACACTCTAAGTGTGAAGAAATCAATGAAGAATTTGATTCTCGTAACCCTCGACAATTGTACGCGGTGTCCAAATCATCATTCTTATACGGTGGGCTATGCCACCACAAAAGTTGAAAATCTTCAATCTGAGTTTTTCCTCATTTTTGAAATTCCTCAGTTTTCCAAATTCTTCAACTTTGCAAAATCTTCAGTATTTCCGTCGTCCTTCTTCATTGGCTATATATATATATATGAGTTTATGTCCTCTACAGCATTCACTTATTGCTCATTCTTCAAGTTGCAATTTCTGCTAAGTGAATGTGATCGGACCCTTCCCCTCTATGCTATACTCAATCCAATCTATTCACAAATTCTTCATGTGCGTTCTGATTGAAACTCGTTCAAAGTCTTCACTGGTCCTTGACAGCTGAAGAAATTGCGAACGAAACTTTTAAACAAATCTTATCCAAGTTTTCGGTTTTACCGCTCAAACCGTTCCGCATCCCACGATGTATTAGTTTAATCACCCACGATCTTACACGATCTTATCTACACAGTACGTGGGTGACACACGTCGCGTGAAGGAGAAAGGGCAGGGGCATGTTCGTCCAAAATCTTCGGGCGAACAGTTTTTCACCGTGGCTATAAATACCCCTTTACCCTCCTCACTTCATTTACTCCGCCGATCGCTATCTCTCGCCGAGCTCTCCTCAAACCCTAAGCGCCGCCGCTTCTCCATCGCCGCCCGGTGAGGAAAAACTTCACCGCCTTGACCTCATCGCCGTCGTACTCGCGCCCGGCATGAAATCTTCACTCCGCCGCCGCCGTAGTCATCTTCCTCTGCCAAGTTAGGGCGTGGAAGATCTAACGTGATTTAACTTCTCTCAGCCTTCCTCTCTGTTAAATCGTGTTCTTGATTCGGGTAATTAAAAGTCACTTTTATTACTCGCGTTGATTCTTAAATCTTTACGAAAATCTTCAAAGGTGTTTTTACTCTTCAAAATCTTCACATATGAACACCTCACACACTATATGTTCTTGATTTATCTCTCTAAGCATTCATTTCTTCAAGATTCCTCAATTGTGCGGATTTTCGATCTGTACAACTCGAACCTAAGACAAACGCTTAGTGAAATTCCTCAAGGCTCAAACTGGTCAAATTCCTCAAAACTTGCTCCTTTTGAAAAATCTTACGAGAACGATATGACCTCTCCAAATTCCTCGCACCTACACTCTGCTCACAGTACTCATGTCATTCTTTGAATCACTAGGTTCTCATCAACTTAACTCATTTGCAGCGTTCCTCGAAGAAAAACTGCATACTTCTTCAGAGTGCTCTACTGTTCAAATTCCTCACCTGAAGAAAATGGCAGAAGGCAAGAGACCGCAGAAGGGAGGAAAGAAACCGGAAGTCATGACTGCTTTTGAAATCCCTGAGGAAATATACAAAGACTACTACACACCTGATGAATCCAAATTTGGCAAGGAAACCAAGAACCAGCGCAAAGTGCGCATACATAGGATAGAAAGGAGATGGGCATGAGAATGGCGTGAATACCGCTATGTCACTCCTAAGTACATGAGGAAATTCGCACTGAATCCTCCATGCCCAAGAGCTCCTCCGCACTGCCAAGTTGCTGATCCCACCAGCGTCAAACGTGGTGAAGATTTTCCTGAAGAATGGTCCAGGCGCCAAGCCAAATTGGCAAGACAGGCCAAGGAAGCAGTGAGGAAATTCAATGAGGATACTGCTGCTGCTGCTGCTGAGCCCTCGGTCAAACCGAGGAAATCAATGCCAAAGAAGCCTGCACACAAGCCAAGTGCTTCACCGTCAGCGCCCTCACGGCCCAGTTCCTCAGCCGCGCCCTCTCGGCAAATTCCTCAGACTGCTGCTGCTCATTCAAAATCCTCAGCAGCTCCCTCCAAGTCCTCAACACCAGTGCATCTTGCAACTTGTCAAAGGACTCAAGGATTCTCTATTGCTTCTGGTGTTTCAGCAAGTTCCTCAGCTGCACCAATTTCCTCACCAGGTCCCACTCTGCTGAAGACAAAAGCAACTGCTGGACGCGGTCCTCGGCCAAGTCCGAAGAAGAAACAGGTTGCATTCAACGTTCCCTCTGATGATGAAGCCTCTGATGAAGAACTTGAAGAAATCATCAGAGACAGACTGACCAAGGCCGCTAGAGCCAAAAGAACAAGTGTACCTCTGCTTTTGGATCCGAAGAAGATCCTAGACTTCATTGACCTGTGGCATCAGGATCCACACACTCCTCTTCCGGATCTACCACTGACCCCTGGTCAAAGTCACATGCTGAACCATTTCATCTCTGAAGAGAAATGGAAATTTGAAAAGGCTCGTGAATTGAAGAGAGCAAAAGCAAGAAAAGAGAAGCTTCTGAAGAAAAACATCATCAACTTGTCTCCTGAAGAACTTCTTAAAGCTCAATCAGAAATCCAAGCACTCAGCAAGGATTTTGATGCTTACAATGCTGACTGGCAAGGAGCCAAGGTGAGATTCGTCACTCTGACGAAGAGAATGTCAACTGTTGAAGAACATGCCAGCACTGATGATGACTTCCAGCGTGTTGATGAGAACACAAGTTCCAGAGCTGATGACTCCATTCCAGCTGCTGAAGAAATTCCCAGGGCATCCACTAGTGGTGCACCTGAAGAATCTGAAGGAAACAGGGCAACTGCACTAGTTGTGCCTGAAGAAACTGTACCACAATCCTCAGCTCCTCATGCACCAACACCAACTCCAATTCTTCCTTCTGCCTATGAAGTGAAGAGGACAAAGGCTGCAGAGCGAGATGCAGTGAAGAAAAGGAAGGCATCAGCTGCGTCAAATTCTTCGGCTGCGAAGAAATTGAAGCCAATGACCAGCTCTATTGAAAATCCTATTGATGCCATTCCCATTTCCTCCATGTCATCCAAGGAAATTGTTCCCTTTGGAGAAGAATATACGATCCCAAGCGGATCAGATGAAGAAAATCAATCTGTTGCTACTTCAGAACAGCTTGTTGAAGAAATTGAAGTGGAAGCTTTCCCTTCAACTCCTGTTGCTTCCTCACCCGTGCCTCAGTTCACCGAAGAAGCAGCGGTGTGAGAAATTGAAAAAGAAGATGAAGACGTGGATATTGGGAGCACTACACCAGTAATGAACGATGACTTTTGGGAAAGTCAAGACCCAATACTCCCTCTTCACTCCGCTTCAACAAGTTCCTCGATCACCGACTACTACTGCTTCAAATGGGCTCTGAAGAAACTCATCCCACATCATCTCAGCGAAGAGATTCCAGCCACTAGCGCTGAAGAACCAACTGCTGATCCTCAAACTGCACAAAGAGAGGAACCAGAAATTCCTCAGCCTGAAGAACCTGAAATCGCGATTCCTGAGGTTGTGCTTCAAATAACAGATATTCCTCTGCCCAAGCCAAAGAATCCGTTTTCGAGCAAGCAAAAGTTCAAGGCTGAAGATTTCTTTTCTGAGCATGTGTTCTTCACTGCCTACAATCCGTATGACTCTGCTCAAATGAGGAAAAGATGCTTCTGGACTCCAACACAAGCAAACTTCTATTCCTCAGTGCTATTCGACAAGGACAAGATCTTCGACCATGAGCATATTCCTCATGTGGATATGGAATCACTACCGTGCTTCGAGCCAGTACTCCGTGTTCTTCACGATGCAGGGCTGCTGAATTTCTGCACCGATATATGTGACTGGAATGAAGAACTCATTCTTCAGTTCTATGCCACCCTACACATCACCGGAGATGCTGAAGACATCAACTCATGGGTTCTGGATTGGATGACTGAAAATAATCACTACAAGGCACCAGCCACTGAATTGCTTCGTGTCCTTCCTCTTGATCCTCCCTATGAATCTGCTCGTTGCCTCTATAATGACCGTGAACTGTCTGATCACTTCATGCAAGTACTGATGAAGCCACTGAAACCAGGCCAAGCCCCTCGAACCAAATTCCTCGTCAAGGATTTGCTATATGTGCCTCGGACTGTGTACAGAATCTTGACGAAGACTATGAGTCCGATCAAAGGCCATGACTCAAATGATGAAGACGTCGTTGGCATCATGAAGAACATGCTTTTCAATATCATTCATGGCGTTCCAGACAACTTCCATGATTTCTTCATGAGGACTCTGGCCAATATTGCAATGTCACCTTTTGAGTTGAAGCCATATGCGCCTTGGATCATGAGATTCATAAGGACAAGATCTTCACTGAACTACAAGGCTGACACTCTAAATCATGGCAGCTTCCTGCCGCCCATTGAAGTCCTCAAGCGACCAATTTCATCATCTGATGACAAGGGCAAGGCAGCAGCTGTAATTGATGAAGGCACTCGTCCATTGGATGGTCAGTTTCGCAAAGCTGCATCTTACTCCACCAATGATGATTCTGCTACGCATGATACTACCGCAAATACCTCAACCAAGAAACAACCTCAAGCCACAGCACCCAGGGTGATGACTGATCGTGAGTTACTCCTCATTCTTCATCAGAAGGTTGATCGCAATCAGAAATGGGTCAAGCGCCAATTTGCTGCAATTCTTCACAATATGACCTCAACGCATAATGCAGTGAAGAAAAACCAGTACTATTTACATGAAACTCTCAACCGCACCTGGGCTGTTCTGAATCATGTCTATTCATGGAAGAATTGAAGACCATGGGTCTTGTGAAGCTTATGACTGGTCTGCACCACCTCGAAGAAATTCAAGAGAGTCAAAGTTCCTGATTTGGTGGCCAGCTCTTATTCTTCATCGCTCGCTGATGAATATGAATATTTGGGCGACATCGCGGCAGGCCTAGTTCAACAACCAACCCCGACAACGCCGGCGCTCCTCCATCGACTTGAATATCTTGAGAGCGTTAGTCCTCGCCGATCCTTTTGGTCATTTGATGACAAAGGGGGAGAAATCTGAGTTAGTCTTCAAGCGGGTTTATACTATGGGCGTTTTTATTAAGTTACAACTCTCGTTCTTCCGAAACTTTTATCGGATCGAGTTGTAATCTTAAATCCGATGGTGCCCTGATACTTTTGATCGTGCATTGTGCTGACTTTGCACTGTGCCCTGATACTTTCGATCGTGCTTCTGATGCTCTGATTTTGATACGTGTTATGCTCTGATGCTTTTGAAGCACTAAGCTCTGAATGTGATATTTGAGCTCGGATACTATTGCATGTTAACACTATGCTCTGATATATTGATACGTGTTATACTATTGCATGCATGCTGAATCTCATCAGGCACCATATATCATCATGCATTTCAAATTCTTCATAGTACATTTATCAAATGCGTGTATGAATTACAAGATATAGGGGGAGATCTCCATGATTCAAATCCTCAAATGTGCATTGCCTCAAAAGCAGATTCCTCATTATGCACATATTCAGGGGGAGTTCTTCTATATCTTGCAATCAACTTCCTCAGTATCAGTATTTACACTTCATATGTTTATCCCCGTTGAAAACTTAACCTATGTTGTCATCAATCACCAAAAAGGGGGAGATTGTAAGTGCATCTAGTGCCCTTAGTGATTTTGGTGTATTGAAGACTTATAGGTTAAGTAACTGATGCGTTGTGAGTGTACACAGGTCTATAAGTCTATGAGGAGTTTGATATTTACAGAGAAAGTCGACCCTAAAATGAAGTTCTTCGATGAAGACATTGATATTCGAAGACTTTCAAGACTTTGAAAGTGAAGAAATTGGTGTGACCATGAAGACTTGATATTCATTCGAGGAATATGAAGCGTGAAGACTTTTGTTTTCGTAGTTTCATTTTCTCTTTCTTGAGTGATAGGAAACACCGTCTTCGTTAAAGGGGTCGAGGAAATACTAAAGAAAAATTTCCATGTGATGCTCAACTCAAAATCCTACACCTACCAATCCCTTGAGTGAAGCCTTTGGAAATCTCATACAGATTCACCAAATTCTTGATGTGAGAGAGACGCAGTTCTTCCGTCACCGATGACTTTGCTCGATCGAGAGTTAGGAATTCGCCAGTCTGAATTGCCTACACATGAGGAACATGATAGCCACGAGGACTTTGAGAGTCAAAATTCCGACCGTTGCTGTGCTGCGCGCCGGCGGACCAAAATATCTTATCCACCTAATGGTCATATCATTGAAGGGCATTTATGTCTTATCATGTCGGGCTGCTCCCTAGGCTATAAATAGCCGCCCCCTACAACCACTAGCTGGTTGGCTGCTCCGAGAGAACTTGACACTTGTCATTTGAGAGCAACCCATCCTCCGAGGACTTTGAGCGAAAATCATCAAGTGACGAAAATCCAAAACCAAACCCCCACAAAAACCCCAAGTGATTGAGCATCACTGAAGAAATTTATCCTGCGTGGATCCGACGCTTGTTACCTTCGAAGACTGTGCTTCTTCCAGACGGTTAGGCGTCAAGGTCTAGAGCATCCACGAGGAATTGTGGATCGCCGAGTGACCAAGTCTGTGAAGGTTTGGAAGTCACCTGAAGACTTACCACGAGTGATTGGACGAGGCCTGCGTGGTCTTAGTTCAAGGAGAATACGGTGAGGATCGGTGTCTGAGTTGCGGCTCGAGATCGGGTGTCCGGACTGTGTGTCCTCGAGTTTAAATACTCACCGCTCCAACCGGACATACAATCGAGACAGCAGTTGGAACTGGTTTACCAAATCATTGTCTTCTCCAACTGACTAGTTCTATTTCCTCAACTCATTCATTTCCTCATTACATGTTGCATGTTGTTCATATCGTGCTTGAAGACTTTGGTGAAGACTTTCACAAATTCCTCGCTCAATTTCTTGATCTGTTTGTCTTCATCTTGTTATCCTGTGTTTACGCTTCACGTACTCTGTTCTAGTCTTCATTTCATCATCTTGACTATGTGTGTAATCTGTTATGATTATCTCTGAGTACTTATTCCGCTGCAAATAGTTCTTCGCTAAGGAATTTCCTCACCGGCAAATTCCTCAGTGAATAACATCATAAAAATCGCCTATTCACCCCCCCTCTAGTCGATATAACGCACTTTCAGTTACTCTGTTCTTATGAACTTAATACTCTAGATGCATGCTGGATAGTGGTCGATGTGTGGTGTAACAGTAGTAGATGCAGGCAGGAGTCGGTCTACTTGTTGCAGACGTGATGCCTATATACATGATCATACCTAGATAATCTCATAATTATTCGCCTTTCTATCAATTGCTCGACAGTAATTTGTTCACCCACCGTAATACTTATGCTATCTTTTGAGAAGCCAATGGCCACCTGGTCTATCTTTTATCATATAAGCTTTCAATCTACTTTTATTTGCATCTTTACTTTTTGCATCTATATTATAAAATACCAAAAATATACTTATCTTGTCATACTATCTCTATCAGATCTCACTTTCGCAAGTGGCCGTGAAGGAATTGACAACCCCTTTATTGCGTTGGTTGCGAGTTCTTTGTTTGTTTGTGTAGGTGCGTGGGACTTTTGCGGATCCTCCTACTGGATTGATACCTTGGTTCTCAAAAACTGAGGGAAATACTTATGCTACCATTGCTGCATCACCCTTTCCTCTTCAAGGAAAACCAACGCAAGCTCAAGACATAGCAAGAAGGATTTCTCGCTCGAGTCAAGACATACCAAGTACCCATCACAAACTCATCTCCCCCGAATTTACATTATTTGCCATTTGCCTCTTGTTTTCCTCTCCCCCACTTCACCCTTGCCGTTTTATTTGCCCTCTATTTCACAATCTCTCTCTCTTTTTCGCTTGCCATTTTTTGTTTGCTTGTGTGTTGGATTACTGGTTGCCATGGCGCAAGATAATACCAAATTGTGTGATTTCTCCAATACTAATAATAATGATTTCCTTAGTACTCTGATTGCTCCTCTTAATGATGTTGAGTCTTGTGAAATCAATACTGCTTTGCTGAATCTTGTTATGAAAGATCAATTCGCTGGCCATCCTAGTAAAGATGTCGCTAGTCATCTAAACAACTTTGTTGATTTGTGTGATATACAAAAGAAGAAAGATACGGATAATGATATTGTTAAATTGAAGTTATTTCCATTTTCACTTAGAGATCGTGCTAAAGTTTGGTTTTCGTCTTTGCCTAAAAATAGTATTGATTCCTGGAACAAGTGCAAAGATGCTTTTATCTCTAAGTATTTTCCTCCCGCTAAGATTGTCACTAACAATATTATGAATTTTAAACAACTTGATTATGAGCATGTTGCCCAATCTTGGGAAAGAATGAAATTGATGATTCACAATTGCCCTACTCATGGTTTGAATTTATGGATGATAAAACAAAATTTTTATGCCGGTTTGACCTTTGCTTCTAGAAATCTTTTAGATTCGGCCACGGGAGGCACGTTTATGGAAATCACATTAGGAGATGCTACAAAACTTCTTGATAATATTATGGCTAATTATTCTCAATGGCACACCGAAAGATCTTCTAGTAAAACAGTGCATGCTATAGAAGAAATCAATGTTTTGAGTCGAAAGATTGATGAACTTATGAAGTTGTTTGCTACTAGAAATACTCCTCTTGATCCCAATGATATGCCTTTGTCTACTTTGATTGAGAATACCAATGAATCTATGGATGTGAATTTTGTTGGTAGGAATAGTTTTGGAAACAATGCTTATAGAGGAAACTTTAATTCTAGACTATTCCCTAGTAATTCCTCTAATAATTATGGAAATTCCTACAATAATTCTTATGCTAATTTTCATAAGATGCCCTCTGATTTTGAGAATAGTGTGAAAGAATTTATGATTTCTAAAAAGAACTTTAATGCCTTGCTTGAAGAAAAATTCTCAAAGTTGATGATTTGGCTAGGAACATTGATAGACTTTCGCTTGATGTTGATTCCCTTAAACTTAGATCTACTCCTCCTAAGCATGATATCAATGAGTCTCTCAATGCCATGAGAATTTCCATTGATGAATGCAGGGAAAGAACCGCTAGATTGTGTGCTAAGAAAGATTGCTTTGTAAAGGCATGTTCTTCTAGTTTCCATTAAAATAATGATGAAGATCTTAAAGTTATTGATGTGTCCCCTATTAGATCTTTGTTTTTCAATACGAATCTTGATAATAATGGGACTGGAGATGAGTCAACTTTAGTTAGAAGGCGTCCCTAGAATTCGGAGTTATTTGATCTTGATGCTAAATTTGGTAAAAGTGGGATTGGAGAGGTCATGACATTAAATTGTATTGAACCCACTATCTCGGATTTCAAGGAATTTGATTATGATAATTGTTCTTTAGAAAGTTATATTTCCTTGTTGCAATCCGTTGTTAATTCTCCTCATGCTTATAGTCAAAATAAAGCTTTTACCAAACATATCGTTGATGCCTTGATGCAATCTTATGATGAAAAACTTAATTTGGAAGTTTCTATACCTAGAAAACTTAATGATGAGTGGGAACCTACTATAAAGATCAAAATTAAAGATCATGAGTGTTTTGCTTTGTGTGATTTGGGTGCTAGTGTTTCCACGATTCCGAAAACTTTATGTGATATTCTAGGTTTCCATGATCTTGATGATTGCTCTTTAAATTTGCACCTTGCAGATTCCACCATTAAAAAGCCAATGGGAAGAATCAATGATGTTCTCATTGTTGCAAATAGAAATTTGGTGCCCGTAGATTTTATCGTTCTTGATATAGATTGCAATCTTTTTGCCCTATTATTCTTGGTAGACCTTTCCTTGGAACGATTGGCGCGGTTATTGATATGAAGGAAGGGAATATTAGATTCCAATTTCCATTAAAGAAAGGCATGGAGCACTTTCCAAGAGAGAAATTCAAATTACCTTATGAATCTATCATGCGGGCTACTTATGAATTGAGTGCCAAAGATGGCACTGCTTAGATATATCTTCGCTTTTATGCCTAGCTAGGGGCGTTAAATGATAGCGCTAGTTGGGAGACAACCCAATTTTATTTGTGTTTTTTGTTTTTTTGGTTTAGTAATAAATTTTGCATCTACCTTCTGTTTAGATGTGTTTTTATCTTTTAATTAGTGTTTGTGCCAAGTAGAACCTATAGGATAACCTTGATGATAGTTGATTTGATTCTGCTGAAAAACAGAAACTTTGCGCGCATGAAATTAGTTTTGTTAAATCACATAAACGTGCTTTTGCGTTGATTACTTTTGCTTCTGATCAATAGACAAATTTTCCAAGACTTTATATTTTGGTAGGATTTTTACAGTTCCAGAAGTTGGGGTTAGTTACAGATTGCTACAGACTGTGCTGTTTTTGAGAGATTCTGTTTTTTGTGTGTTGTTTGCTTATTTTGATGCATCTATGGCTATTATTAAGTGGTATCAACCATAGAGAACTTGGAATACAGTAGGTTTAAAACCAAAATAAATAAATAATGAGTTCATTACAGTACCTTATGTGGTTGTTTTGTTTTCTTTCACTAATTGAGCTTATAAGATTTCCTGTTGAGTTTTGTGTTGTGAAGTTTTCAAGTTTTGGGTAAAGCTTTGATGGACTATGGAATAAGGAGTGGCAAGAGCCTAAGCTTGGGGATGCCCAAGGCACCCCAATATATTCAAGAATAGCCAAAAGCCTAAGCTTGGGGATGCCCCGGGAAGGCATCCCCTCTTTCGTCTTCGTTCATTGGTAACTTTACTTGGAGCTATATATTTATTCGCCACATGATTTGTGTTTTGCTTGGAGCGTCGTGTATTATATTCTTATTTGCTTTTTAGTTTACCACAATCATCCTTGCTGTACACACCTTTTGGGAGAAGCCTACTTGATTGAATTTGCTAGAATATGATACGTGCTTCACTTATATCTTTTGAGCTTGATAGTTTATGCTCTAGTGCTTCACTTATATCTTTTAGAGCACGGCGGTGGCTTAATTCTGTAGAAATTGCTAGTCTCTCATGCTTCACTTATATTATTTTGAGAGTCTTTTAGAACAGCATGGTATTTGCTGTGGTTATAAAATTGGTCCTAGAATGGTAGGTATCCAAGTTGGGTATAATAAAAAGTATCATAGGAAGTGAATTGGATACTATGATCAATTTGATACTTGATAATTGTCTTGAGATATGGAGGTACTGATATTAAAGTCATGCTAGTTGGGTGATTATGAATTTAAATAATGTATGTGTTGAAGTTAGCATGTCCCGTATCATGCACGTATGGTTAAAGTTGTGTAACAAATTTGAAACATGAAGTGTACCTGGCTTGTGCATCCTTATGAGTGGCGGTCGGGGACGAGCGATGGTCTTTTCCTACCAATCTATCCCTCTAGGAGCATGTGCGTAGTGCTTGATTTTTGATGACTTCTAAATTTTTGCAATAAGTATATGAGTTCTTTTGACTAATGTTGAGTCCATGGATTATACACACTTTTACCTTTCCATCATTGCTAGCCTGTTCGGTACCGTGCATTGCCCTTTCTCACCTTGAGAGTTGGTGCAATCTTCGCCGGTGCATCCAAACCCCGTGATATGATACGCTCTATCACACATAAACCTCCTTATATCTTCCTCAAAACAGCCACCATACCTACCTATTATGGCATTTCCATAGCCATTTCGAGATATATTGCCATGCAACTTTTGTCAGGACCCCGATTCTATGCCACACCGATCTAGCATGTAACACCTCATATCACTTTGCGGCCTCACGCACGGTATTCCCACAGGTGTCGCCTTACCATGCCCGGGACCGTTTGTGCCTTTTGGCACACATATATGATAGTGTCGCTAGCATCCATATGACAAAGAACCCGGGCTGACATGGCTAGTCGTGAACCCAAAGTGGAACTAACTTACAGGGACAGGCATACATGACCCAGCAACGAACGTGTCGGTCATCAGCGAGTGAATCCGGGCTGTAGCAACTGGGCTAGCAGGACTCCGGTAAACCGGGCTGTAGCAGGCTAACAGGACTCCGGTAGACACCGCGTGACATTTCCCTGAAGGGACAGACACAGGAACGAAGAAGGACACATGCCGGCCAACCTAAGTGTTCCGGAGCAGTAGCAAGCTACCAGGGCTTAGTGGAAGCACTAGGAGACATTTCCCGGTAAGAGAGGCTACTAAGGATAAACAACTAGATAGTCAGATCCCACACATAGCAATACACATTACACGTATGCATAACATGCAAGTATGTGCTGTACAACATGGCATCACAGCATAACTCAACAACTCATATAGATAAAGGCTCAGAAGAGCCATCATAGCATTTATTGCACACAGGGGTCACATGACCCATCATACAGAGCATACAAGCAACAAGCTGAAGCATTACATGTCTGGGTATAGACATCTACAAATGAAAAAGGCTGAAGAGCCTGACTAACTACAACATCCGTTCAAGATCGTAGCTGAGGTACAAGCTACTTGTCGAAGTCCACAAGACACTAGTAAGACCGAAGTCCCTGCTGCAAAAACAAAAATAAAGCAACATGAGTACAAAGGTACTCAGCAAGACTTACATCAGATCCTATCATACATGCATTTGTATCAAGAGGGTAATGTGGGGTTTAGTTGCAGCAAGCCAGCTTTGACTCTGTGGCTATCCTGTTCTCGACTACTGAACTTCTTTGAGGTGATATAGGCGCACGAGTCCACTAATCACCACACAATACACTACTATGGATTCATCCCCGTCTCCCTACGAGAAAGCCATCCATAGCACTCACACTTGTCTTGAGCATTTTAGAGTATCCACCTCAAGTTGTCTATGTACCATGTAAGCATCCAAGAAGTCCATAACCGCGGACCCGGCTATTCAAATAGATCATGTTAACCCTGCAGGGGTGTACTTCTTCACACACGCTCTCGCTACTTACCACCATGTACACGTCGTGTATCTCGGCAACCTTCAAGCGGAAGCCTGGCGAGGGAGTCGGCCATGATCTGACTAACCATACAAGACTCTAGTCCAGGTTTATCGCCTATTCGGGTACCATCCGCAAGGAGATCCGGCCGGGGTGTCGCTCACTGCCCCAAACGATGTGAGGAGGGTTCCCAAGCCCACCATCCGGGTGCCACTTGGTACACCGTGCCACTGTGCCTAGTCTGTCCCAAGCCCACCTGGCCGGGTGCCACTTGGTAGACTACTAACACTACCTACAAACACCAGAAACTAGTTGCGACTCCTGGACAGAGATCAAGTCGGTTAATAAGTCGAGAGAGTCAATTATGGATCCCAATGTGTGGTTGTATCGAGTCATTGGACAACATACATAGAACTCAGTGCTTAAGAACGGTTCCAGTGAGACAACCCACCATGTACTCCTACATGGCCTCTCACCGCTACCTTTACCAAATCATGTTCACACACTTAACTCTTAGCACCAGAACATATCGTAACACTCCAATTCATTCCCAATGAATCAGACCTAACACAACTCTAACCAATAGCAGGCATGGCATGGTAGGAACACAACATGGCTCAATCAACTCCCACACATGCTGGTGGGTTTCAACTATTTACTGTGGCAATGACAGGTCATGCAGAGGAATGGGTTCAACTACCGCAGCACAAAGTAGCAGTTGAAACGTTGTTGTCCTGATGCAATAACTGAGAGCAGGAGCGAGAGAGTAGGATTGTATCGGAATGAACAAGGGGGTTTGTTTGCCTGGTAGATTAACAAGGAAGGCACTGCTCCTAAGACAGGTACCTTGGAACGGTCTCTGGAGCAGGACCTATCGAGAAGGAACGGTGCCAACAATCAAAACACAAGCATATGCAACAATATGATGCATGATCATGGCATGTATATGTGATGCTATTTGAGCTAATGCAACTAGCTTTTATTTGGATGAAATCCATTTGAACCAAGGATTCAAATGCATCTACAAAATAATCTCTTTATATAAGCCATTTTAGTGTTTCACTTATATAGTACATATAAGTTGGTTTGTCATGCATGAAACTAGTACAAATGGGTAGATTGCATTTTTCTGATAATTTTTCATATATAAATTATTTCAATCTGAGCTACGGTTGAATTTCTATGATTTTTTGAAGTTTTGGGCATTTTCTGGAAATTCCTGAATAAGAATAAATCCAGAAAATTGCATTATTGCGTCAGCATTGAGTAAGCATGATGTTAGCAGGTCAACTGCGGCTGACTGGGGTCAAACCTGACGTGTGGGGTCCACCCGTCAGTGTCTAATGGTTAATCGGGGGTTTTATACTAATCTAATTAAAATATTAGGGCGTAGGGGCCCAATGTCAGTGTCAGGGTTATTTAGATGGTGATTAGCCTTAAGCTAATCACCTGACCCACGGGGCCCACCTGACGGCCGGCATCCATTTAGGCGGCGGAGACCACGGACGAGCAGCTGGAGCTCGTCCGTGTCGTTTGGAGCAAGCGGGAGGTTGCGGGGGTGCCGGAACTCGCCGGAGTGAGGCTCACGGCGGCGGCCGGAGCACGGGCTTCGAGCGGGAGTGGGCTGTGGGGCACGGGGAGGCCACCAGAGGGGCTTTGCGGCACCCTTGTGGCACCAGGAGCACGGTGACGCGCTCGGTTGCGGGCTGCGGTGGCCAGGGCGACGGCGGTGACATGGACAGTGGCAAGAAGCTACGGCCGTGGTGGGGAGAATGGGCTACGACGTGCGGGCGGCTAAGCGGAGAGAGGGGAACGGGGCAGGAGCTCACAGCGGTCTCGATGGCATCGTCAGTGAGCTCAGGGAAGGCCGGACGGCGGCGTGGTGGCAAGGACGATCTCCGGCGGCCGGAGGTGAAGATGGTGATGTTGACGGTCTTTCAGGGCTTCCCGCGTCGCGTGGCTCGACGGATAGGTGGACGGCGACGTGGCGGAGCTTCTGAGCTAGTCGGAGAGGCGAGGGGGAGGCGGTCGCTACCCGTAACGGCGAACGGCGGTGACGGCAGTGCTCGGGCGGTCGTGCGGGAGAGAACCAGGGGAGGAGGAAAAGCGAGGTTGAGGGAGAGAGGTGCGGGGCGGCGCGTGGCATCGTCCAGAACGTCCAGGGCGGCGAGAGGAGAAGCAGGAGGTGGCGGGAGACGTGGCCGTGGGTGAGCGCGCACGCGACACGCACAGTGCCAGTAGGCACGAGGAAGAAGATAGAGGAGGAGGCGGGCTGGGCTGCACAATAACGGGCTGCACAGGGAGGTAAGCACCAGGTAGGTTTTTTCCCATTTTGTTTCTCTTTTCTATTTTCTGACATTTGCTTTGATTTAACAAAAATGCTAAATCATTTTATTTTCTTATGCCAATTTTTGTAAGAGCTATTTATATTATTCCAGAGCTCCTCAACAACTAGCATAATTTTTGGACATATATTATATATATGTATATATATATAACATATATATATCCAAGGCAAATATTTACTGCATTAATTCAAACGGCCGAAAATAAATACTTCTGAGCTCCCAAAAATATTAGTTGGAATTTTACCTCTGACCAAAAACAGGAACATTTACTTAGGCCAAATTGAAGCAATTTTTATCTGGGTCATTTCCAGAAATGATTATGAGGGTTTCACAAATCCCATTTCAAACTTAAATGGAATTTAAACATGATGCACACATAACTAGCTAGTCTAGGTCATACTAGAACTAGAGATGTGACAACGCGCCCCCACTTGAAAAAATCTTGTCCCGAGATTGAGGGGTCGACGGAAAGAAAGTGGGGTACTCCAGTCGAAGATGATCTTCTCGCTCCCAAGTAGCTTCTCTCTCGGAATGATGAGACCACTGACCCTTGAGAAACTTGATGTTATGATGTCGGGTGACACGCTCTGCTTGATCAAGAATGCGAACTGGATACTCTCGATATGTGAGGTTATCTTGGAGATCAAGCGTTTCGTGGTCCACTCTGCGGATAGGATTCGAGAAGCAACGCCTGAGTTGAGAGACGTGGAGGACATCATGAACTCGAGAAAGACGTGGGGGTAGTTCCAACTGGTAGGCAACCTCTCCTCGTTTAGCGAGAATGTGAAAGGGACCAATGTAACGAGGAGCCAACTTGCCTTTGATACCGAAATGATGGGTACCGTTCAAAGGAGTAACCCGAAGGTAAGCTTTGTCGCCAACTTCATAAGTCATATCCTTATGATGACGATCATACTGGCTCTTTTGACGAGACTGGGCTGTTTTCAAATCCTCACGAATGATGCGAAATTGCTCTTCTGCCTCCTGGATCATGTCCGGTCCAAAGAATTGTCTTTCACCGGTTTCTGACCAGTTCAAAGGTGTTCGACATCTTCGTCCATAGAGAATCTCAAAAGGAGCTTTCTTGAGACTGGATTGATAGCTATTGTTATAAGCAAACTCGGCGAAAGGAAGGCATTTCTCCCAATCCATACTGAATGAGATAACGCAAGCTCTAAGTATGTCTTCGAGAATTTGATTGACCCGTTCCACCTGACCACTTGATTGAGGGCGGAAAGGGGTACTGAAGGAAAGATGGGTTCCCATGGCAGTTCGGAAACTCTCCCAGAAATGAGAAGTGAAAAGACTACCACGGTCTGAATTAATCTCTAGTGGAACACCATGAAGTGATACTAGTCGAGAAATATATAAGTCAGCTAGCTGACTAGCAGTGATACTCTCTCGAACAGGTAGGAAGTGAGCCAGTTTGGAAAGACAATCAATGACTACGAAGATAGCATTATTCCCTCTCTTGGTCCTGGGAAAGCCGATGATGAAATCCATACCAACTTTATCCCATTTCCATTCAGGAATAGCTAAAGGCTGAAGGGTGCCAGCAGGTGTTTGATGCTCTGCCTTAACGTGACGACAAACGTCACATTTAGCAATAAACTGAGCAATTTATCTCTTCATCCTAGTCCACCAGAACCTCTGGCGTAGGTCCTGATACATCTTAGTACTACCGGGATGAATCGTGAGAGGAGATTCATGAGCGTCCTTAAGGATCAGTTGCCGAAGATGTTGCTTCTTGGGAACCACCAAACGGTTCTCAAAGAAAACAACACCTCGATCTTCAACAGAGAAACTACCAGCAGCTCCCTTCTTCACGTTATCCTTGATTTGAGAAATACTCGTATCATACTGCTGGCTAGTTATGATCTAATCCTCAAGAGTAGGTTTCGCCACCAAGGTAGAAAGGAATCCGTGAGGATCAATGTGAAGATTAAGCTTACGGAATTCCTCATGGAGAAGTGGTTGACCCTGCTGCAACATGAGATTTTTGCAATAGGATTTACGGCTTAGCGCATCAGCCATGACATTAGCTTTGCCTGGAGTGTAAGTAATCCCTAGATGATAATCTGAGATCAACTCCAACAAACGTCTTTGCCTAAGCTTCAAATCTGGTTGGGTGAAGACATACTTGAGACTCTGGTGATCGGTGTAGATCTCGCAACTTTTACCAAGAAGGTAATGTCGCCAGGTCTTGAGTGCATAGACTACGGCTGCAAGCTCTATATCATGTGTAGGATAATTCTCCTCATGTGGATGCAACTGTCGAGATGCATAGGCAATCACATGACGATCCTGCATAAGAATGCAACCTAGTCCCTGTCGTGAGGCGTCGCAGTAGATAACAAATTCTTTAGTGAAATCCAGTGGCACAAGTATGGGAGCAAAAGTCAGGCGTCTTTTCTTTTCCTGAAAACTGTACTCACACTATGGGGGCCACTCAAACTTTTTATCTTTCTTGAGAAGTTCCGTGAGGGGTTTGGCTACTTTGGAGAAGTTTTCAACAAAGCGGCGACAATAGCTGGCTAGACCAAGGAAACTCCTAACTTGTTTAACGGTTTCAGGTGGAGTCCAATCAAGAACAGCCTTAACTCTCTCGGGATTGACAGCAATGCCCTTACCAGATATCACGTGGCCTAGGTAGGTCACTTCTGGCAACCAAAATTCACACTTGGAGAACTTGGCATAAAGGCGGTGCTCTCTGAGTTTTCCTAGCACAAGTCTAAGATGTTCGACATGCTCTTCCTCGTCCTTCGAGTATATAAGAATATCATCGAGGTAAACCACGACGAATTTGTCTAAGTACTCCATGAAGATCGAGTTCATCAAGCGGGAGAAAGTGGCTGGGGCGTTGGTTAGACCGAAGGACATGACGGTGTACTCGTACTGACCATAACAAGTGACAAAAGCCATTTTGGGAATGTCCCCATTTCTGATTTTGATTTGGTGGTAGCCTAATCTTAAATCCATCTTGGAAACGACTAAGGATCCAGCGAGCTGATCATACAGGTCGTTGATCCTGGGGAGCGGATATTTGTTCTTTATCATGACCAAATTAACGGGACGTTAATCTACAACCATCCGGTCCGTACCATCCTTCTTCTTGATGAAGAGGACGGGGCAAGCCCAAGGAGAAGAAGTAGGACGGATGAAACCCTTTTGCAAGGACTCATCAAGTTGTTTCTTAAGCTCGGCTAGTTCTAAGGGTGCCATCTTGTAAGGTCTCCTAGAGATTGGAGCAGTTCCTAGTATAAGATCTATGACAAACTCTACATCTCTATTAGGTGGAACACCCGGCAGTTCCTCTGGAAAGACATCCGGAAAGTCACGGACTACCGGGATATCTTCAAGGTCTGGAAGAGGGCTGGCATTAAGAGAATAGAGCTGACGCCTTGCAACTCTAGTGGAAACAGTAACTATCTCGCCAGATGGGTGTGTAAGCTGAACGGACCTGGTGTAACAATCAATCTTGGCATAATGAGCTTTCATCCAATCCATACCCAAGATGATGTTAATATCTGTAGACTTGAGGGCTATAAGTGATGCAAGGAATACAAGTCTGTCAACAAGGATTTCGTTACCATGGCTTACACTAGAAGTTTGCCATTTGGATCCAGGAGTTTGAATGACTAGTGGAGAGGGCATATCACAAAATGACATGTTGTGCAAGTTAGCATAGCTATCAGAAATGAAGGAGTGAGACGCTCCAGTATCGAACAGAACCAATGTTGGATGACAGTTGACAAGGAGTGTACCAAGAACGACATCTGGATAACCATGAGCATCTTTAGCTGAGACGTGATGCACACATCCACGTTCAGTGGGAGCTGACTTGACACTGATCATCTTGCCAGGTGGCTTAACACTGAGGGAGTCCTGGACTAGGGGGTGTCCGGACAGCCGGACTATCAATATCCGCCGGACTCCCAGACTACGAAGATAGAAGATTGAAGACTCCGGCTCGTGTACAGAAGGTACTTTCCTTGGCGTGGAAGGCAAGCTTGGCAATACGGATATGTAGATCTCCTACCATTGTAACCGACTCTGTGTAACCCTAGCCTCTCCGGTGTCTATATAAACCGGAGGGCTTTAGTCCGTAGGACACAACATTACATCTCAACAATCATACCATAGGCTAGCTTCTAGGGTTAGCCTCCTTGATCTCGTGGTAGATCTACTCTTGTACTACCCATATCATCAATATTAATCAAGCGGGGCGGAGGTATTACCTCCATCGAGAGGGCTGAACACAGGTAAAAACATTGTGTCCCTCGTCTCCTGTTACCATCCGCCTAGACGCACGAGCCGGGACACCCTACCGAGATCCGCGGTTTTGACACCGACATTGGTGCTTTCATTGAGAGTTCCTCGTCGTCACCGATAGGCTCGATGGCATCTTCGACCATCAACGCTGTCCGGGTGAGACTTTTCTCCCGGATAGATCTTCATATTCGGCGGCTTTGCACTGCGGGCAATTCTCTTGACCATCCGAGTAGATCGAAGCTACGCCCGGCGTCGAGTCGATTCGAACCTAAACTTCACGGGCGATGACGCGGAGACTTGATCTTGACGGACCCGAGCCACACCAAAGCGCTCCGCCGCTGCGACGATGGGCATGATCTAGCTCTGCCGCCCGACAAGTGCTTTGGTAGCGCCTCAAATCCGCCCGGCTACTTGCGGGCCGATTGCCCATTACGAGGGCGGTGGATGAGACGCCACAGGGACTTCAACATCTGGCGATGGGCGAACACCGATCTTGTCCCTTGCGAAACTTCGTGATCCCGGGCGCGGACTCCTCGCGGACTCCGAGCCTCCGCGCCCGCCAATTAAGCGAGATTAGGCGCGGTTATGGAATTCACCGCCGGACATCTTTCAACACTCGCCTTTTGGCGATATCCTGAATTCTCTCAAGCATCTCTCGCTATCGGAGAATCTGGCGGACTATGGCCAGGCGGTTGGAGTTCGGACGACGAAGAAATTGAGCCCACCCACCACCCACTTTGTAGCCACCGCCGAGGATTTAACCGACATGCTAGACTACGACTCCGATGACATCGACGCTATGGACGATGATGCCGGAGACGATCAGGACCCAGCGCCCACAGGGCACTGGAAGGCCACCTCGTCATACGACGTCTACATGGTGGATACCCCAAAAGAAGGGGATGGCGAAAAAGCAGCGGAGGAAGATTCTTTGAAGAAGCAGCCTAAACGCCGGCGTCAGCGGCGCCGCTCTAAACCCCGCCACAACAAGAATGGAGAATCCGGCACGGGAGACAATAACACTCCGGAGAGTGCCGAAGACGATACCCTCCTGCAAGACTCAGCGCAGGAGGACATAGAAGCAAGCCCTCACGGCAGGCGGCGCATTTAAGGGGTTGAGGACGATAACTATATGCCTCCCTCCGAAGACGGCGAGCCTCAACGATGATGAATTCGTCATACCCGAGGATCCCACAAACAAGAGCGCTTGAGCGCAGGCTCATAGCCACGGCAAATAGCCTAAAGAAAAAGCAGCAACAGCTTCAAGCTGATCAAGATCTGCTAGCCGATCGATGGACCGAGGTCCTCGCGGCCGAAGAGTATAAACTCGAACTCCCCTCCAAAAGTTACCCAAGACGCAAGCTGCTCCCCCGATTAGAGGAGGAAGCATACATACCTTTATCACCAGCGCATGACATGGCTGACCGACCGCCACAATAATCGCGACGAGAGGCATTCAAGGCCCCAGCCAAGACCGTACCCGACATCGATCCAGAGTCTGAAGCCAAAAGGGAACGCTACCGGACTTGCGAGACATCTTGGAGGACAAAGCAAGACAATCCAGATCCATCTATGGATCACGTGGGCGCCCTCGACCCACGCATTTAATACCGTCGCGCCGGATATAACACGGTCGAGCGAACACAGCGAGACAACGCCCCTCGAGCTGCGTCGCGATATTGCTCAATCAGGGCACCGCACACCCGTTATGCTTCATCGATGAAGTAATGGATCATCGATCCCGAAGGGTTCAAACCCGTGAACATCGAATCTTACGATGGTACAACAGACCCAGCGGTGTGGATCGAAGATTATCTTCTCCACATCCATATGGCCCGCGCGACGATCTGCACGCCATCAAATATCTCCCACTCGCTTAAAGGACCAGCTCGTCATTGGCTTAACAGCCTGCCCGCAGAGTCGATTGGGTGTTGGGAAGACACGAGGCGCGTTCCTTGATAACTTCAAAGGTACATACGTGCGACCACGGGCGCCGATGACCTAAGCCACATTATTCAGCAGCGGATGAATCGGCGAGACAGATTCGACACGGTTCTTGATGAAGAAAAATCAAATCGTCGACTGTCCGGATGCGGAGGCCCTTGCAGCCTTCAAACACAACATCCGAGACGAATGGCTAGCCCGGCACCTGGGGCAGGAGAAGCCGAAATCCATGGCAGCCCTCACATCGTTAATGACCTGCTTTTGCGCGGGAGAGGATAGCTGGCTAGCCCGCAGCAATAATCTCCGCAAAAATTCTGGCAGTCCGGACACCAAGCACAATCACGGCAGGTCACGTCGAATCAAAAACAAACGCCGTACTAACGGCGACGACAAAGAGGTTACGGCGGTCAATGCCGGATTCGAGGCTCAAACCCGGTCAACGGAAGAAGCCATTTAAAAGAACAACCACAGGCCCGTCAATCTGGACAAAATACTCGACCGCTCATGCGGATACATGGCACCCCAAAAGCCAGCTAATCACACCAATAGAGATTGTTGGGTGTTCAGCAGGCTGGCAAGTTAATTGCGAACACAATGACAAGGGGCTAAATAGCGGCGACGAGGAAGAGACCCGCTGCCGAACAATAGAGGATAGAAGGGTTTCCCCAAGTGCGGACGGTGAATATGATTTACGACCCATATACCCAAGAGGAGAGGAAGCGCGACTACGGGGCGTCTATGCGATGGAGCGATCGCCCAAGTTCAATCCATGGTCCTCTGTCCGATCACTTTTGATCGACGAGACCATCCGACTAGCATACGCCATGGCGGATTCGCGCATTGGTCCTAGACCCAATCGTCGATGGATTTCACCTCACAAGAGTCCCGATGGATGGCGGCAGCAACTTGAACCTGCTTTATCGACACACGGTCATAAAATGGGCATAGACCCATCCAGATCAAACCTACTAAGACAACCTTTAAAGGTGTCATCCTGAGAGTGGAAGCCAACCTATGCGAGCTCACACACCGAAGTGGTCTTGGATCCCGGATAACTTCCGAAGCGAAGAGTTAATCTTCGATATAGTCCCGTTCCGTAGCGGCTATCATGCCCTGCTCGGACGAACCGCGTTCGCAAAATTCAACGCGGTGCCGCATTATGCATACCTAAAGCTCAAGATGCCTGGCCCTCGTGGAGTCATTACGGTCAATGGGAATACGGAACGCTCCCTCCGAACGGAGGAACATACAGCGGCTCTCGCGGCAGAAGTACAGAGCAGCCTTCTACGGCAATTCTCTAGTCCGGCAATTAAAAAGCCGGACACATTAAAACGCGCCCGGAGCAACAACAACCAAGACCACCTGGCGCGATCAGAGCACGCGTAGCAATGCGGCCCCAACCCCCGCCCGCGCATGATCACTAGAATAACACTCCGCGTACATCATTACGCTTTGGAGATACCATGGGCACAGGAGAGGGGCTTAACCACAAGGATTAAAGAGTGCGGCTCGACCACACCAGGGACTGATGCTAGCGCCCCCCTTGATCTTCCTTTTTATCTTTTCTTCCTTTTTTATATATACAGGATTCCACTAAACAGAAGCGCTGTCCGGCGGCGAACTTGCCGAACTCACGACACAATAGTCAGGGATCAAAGAAGGATGCGACGAACTCTCAAGTGGTCTCTATTGTGAGCACTTAATTCAATTACATACACCAAGTCTGCAGCTCATCCCTGAAGGGGGACATGTCAAATTAGTCCAAATGCATTGCTTACTGCACTATTTGTATCAGTCCGCTTTATTAGCAGACCTTACTTCATAAATAACACATCACTTCCTTTTTTGTAAGTTCATTACCTTTTCATGGCAATTGCGTTACCCTTTACAAATGTTCATTATATGACATCTTGCACCAGATACTTTAGTGCGGCCGAATACACCAGGGCTTCGTTCCCCAGTTATGGTGTGATTAAGTCCTAACACTTTCACAAGTCGGCACCCGAACTTATAGCATTATATGAATCAGCTCGAATCATGTCTTGGGTCAATAGTTGGGTTTGCCTGGCTCCCAAGTTTTGGTACCTTCGTTCTATTCCGTCGGCTAAGGTAGCACTGGAGAACCATCGCGATTGCGCCCCGGTTGAGCCGGGTTAACGCCTCAGTGGAGAAAGCTAAAACTGACTGGCATGATAGGGCGAGAGACTGGTCGCTGTTCGAGAGGTTCTTTCGGGTCCATAGAGGCTCATGCCGCTTCGAGCGAAGTTCCGGATGATGTCCAACGAAGGCGTGGATAGCGCCTCGATTCGATCTTCGAATACCGGGGCTTCACTAAATTTAAAATTATAGAATTCTATGGCTAAGTGAGAGTGTTCAAGCACTATAAGTCCGTCGCCTTGTTCGTCGTGTTGGCGCCTCCTAGATGGACCCAAAGATGGGAACAAGAGTGCTCAAGTTTATCACCGAACACCCCAAAGACTGTGGCTTGGGGGCTGAAGCCAGCGACTTGCCATCTCTCAGATTTAACAAAACGGCCGCATAGAAGGTAATATTTTAAATTCAACAAAGCGTTGCTCATGGCGCATATAAACGAAATTCTCAGCCCACAGGATAAATATACAGCAAGTTCACTCAAGGATTACATTAAGGGGGCATTCATCCGCAATATCGCGGGCTCCCTTCAGGACAACTTTATAATATCGCTCCGGCGTGCGATGCTCCTTGCCCGGTGGCGGCGGATCCGTGAGAAGCTTCTCCGCGTCCAGCTTGCCCCATTGCACCTTTATGCGGGCAAGGGCCCGACGAGCGCCTTCAATGCAGGCGGAGCGTTTGATCACATCCAGCCTGGGGCATGCATCCACTAGCCGCCGCACTAGGCCAAAGTAGCTGCCAGGCATGGCCTGCCCAGGCCACAGCCGGACTGTGAGGCCCTTCATGGCCTCCTCAGCTACCTTGTGGAGTTCGACCAGCTGCTTCAGCTGGTCGCTTGGGGGCACCGGATGGCCGGCCTCAGCGTACTGAGACCAGAAGACCTTCTCCGTTGAGCTCCCCTCCTCGCCACGATAGAATGTAGCGGCATCAGACGCACTATGCGGCAGATCTGCAAATGCCCCTGGAGAGCTCCGAATTCGGGTAAGTATCCGGTAATTTACATTAACATGCTTGCTCTGCATGAAAAACGCCTTACCCGCCGCTATCTTCTTCATGTCCTCTATTTCCGTATGGACCTTCTGGGCCTCGGCCTTGACGGACTCGGCCCTATCAAGAGCCGAGGCAAGCTCGGACTCTCGAGTCTTGGAGTCACGCTCCAAACTCTCATGTTTTTTCATGAGAGCCTGGAGCTCTTGCCGAACTTCCGCCACCAGCGCCGCTTGCTTTTCTCGCTCAGTCCGTTCTCTGGCCGCATTGCGTTCGGCCACGGACACGGCATCCTTCAGGGCCGCCACCTCATTAGTGGCCCCTGCATTACATATATTATCCTTGTTAATCTTGTTTGCAACCAAAACCCTTTTCTGTAAGGTACATATTTAAGGTGGTGTTATTCACCTTCTTTTTCCTTCAGCTGCCTCTTGGCTTGGCCGAGCTCTTGCTCCAACCGCTCAAGATCTTTCTTGACGCCTCGACCTCCGCCGCTAATGCGGCAGAGGTCAACAGCGCAGCCTGCAAACCCATATCGACATATTATTTTAACAACCCTGCGTATATCTTGTTAGATCCTTAGTCCGGCTTTTCTTTCCGAACACCGGACTAAACATCAGGGGCTACTGTCTATGCGGTATTATATTACTTAATTTTAACCTTCTTACCTCAAAGCCTGTTAGAAGGCTGTTGCAGGCTTCGGTCAGCCCGCCCTTCGCGAGCTGGACCTTCTCAATCACCGCACTCATGAGAATGCGGTGTTCTTCCTCGATGGAGGTGCCTTTGAGCGCCTCCAGCAGGTTGTCCGGTGCCCCCGGTTGGACGGAGGCCGCCGGCGTCACGGTCCTGCCCCTCTTTCAAGGGGGCTGCTTGCCGGACTCTGGAACCGCTACGGTTACAGAGTAGAGTCCGCACAAAGTCCGAGGCTGCTCGACGGCGCCTCGGGGCCTCCTCTGGCGTGTCCCCAGCAGGATTCCGCCTCGTCGTCCTCGGCGCGTGGGGTAGAGGCAGTCGGGATGGAATTTACATCCGACGGCGCCAACGACCCGCTCATCGAGTCGGGAAAGTCGTCACCGGCCGGACTAAAGGAACAATGCGGCGTTAGAAGGACACTACGTGACATACAATATACGGCATATGAATGATCCGGATACTTACAATCTTGCCGGACGCCGGGCCCTTGGAGGCCACTCTTCCTCGCCAACATTGATGTTGGCGAAACTGTCCGGGGGGATAGTTCTCCCCCTCTTGGACCCTTCGGCCGCCCCGATTGGGGAGGCCTTCCTCTTCTTCTGTCCCTCCTCCGGGAGAGAGTACTCCTCCTCCTCCTCCTCGTCTTCGGGGGAGGAGTCCTCGTCCTCGTCGTCAGACGCTTGATTGCGGGAACTCTTTCGAGTCCCCGCGGCCACCTTCTTGGCCTTCTTCTCCGGCACCACGTACGGTGCCGGAACCAGCAGCCTTGCTAAATGGGCATCCACTAGTTCTTCTGGCATGGGAGCCGGGCTGATGAGCAGCTTGGCCTTCTCCATCCATTCTTGTCAAAGGAAGAGGCAGATTAAAAACCTCGCTAGAGTCAATCTAATTACTACAAGTGTCCCGTAATGGGGTCGAATCACTTACGCCGTCAGTTGGAGACTGCAAGCTGAATCCGCGGTCTTCGGTCGCGGATGCGGGCGCATCAGCGCTCTTGAACAGCACCCTCCAGGCACCTTCAGACGTTGTATCAAGAGCCCGCTCAACGTCTGGTGCTGTTCCGAATTAAACTCCCACAGATTAAATGCCCTTTCTTGGCATGGGAGAATCCGCCGGAGGAGCATGACCTGGACAACATCGACGAGCCGGAGCCCATGGCTCACCAGCTTCTTGATGCAGGCTCGAAGTCCCGTCACCTCCACCGGATCACCCCACTGCAAGCCCTTCTCTTTCCAGGAGGTGAGCTGCGTAGGGATTCCAGATCTAAATTCGGGGGCCGCCGCCCATGTGGGCTTGCGCGGCTCGGTGATATAGAACCACCCCGATTGCCATCCCTTGACGGAGTCCACGAAGGTCCCTTCTAGCCAAGGGACGTTGGGCAACTTGCCCAACATGGCGCCTCCGCATTCCTCTTGCGTCCCCTTCACAACCTTCGGCTTGACGTTGAAGGTCTTGAGCCATAGGCCAAAGCGGGGCCGGATGCAGAGAAAGGCCTTGCACACGACGATAAACGCCGAGATGTTGAGGACGAAGTTCGGCGCCAGATCATGGAAATCTAGGCCGTAGTAAAACATGATCCCCCGGACGAATGGATGGAGCGGAAAGCCCGATCCATGGAGGAAGTGGGGAAGGAAAACAACCCTCTCATGAGGTCCTGGGGTAGGAACGAGCTGCCCCGCGTCGGGCAACCGATGCGCGATGTCTCCGGAAAGGTATCCGGCGTCACGCAGCTTGGTGATGTCCTCCACCGCCACCATCCATTTGCCTCCCCCTCCGGACATGTTCGGAGAAGGGTCGAGGCGGAAAACGCGAGCTTGGGCGTTGGAGCTTGGGTTCGCAGGGATAGATGAGCAAAGGAGGAAGAAGGCGTAGGTGAGAAGGTAAATCCTTATCCCTTATATATAGGCGGACAAAACTATGTGTCCCTCACCGGCCCGGTAAAACTCGCTTATCTCTCAAGCGCCCCCATCAATGGCGCGGTTGGGTTACCCACGCATGTATTGATGAGAATCCCGGAATAAGGGGAACACGATCTCTGCTTCGACAGGACGTGCCAAGGAAGCCGCTTCGCTAAACGTGCTGAGGCGGAATAATGAAAACAATCCAAACAAGGGCTTGGCTGCGGTGTGATGTCACGCCGTATAATACGTCAGCAGATTGAGTTAAGTGTATATTTTATTCTCTCTACATTGGAATGTGGAATTTATTTTGCAGAGCCGGACACTATCCTGGTGTTTATTATTTTCTCCGGATTATTCAAGGGAGGAACCCGCCTTGCAATGCCGAACATTGTGCACGCCGGACTTATCGTCATTGAAGACTGGTTCGGGGCTCTTGAGGAGTCTGGACTAGGGGTGTCCGGACAGCGGACTATCAATATCCGCGGACTCCCGGACTACGAAGATAGAAGATTGAAGACTCGGCTCGTGTCCCAAGGTACTTTCCTTGGCGTGGAAGGCAAGCTTGGCAATACGGATATGTAGATCTCCTACCATTGTAACCGACTCTGTGTAACCCTAGCCTCTCCGTTGTCTATATAAACCGGAGGGCTTTAGTCCGTAGGACACAACATTACATCTCAACAATCATACCATAGGCTAGCTTCTAGGGTTAGCCTCCTTGATCTCATGGTAGATCTACTCTTGTACTACCCATATCATCAATATTAATCAAGCGGGGCGTAGGGTATTACCTCCATCGAGAGGGCTGAAACACAGGTAAAAACATTGTGTCCCTCGTCTCCTGTTACCATCCGCCTAGACGCATAGTTCGGGACCCCCTACCCGAGATCCGCCGGTTTTGACACCGACAACAGCCAACAGACTTCTCGGGCTGGGGTGGAGCATAACTAGTCTGAGAGCAGTCACGTGCATAATGTCCTGGCTTCCCACATGTGAAGCAAGTCCCTGAGGTTGGACGTGGATCCGCACTGACAAACGGTCTACCAGTAGGCCTGGGTGGAGCATACTGCTGAACTGGATCGGGTGCCACATAAGATGGCCTCGGTACATATCTGGGTGGAAGAGCGGAGTTCGGGACCCAAATCCGGCGCTTTTGAGAACTAGAACCAGAGGAAGATCCCAAATCACGGGTGTGCTTACAAGACTCCTCGTAAGTAAGCTGAGCTGTCTCTGCATTAATGGCCTTGTTCACCAGAGCTTGGAATGTATCACAATGATGCAGGTGGAGATCACGACGCAACTTGGGGTTGAGACCCTTTCGGAACCTAGCCTGCTTCTTGGCTTCCGTGGATAGCTCTTCTAAAGCATAGCGGGCGAGGTTCTCAAACTCTCTACTGTAAGCATCAACAGCCATCTTACCCTGGGTGAAACTACAGAACTCTTCTCTCTTGTGATTGATGAGTGCTTCAGGAATGTGATGCTCGCGAAAAGCCTCAGTGAAGTCTCTCCAGGTAGGAATCTGACCAGCTGGAAGCATAGCCTCATAGTTCTGCCACCAAAGACTAGCAGGACCTTCCAGGTGATATGTGGCATAGGTGACCATGTCATCTTCAGCTATATTCGCGGAACGCAGCTTATGAGTGATGCTACGGAGCCAGTCATCTGCATCGAGTGGCTCGATGGAGTGATGAAAGGTAGGTGGGTGCAAGCGAATGAACTCATGAATGGTTGCAGACCCTTTGAACTGATGTGCGGTGTTCTCCTCGATACGTGCCAACAAGCGGTTAGACTCATGCTTGTTCCTCTCCATCTCTAACATGAACTCTGCCAATGAGGGCTGGTCGGGAGGATCCTCATCCCTACCATCTCCGTGGTTCGGGCTACGAGCAACAGAACTTCGCTTAACTGATGACATCCTGAGAAATGAAACCAAGGACGAAATCAGCATCAACTATAGGCTATATAATGTAGGACAAGGAAATTAGTATCTCTCGAACTCCTAGGGCAATTCCGGAAGCATAACGGCAGTAAAATGCTCAGAATGAGACGTCCTGCTAAAATGGGGTAGTACAGCAACTCAACATCATCACTCAAGGTTCTGAGATAGTACTAAACAGGATACACCAGAAGTACTCGAAACTGGGGTAAGACTCTGATCAACCAATCCTATGGGACTACGGAGTAGTAACACGTGATCCTGATAGACGGAAGAGAAAGCCTAGTTCCTTAACCCCGCAGGAAGGATAGGATGACTCAAATCAGAAGGCCATGAGGTAAACGAGTAAAAAGAGCCTTACGTTCCTTCCCACAATAAATTCCCTTACATAACTAAAGAATTTCTAGACTCAACTTCGACCAGTTTGGCTTGGTAATCCTACAGGCAGTCAGGCTCTGATACCAAAGCTGTCAGGACCCCGATTCTATGCCACACCGATCTAGCATGTAACAACTCATATCACTTTGCGGCCTCATGCACGGTATTCCCACGGGTGTCGCCTTACCATGCCCGAGACCGTTTGCGGCTTTTGGCACACGTATTTGATAGTGTCGCTAGCATCCACATGACAAAGAACCTGGGCTGACATGGCTAGTCGTGAACCCAAAGTGGCACTAACTTACAGGGACAGGCATACATGACCCAGCAACGAACGTGTCGGTCATCAGCGAGTGAATCCGGGCTGTAGCAACTGGGCTAGCAGGACTCCGGTAAACCGGGTTGTAGCAGGCTAACAGGACTCCGGTAGACACCGTGTGACATTTCCCCGAAGGGACAGACACATGAATGAAGAAGGACACATGCCGGCCAACCTAAGTGTTCCGGAGAAGTAGCAAGCTACCAGGGCTCAGTGGAAGCACTAGGAGACATTTCCCGGTAAGAGAGGCTACTAAGGATAAACAACTAGATAGTCAGATCCCACACATAGCAATACACATTACACGTATGCATAACATGCAAGTATGTGCTGTACAACATGGCATCACATCATAACTCAACAACTCATATAGATAAAGGCTCAGAAGAGCCATCATAGCATTTATTGCAAACAGGGGTCACATGACCCATCATATAGAGCATACAAGTAACAAGCGGAAGCATTACATGTCTGGGTACAGACATCTACAAATGAAAAAGGCTGAAGAGCCTGACTAACTACAACATCCGATCAAGATCGTAGCTGAGGTACAAGCTACTTGTCGAAGTCCACAAGACACTAGTAAGACCGAAGTCTCCGCTGCAAAAACATAAATAAAGCAACATGAGTACAAAGGTACTCAGCAAGACTTACATCAGATCCTATCATACATGCATTTGTATCAAGAGGGTAATGTCGGGTTTAGTTGCAGCAAGCCAGCTTTGACTCTATGGCTATCCTGTTCTACGATTACCCGAACTTCTTTGAGGTGATATGGCGCACACGAGTCCACTAATCACCACACAATACACTACTATAGATTCATCCCCGTCTCCCTACGAGAAAGCCATCCATAGCACTCACACTTGTCTTGAGCATTTTAGAGTATCCACCTCAAGTTGTCTATGTACCATGTAAGCATCCAAGAAGTCCATAACCGCGGACCCGGCTATTCGAATAGATCATGTTAACCCTGCAGGGGTGTACTTCTTCACACACGCTCTCGCCACTTACCACCATGTACATGTCGTGTATCTCGGCAACCTTCAATCGGAAGCCTGGCAAGGGAGTCGGCCACGACCTGACTAACCACACAAGACTCTAGTCCAGGTTTATTGCCTATTCGGGTACCATCCGCAAGGAGATCCGGACGCGGTGTCGTTCACGGCCCCAAACGATGTGAGCAGGGTTCCCAAGCCCACCTGAACGGGTGCCACTTGGTACACCGTGCCACTGTGCATAGTCTGTCCCAAGCCCACCTGAATGGGTGCCACTTGGTAGACTACTAACACTACCTACAAACACCAGAAACTATTTGCGACTCCTGGACAGAGATCAAGTCGGTTAATAAGTCGAGAGAGTCAATTAAGGATCCCAATGTGTGGTAGTATCGAGTCATTGGACAACATACATAGAACTCAGTGCTTAAGAATGGTTCCAGTGAGACAACCCACCATGTACTCCTACATGGCCTCTCACCGCTACCTTTACCAAATCGTGTTCACACACTTAACTCTCAGCACCAGAACATATCGTAACACTCCAATTCATTCCCAATGAATCAGACCTGACACAACTCTAAGCAATAGCAGGCATGGCATGGTAGGAACACAACATGGCTCAATCAACTCCTACACATGCTACAGGGTTTCAACTATTTACTTTGGCAATGACAGGTCATGCAGAGGAATGGGTTCAACTACCGTAGCACAAATTAGCAGTTGAAACGTTGTTGTCCTGATGCAATAACTGAGAGGAGGAGCGAGAGAGTAGGATTGTATCGGAATGAACAAGGGGGTTTGCTTGCCTGGTAGATCAACAAGGAAGGCACTGCTCCTCGGGCAGTACCACAGAGCGGTCTCGAGGCGGGACCTATCAAGAAGGAACGGTGCCAACAATCAAAACACAAGCATATGCAACAATATGATGCATGATCATGGCATGTAGATGTGATGCAGTTTGAGCTAATGCATCTAGCTTTTATTTGGATGAAATCCATTTGAACCAAGGATTCAAATGCATCTCCAAAATAAGCTCTTTATATAAGCCATTTTAGTGTTTCACTTATACAGTAGGTATAAGTTGGTTTTTCATGCATGAAACTAGTACAAATGGGTAGATTGCATTTTTCTGATAATTTTTCATATATAAATTATTTCAATCTGAGCTACGGTTGAATTTCTATGATTTTTTGAAGTTTTGGGCATTTTCTGGAAATTCCTGAATAAGAATAAATCCAGAAAATTGCATTATTGCGTCAGCATTGAGTAAGCATGATGTCAGCAGGTCAACTGCGGCTAACAGGGATCAAACCTGACGTGTGGGGTCCACCCATCAGTGTCTAAGGGTTAATCGGGGGTTTCATACTAATCTAATTAAAATATTAGGGCGTAGGGGCCCACTGTCAGTGTCAGGGTTAGTTAGATGGTGATTAGCCTTAAGCTAATCACCTGACCCATGGGGCCCACCTGACAGCCGGCGAGGTCAAAGGGTCAAACCGCTGGTCAGCGGGGTCAAACCCGATAGCGACTCAACGCCGGCGAGGCCAGACTCGGCGGAGTGGCTCGGGATTCGCCCTTCGGCGTCCATTTAGGCGGCGGAGACCACAGACGAGGAGCTGGAGCTCGTCCGCGTCGTTTGGAGCAAGCGGGAGGCTGCGGGGGTGCCGGAACTCGCCGGAGCGAGGCTCACGGCGGAGACCGGAGCACGGGCTTCGAGCGGGAGCGGGCTGTGGGGCACGGGGAGGCCACCCGAGGGGCTCTACGGCACCCTCGTGGCACCAGGAGCACGGTGACGCGCTCGGTTGCGGGTTGCGGTGGCCAGGGCGACGTCGGCGACATGGACGGTGGCGAGAAGCTATGGCCGTGGTGGGGAGAAGGGGCTACTGTGTGCGGGCGGCTAAGCGGAGAGAGGGGAACGGGGCAGGAGCTCACAGCGGTCTTGATGGCGTCGTCAGCGAGCTCGTGGAAGGCCGAACGGCATCATGGTGGCGAGGATGATCTTCGGCGGCCGGAGGTGAAGATGATGATGTTGACGGTGTTTCAGGGCTTCCCGCGTCGCGTGGCTCGACGGAGAGGTGGACGGCGACGTGGCGGAGCTTCTGAGCTGGTCGGAGAGGCGAGGGGGAGGCGGTCGCTATGGTAACGGTGAACGGCAGCGACGGCAGTGCTCGGGCGGTCGCGCGGGAGAGAACCAGGGGAGGAGGAAAAGCGAGGGAGAGGGAGAGAGGTGTGGGGCGGTGCGTGGCGGTGTCCTGAACGTCCTGGGCGGCGAGACGAAGAAGCAGGAGGTGGAGGGAGACGTGGCCGCGGGCGAGCGCGCGCGCGACACGCACAGTGCCAGTAGGCACGAGGAAGAAGATAGAGGAGAGGCGGCTGGGCTGCACAGTAACGGGCTGCACAGGGAGCTAAGCGCCAGGTAGGTTTTTTCCCATTTTGTTTCTCTTTTCTATTTTCTGACATTTGTTTTGATTTAACAAAAATACTAAATCATTTTATTTTCTAATGCCAATTTTTGTAAGAGCTATTTATATTATTCCAGAGCTCCTCAACAGCTAGTATAATTTTTGGACATATATTATATATATAACATATATATATATATCCAAGGCAAATATTTACTCCATTAATTCAGATGGCCGAAAATAAATACTTCTGAGCTCCCAAAAATATTAGTTGGAATTTTACCTCTGACCAATATTTTTAGAGAAAAACAGGAACATTTACTTTGGCCAAATTGAAGCAATTTTTATCTGGGTCATTTCTAGAAATGATTATGAGGGTTTCACAAATCCCATTTCAAACTTAAATGGAACTTAAACATGATGCACACATAACTAGCTAGTCTAGGTCATACCAGAACTAGAGATGTGACAACTTTCCACCATTCCGTTCATCACCATCATGGCATACTTTACTTTTGTCATATTGCCATTGCATGATCATGTAGTTGACATCGTATTTGTGGCAAAGCCACCATGCATAATTTTTCATACATGTCACTCTTGATTCATTGCACCATCCCAGTACACCGCTGGAGGCATTCATATAGAGTCATATCTTGTTCTAGTTTCGAGTTGTAATTCATGTGTTGTAATCAATAAAAGTGTGATGATCATCATTATTAGAGCATTGCCCAAAAAGAAAAAAAAAGAAAGGCCAAAAGAAAAAAAGAAAGGCCAAAAAAAAAGAAAAAAAAGAAAGAAAAAATAAAAAAAATAAAAAAAATAAAAGGGGCAATGTTACTATCTCTTTTTCCACACTTGTGCTTCAAAGTAGCACCTTGTTCTTCATGTAGTGTTTCTCATATAGTGTTCTTCAAAGTAGCACCATGTTTTTCATATAGTGAGTCTCATATGTTGTCACTTTCATATACTAGTGGTAATTTTTCATTATAGAACTTGGCTTGTATATTCCTACGATGGGCTTCCTCAAATGCCCTAGGTCTTCGTGAGCAAGCAAGTTGGATGCACACCCACTAGTTTTCTTTTGTTAAGCATTCATTTATAGCTCTAGTGCATCCGTTGCATGGCAATCCCTACTCCTTATGTTGACATCAATTAATGGGCATCTCCATAGCCCATTGATTATCCTCGTCAATGTGAGACTTTCTCCTTTTTTGTCTTCTCCACACAATCCCCATTATCATATTATATTCCACCCATAGTGCTATATCCATGGCTCACACTCATGTATTGCGTGAAAGTTGAAAAAGTTTGAGATTATTTAAATACGAAACAATTGCGTGGCTTGTCATCGAGGGTGTAAAATTTGGGAACTTCTTTGTGTGACGGAAATGAAGCATAGCCTAACTATATGATTTTTTAGGGATGAAGTTTCTTTAGCCATGTTATTTTGGGAAGACATGATTGCTTTGATTAGTATGCTTGAAGTGTTACTATTTCTTTTATCAATATGAACTTTTATTTTGAATCATTTGGATCTGAACATTCATGCCACAATAAAGAAAATTACATTGAGAATTATGCTAGGCAGCATTCCACATCAAAAATTCTATTTTTATCATTTACCTACTCGAGGACGAGCAGGAATTATGCTTGGGGATGCTTGATACGTCTCCAACGTATCTATAATTTTTGATTGTTCCATCCTATTATATTACCCATTTTGGATGTTTATGGGCGTTATTTTACACATTTATATCATTTTTGGGACTAACCTACTAACCGGAGGACCAGCCCGTATTGCTGTTTTTTTTTGCCTATTTCAGTATATTGAAGAAAAGGAATATCAAACGGAGTCCAAACGGAATGAAACCTTCGGGAGCGTGATTTTTGGAACGAATGTTATCCGGAGAACTTGGAGTGCAAGTCAAGCAGCGAATGAGGCGGCTAGGAGATAGGAGGGCGCGCCCCTGTCTCCTGGGCCCCACGAGTGGCCACCGACGTACTTCTTCCTCCTATATATACCTACGTACCCCGAAAACATCTAGGGAGCCAACGAAAAACAATTTCCACCGCCGTAACATCGTATCCATGAGATCCCATCTTGGAGCCTTCCAGGTAACCCATTTGGAGGGAATCGACCACGGAGGGCTTCTACATCAACACCATAGCCCCTCCGAAGAGTTGTGAGTAGTTTACCACAGACCTTCGGGGTCCATAGTAATTAGCTAGATGGCTTATTCTCTCTTTTTGGATCTCAATACAATGTTCTCCCCCTCTCGTGTGGAGATCTATTCAATGTAAACTCTTTTGCGGTGTGTTTGTTGAGATCCGTTGAATTGTGGGTTTATGATCAAGTTTATCTATGAGAAATATTTGAATCTTCTCTGAATTCTTTTATGTATGATTGAGTTATCTTTGCAAGTCTCTTCGAATTATCAGTTTGTTTGGCCTACTAGATTGATTTTTCTTGCCATGGGAGAAGTGCATAGCTTTGGGTTCAATCTTGTGGTGTCCTTACCCAGTGACAGAAAGGGTTGCAAGGCACGTATTGTATTGTTGCCATCGAGGATAAAAAGATGGGGTTTATTTCATATTGCTTGAGTTTATCCCTCTACATCATGTCATCTTTCTTAATGTGTTACTCTGTTCTTATGAACTTAATACTCTAGATGCATGCTGGATAGTGGTGGATGTGTGGTGTAATAGTAGTAGATGCAGGCAGGAGTCGGTCTACTTGTTGCAGACGTGATGCCTATATACATGATCATACCTAGATAATCTCATAATTATTCGCCTTTCTATCAATTGCTCGACAGTAATTTGTTCACCCACCGTAATACTTATGCTATCTTGAGAGAAGCCACTAGTGAAACCTATGGCCCCCGGGTCTATCTTTTATCATATAAGCTTTCAATATACTTTTATTTGCATCTTTACTTTTTGCATTTATATTATAAAATACCAAAAATATATTTATCTTATCATACTATCTCTATCAGATCTCACTTTCGCAAGTGGCTGTGAAGGGATTGACAACCCCTTTTTTGTGTTGGTTGCGAGTTCTTTGTTTGTTTGTGTAGGTGCATGGGACTTTTGAGGAGCCTCCTATAGGATTTATACCTTGCTTCTCAAAAACTGACGGAAATACATACGCTACTATTGCTGCATCACCCATTCCTCTTCAAGGAAAACCCAGCAGCCGCTCGAGCAGGGAACACACTAGCAGAGAGCAACTCGTGCAGCAGCACCGCGAGTGAGTGCTAAAGCGGGAACTCCTATAGCTGCCGGAGGTCCTGCAGCAGAAGCAGCACGAGCGAGAGAAAGAGCAGAGCAGCAGCAGGAACAAGAGCAAGAGCAGACCAGCAATGCAACCAACAGCAATAGCATAACAGTGTAACAGCATGAACGAAAGCAAGAGCAGTGCGATTGCGAGACCGACAGCAAGAACGTAGCCGTAGCACGATTGATAGCCGGAGCAGCAGCACGAGCGAGAGCCGCATTGGCAGCAGCTAGTGTTGGTGTGGAAGTCACCACTGATGAAGCAAGATTGAATAAAAGATAAAATGTAGCGGTGAGTGCAGAACCTCCTTGGTGGAGCCGAGTAGGCTTTGGATTCATCAGAGGAATTGGTGAGGGTGCTGCAATTTCGGTGGGGCAGGTCAAGACAGTGCTGTGGGGATGGAGGTGGCGCGATAGATGAGGCAAACGTCGGGGCAGCTCCTTGGAGGTGGAGGACAGGGCGGTTGATTCGGCGGGACGATGAGATCAACAACGGATCCTCATTCGTTGCGGTGGATGAGGGACGACGAGTTGTTGTGGTGGACAATGTCGTCTAGGAAGAGTCCCCAGCTGGGTGGCGGTCGGGAGGCCGACAAAGGAGCGTGCGGTTTCGCTGGTTTTGGCGGCCTCAGTGTATGAATGGGGGGGAACGAAGGGGAAGGTATGGGGAGCCATGGCTTGGGGGCGCGCTTGTCCGAAATGTAGGGTTAGTTATGAACGTACCCCCACCGGTTTTGATCTCGGGACGTCGAGGCGACATTTCTGGCTGATGGGTAGAAGGGGGATTTCACATGTCTGGGCTGTTGGACCGATTTCAGATGACGAGGGAGTTTTCGCGCGCATCAAAATTTCAGGATAACAAGGCACGACGCGGGTTGAAGAGGCGGGAGTTTCACAGAAGAAGAGACAAAAGATACTCGAGCTAAAATTTCGGATAACAAGGCACAGAACCCATGTTCAGCAGACCAAACTCAACGTGTACAAAAAAACAATTCATACGAGACACAAGAGAGTCATGCCCCTTTTACTATATTGCTATTAATATGTCACACCCTAATTTTCATGGCACAGCACTTAAGCTCTTAATCATGCTAAAATGTGGTTTGACAAAAACTTTTGAGTGTTTTGGACTTTGCTTGATTGATTTTTGTGTGCTGTTTGCAAGTGCTCTAAAAATCAAATAAATCCTCCAACTTCTATACTTCATATCCTTGCTCCAAAAACCTTTCCCAATGATCATGCCATGTGTATAGGACAAAAAAATATTTTCTTACAAAAATGTTTTGGCCAAATAGTATTTTCAAAAATTAGTTTTTCAAAAAACCCTGAATTGAGATTTGCACTGCAAGTACTTAATAAAGGGCAGTAAAAATCTTTCTAAAAATATATTTGACTCCTATTAGATATAGGATACCCAGAAACCACAAAATATAATTTTAAAAGTTATTTTCCTATTTTATTAAACGCTTTTTATTAAGGCCAGAAATGGTCTTTAATAGGGAAAAATTATTTTATTGCTTCAAAAATATTTGACAAAATTTAGGGAAACTCATAGGACATATATTGTCCATATATGAGAGTTTCAACACATGGTTATGTTCAAAATATTGGTCAAACCGCTCAAAAACCCTTTCTGGATATTTCAAGCTTTTGAAATATTTACAAAGGAAATTTTCTCCAAAAATTCCAAGAAAATTCTATCATGTCACATATGACATATTTGGTGATCTTGCCAAGTCTCATGTCTTGGAGAACAAGATAACATCATCAAATCCCCTCAAAACCATTTCTGTCCATTTAGAAGTTTGAGCAACTTTACATTGCCAAACATGTCCAAATGTTCTCAAACCTTGTGAATATGATCAAGTGGTCTAATTATTCATCTAGACCAAATGGCACAAGTTGGAGAACAATTTAACTTGATCAAAGTGCCCCAAAACCCTTCCTGTCCAGAACCAAATTTGAACAACTCTACATTGGAAACTTTCTCCTTTTGATCTCAACTTTTGTGGACATGTTCTTGTCCTCAAATGATGACACTACACCAAGTGGTGCATCAAGGAGAATAGATTTGCATGACTAAATCTTGGAAGGTCCATTTCTGCTGATTTCTAGGGTTTACAAAAGTTGCATTGGCTACTTTGTCCAAATGAGCTCAAATTTGGTGGCACACCCTATTTCTAAGTGTCATTCCATCCTGTTAATTCTCATGGCAAGTGGAATTAATTTGCTTGCCCAAACTAGCATCAAACACCTTCTGCCATTTTTCCAAAATGCCATTTTTGACCACTTCCACTCTTCTCCATGACCTCAACTTTTTACCACAGCTCCTCCTAGTCCTCTCCTACCTCCAGTAACTCTCCCCTGGCCATTTCTCAATGATTGAGGGGTAAAATACCCCCATTTACCTCCCTGGACAGCCCCTCTCTCCCTCTTCTTCTACCTCTCTCCTCTCCTACTGGCTCACCAGGGCATCCAAGGCCACCACCCATTTGTTTACTCCTCCCCTGACCCCCTAGACACTAGTGGCCACGCCCTGGGCGCCAAAAATATGCCAATGCCAGCCATATGCGTGCTCTGGAGCGCGCTACAGTGCACCAGGACACTGTAGCCGCGTCCTGCCCGAGGCTTCTGACCACCTAGGGCCTCCCCCTTGTGTCCCCCGAGGCCGCCTCGGCGTCCGGGACACGCAAGACGGTCGGCCCCCTCCTCCTTCTCTCTCCGGCGACCTCTGACACGCGTGCCCGAGCGCCGCTCGCGTCCGCCAGTCGCCGCACTCGTGCGGGACCTCCTCGAGCTCGCTCTCCTTCTCCTCTCCCCTAACAGAGCCATGGACCACGCCCACGAGCACCCCAGGCACGCACCAGAGCGCCCGTTTGGCCTCTGGCGATGCTCGGGCCGCGGCCGTGAGCTGCGTCCATGGTGCACCATCGCCTCGCCGTATAAAGCCGCCCGAGGCCCTCTCTCGAGCCCTTCGCCGCTCTACCTCCCGTCGTCGCCCTGACCCTCTCCTCCTCTCCAGAGCCGCTCTGTCGCTTTCCATGGCCGGCCCGAGCCGCCGTCCGTCCCCAAAATTCGTCGTCCCAACCTCCCTTCCCTTGAACCATGCCATAGGACCCCATGGCCCCAAGGAGCCTCACCCGCACACCTTTCCTTCCTCCCCATGCCTGCCTCGCCGTGCCGAATCTCACCGCCGCCTCGTCCGCTGCTGCCAAGCCTGCCGACCGGTGCTCCTAGGCGCATCAGTGCCACCCACCGTTGGATGCGGCGGGTCCCCGAGCACTCCGGTGGGCAGTGTCACCGAGATGCTATATAGCCCGCAATCGCCGCCGAGCCGGTCCTCCCAGCGTCGGGCGTCGGCGGGAGGTTGAAGACGGCTTCTTTGTTGGGCCCCACGCGTCGCCGACCAATGACCAGGCCCCACCGTTTAAGTGGAAACGGCTTCGGCCGGATCCATCTCCCCGGCGCGAAGGCGCACTCCCGCGAAGCCGTCTTCGACGTCACCCCCCCCTGTCGCCAACGCTGCTGAGCTGCTGGGCCGCCCATCGCTAAATCTAGCCAGAGGCTGGATAAGGGTAAAACCCTTTCCTTTTCCTTTTTTTTCTTTTCCAGTGAACTTCTAAAATCCATAGAATATTCATATTACCTCCAAATTTGATGATTCAAATTTCCAGTGGCTCCATAAATCAAGCTCTATTTAATAGGCCACAGTGGACATTTTTGTTGTCCCTGGTTTTCACTGAACCTTTTTAAAAGGTCATTTATCCACATGAGTCCACTTCAAAAATCCATATTGTATTCATTTCAACTCCAAATCCAGTGAAACCAATTTCTAAATGTTTCTAAAATCATGCCTGAATTAATGGGTACTTTTACTCATTTTTATAAAATGGCATTCTGTGTACAACTTGTGGATCCATCAAACCCCTTGATTCCATCCTATCAAAATGTTCAGAGATATCCACTTATCCAATCCTAATGAAACCACTTTGGTCATCCCTCATATGACCGAGGTATCCCGAAAAAGTCCAACTCATATTTTTAGAGCACTTTTATTTCCTGCCTTGTTGTGTTGCTTATTATGGTTGCTTTCGACGATAGTTGACGAAGTAGACGGAATGCTCGGAGTTGGACCAGAGATATTTGAAGACCTCGAAGACTTTGTTAAACAGGCAAGCAGCCCTTTGACCATGTCTATGAAACCCTTTTTATGCATGTCATATAGCACTTATTATTGTTGCATCGGAATCATGAAGGATGGGTAACCACCTTGGTGGGTTGCCTCCGGTACTTTTCTCGTTGACACTTGCATTGTGCATGACCCTACCTCCTTATGAGGGTTATGACGATGGGAGTAGATAGGATGCTAAGTAGTTGCTACGCAAAAAGGGACGGGAATATGCATGTGATGGAGACAAAATACTTTCAAACAACTTTCGAAAACCCCATCGGGTGCCATTTATGCCCGAGGGAGATGATGAGAAAGGTAACCACTTGATGACGAAGTGGTGTACCGAGGCAAGTGTGTGTTGTTTTCGAAAACGGATTAGATTTAAGATTTGATGACTGTCCCAACCCTACATGCGCAACCACTCTACCCTTATATGGGAAAGGGCATTGTTGAGTACCTAGACCGATACTAGCTTGGTGCCCGCATTACTAGTGACGGGGGAGAGTTGGTGCTCTCTCTTGGGACGGGGTCGTGCCAGGTAGGGCGGCCATGACCATCTTTATGGGGCACCGGACACACCGTTGGTACCCCGTGCCAGTGGTATGTGATGAATATGGGAGCAAGGCTCCACGAAAATGTTATTTGAAATATTGGGCACGGGGGTTACTACCAATCGAGTGGACTCCATGTTAGTGTCGTCTAGGGAAAGGTAGTGATCGGGTGCTTACCCCGGGTACTTGAGGTACCGCGTGTCGTGGATGACACGGAAGTTCCCCGGATCTAGTGGGTAAAGTGTGCAACCTCTACAGAGTGTAAAACTATTCGAATAGCCGTGTCCACGGTCAAGGACGGTTGGGCGGTGCTGCTTAAACTATGTCCAGGGTTTTCAACCGTGTGAATGAGATGATGGAAATGACTTGGGTCAAGTCAACGGCTTGACACGATTGAGATGGGTTGGTGCCCACTCTGTTTATGATAATGGGTTGGTGCCCACTCTGTTTATGATAATGGGTTGGTGCCCATTTGTTTATGACAATGGGTTGGTGCCCACTCTATTTATGTTGATATCTGTGACCAGATCTCATGGTTACTTGAATTCTTTTGATGCATGCTTTATAGGTTGTTGAACATGTCATTACACTCAAAACTAGCTTTATGCAAAACTTTACCTATGTCATGCATTACTGTACCTTGAACCAAATCATGGGTTGCTTGCGAGTACATTCAAAGTACTCATTGGCTTGCCACTGGTTATTTAATTGACCAGGCATGGAAGAACAGGATGTGATAAAGAACACTTGTGACGAGCATGCGAGCTAGGGCGCTTCGGTCGAGAATGCTGTAGGGTTAAGGCAGATGGCATGGGTCCAAGTTATCGGCGAAGATTTCCGCTGCGATGTTATACTCAAGACTCGACCATAATGGTCCTACTTGTGTAATACTGATGCGTATGGATGTAAGACTCTTGTTATTCAGCTTCGTGTGTTCGGTGAGCATTGATCTCTGGGATCACTGTACACGTGCATTCGGTGATCACGACTTATGAGTCGGGGTCCCCACAGAGCTGGTATCAGAGCCATCCTGACTGTAGGAAGCCTTAGTTAGCATGGTCGTTAGTTAGGGTAAAACTATTTCCAAACTACTACTAGTTTTCAAAACTATCTATACTTCTCTTCCCTTTCAGAGTTTTTCGAAAACTAGGGTATACTTTCCTTATTGGTCTCTTCCCCTTCAAAACCTTTGGTCGCTAGAACCCTTATGCCATGACCACGAGTTCCTTGTAATCCTCGTGGGTAATCTGGAAGGATGATGCCTTGCGGACATTCACCTACATCTCCTGAACACAAGATTGGCGACATCACAACAAGACGATATCAACAGAAGATACATCCTCGAGGAATGAGGACCTGAAGACCCAGGAGATGGTGACACCCTTGACACTGCCCCAAGATGATGCAATCTTAGCCTATGATGATCAGGGCATAGAATATGCAAGATCATGGTATACATCGCTAATAGAGTAACCATGTCACTACCGTTGTTGTATCGGCAACCACCGATGGATGAGAACCTAGCCATTTGGTCCGCCTCACCATAGTGAGCAGGAAAACGGTTCTCCTCATCCCCCGCTCTTGGTGTCGAAGTTTTCATCAACGTAACCGACATGATGGACCTCTATTACGCCTTGATAATGTCATTGCATAAAGGATTACCTACCTGGTACCATCGACAGCTTAGAAGACAAAAAGGGATCGTCATGATTAAGAAGACAATAGAAGACCAAGTCAATGCCAGTTATGAGGAGCCACCTTCACCCCATCACTTCAACAGGCAAGAAGTTGTTGAAGAATCTTCAGGCTCAACCCGGATTGTTTCATCGAACAAATACAAGAGACGTAGCAGCACCTGAGGGAAACCCGGGAGACTGCACGAGGCTCAAGGCACGACTATAGAGTCCGAGGACACCTAGGGTAGGATGAGTCGTGTACCCCCTATGCGCAGTCGAGTCCGTATGATGGTTCGAGTAGAACCCTGATTGTGTGTTGCTTGTTTTTATTTGTCTGTGTTTTTGATATCAGTTGCCCTTTTTGCCCTAGGCAACAAGTATGCAACTATATCAAAACCTAGGGTAAAATTCAAGGACAAACAAAAGCCTAAGCTTGGGATGTTTCGTATAGGCCCCCTCTTTCATCTTCATTCATCGGTAACTTTACTTGAGATATATTTTATTCACCACATGATATGTTTTGCTTTGGACATGTCATTTTATTTTGTTTTTCTTGCTGTTTGAATAATATCCCAAGATCTGAAATTCTTAAATGTTTTCTTCACATAGTTACATAATTATTCAACTACTCATTGATCTTCACTTATATCTTTCAGAGTAGTTTGTCCTTTGCTCTAGTGCTTCACTTATATCTTTTTAGAGCACAATGGTGGTTTTATTTTATAAAAATTATTGATCTCTCATGCTTCACTTATATTATTTTTAGAGTCTTTAGAACAGCATGGTAATTTGCTTTGGTTATGAATTTAGTGCTAATATGATGGGCATCCAAGAGGGATATAATAAAAACTTTCACATAATGTGGATTGAATGCTATGAGAAGTTTGATACTTGATGATTGTTTTGAGATATGAGGATGGTAATATTAGAGTCATGCTAGTGGAGTAGTTGGAATTTGATAGATACTTGTGTTAAAGTTTGGGATTCCCAGAGAATGCACGATGGTGAACACTAAGTGATGAAGTTGGAGCATGATTTATTTATTGATTGTCTTCTCTCATGAGTGGAGGTCGGATCGCACGGTTAACTCCTACCAACCCTTTCCCTAGGAGCATGCGTAGTACTTTGTTTTGACGACAATGAATTTTGCAATAAGTATGTGAGTTCTTATGACTAATGTTGAGTCCATGGATTATACACTTCACCCTTCCACCATTGCTAGCCTCTTTGTGCCGCAAAATTTCGCGGTACCATATAACCCACCATATACCTTCCTCAAAACAGCCATCAGATCTACCTATTATGGCATTTCCGAGCCATTCCAAGATATATTGCCATGCAACTTTCCATTGTTCAGCTTTATTATGACACGCATCATTATTGTCATAATGCTTGCATGATCATGTAGTTGATATCGATTTGTGGCAAAGCCACAGCATAATTATTTCATACATGTCACTCTTGATTCATTGCACATCCGTACAATCACGAGGCATCTACACAGAGTCATATCTTGTTCTAAGTATGAGTTGTAATTTTGAGTTGCAAGTAAATAAAAGTGTGATGATCTTCATTATTAGAGCATTGTCCCAGAGGAAAGGATGATGGAGACTATGATTCCCCACAAGTCGTGATGAGACTCCTACTAAAAAATAAAAAAAGAGAAAAAAGAGGCCATAAAAAAAGAGAAAAGGCCCAAATAAAAATAAAAAATGAGAGAAGGGCAATGCTACTATCCTTTACCACACTTGTGCTTCAAAGTAGCACCATGATCTCATGATAGAGAGTCTCATATATCACTTTCATATACTAGTGGAATTTTTCATAGAACTTGACTTGTATACCAACGATGGGCTTCAAAATGCCTCTTGGTCTTCGTGGAGTGCTGGATGCACACCCATTTAGTTTCTTTTGTTGAGCTTTCATATACTTATAGCTCTAGTGCATCCGCTGTATGGCAATCCTTACTCACTCACATTGATATCTATTAATGGGCATCTCCATAGCCCGTTGATATCTAGTTGATGTGAGACTATCTTCTCCTTTGTCTTCTCCACAACCACCATTCTATTCCACCTATAGTGCTATGTCCATGGCTCACGCTCATGTATTGCGTGAAAGTTGAAAAGTTTGAGAATACTAAAGTATGAAACAATTGTCATTGAAACCGGGTTGTGCATGATTTAAGTATTTTGTGTGATGAAGATAGAGCATAGCCACTATATGATTTTGTAGGATAGCTTGCTTTTATTATGTTATTTTGATAAGACATGATTACTTTGTTAGTATGCTTGAAGTATTACTATTTTTATGTCAATATTAAACTTCTATCTTGAATCTTTTGGATCTGAACATTCAAGCCAATAAAGAAAATTACATTGAGAATTATGTTAGGTAGCATTCACATCTAAAATTTGTTTTAACATTTACCCACTCAAGGACGAAAGGAATTGCTTGGGAATGCTTGATACGCTCAAAGTATCTATAATTTTTTATTGTTCCATGCTATTATATTATCTGTTTTGGATGTTTAATGGGCTTTACTATGCACTTTATATTATTTTGGGACTAACCTATTAACCGGAGTTCAAATTGCTTTTTTGCCTATTTCAAAGTTTCACGTGGAATATCAAACGAGTCCAAACAGAATGAAACCTTCGAGTTATTTTTGGAACAAACGTAATCCACAAGAGTTGGAGTAGACGTCAGAAGCAATACAGGCTATGAGGGTCCGTATGCCTCTACCCCCTAGGCGCACCCCCACCCTTGTGGCCTCCGGACTTCGACTTATTTCACTATATATATCCATATACCTAGAAAATATCCAGAGTACCGTGACTCGGATAATTAGGCTACGAATCCCACGCATGTCCCCACGCCACTGTTAATATTGCTAATTCGCTAGATCAAACCGTCCAAAATTCAAATTCAAAGTTTGGTAATAATAAAAGTTTTCAAAACATTAAAATAAAATGTTCGGTTTGTACTACTGTATGTAAATATGGTGTAATAAACACATTTTTATAAATGCTAAATAATTTAAGTTGAAATAAAAAGAAAATAAAATAAATAAAAGAATAAAATGCAAAAGAGCAAACAAAAAAAAGAAAGAGGAAAGAAACACCCGGTTTGCTCGAGCACTATTGGGCCAAACCACCTGGCCGCCCATCCCCACTTCTCGACTTAACCCCCACTACACATCAACTAACCACTCTCCCACTCACCACGCCTTCCTTTCTTCGTCCTGATCGGGACGCTTTCTTCCCACCTTCACGACGCTTGTCGAACACCGCTGGCGCCCCACCGCTGTCTTCCTCGGCCCCACCTTCCCGACCGGGAGTTTTACGCTACCGACCACCAGACGCTCGTCATTTCGCCCCGAATGAGTCAGGTTCGGCCTGCCTGCCTCCTCGACTCATCCTCGCCGCTCGCTTCCTCACGCTGTCCGCCATCTTCCTCCTCAACCCCTGTTAGACCCCACGAACTCCGGTGAGGCTCGTCCGCCGCCTGCTTCTTTGTTTCGCCACTGCGGTCAGCGCCTGGCTTGCCGCCTGGCCCACCACCACTCAGTGTTCGACGACACGAAGCCGCCATGGCGCCGCACCGCCGCCTCGACAGGCTCCACCCTGCGGCCGCTGCTGCTTCGCCACCGCTGTCTCCGCCATGTTCACGCCGCCACCGCTTCTACTCGTGGGACGGCCATGGCTGTACTGCCTTCTTTCCGCCTTCGCCGCTGCTTCTCCGCCGCCACTCACGCCATTTCATCGCTCGCTTCTCCGCTTGGTTGCCCGCCCAACCGGTGCCCCGACGACTCGTACGGTAAAGGGTCGTCTCAAGGCCATCAGTGTTCAGCTGGCCGGGCCGATCTGCCGCCTCGGGTTCGCCTCGATGGGCGCGTCGAACGGCGCATAGCTGCTGGCCAGCCGGGTGACACCTGCACTGAAGCCTGAACTTTAAGGTCCCCGGCCTATGATGTGGCCACACGAAACGCTTTTAAAAAAAAGAGAATTAAAATATAATTATTAAAATATTAATTAATTAATTAATTAAAGAATTAATTAACTTAATTAATCCGAATTAGATTAACATAATCATCTAGTTAAGTCTAATTAACTCATTAATTACTATGAGACTATGACAGACGGGACCCACACGCCGCTTTGACCTACCAACGCCTCGCTGATCGTCAAGTCACATGATGTCATGATGATGTCAAGCTGCACTCGGATAATGTTGAATTTAAATAATTAAATAAATCCTAAAATGAATTAAATCTTTTAAAATTGATATAAAATAAACCGTAGCTCGATGAAAATACTTTGTACATGAAAGTGTTCGTAACGATGAGATTAATTCAGACACGCAGTCTGCTCGTCTGCCACGCCCCAGTATAGCAAACTCGCAAATTTCTTCGATTCATTCGTTCGAACAATAACACCGACTTTTCCTGGATGTTTCTTCACGGTATCACCTCACGTTAGAACACGCCTAGCTCTTTGTCATTCCTATGCTTATGTTTGCATTGTATTTATCAAGCCCCCTCTTCTCTCCGTAGACTACGGACCGACGCTGTCGCTGCCTGACCATCAAGGAGTCGACGACTCTCTTGCCAGAAAAACCAGCAAGCCCCCTTGATCACCGTGATACGCCTATTCTCCTCTATATCGCATTAGAGTAGTGTAGCATGTTTTGATTACTCCTATTCTGTATAGAAGTCAATAATTGCTACAATCATTGATACCCTACCCGCAATCCTAAATGCTTAGTATAGGATGCTAGTTTATCATCATGGCCCTACATTCTTGTCACCGTTACATTATCGGGCCGTGATCACTTGGGAGGTGATCACGTATATATTATACATACATACATACATATTTATATGATGGTGACTAAAGTCGGCTTCATTGAGTACCCGCAAGTGATTCTCGATGAGGGGCTGAAAGGACAGTGGCCCATCCCTGAGGGCCCGGTTCCCGACGGCCCCGATCGTTATTTTGTGGCAGAAATATGTAGGTTGAGACCACCTAGAGATAGGTGGGCTCGGCCTGCTCGCTGCTCATGATACTTAACACGCTTAACGATCTTGGTATTTGATCCGAGTCCGCCATTGGTCTATACGCTAACCATCTACGTGGGAGAAGTTATGGGTATCCCGACGTGGTATCACCGCTTCATGACGCTGGGCGACGAGTGGTGCTGCCACGGATTGGACCGAAGGCCACCAGGCTAGGTCTGCTTCCGTCACAGACGAACGCGTAAAAGCTGTGGCGATGGGGCCTGCACTGCTGCTAGATTTAGACCCGTGCATAACCGCTCACAGCTTGTAGCTGCCACGTGTTGATCTTCCGGCCGCATGACCTGTGAAAGTGTGTCCGCCCAAATGGGATCGAGCGGTTTATGTGGTGCACCCCCAGGAAGTTAATCTATTCAAATAGCTGTCCTCGGTAAAGGATCACCCGGAGTTGTAAACTTTGACCTTTGACAACTAGAACCGGATACTTAATAAAAACACACCTTCCAAGTGCTGACATAACCCGTGATCGCCTCAATGGTGCGCAGGAGAGGATACGGGTAGGATTATGCTATGCGATGCTACTGAGATGCTACTTGGGGATGCTTCTTGGAGATGCTACTTGGCGATGCTACTTGGAGGACTTCGTCTACTCTTCTACATGTCGCAAGACGAGGCTCGCTGTATGAGTCTTCTCGCTGTGATTAGCTATCCCTCTTATTCGGCATTCGCAGCTCACCACCGATGGACCTTACACACATACCCATGCATATGTAGTAGCTCCGTTTGGCGGTACTTTGATGAGTACTACGGTTGCTTTCTCCCCTTCTCCATTTTCCTTCTTTTTCCGGTTGTCGAACTGATGCCGGAGCCTGTGAGCGACGCCGGATTTACTTACTACTACATTTGAGGTGAATATTGTGCAGGCCGCCATTTACACTGTGAGTAGTTTAGGGGATCCTGCAGAGGCCCGCTCTTCTTCGATCCATCCCGCTTGTGCTAGCCTCTTAAGGCAAACTTGTTTAACTTATGTCCGACTCGTGACATTGTTGCTTCCACGACTCGCCTATGATCGAGCACTTGTATTCGAGCCTCGAGGCCCCCGTTTGTATTATGATGCTTGTATGACTTATTTATGTTTTTAGAGTTGTGTTGTGATATCTTCCCGAGTCCTCGATCTTGATCGTACACGCCATGCATGATTAGTGTACGATTGAATCGGGCGCCACAAGTTGGTATCGTGTTTTATCGCTCAGAGGAATCCCCTTCCACACTCCTTGGCAAGTTGAGTCTAGTCATTGCAAAACCTTTACTAACATGGTTGTGTGTGGCCTATAGGCCCACGCCGCCATTTTGGTATTGACTCCATTCAAGAAATGATTTGCTAAAACAAACTAACTTTAGGTTCTCGCAAGTACTTTCTCCCGAGAGCCCTTTGTTATCATGACCGCCGTGCACTGTGAAGAAGAAGATATCTGATATTCTCTCTAGACCTTGTGCCTCACAAGGCTTGCAATTCCCTACCACCAAACATCCTTATGGATAACTACTTACACTTGCCATTCATACGATCATCCCCATTGATCTTGTTAGTACATGATACTTCAGTTTTCTATTATTCCGAGAATACTTTGTGCCATCACTAGCAGCGCCTTGCCACCGAATACCCCTATGATTAATTTCTCGCCTTATTGAGTATCCGCTCAACCCCACTTGTTCATGTGTTTCACATTGGTCTTCAAATACTATTTGATCCTCCAAAACTTTAGTAGCTTATTGCTCAGAATACTTGTCTCGCTTGCATTATGGATACTTTCCATATGTCCGCAATATTCGTTAGTATCCTTAGACACCATCATTTTGGTCCTATCGATTCAAACATGTGTGAAAGCACACACTCATCAGTTGATCTTCTTATCTTCCGGCTCATATGTCATTTTGAACATGAGTTGATCTCGAGCCATCAAATTGTTGATGATTGTACCCTAAGGCTATTCATTTTATCCATCCCTAATCGTAGCATTGCTTCGATTCTCTTATCTTGGAATTCAATTTTGCATTGAGATTTGAGTTAGTCATTGTTTCCATAAACCGATCTCCTGCATTCTTCTTCCTCCGTTGAGCAACCGATGCTCACATCGACTTTGTGGACCACTAGATCCTTTGTTGATTTATCCAACAAAGATCCTTAGTATTCTATAAGCTTGAGCGCTTCCTCGATACACAATGCCTTGTAAATTGTATCCTCTCGCTTTCTCCAAAGATGCTCTACTATCGATCTTGTGTTATTTATTCTCAAATTGTGGTATGTTTCTAAGATGCCCCGAATGGGTTGAATATATACCTCCTTAATTGTGTGAACCCAAAGTCTTCATGGGTCATAACCTTTCGTATTCCGCCGCTTAACTTTCAAACTCTAAACATTCTTAATCGAGAGCAGTAAATGAAAAGTTGTGTATTGAGAAGTGGGGGCGACCTTGAACTTTGTGTTCATGCCCATGACCCGAGGTGGAACTTATCATGGAAGCTTCAGTAATAATAATCCTTTGTTATAACTTCTCTTATCTATGCTTGGTCTTTACACTGCGGGTTCCACCATGTTTGTTCTCCTTGATTCTATTTCTCAAGTTATACTTGTCTCTCTCAGTAGCATTACCTCATCCAACTCTACTTTGATCCGTCCGTTGAGTATTACCTCTCCGGTATCTCAAGATTATCATGGAACTGCATAACCTCTTATGAGTTCTTCATCAAGTGCTACCTTCCACTCGATTCCAATTTTTCACGGGCTCAGTTAATAAACACTCAAAGACACCGATAATCGAACCGAGTCCGCACTACGGTTCAACAACCTCCAAGATGTGACGCTTCGATTCAATCGTACTAGGTCCCATGCAAGAAAAGGGAATGAAAATCAAACATCTGGGCGTCGTGGCTCGGCCGAGAACATTGAAAAACATGGTTATCAAATTATTGTAAATCCAAAACACGCTAGAAAATGATGAAACTTAGCATGGTGTCATGTCATGGTACTGTCATGATGGGGTAATTTTTTTGGCCGAATAGGACCAGTTTTGGTATCAGTTTCTTGCAAACCGGAGCTTCTCTCAAGAAGGCTCATGGTCCCGAGGGAATGTGCACCTTTGTGTGTGAAACGATATACGCTCCCCCCTTGATTTTCTTACAGAGGCAACATAGAACTATGTGAGTGTCGTGTTGAATTTTGGAATTATTCCGGGTTCGTTCGACCTTTTTATACAATAATTGAGTTTTGGACATCTAACGTGCATAATTCAAATTTGAACTACAAGCACATGCTCCAGTGCACCAAAGTTGGTTGAAAAATCACATGTGTGTCCTCGGGTGAATTTCTAGGTCCATTGCAAGAAATGGGAATGAAAAACAAACATCTGGGCATCGTGGCTCGGCCGAGAGAATTGAGAAACATGGTTATAAAATTCTTGTAACTCCAAAAACACACGTGAAAATCATGAAACTTGGCATGGTGTCATGTCATGGTACTATCATGTTGTGGTAAAAAACTTGGCCGAATTGGAACAAGTTTTGGTATAAGGCTTCTTGCAAAACCGGAGCTTCTCTCAAGAAGGCTCGTGGTTCTGAAAGGGAACGTGCCAACTTTGTGTGCGAAACGATAAACGCTGCCCCTTGATTTTGTTTATAGAGGCAACATAGAACAATATGATTATTGTGTTAAATTTTGGAATTATTCCGGGTTCGTTTGGCCTTTTTATACATTAATTGAGTTTTTGGACATTTAATGTGTATAATTCAAATTTGAACTGGAAGCACATGTTCCGGTGCACCAAAATTGGTTGAAAAATCACATGTGTGTCCTCGGGTAAATTTCTAGGTCCCATGCAAGAAATGGGAATGAAATTAAAACATCTGGGCGTCATGGCTCAGCTAGAAACATTGAGAAACATGGTTTTTTAATTCCTGTAAATCCAAAACTCGCCTGGAAATCATGAAACTTGGCATGGTGTTAGGACATGCCACTAACATGTTGTGGAAAAAACTTGGCCAAATTGGAACAAGGTTTGGTATAAGCTTCTAGCAAACAAGAGCTTCTCTCAAGAAGGCTCGTGGTTCTGAGAGGGAACTTGTCACCTTTATATGCGAAACGATATACGCTGCCCCCCTTGAATTTCTTTACAGAGGCAACACAGAACTATATGACTATCGTGTTAAATTTTGGGGTTAGTCTGGGTTCATTTGGCCTTGTTTATACATTAATTGAGTTTCTGGACATTTAATGTGCACAATTCAATTTTGAACTACAAGAACATGCTCCAGTGCACCAAAGTTGGTCGAAAAATGACATGTGTGTCCTCGGGTGAATTTCTTGGTTCCATGCAAGAAATGGGAATGAAATTCAAACATCTGGACGTCGTGGCTCGACCGAGAACATTGAGAAACTTGGTTTTTTAATTCCCGTAAATCCAAAACTCGCCTGGAAATCATGAAACTTGGCATGGTGTCATGACATGCCACTAACATGTTGTGGAAAATAACTTGGCCAAACTGGAACAAGTTTTTGTATAAGCTTCTTGCAAACCATAGCTTCTTTGAAGAAGGCTCGTGGTTCTGAGAGGGAACGTGCCACCTTTGTGTGTGAAACAATATTACGCTGCCCCCCTTGATTTTCTTTATAGAGGCAGCACAGAACTATATGACTGTCATGTTAAATTTTGGAATTATTACAGGTTCGTTTGGCCTTTTTATACATAATTGGGTTTCCGGTCATTTAATGTGCACAATTAAAATTTGAACTACAAGCACATGCTCCAGTGCACCAAATTTGGTTGAAAAATCACATGTGTGTCCTCTGGTAAATTTGTAGTTCCCATGAAAGAAATGGGGATGAAATTCAAACATCTCGGCGTCATGGCTCAGCTGGAAACATTGAAAAAGTTGGTTTTTTAATTCCTGTAAATCCAAAACACACATGAAAATCATGTAATTTGGCTTGGTGTCATGACATGGCACCAACATGCTATGGTAATTTTGTTGTCCGATTTGCGAAGGCACACACATTAACAATCAACAAAGTTATTTTGGAACAAGTGCTGTCACATTACAATCGGAAACACAAGTATTATTGAAACCGTGGGAGTTATACTTACCAATCATGTGCCGCCATGCGTCCCTTTTTTTATTGGCTAGGAGGTGCCGTGCGGGGTAGCTCTTTGATTACGGGAGGCGTGCGATCAGACCATTGCGCGTGCTCATCGGGAGGAGAGCCCTTTGACCTCTATGCGCATGCACCTCCCTCCGTCTCCATTAATGGCGCCCGAGCCCCTATTTCATGCCGTGGCTATGTCTCACTAGACTAAGATTTAAGAGAGAAAAATGAAAATCTGAAAAAAAAATTGCATGGATCTTGATGTAAGATCCGATGGACCTATATAGCATTGACTGCGACTTATAGCAAGCATGATGAATATAAGGACGATGATAGTGGATAATAATTTTCTTACATATCTAGGAAGATAATTAAAAAAGCCACATGTGACTACGCCCGAAATACACAAGGGCAAAAGAAGAAGGAAGACACATACAACGGTCTGGCCCGCTGATATCTACTTTCTTTATGTGGTGCTGGTCGCGGAGACTAGTTCTCACGGCGAACACCGATGAACTCTTTCAACAGTTTCATGTCCTTAATACGCTGCTCAGCAGCAACCACATATTCCTCCACCAGCCTTTTGCGCTCGATGCGGAGCATGGCATTCTCGTCCATAAGTTTCTTGACGATGACGCCTGTCCTCTCAACAAGGCAGCGGTCTTCTAGCCTGCTTTGCCCTTCCGGCAATCTTCGCCCTCAGCAGGTCGCACTTGGCCCGGACTTTTTCAAACGAGGCATTCATCTCGTCCTGCAGCTTCATCCAGCTAGAGATCTGATCCAGCTCGCTATGGACGATCGCATGCATGTGCTTGTAAGAGTCATCGCCTACCCACGAGACATTTTCCACGGCCGCCATGGCGCGGGAGGACGTCACTGCTGCATTTGCGGCATGGCAGGACATCTCTGCTGCTTCCGCAGTGCGGCCGGACGAGTCTGCTACTTCAACGATGCGGAGGGACCTCCATGCTGCTTCGGCGGCATGGCGGGACCTCTGTGCTGCTACTGCCGTGCAGCGGGATATGTCGGCTGCTTTCGCGGCTAGGCAGGACATCTCTCGTGCTTCCGCTTCCATGCTCGCCTCTCCCCGGTGGTAAGCTCTCGACCCAGAACTCACGCTGGCCATGGCAGATGCAAGAGAACGATGCTGAATGACTTGTTTGCTTTTGTGGATAAGGAGTTGAGGAAGGAATGTGCAGTCATCTTGGCATAGTACACCAAGTACTAATACGCTCCTAAGTGGGAAACGGTTTAGGTTGTAATCGGTGTGAACAGGTTCGCAATCAAATACTATATCGGTGTGAACAGGAGTAGTAAATTGGAATGTGATGAGACACAAGCTCAAAATTTATTGATGGTTCTAGTTTCGAAGTGCGGCACTATTCCCGGATGGCGTAACGTGGGCACTTGTTCTCGGCCGTGGTGTAGCTATTTTGTAATATGCCATGGTACTTCTTTTTCTACTACTTTGTACGTGCAATAACTGGCACCGTCGGATACATATCTTACGGTTATTGGGGCGTTCGACAGGAATAGCCTCGTGGCGAGCTATAGACTAGTCTTTTTTCACACACATTACATTGACATATACCATCCCTATCCCTCTTTCCCACGCACACACCTAGTCTCTCGTGACTTCTCGGACGCACCATCTCTTGCTCCCTTGGTCGATGCCACCCACATACACTTGTACTTTGAGTTTAGTATGTTATACACAAAGAGAAGAGGTGCACACACGCACTCGTCCTCTCTCAGACACGCATCTATAGCTAAGAATTGTAGTGTTCGCAACCATCCGATTGGCCCTATAATAGGTTCCCATTGCTCATTGGCCTTGGGATTGAGAAGTATAAAATGCATAGGCTAAGCTGGAGGCGCGAGGTTTTGGTTAATGTGCGGGCCGCACACGGCACCAACATGACACAAAGCTTCGGCTGCCTGGTGTGTACTCGGGTGAGTACTACTAGTAGTAGTACTACTTCGATGTGTGGCGTCAACTCGCACAAGGATGCAACACTTCCAGAACAAACAAGCATATAAGATGCTTATACTTCTTACCCAAAGGATCGTTATATCCAACAGACACAAAATATTCGTTCGACTGTTGGAAATTACTTTAACTGTTGATCTGATGTCGAAGTAATTGTTGCGTCGCCACCAAAACCCACCTTCTCTTAAGCTAAAGTAGACCGAGCTAACCCCTATATTAGCATATTACTAAGATAAGCAGAAGGTACTGTAGAATCATTTAGGAGCTGAGCTGGTCAATCTGAATGTGGAGGGACACCGTCGTCGACAACCCAACCCCGGCCAGCAGCTTGGGTGGAACTGTGAAGAAGGTCAGCTCCTGCATGTCGACGTCGCCTGGATCTTTGCTGCTTGTCACCTCGATTTCCACCTTGACGATGTTGGTCCTACCTTTGGGCTCCCCTGGCGGGCCATTCGTACACATCTTGGTCGCGTAGTGCGGCAGTGGGGACGCCCCCGCTCTGATGCAGACGACCGACATGGCGATAGGCGCGGCGATGTTGAGCACGCCGCCGACCAAGAAAAATGCACGGTTGTCTTCCTCCACAAACAGCAAGAGCCATGGCTCCGACACTAGCACTTGCAGCTGGAGGACCTTCCCGTACTAGATCCTGTGCACCGGCATGAGATGCACGATGCTGATATCGTGGGAGAGCACCGTGATACGTCTCCAACATATCTATAATTTTTGATTGTTCCATGCTATTATATTATCTGTTTTGTATGTTTAATGAGCTTTACTATACACTTTTATATTATTTTTGGGACTAACCTATTAACCGGAGACCTAGTCCAAATTGCTGTTTTTTTTTGCCTATTTCAGTGTTTCGCAGAAAAGAATATCAAAGGGAGTCCAAACGGAATGAAACATTCAGGAGAGTAATTTTTGGAACAAACGCAACCCAGGAGACTTGGAGTAGACGTCAGGGAAGCAATGAGGTGGCCACGAGGGTCCAGGGCATGCCCTACCCACCTGGGCGCACCCCCCACCCTCGTGGGCCCCTCGTGGCTCCACTGGCCGGCTTATATCACTATATATATATCCATATACCCCTAAAACATCCAGGAGTACCATAGATCGGGAGTTCCGCCGCCGCAAGACTCTGTAGCCACCAAAAACCTCTCGGGAGCCTGTTTCCGCACCCCGCCGGAGGGGGGATCCCTCACCAGTGGCCATCTTCATCATCCCGGCACTCTCCATGATGAGGAGGGAGTAGTTCACCCTCGGGGCTGAGGGTATGTACCAGTAGCTATGTGTTTGATCCCTCTCTCTCGTGATCTTGAGGTGGTACGATCTTGATATATCGCGAGCTTTGCTATTATAGTTGGATCTTATGATGTTTCTCCCCCTCTACTCTCTTGTAATGGATTGAGTTTTCCCTTTGAAGTTATCTTATCGGATCGAGTCTTTAAGAATTTAAGAACACTTGATTGAGTGATCTTATCTGTGGTAACAATGGGATATTCACGTGATCTACTTGATGTACATTTTTGGTGATCAACTTGCGGGTTCAGTGACCTTGTGAACTTATGCATAGGGGTTGGCACACGTTTTCGTCTTGACTCTCTGGTAGAAACTTTGGGGCACTCTTTGAAGTTCTTTTTGTTGGTTGAATAGATGAATCTGAGATTGTGTGATGCATATCGTATGATCATGCCCACGGATACTTGAGGTGACATTGGAGTATCTAGGTGACATTAGGGTTTTGGTTGATTTGTGCCTTAAGGTGTTATTCTAGTACAAACTCTATGACAGATGGAACGGAAAGAATAGCTTCATATTATTTTACTACGGACTCTTGAATAGATCGATCAGAAAGCATAACTTTGAGGTGGTTTCGTACCCTACAATAATCTCTTCGTTTGTTCTCCACTATTAGTGACTTTGGAGTGACTCTTTGTTGCATGTTGAGGGATAGTTATATGATCCAAGTATGTTATTATTGTCGAGAGAACTTGCACGAGTGAAAGTATAAACCATAGGCCTTGTTTCCTAGCATTGCAATACCCTTTACGCTCATCACTTGTTACCTTGCTGTTTTTATATTTTCAGATTACAAATACTCATATCTACCATCCATATTGTACTTGTATCACCATCTCTTCGCCAAACTAGTGCACCTATACAATTTACCATTGTATTGGGTGTGTTGGGGACACAAAAGACTCTTTGTTATTTGGTTGCAGAGTTGTTTGAGAGAGACCATCTTCATCCTACACCTCCCACGGATTGATAAACCTTAGGTCATCCACTTGAGGGAAATTTTCTACTGTCCTACAAACCTCTGCACTTGGAGGCCCTACAACGTCTACCAGAAGAAGGTTGTGTAGTAGACATCAAGCTCTTTTCTGGTGCCATTGCCGGGGAGGTGAGTGCCTGAAGGTATATCTTTATATCTTGCAATCGAATCTTTTAGTTTCTTGTTTTATCACTAGTTTAGTTTATAAAATAAAACTACAAAAAAATGGAATTAAGGTTGCCTCATATGCTTTATCTTTTTAATGTCTTTCGTGAAAATAAGGATTCCGAAAATTTTTCTCAAGTACTAGAAGAAGAATTACATAGAATGCTTGGCATAAAATATGTGAATGATGAGCATGATTTCAATGTTGTTAGTATGAATTCTTTTAATACCCATGATGCTAATGATATGAAAAGCCACAAGCTTGGGGATGCTATGTTTGATGAAGATGATATTTTTAGTCCCCCAAGTTTTGATGAGAATATATATTATGATGATAGCATGCCTCCTATTTATGATGATTATGTTGATGAAAGTGATTTCGGAGAGGTCATGACTTTAGTTAGTGATGAATCCACTATTTCGGAAGAGGTTCCCATTGATTATGAGAACAAAGTTGCTATCTATGATGATTATTGTGATGATATGTATGCCATAAAGAAAAAAACATAACCATGAAACTTTTTATCATGATTTTAATTTTCAATTGGATTATGCTTCACATGATAGTTATTTTGTTGAGTTTGCTCCCACTACTATTCAGGAGAAGAAGTTTGCTTATGTGGAGAGTAGTAAAATTTATATGCTTGTGCATCATAAAAATTATGATTTATGTGATGGTTATATTGTTGAATTCATTCATGATGCTACTGAAAATTATTATGAGGGAGGAACATATACCTGTAGGAATTGCAATAATACCAAGTTTCCTCTCTATGTGTTGAAAATCTTGAAGATGTGCTTGTTTTACCTTCCTATGCTAGTTGATTCTTGTTCCCATAAGTTGTTTGCTCACATAATCCCTATGCATAGGAAGTGGGTTAGGCTTAAATGTGCTAGTTATATTCTTCATGATGCTCCCACTATGTTTCAATTCTTATCTTTTATACGAGCATCATAGAAATCATCATGCCTAGCTAAAAAGGCATTAAAGGAAAGCGCTTGTTGGGAGGCAACCCAATATTTAACCCTACTGTTTTTGTGTGTTCACATGATTATGCTACTGTATTAATCATGTTTTATAGCTTTTGTTTCAATAAAGTGCCAAGTAAGACCTTTAGGATAGCTTACGGTGATAGTTGTGTTGATCCTGCTGAAATCAGAAACCTTTGCGCCCTATAAATTAGTTTTGATAGTTCACATAGACGTTCTTTTGATCTGATTCTTTTTGCTCTTGATTGGTACACAAATTTCTCAGGCTTTCATAATTTGGTAGGATTTTTGGAGTTACAGAAGTATTCGAGAATTACAGATTACTACAGACTATTATGTTTCTGACAGATTCTGTTTTCTATGTGTTGTTTGCTTATTTTGATGAATCTATGAGTAGTATCAGAGGGTATGAACCATAGAGAAGTTGGAATAAAGTAGATATTAAACCAATATGAATTTTGAATGATTTCACAACAGTACCTAAGTGGTGATTTATTTTCTTATATTAACGGAGCTTACGAGTTTTCTGTTAAGTTTTGTGTTGAGAAGTTTTCAAGTGTTGGGTAAAGATTCGATGGACTATGGAATAAGGAGTGGCAAGAGCCTAAGCTTGGGGATGCCCAAGGAAACCTAGGGTAAAATTCAAGGACAAACAAAAGCCTAAGCTTGGGGATGCCTCAGAAGGCGTCCCCTCTTTCATCTTCATTCATCGGTAACTTTACTTGGAGATATATTTTTATTCACCACATGATATGTGTTTTGCTTGGAGCGTCATGTCATTTTATTTTGTTTTTCTTGCTGTTTGAATAATATCCCAAGATCTGAAATTCTTAAATGTTAGAGAGTCTTCACATAGTTACATAATTATTCAACTACTCATTGATCTTCACTTATATCTTTCAGAGTAGTTTGTCCTTTGCTCTAGTGCTTCACTTATATCTTTTTAGAGCACAATGGTGGTTTTATTTTATAAAAATTATTGATCTCTCATGCTTCACTTATATTATTTTTAGAGTCTTTAGAACAGCATGGTAATTTGCTTTGGTTATGAATTTAGTGCTAATATGATGGGCATCCAAGAGGGATATAATAAAAACTTTCACATAATGTGGATTGAATGCTATGAGAAGTTTGATACTTGATGATTGTTTTGAGATATGAGGATGGTAATATTAGAGTCATGCTAGTGGAGTAGTTGTGAATTTGATAGATACTTGTGTTAAAGTTTGGGATTCCCGTAGAATGCACGTATGGTGAACACTTAAGTGATGAAGTTGGAGCATGATTTATTTATTGATTGTCTTCCTCATGAGTGGAGGTCGGGATCGCACGATGGTTAACTCCTACCAACCCTTCCCCTAGGAGCATGCGTGTAGTACTTTGTTTTGATGACTAACAGAATTTTGCAATAAGTATGTGAGTTCTTTATGACTAATGTTGAGTCCATGGATTATACACACTCTCACCCTTCCACCATTGCTAGCCTCTCTTGTGCCGCAAAATTTTCGTCGGTACCATACACCCACCATATACCTTCCTCAAAACAGCCACTGTACCTACCTATTATGGCATTTCCGTAGCCATTCCAAGATATATTGCCATGCAACTTTCCGCTGTTCAGTTTATTATGACACGCATCATTATTGTCATAATGCTTTGCATGATCATGTAGTTGACATCGTATTTGTGGCAAAGCCACAGTTAATAATTATTTCATACATGTCACTCTTGATTCATTGCACATCCTGGTACACCGCCGGAGGCATTCATACAGAGTCATATCTTGTTCTAAGTATCGAGTTGTAATTCTTGAGTTGCAAGTAAATAAAAGTGTGATGATCTTCATTATTAGAGCATTGTCCCAGTGAGGAAAGGATGATGGAGACTATGATTCCCCCACAAGTCAGGATGAGACTCCGGACGAAAAATAAAAAAAAAGAGAAAAAAAGAGGCCATAAAAAAAGAGAAAAGGCCCAAATAAAAAATAAAAAAAATGAGAGAAAAAGAGAGAAGGGGCAATGCTACTATCCTTTTACCACACTTGTGCTTCAAAGTAGCACCATGATCTTCATGATAGAGAGTCTCATATATTGTCACTTTCATATACTAGTGGGAATTTTCGCTATAGAACTTGACTTGTATATTCCAACGATGGGCTTCCTCAAAATGCCCTTGGTCTTCAGGAGCAAGCAAGTTGGATGCACACCCATTTAGTTTCTTTTGTTGAGCTTTCATATACTTATAGCTCTAGTGCATCCGTTGCATGGCAATCCCTACTCACTCACATTGATATCTATTAATGGGCATCTCCATAGCCCGTTGATACGCCTAGTTGATGTGAGACTATCTTCTCCTTTTTGTCTTCTCCACAACCACCATTCTATTCCACCTATAGTGCTATGTCCATGGCTCACGTTCATGTATTGCGTGAAAGTTGAAAAAGTTTGAGAATACTAAAGTATGAAACAATTGCTTGGCTGAAACCGGGGTTGTGCATGATTTAAGTATTTTGTGTGATGAAGATAGAGCATAGCCAGACTATATGATTTTGTAGGGATAGCTTGCTTTGGCTATGTTATTTTGATAAGACATGATTACTTTGTTAGTATGCTTGAAGTATTACTATTTTTATGTCAATATTAAACTTCTATCTTGAATCTTTTGGATCTGAACATTCAAGCCACAATAAAGAAAATTACATTGAGAATTATGTTAGGTAGCATTCCACATCTAAAATTCTGTTTTTAACATTTACCCACTCAAGGACGAGCAGGAATTAAGCTTGGGAATGCTTGATACGTCTCCAAAGTATCTATAATTTTTTATTGTTCCATGCTATTATATTATCTGTTTTGGATGTTTAATGGGCTTTACTATGCACTTTTATATTATTTTGGGACTAACCTATTAACTGGAGGCCCAGTCCAAATTGCTGTTTTTTTGCCTATTTCAGTGTTTCACAGAAAAGGAATATCAAACGTAGTCCAAACAGAATGAAACCTTCGGGAGAGTTATTTTTGGAACAAACGCAATCCACAAGAGTTGGAGTAGACGTCAGGGAAGCAACAAGGTGGCCATGAGGGTCCAGGGCGCGCCCTACCCCCCTAGGCGCACCCCCACCCTTGTGGCTCCCCTGACCGACTTATTTCGCCTATATATATCCATATACCTAGAAAATATCCAGGAGTACTGTGACGCCCGGATAATTAGGCTACAGTAATCCCACGTTAATGTCCCCACGTCACCCTGGTTAATATTGCTAATCTCGCGCTAGATCAAAACCGGTCCAAAATTCAAATTCAAAGTTTGGTAAATAATAAAAGTTTTCAAACATTAAAATAAAAATGTTCGGTTTGTACTAAACATTGCATATGTAAATATGGTGTAATAAACACATTTTTATAAAATGCCTAAATAATTTAAGTTGAAATAAAACAGAAAATAAAATAAATAAAAGAAATAAAATGCAAAAGAGCAAACAAAAAAAAAAGAAAGAGGAAAGAAAACCCACCTGGGCTCTTGCCCAGCAGACCATTGGGCCAAACCACCTGGCCGGCCCATCCCCACTTCTCGACTTAACCCCCACTCCACACCGAACCCTAACCCACTCCTCCCACTCACCACGTCTCTCCTCTCTTCGTCCCGATCTGGATCGGGGACGAGCGCCCCCTTCCCACCCCTCTGCCGCACGCCCCCGTCGAACACCGTCGGCGCCTCCCCACCGCCGTCCTCCTCGCCTCCCACCTCTCCCGATCTGGGAGCTCCTACGCCGCGCCCGACCCGCCGTACGCCGTCGCCTCGTCCTCAATTCACGGCGCACCGGAGCTCGTGCCGCGTCCTCGCCGGCCTGCCTCCTCGACTCATCCCCGCCGGCCTGCCTCCTCTACGCCGTCGTCGCCATCTTCCTCCTCAACCCCCGTTGCTTAGACCCCACGAACTCCGGTGAGGCCTCGTCCGCCCTCGCTCCGTTCCCCTTTGTTCCGGTCACCGTGCCGTCTAGCGCCCACGCCGCCGGGGCGCGTCCACCACCCAGTGTGTTCGCGCGCACCCCGAAGCGCCGCCGCGCGCACCGCCGCCCCTGATTGCGTCCACCCCGTGCTGCTGCTGCCTTCGCTCTACTGTCGTCCCGCCGTGTCTGATGCCGCCCAGCTCGCCCCACTCGTGTTGGACTTGCCATGGCCGCGCCTGGCCTTTCCCCTGCTCCGCCCCGCCTGCTGCCTTCCTCCGCCGCTCACCTACGCCCCGCCCCCACTGCTCTGCTCCGCCTTGGCCGCGCCCCCTCCGGCCCCAACCGGTGCCCCGACGACCTCCGTGCCGGGCAGTGGCTGTCTCGCGCCACCGTGCCCGTAGCCGCTGGCCGGATTCGCTGCCCGTCGCCTCGGGTCCGCCCGATGGGCGCCTACGCTGCGGCGGCGCCAGCCAGCGCCGGGGTGACACCGCACTGAAGCTGAACCGATTAAGGTCCCAGGGCCTATGACAGATGGGCCCCACGCCCCTGGAACGTTTTAAAAAAAAGAGAATTAAAAAATATAATTACTAAAATATTAATTAATTAATTAATTAAAGAATTAATTAACTTAATTAATCCGAATTAGATTAACATAATCATCTAGTTAAGTCTAATTAACTCTGTTTAATTACTATGAGACTATGACAGACGGGACCCACACGTCAGTTTGACCCAGTCAACGCCCTGTTGACTGCTGAAGTCATGCTGATGTCATGATGATGTCAGCGTGCACTGTTCTGGATAATGTTGAATTTAAATAATTAAATAAATCCTAAAAATGAATTAAATCTTTTAAAATTGATATAAAATAAACCGTAGCTCAGATGAAAATACTTTGTACATGAAAGTTGCTCAGAACGATGAGACGAATCCAGATACGCAGCCCGTTCGTCCGCCACGCGTCCCTAGCATAGCAAACTCGCAACTTTCCCCCTTCGATTCATCTGTCTGAAAACACGAAACACCGGGGATACTTTCCCGGATGTTTCCCCCCTTCGCCGGTATCACCTCATACCGCGTTAGAACACGTCTAGCTCTGCTTGTTGTCCTGTTATGCTTATGTTTGCATTGTATTTACTGTTTCTCCCCTCTTCTCTCCGGTAGACTACGAGACCGACGCTTGCTGCCCGATTCGATTGCGGAGTTGACGACCCTCTCTCTTGCCGAGCAACCAGGCAAGCCCCCTTGATCACGGATATCGCCTATTCTCCTCTATCTTGCTTGCATTAGAGTAGTGTAGCATGTTCTTGTTTGATTACTCCTATTACATTGCATAGCTGTCATTGTTGCTACAATCATTGATACCCTACCCGCAATCCTAAATGCTTAGTATAGGATGCTAGTTTATCATCATTGGCCCTACATTCTTGTCGACCGCCTTGCTACACTATCGGGCCGTGATCACTTGGGAGGTGATCACGGTATATATTATACATACATACATACATACTATACTGAGATGGTGACTAAAGTCGGGTTGACTCATTGAGTACCCGCAAGTGATTCGATGAGGGGCTGAAAGGACAGGTGGCTCCATCCCGGTAGAGGTGGGCTGGGTTCCCACGGCCCCGATCGTTACTTTGTGGCGGAGCGACAGGCAGGTTGAGACCACCTAGGAGATAGGTGGGCCTGCCTGATCGGCGTTCATGGATACTTAACACGCTTAACGAGATCTTGGTATTTGATCCGAGTCCGGCCATTTGGTCTATACGCACTAACCATCTCGTGGGAGTAGTTATGGGTATCCCGCGTCGTGGTATCAGCCGAAGCCTTCATGACGTCAGCGACTGAGTGGCGCGCGCCGGATTGGACTGGAAGGCCACTAGGCTAGGTCTGCTTCCGGCGCGTCACATAGCGTGCGCGGTGTGCTTTCGAGGCGATGGGCCCAGACCCCTGCGCGCTTAGATTTAGACCGGCGTGCTAACCTGTCTGTTGTGCCTAGGTGGGGCTGCGACGTGTTGATCTTCCGCGGCCGGGCATGACCCAGGAAAGTGTGTCCGTCCAAATGGGATCGAGCGTGTTGGGTTATGTGGTGCACCCTGCAGGAAGTTAATCTATTCAAATAGCCGTGTCCCTCGGTAAAGGGCGACCGGAGTTGTACCTTGACCTTTGACAACTAGAACCGGATACTTAATAAAACACACCCTTCCAAGTGCCAGATACAACCCGGTGATCGCTCTCTAACAGGGCGACGAGGAGAGGATGGCCGGGTAGGATTATGCTATGCGATGCTACTGGAGATGCTACTTGGGGATGCTTCTTGGAGATGCTACTTGGCGATGCTACTTGGAGGACTTCAGTCTACTCTCTTCTACATCTTTGAAGACGGAGGCTGCTGAAGCGTAGTCTTGACGAGATTAGCTATCCCCTCTTATTCTGGCATTCTGCAGTTCAGTCCACCGATATGGACCTTTACACATATACCCATGCATATGTAGTGTAGCTCCTTGCTTGCGAGTACTTTGGATGAGTACTCACGGTTGCTTTCTCCCCCCTTTTCCCATTTTCCCTTCTTTACGGTTGTCGCAACCAGATCTTTGGAGCCCAGAGCTGACGCCACCGTCGGCGGCGACTACTACATTTGAGGTGCCTACTACTAGGTGCAGGCGGCAGCGACCACTGGGAGTAGTTTAGGAGGATCCCAGGCGGAGGCCTGCGCCTCTTCGATCTCAGATCCCGGTTTGTGCTAGCCTTCTTAAGGCAAACTTGTTTAACTTATGTCCGTACTCGGACATTGTTGCTTCCGCTGACTCGTCTATGATCGAGCACTTGTATTCGAGCCCTCGAGGCCCCTGGCTTGTATTATGATGCTTGTATGACTTATTTATGTTTTTAGAGTTGTGTTGTGATATCTTCCCGTGAGTCCCTGATCTTGATCGTACACGTTTGCGTGCATGATTAGTGTACGATTGAATCGGGGGCGTCACAAGTTGGTATCAGAGCCGACTGCCTGTAGGAATCCCCCTTCCACACTCCTTGGCCGAAGTTGAGTCTAGTCATTGCAAAACCTTTACTAACATGGTTGTGTGGCCTATAGGCCCACGTCGCCATTTGGGTGGTATTAGGATCTTTTATTCCTTGATCTTTACTCTGGGACTCTGAGCTCTCTTCTATTCGGGTTAAATGATTTTGCTAAAAACAAAACTAACTTTAGGTTCTCGCAAGTACTTTCTCCCGGAGAGCCCCTTGTTACCGATGACCGCCTGCTGCACCAGAAGAAGAAGATACTCTCCGATATTCTCTCGAGACCTTGTGCCTGTCGCGTTTGCAATTCCCTACCACCGAAACATCCTTATGGATAACTACTTACACTTGCCATTCATACGATCATCCCCCATTGATCTTGTTAGTACATGATACCCTGAAGTTTTCTCTATTATTCCGAGAATACTTTGTGCCTACTGCCTAGCAGTTCCTTGCCACCGGAATACCCCTATGATTAATTTCTCGCCCTTATTGAGTATCCGTTCAACCCCACTTGTTCATGTGTTTCACATTGGTCTTCGAAATACTATTTGATCCTCCAAAAATCCTTAGTAGCTTATTGCTCAGCAATACTTGTCTGCTTGCATTATGGATACTTTCCATATGTCTGGCAATATTCGTTAGTATCCTTAGACACCATCATTTTGGTCCTATCGATTCAAACATGTGTGTGAAAGCACACACTCATCAGTTGATCCTTCTAAATTATCTTTCCGGCTCATATGTCATTTTGAACATGAGTTGGATCTCGAGCCATCAAATTGTTGATGATTGTACCCCTAAGGCTATTCAGCTTATCCATCCCTAATCAGAGCATTGCTTCTGATCCCTTATCTTGGAATTCATAATTCCTTTGCATTGGAGATTTGAGTTAGTCAGTTGTTTCCATAAACTGATCTCCTTGCATTCCTTCTTCCTCTGGTTGAGTACCGATGCTCACATCGGACCCTTTGTGGACCACTGATCCTTTGTTGGATTTTATCCAACAAAGATCCTTAGTATTCTATAAGCTTGTGGCGTTTCCTCGGATACACAATGCCTTTGGTAAATTGTATCCTCTCGCTTTCTCCAAAGATGCTCTACTATCGATCTTGTGTTATTTATTCCTGAAATTGTGGTATATGTTTCTAAGATGCCCCGATGGGTTGAACATATACCTTCCTTAATTGTGTGAACCCAAAAGTCTTCATGGGTCATAACCTTCTGGTATTCCGCCAGTTAAACTTTCAAACTCTAAACATTCTTAACTGAGAGCAGTAAATGAAAAGTTGTGTATTGGAGAAGTGGGGGTCGACCTTGAACTTTGTGTTCATGCCCATGGACCCGAGGTGGAACTTATCATGGAAGCTTCTCGTAGTAATAATAATCCCCTTGTTATAACTTCTTCTCTTATCTATGCTTGGTCTTTTGCGACCGTGGTTCCGACCATGTTTGTTCTCCCTTGATTCTATTTCTCAGACAAGTTAGAGTACTTGTCTTCTGCAGAGCATTACCCCAGTCCAACCTCTACTTTGATCTGTCGTTGAGTATTACCCCTCTGGTATCTCAAGATTATCATGGAACTGCATAACCTCTTATGAGTTCTTCATCAAGTGCTACCTTTCCACTGATTCCAATTTTTCACGGGCTCTGAGTTAATAAACACTCAAAGACACCGATAACTGAACCGAGTCCGCACTACGGTTCAACAACTCTCCAGTAATGTGACGCCCCCGATTCAATCGTACACTAATCATGCACGCAAATGTGTACGATCAAGATCAGGGACTCACGGGAAGATATCACAACACAACTCTAAAAACATAAATAAGTCATACAAGCATCATAATACAAGCCAGGGGCCTCGAGGGCTCGAATACAAGTGCTCGATCATAGACGAGTCAGTGGAAGCAACAATATCTCGAGTACGCACATAAGTTAAACAAGTTTGCCTTAAGAAGGCTAGCACAAACCGATACAGACGAAGAGGCGCAGCCTCCCCGCTCGATCCTCCTAGCTACTCTGGTGCGTCGTCGCCAGAGCCCGCACGTAGTAGTAGGCACCTCCATGTAGTAGTAGTCGCTGCGACGGTGGCGTCTCGTTCCTGGCTCCGACATCTGGTTGCGACAACCGAGAAAGAAGGGAAAGGGGAAAAAGGGGAGAAAGCAAGCGTGAGTACTCATCCAAAGTACTGCAAGCAAGGAACTACACTACATATGCATGGGTATATGTGTAAGGAGGCCATATCGGTGGACCGAATCTGCAGAATGCCGAATAAGAGGGGATAGCTAATCCGTCGAAGACTACGCTCGCGGCCTTCGTCTTGCAAAGCATGTAGAAGAGAGTAGACTCAAGTCCTCCAAGTAGCATCGCCAAGTAGCATCTCCAAGTAGCATCTCCAAGAGCATCGCATAGCATAATCCTACCCGGCGATCCTCTCCTCGTCAGCCTGTTAGAGAGCGATCACCGGTTGTCTGTGGAACTTGGAAAGGTGTGTTTTATTAAGTATCCGGTTCTAGTTGTCATAAGGTCAAGGTACAACTCAAGTCGTCTGCTTATCAAGATCACGGCTATTCAATAGATTAAACTTCCGCAGGGTGCACCACATAACCCAACACGCTTGATCCCATTTGGCGGACACACTTTTTCGGGTCATGCCCGCCCTCGGAAGATCAACATGTCGCAGCCCCACCTAGGCACAACAGAGAGGTCAGCCACGGTCTAAACTTATGCGCCAGTGTTCATGACTTACTAAGCACGACTACGACTCTTGCTTTCCACATCCGCCAAGATCATCGAGTGAGTTGACATGGATATTTCCTCACCGTCTCTTCTTTTGTCCGCCTTGTCTCCGCTCCTTCTCCTTGTCCTTAGACTGCTTTTCCTTGAAACCGCCGGATCGAGCTCGACACCGGCGGTGTGCTTGGGTAAATGATGTTGCCCTTCATCTTTCTTCGTGAATATGGCATGGCATATCCATCACGCCATTGCCTCTCTTTATCTTTTACTTTCTTAGGATTCCAGGATCCTTTGGCTTCCCTTGAATCCTCTCAGTCACGCAGGCTCTCTCGTGAGCTGCTAGCTCGGCTTTCCGCTTTTCTTCCGACTGAATTTTCTCCGACCGACTTGGCTTGTATTTGCCGCCTGAGTCGGGTCTTCTTCCTCGCCGCTGGTGTACTTGGTAGAAATCTCCATCATTCGACTCAGGGTCATGTCGCCGGTCGACCAAACTTCATACTCAATTCTCTGTTTTGACGCCATCTTTGAAGGCGAATCGCTCGATGGTCGGACACATTTTCCACAAGATGGTGCAAAGTAATCCAGCTCAATGTACTTTCTGAGAGTTTCATTGGTCTTCAGACACAAACTTGCAGCTCTGCCCAACCAGCCGGTCGCTTGTAAGTCCCTTCAAAAGTTCGACGAACACGGACAAATCTTCCCAAGTGTATATACTGCTAGGAGGTAATCGATTCAGCCATGCTCGCGTAACCTTCCAACATGAGGGGCAAATGCTTCATGGCCACCTCATCATTCCCACCACCAATTCAACAGCCACTCGGTAATCTTCAAGCTAAGTTTCGTGCTTGGATTCCCTGAAGGAACTTGATGACCTCGCTGCTAATCTGAAATTGGGGGATTATCATGCTCGATACCGCTAAAACACTCGACCGTAGACGGCACTCGATCGCTGGTGGGTGCATCTCTCTCGGTCCGCCTCATGGCTCTCGCTCCGCCAACCAAGCATTGCACGATAATGGATCGCGCCAAAGCCCGTTCCCGGGTCGATCGGAACTCGCCCTGCATCGAATCGCTGCCGTCATTATCTTGCCGCCGAGAGTGACGACCTTCCTCGAGGGGAAAGGGCACTGACGCCTATCATCCCGGTCGAATCGGGTCTCCGTGATCGCTTCGCCGGTTGTCGCGCTTCTTCGCCGCGGAGGCGATCCGGGTCGGAGCCGATCGATAAAGATTCGCAGCGACGGATCGACCAGGAATCCTGCTTGCCACCCATACTCGCTGAGTTCGGCCCCGCTGCTCGAGTAAATCTTCCGAAGCCTCTCCCGCCCGACTGACGGCTGGATGGACTTCGCTATACGAAAGGTGTCAAATTCTGAATTGGCGGCGGTATCGAGTCGGTGGAAGAGTCGACGCCGACCGCTTTGGGATTCTGCTACTGCGCCGAAAGTGCTCGCTGAAGATTCTCCAAGCGAGCGATTCAGCCACGCTAATAAACGTGCTTCCTCCAAGGCGCCGCCTCGGGTTTCTCCGCGATGGGAGTATGCGTGGCATCCATGTTCCGCGGCAAGCTCTTCTCCGCAGAGTCGAGTGTCTCGGTTGGTACCCTCGTGTTTTGCATGTGGTCTCCTCCAACCTGTCCGCCATGGGCGGCCGAGGGCTGCGTCGCCGACCATGAGGACTTCCGCCGCTGGATCACTGCTATCACACTGATGTAGCTTCACGGAGCCGATGTGATCGAACAGCCGAGGGACTCGCTGGCCAATGGTCAGCGACTGGCGATGGCTGTCCGGCGAGCCACCTGCTTCACCCACTGAGCTCGACGACCAGAGCGCTTTGCCCTGTGGGAGACTGTAGGCGATCGATAGAGAGAGTCGACCACGGGTCGACGGCTGCGAAACGCCGGAACACATGCTTGAAAAGCCGCCACGGACGGGAGCGCCGATGTCAAGTGGAGCCTCCGAGCCACGCGGAGTCGCTGGCGACAAAGGTGAGAGCACCGAGACGGATCTCGCGCCTCAACCAAAACTCCAAATGTCATCATGATGAAGGTACTTTGAGTACTGCAACTCCTCCACAAACCGCTAAAACACCTGCCCCACGGTAGGCGCCAAACCGTCGGGTTCTAAGTCCGACAAGAGAGGGGGGGTAGGTAAGGAGGGCAAGGTCCTAGCTATGGAGAAGTTGTGAACACAAGCGATGTACGAAGTTTAGGCCCTTCTGAAGAAATAAAGCCCCACGCTCCTGAGCCCCGAGGCGGTCGAGTGGATTATGAGTGTAGGTATTACAAGAGTGCGAACCTCTATCTGTGGAGGGGGTGGCTTATAGAGTGCGCCAGACCCCAGCCAGCCCACATAATGGAGAGGTTAGTACATTAAGCCCGGGCGCATCGTAACGCCTCATAAAGTGCCTTAACTATCATTAAGTCTATTCAATAGCAAGCCGCATATGGCAGAGTGCCTTCACCTTCAGTGTCTTCATGGTCGAAAGTGAGTCTTCCATGGTCGAGTCCTTCCACCACCGAAAGGGTTCCTCTTGGTCGACCGAAGATGATCTCTTCTAAGAGTGCTCCGTAGGACGCTTAGGTCAGGCCTATGACCCTACCCTAGGTACATGAATACATCAATACTTATCACCATCACCATTCCTTTCTTGGTCACCTTGTTATTTCTAACCATCGGCAAATGTACTGTGATGTGTAATTCCAAAACTTCTAGCAACCCTGTTGCTGAAGTTAATGGTCGGGCCGCTCATTCTTAGCCTATTTATTGTTGAATCACCATTCGACGTTGGTTGTGCAACCCAGCCCATATTTCGGTGCAATTTTCAACCAATGTTTAAATTGTGTATGTTTCCTCGAGCATACATCATTATACCATTTGATCTGACTAATGTTATCTCCTTGTTCACTTAATTGCGGAACCCATCTTTTGAAGTCTCGATGAATTGTCGCTGAGTTCACTACCTCCTTATCCCTTCATTGGTTTAATGATGAGCTTTTGTTTCGAACTCGCTCAGTAAATTTCCGAGAATCTTACAATGTCATCTCGCCAATTTGTATTGTACCTTTTCCTCTTAGGCATCCCGAGTCCGAGGTATTTTGACACCACTCGGATCCGAATCTTGTTAGATATGATGGTTGGGACATATTTCCAAGAGTTATAACATTGGTCGTTATATGACCCAAGAAGCTGGTGTCATGCCTAGTACACCTGGTCGGAGGCCCTATTGTTATAAATTCCTTTTCAAAGAAGGTTATCCATTCTTCCATGAGGAAATTGTAAGACTTATTCTATAAGTTGTTCCCGATGGATCCTTTGAGTTTCCAAAGTCCGATCTTCACCGATGACCATGTCAATGCTATCTCAAGCATGTCGGTTATACTGATTTTCAACAAGAACATTGAAGCCCAATGCTAAATGTTTCTCGCTCAATTATCCAAACACCGCTGTATGGGTAACGCCATGAAATTCTCTCCTCCCTAGAGGATTTTCTACGTTATATCCTATCGATATTATGATCCGCTTGTCCTGGGAAGGATATACTCAAATATGTGTTTAAACACATTTTTCCTTTCCATTGTTCCGCTTAACCTAATGATCACATTTTCTTTCCATTGGTCCTGCTCGACCTTTATTGTGATCTATATAATCTAAAGTAATCAATGCCACGTAAACACCTCGATGTACAACTCTCTGAGACCCCATTTCTACTGTTGATGACATTCCAAGAGCTACCACCATGGACGAGAATGTTGCCGATTGGTCAGCCTCGGCAACGAAAGCAGGAAAATGGTTCTCTTCGCCTCGCCCTTGGTACCAACGCTTGTTGCGTACATAACCGACATGGTACTCTCGACATGCCTTGCAATCATGACCGTGCAAGATGTCACTACTCCTATAAAACCACATGGTGGGCCCATAACCCACAGCCCACAGATCAAAACCTGACCGTCTCTGTACACCCCTATTCCCAAAGTTATTCTCACAGGCCTCAGATATAATTCACGGCCACCGCCCTAGTGATCTAGTCCGTATCGACACAATACTTACTCGCTACTCAACCCTTTCTCACTCGTTCAGACTTCGAGCAACTATCTATCCGCTTTGAACCTCTTATTGTACCTTCGCACCTTACTCTCGATGTATTTCATTTGTTCAATTCGAGAGTTACTTTCCGCCACCTTCCCCGATGTTATCTACTAGATAGTCAACCTTACAAGGGTCCGCTCTTCTGAGTTCTTCTTATCCTTTCGGTACTACGTGAAGATCCTCAAGGAAGGACGACAACTTCATCATGATGCATTGATGCATAGGAATGGAAACATCAACGTTATGGATCGATTCTTCGAGAAGAGCAAGCAAGACCGAGAAGATTCGTAGAACTGTAATCGTAACTTTCCTTATTTCCTCTTAAATCTCGGACGAGATTTCTTGTAGTGGAGGAGAATTGTGACGCCATAATTAGGCTACAAGAATCCCATGCTAATGTCCCCACGCCACCTGGTTACTATTGCTAATCTCGCTAGATCAAAACCGTCCAAAATTCAAATTCAAAATTTGGTAAATAATAAAAGTTTTCAAACATTAAAATAAAATGTTCGGTTTGTACTAAACATTCCATATGTAAATATGGTGTAATAAACACATTTTATAAAATGCCTAAATAATTTGTTGAAATAAAACAGAAAATAAAATAAATAAAATACAAAAGAGCAAACAAAAAAGAAAGAGGAAAGAAAACCCACCTGGCTCTCGGCCAGCACCATTGGGCCAAACCACCGGCCGGCTCATCCCCACCTCCCTTAACCCCACTCCACACCAACCCTAACCCACTCCTCCCACTCCCCACGCCTCCTCTCTTCGTCTCTGATCTGATCGGGACGAGCGCCTCTTCCCACCCTCCGCCAGATGCCCTGCCGAACACCGCGGCGCCCCACTGGCTCTCCTCCTCGCCCCCACCTCTCCCGATCTGGAGTTTTACGTCAAGGCCTGGTCGCTGCCCTCGATTCACGGCTCCACTGAGCTCAGGTTGGCCCTCGCCACCGCCTCTCGACTCCATCCCCCGCCCGGCCCGCCTCACTGGCTGCCGCCATCTCCTCCTCAACCCCCTGCTTAGACCCCACGAACTCGGTGAGGCCTCGTCCGCCTCGCCTGCTCCCTTTGTTCCGGCCACTGTGTTATCTTGCGCCTGTCGCCGCCTGGGGCAAGGCTCCACCACCCAGCTCGTGCTGGACGCGACCCACTAGCATGGGCCAAGGCCGCACCGACAGGCCCACCCCTGCTGTTGCCGCCGCTTCACCGTCTCCGCCTCGCACGATGCCGCTCGCCCCACTCGTGTTGGACTTGCCATGGTCACGCCTTTTCCCGCCCGCTGCCGCTTTCCTCCTCCGCCACCACGCTTCTCATCGCCTGCCCGCTTGGTCACGCCTCCGGTTCAACCGTGCCCTCACGACCTGTGACGGGCAAGCGCTCGCTCGCCACTGGTTCTGCAGAACCGGGCCGGATTCGCTCACGCCGGGTCTCTGCCTGAATGGCGCCACGCTTGGCTGGGCGACAATCACACTCCGAGCGCCGAATCTAAGGTCCCCGGGCCTATGACATGATGGGCCCCACGCTCGAACGCTTAAAAAAGAGAATTAAAAATATAATTATTAAATATTAATTAATTAATTAATTAAAGAATTAATTAACTTAATTAATCTGAATTAGATTAACATAATCATCTAGTTAAGTCTAATTAACTCGTTAATTACTATGAGACTATGACAGATGGACCCACACGCCGTTGATTCCACCAACGCCTCGTTGATCGCCGACGCTCATGCCGACGCCATGATGATGTCATGCAATCGCTCGATAATGTTGAATTTAAATAATTAAATAAATCCTAAAATGAATTAAATCTTTTAAAATTGATATAAAATAAACCGTAGCTCGATGAAAATACTTTGTACATGAAAGTTGCTCGTAACGATGAGACGAATCCGTATATCGCGTCTCGCTTGTCCGCCACGCCGTCCTAGCATAGCAAACTCGAACTTTCCCTTCGATTCATCTCGTTCGAAACACGAAACACCGGATATTCTGATGTTTCTTCACGGTATCACCTCATACCGTTAGAACACGCCTAGCTCGCTTGTTATCCGTTATGCTTATGTTTGCATTGTATTTACTGCTTTCTCCCCTTCTCTCCCAGAGACTACGACCGACGCTGCTGCCCGCCTCGATCAAGGAGTCGACGAATTCTCTTGCCGAGCAAAGTGCAAGCCCCCCTGATCACTAGATACCATTCTCCTATACCGCTTGCATTAGAGTAGTGTAGCATGTTACCGTTGATTACTCCTATTCACTGCATAGCTCCGCATTGTTGCTACAATCATTGATACCTTACCCGCAAATTCTAAATGCTTAGTATAGGATGCTAGTTTATCATCATTGGCCCTACATTCTTGTCGCCCTTTTGTTACATTATCGGGCCGTGATCACTTGGGAGGTGATCACGGGTATATATTATACATACATACATACATAATATAGGATATATGACTAAAGTCGGGTCACCATTGAGTACCCGCAAGTGATTCTGAGGAGGTCGAAGGACAGTGGCTCCATCTTGAGAGGTGGCCTCGGGTTCCCACCTCGACTGATTACTTTCAGGCAGAGCGATGTGGCATTGAGACCACCTAGAGACAGTGGGCCTGGCTCCCGGCGCTCATGATACTTAACACGCTAACGAGATCTTGGTATTTGATCTGAGTCCGCCATTTGGTCTATACGCACTAACCATCTACGGAGTAGTTATGGGTATCCCGACGCGTGGTATCACCGGCCTTCGTGGACGCTAACAATCGAGTGGCGCTACCGGATTGGACCGGAAGGCCACTAGGCTAGGTCTCCGCTCGTCAGCAGACAAGAACGTGCAGGTTTGCTCGTATGATGGGCCCGCACTTCTCGCGCTTAGGTTTAGACCGGCGTGGTCGACCTCTCGTTGTGCCTAGGTGGGGCTGCGACGTGTTGATCTTCTCATGCCGGCATGACCCAGAAAGTGTGTCCGCCAAATGGGATCGAGCGTGTTGGGTTAGGTGGTGCACCCCGCAGTAAGTTAATCTATTCAATAGCCGTGTCCCTCGGTAAAAGGACAACCCGGAGTGTACCTTGACCTTATGACAACTAGAACCGGATACTTAATAAAACACACCTTCCAAGTTCCACGATAACCCTGATCGCTTCTAACAGTATGCACGAGGAGAGGATCGCCGGTAGGATTATGCTATGCGATGCTACTTGAGATGCTACTTGGGGATGCTTCTTGGAGATGCTACTTACATGCTACTTGGAGGACTTCGCCACTTCTTCTACATGTCAGAAGACGGAGGTCGCCATGTGAGTCTTCGACAGATTAGCTATCCCCCTTATTCTATTCTAGCCTGGCCCATAACCGATATGGCCCTTACACATATACCCATGCATATGTAGTGTAGCTTTGTTTAAGTACTTTGGATGAGTACTCACGGTTGCTTTCTCCCCTTTTCCCATTTTCCCTTCTTTTCCGTTGTCGCAACCAAATGCCGGAGCCTGTGAGCGTGACGCCACCGTCGATTTGATTTAACTACTACACTTGAGGTGCCTACTACTACTGCGGTGTCACGGACGCATCACTCAGAGTAGTTTAGAGGATCTGTGCAGAGGCCCGCGCTTCTTCGATCCAGATTCCATGTGCTAGCCTTCTTAAGGCAAACTTGTTTAACTTATGTCCTACAGATATTGTTGCTTCCACTGACTTGTCTATGATCGAGCACTTGTATTCGAGCCCTCGAGGCCCCCGCTTGTATTATGATGCTTGTATGACTTATTTATGTTTTTAGAGTTGTGTTGTGATATCTTCCCGTGAGTCCTCGATCTTGATCGCACACGCTTATGCATGATTAGTGTACGACTGAATTGGGGCGCCAAGTACCATAGATCGGAGTTCCACGCTTAAAGCTTTGTAGCCACCAAAACCTCTCGGGAGTCTGCCCGCACTTCACGGAGGGGGGATCCTCACCGGTGAAGTTATCTTCCTCATCCCGCCCATATTGTGGAGGAGTAGTTCACCGTCAGTGAGGGTATGTACCAAGAGCTATGTGTTTGATCTCACTTTGTTCTTGATGTGTTACGATCTTGATGTATCACGAGCTTTGCTATTATAGTTGGATCTTATGATGTTTCTCCCCTCTACTCTCTTGGAATGGATTGAGTTTTCCTTTGTTATCTTATCGGATTGAGTCTTTCAGATTTGAGAACACTTGATGAATGTCTTGCATGTGCTTATCTCGGTTTATTAATGGGATATTCACGTGATCTTATCGGATGTACGCTTTGGTGATCAACTTGTGGGTTCAATGACCTTGTGAACTTATGCATAGGGTTGGTACACGCTATCTTTGACTCCGCTAGAAACTTTGGGGCAGTCTTTGAAGTTCTTTTGTTGGTTGAATAGATGAATTGAAGTTTGTGTGATGTATATTGTATGATCATGACCATGGATACTTGAGGTGACATTGGAGTATCTAGGTGACATCAGATTTTGGTTGATTTCTGTCTTAAGGTGTTGTTCTAGTACAAACTCTATGATAGATCGAATGTAAAGAATAGCTTCGTTATTTTACTACGGACTCTTGAATAGATCGATCATAAAGGATAACTTTGAGGTGGTTCGCATCTACAATAATCTCTTCGCTTGTTCTCCGCTATTAGTGACTTTGGAGTGACTCTTTGTTGCATGTTTAGGGATAGTTATATGATCCAAGTATGTTATTATTGTGAGAGAACTTGCACTAGTGACAGTATGGACCCTAGGCCTTGTTTCCTAGCATTGTAGTACCGCTACGCCAATTTTCCACTTGTTACCTTGCTGTTTTATATTTTTAGATTATTTAAAACTCATATCTACCATCCATATTGCACTTGTATCACCATCTCTTCGCTAAACTAGTGTGCCTATACAATTTACCATTGTATTGGGTGTGTTGGGGACACAAGAGACTTTTGTTATTTGGTTGCGTTTGAGAGAGACCATCTTCATCCTATGCCTCCCACGGATTGATAAACCCTAGGTCATCCACTTGAGGGAAATTTTCAAACCTCTCGCACTTGGAGGCCCAACAACGCCTATAAGGAGAAGGTTTTGTAGTAGACATCACACCAGCGGCGGGCCTTCATAGCCGCAGACGGGCACGGGCATTTGTAGGGCACGAGCGACACACGCCCGGTGATCGGCGTAGCTTGTGGTAAGTGACGAGAGCCCACAACCTTGTGCGGCACTTCTAATGAGGGTAGGATGGGCTCCATCGCCGGGTCCGACATCAAAGCCGCCAAGGCCGCACTGCATACCGCTGGTTCCTGTGGCGCTGCCATGCAGCTCAGACAAGCCAGTGCCTCCCTTGCACTGCACAAATCAATCGAACAACACATTAATCAAGAAACCTGCGCCTTGCTCGATCAGCCAAACGGATGAGGTGTATTTGAACCTCATACACTGGAGGCTTCAGGCTGAGGCACAAGGGGCAGTGGAGCAAGGTGAGGTCCATAAAGACCAGAGAGCTCCATCGTCGGTCCTGCCCGTCAAGATGATCTCGCCCTCCTGCACAACCATCTCTCGGTTTAGGGTCGGGCATTACATCACATATTCATACTACTTCAAGGTGCATTAAATCAATACATGCAAGTACAAGATCAAAGGAAAGTCATGGCATGCATGCATGCGTTGTAATTAATGCATCGGTAAACCTAAATTATTGAAATATTTTTGAGTGCACTGGAATGTCGCGGCCTACTCGCATAAAGGAGAAGTTTGATTATAACCCTCTCCCTAGCCCATGAGCGTGGCACGACTAGAGACGCTACACGCCTCCTCCCATACGCTGTGGACATGCAAGCAAAGGCATCTGTGTTAGATGGCCAAGCATACTAGTAGTACTCCACCGCAAAGTAGTACCATCATTGTTCCACTTCACCAAGAGGCTAAGATCCAAGCAACCCGATCATGTGGCAGCTTTCATGTAGGGAGGCAAGACATAGTTCTAGGATAGTGTGACCGTGCCTCTAAGCTTAAAATCGCTAGAGTCGGCTCCATGCTAGGAGGTCGCTCAAGCATTTTTGATTAAAATAACCTTCGCCCTTCGTGTAATCCTCGGTGATTGTAGTTTGCGCTCATATGGTCAAGACAAGAATATATACTTTAATTTGTGGTGGGGTAAATGTTAGATGTTGCAGCAAATATATTGTACACCGCTGGTATTTTAGCCAAGTTTAGAGGAAAGCATGTGCTGCCGCGTTATGCTGCATTGCTCAACTTGTACAACGAGGAGAAGCTTGATTTTACTACTACACACCCTCTCCCTCATTTATGCGCACGTGTGGTTTCGCAGACGAGGACAGACTTTACTACTACAACAAGCTATACCTCCTCAGAGATCGAAGTATGTCTAGAGGGGGGTGATTAGACTACTTGACAATATAAAATTATGCCTTTTGAAAAAGACAAGTTTTTGCAGATTCACGATTATGATCAAGTCAAGTCACCCCACACACATTCTAGAGTATAGGCAGCGGAAAGTAAATTGCACATGTAGTAAAAAGAGGTGGAGAAGAGCAAACGCAATTTGGAGACACCGGAGATTTTTCTCGTGGTTCCGATAGGTGGTGCTATTCATTCCACATTGATGGAGACTTCAACCCACGGAGGGTAACGGCCGCGAGAGTCCACGGAGGGCTCCACCCACGAAGGGTCCACGAAGAAGCAACCTTGTCTATGCCATCATGGCCTACGCCCACGGAGGGCTAGCCTTACTGTAGATCTTCACGAAGTAGGCGATCCTTGCCCTTACAAACTTCTTGGTTCAACTCCACATCTCGACGGAGGCTCCCAAGCGACACCTAACCAATCTAGGAGGCACCACCTCCAAAAGGTAATAGATGGTGTTGATGATGATGAACTCCTTGCTCTTGTGCTTCAAATGATAATCTCCCCAACACTCAACTCTCCTCACCGATTTGGCTGTGGTGGAAGAAAGGATTGAGGAAAGCAACTTGGGAAGGCTAGAGATCAAGCTTCATATGGTGGGAGGAGCAACTTGATCTCAACACAAGGGTAGGTAGTTCTCTTCGTAAATGTAAGGTAGGAGTGGTAGTTCTTATGATGGCTCTTCCACGAATGAAAGAGGGGTGGAGGGTATTTATAGCCTCCACACAAAATCCAACTGCTACACACATTTGACCAATCTCGTGGGACCGAAGTTGACAACTCGGTGAGACCGAAGTTCAAATCATGTGAACGTTGGGATTTTCTTGGGACCGAAAATACAATCTCGTGAGTCCGATTCGCAGTAAAGACAAGAGCTGCCAATCTTGGATCGACTTCATCATCTCGTGACACCGATTTGATGGGTATGCAAGCCAACTCAAGTTTCGTGAGACCGAGTTCGAATCGGAAAATCCGAGATTTCTAGGGTTTGGCATTGTATGAGGTGGTTCATCTCGTGTGACTGAGTTTGGAATATCGGTGGACCGAGATTACTTATGAGTGTATATGGCAAAGAGAGTTGCGATAGTTTAGAGATGTATCACTAAGCACTTTGAGCAACCGATCATTATCATAACCTCATCCCTTTAATAGTATTGGCTTTCCTATAGACTCAATGTGATCTTGGATCACTAAACCAAAATGGAGTCTTGAGCTTTCGCCAATGCTTGCCTTAGCATTTTGAGGGTCCACTTTTCATCCTTTTGCCATACCCATATTACCGAACTTTGTGAAATGATTCTCAAACTATTAGTTCAATGATATATATGTTATTAATTACAAAACCACCCGGGATTAGTTGCACTTTCAATCTCCCGCTTTTGGTAATTGATGACAACATATAGATCAAAGCTTCGACAAAGGATATAATCAATGAATAATATCGTCGGTTTGAGAAGTATGTGATAAGCAAGAGCTCCCCTAAATTTGTGCATTATTTAAGATTTATGCTTGAATGCAAAATAAATTAGGATCATGGGTCACTCTTCCATGTCACATACATCTTGGTGGAGCGACAAATGATAAGAATGAATAGCATGCACCAATCACCAAGACATGAGTAAATGGTCATACAAGATAGGAATAGCATATGATAAGCATTAAGCACACATTAAAGCATAGTATCACCAAGCACTCATCAAACGTAGTATCAAGCATACGAATGTCCTCAAAACCAAAAGTATCTCAAAGAGACCGAAAAGAACGAAAGAGCAAAAGCGACAAAAGCAACAAGACTCTCTCGAAGTCCTATGATCTATACAATTCTTTCCCCTTTGGCAACAAGTTACCAAAAGTTCGAAAAGGCATAGAGCTAAGCGCCATCGGGACTCTCACGGGCGGCTCGCCCTGGGTTGATGTTGAGTTGATATGGCAGCATCAAGACTTAGCTGATGTCTCAGGCCGGAGGAGTGGTCACGGAGCCGAGCCGAACAACCGATGGAGCTGTGGAGGTGCCGAAGCGTAGTCCCGGTGTCTCACATCGAATAGCAATGATCGGGGTCCTAAACCGGAGCAGCCTGTTGATAAGCATCTCCGGACTAGGTCATCCAGCATCTCATGCATCTTTCCTTCCCCTCTTTGCTTCTCAATGTTCCGCCAAGCTTGTTGACAAATACTTGCACTTCGGGCCACTTCACATCCGAGCGTGGATCTTGTCTTCAACAATTCTTCTAGGCTCTCCTGAGACTGCATAATGCTGGCAGCGTTGTTCAACTTTTGTAGCTTCAAGGAGCTGCTCTCCAACACTCTTGGTTTAGTCAGCCGTCTTGCCTTTTGTTAGCCTTTGGCTTTCTTGGCAGCTTCAATCTTTGCTTGACCTTCAACCGATGTTGATCCTCCTCATCCATCACAACAACATTATCCTCATGCTCAGGCCGGGTGGTAAGTGTACTCTATCCAACAAGAATGTGCCCAACAAACTTGGCATTGATAACCATCTCAATATGCGGGCAAATCCACATGACCTTTCCGTCAGTCAAGCCCTCTTGATGGTTTCTACTATTAAGTCCATCACCTTGAAAGGTGTCATCAAGTATATGCAGCATGTTGATAGAGTATCCATCTAATCATGTGATGATCTCCTACTTGGGCATCAAGGTATGCCTGAATAGTGTTGTGGTAGGTAGACCTGCCTCGAGATAGTACTGAGCCGAAGCCTCAGATTCCCAAATCCTTAGCTGGAACCTCTTTGTACATGTTCTTCATGGATTCATGGTTCTTTGGAATACCATACATCAACATCATCCTCTCTGGCACCGAGCATTCAAGTTCTCATTCTTCAACGGTTGAAGAGAATCTTTGGCCTTCACCATCCATGTAATCTTTCAATCGATAGAAATGAGTCAGGCATAGAATTGCATAATCATTTCATTGTTCCAACTGGTCAACTTGACCTACAAAGTCCTAACACCACATGCAAGAAGCTTCATGCACATGTGGAAAGAAATCTCGGCTCTTCGCTGTCAATGTATTTCCAATCAACATATTGTGTCCGCCATAATGGGCTTCTTGTCCATCAAGACAGTCTCATAGAAGTCCTGCTGCTTCCGGTATGAAATCGATCAACACATTTTCTCTCACAAGCATATGGGCGATTGTTCCATAGCCCGAGACCTCTATCTTTCCTTTCTTCATGTTCTCGTTTGAGGATGAGCATCATTGTGAAGTGGCAGCTTGGATTTAAGTTTCAGAAACTGGTGCTTCATCATCCGACACACCGGTGGCACATCATCTTTGTTCTTTTCTCTTTGAATTCCCCGACTGTCTTCTTGGGCTTGGCAGAGCTTTGGCTGAGCTGCCTTGACTGAGCAGATGCTTGGCTTTGAAGTGGCTCCTGCACTGATGGCATCACCCATGAGCTTAGGCTTCGAGGAGGTCGGTGCTTCCTCATCCTCATCTTCCTCTGCTGCATCATCATGCACTAACCTCTTCCTCTTGGAAGTTTTCTTTACTTTGCTTGCGCCTTCCAAATTTAGCTTCTGGCAACAAAGGGACCTTGACTTTTCGGTGCCCTTCTTAGTTTGCTTACCTTGTGGCTCTTTGGCAACAACTTTCCTCTTGGGCTTTGAGGTGACCTCTTCCTCAACGACAAAATCTAGAGTCTTCATCCGAGTTCCTTCTTCTCGGCTCGGTGGCTGCAGGAGGCAATCCACTTGGTGTACCTTTCACCATCATCCGATGAGCTGGGATCGTGACTAGTGCCCGCCTCGAATGTCTGCTAGGTGACTCGACCTGTTCGGCTGTCACCGCATCTCGACATATGGCAACCCTGAATAGATAAGTGTAGTCGAGTAGAAGAGTTATCACAAACCGCGTTTTTGCAAACAAATGAGTTCAAATTTCAGTATTAGGTTTTCACAGTAAGACATTTCGTCGATCGAGTTTTAAATTCGTGAATCCAAGTGTTCAAACAGTAAACATTCACACCACTTTGGTTGACCGTGGGTTTCGGTCCTCGAACACTAGGGTTTCACAAAACCTCATTTTGGTCACACCGATTTGCACAACTCGTTGGACCGAAGGTGCAGGTAATGGCCATAGGCCAAATCGATTTACCGAAAATCTAAAATCGGTCTCACCGAGATGTGTTCGCGGAAACCTAACCCTAAAACTTTTACTCGAATCTGCTCAAAAGAACCAACTGGTGTACAGGAAGATTTCAATCGTGGCAAGATTATAAACCAAACGCGCATTGAATCGAGATGAGAGATCAGTGGGATCAAACTCACCCTAACTTGGTGGAGTTTCACGGCGCAACGGGCGTGGAGAAGATGTCCGCTGACAATGACGGAGACTCCGCGCGAGGGCATGCACGCATCGAGACGATCCGGAGACAGAGGCACGGCAAGAAGGGGTGTGGGGCTAAGCGCTTGAAGTAGAAATCAACGCTACGCCCTGAGTATATATACCTTTGTTGCCGGTGGACCGAGTTGTAAAACTCGGTGGTGGCCGAGATGAATAACCTGAGGCGTTATGCACTTCGTCACGCCGAAAATCACAACTCGGTTTCACCGAGGTGAAAACTAGATCAGTCTAAATGTTTTGTTCAACCGAGTTTGAGTGAGTTGGTCCGACCAAATCACTTAGAAGGTTTTGGAAGTTAGCCTTGACGGATCGGGTGCTCGAAAGCTCCTCACTTCTTCACCAATAGCTTTTCTTCTTCGACGGCGGATCGCCAAGATGTTTTTGACCGGTTTTATTGTCTTGTCGACTGGAGGCGATGCTCAGCCATCCCCTGAACACTTGGCATGTCACTGGCTTCCATGCGAAATGTCCCGCTTCTCACGGAGGAACCGGATGAGCGCTTCCTATTTCGGTCGAGTGTCGTGGAGATGTGGGTCGGGCTGCATTGGTATCGCGGTGAATATGAATTGGCTTCGCCTCACCGCATTTAATCGAAATGCGAGACTCGTGGCTGGCTTCTTGGATCGTGAATAAATCACTCGGATTCTGCTTTGCTTGTATTCGCTTAATTCGACCGCTGTCACTTGGGAGTCGGCAATCTTCGAGCCCTTCCGAAAGCACTCTTCCGCTTTCTTCCGATCGCCGGTGATGTGATCACCCTTGGGGCCCGCATTTTCAGTTTGAGGTACATGTAGCATGGTCGAGCCATGAATCGCAGTGTAGGCTGGCCCCCAAAATGGCGGGTATGCACTCAAAATCCACAACCTCAAAGGTCAACTTTTCCTTCCGAAGTGCTTGGAATCACCAACAACCACATCCGTGGCTATTTCGCCGAGTGAGTTGGCCTTCTTCCCGGTATGACTCGCGGTAACTCATATTGCTGGTGCTCACCGACATCGAATGCACATCCCTTTCAATGTATCCACATATAACAAATTCAGCCCACTACCACCATCCATCAGCACTTTCGTCACCGAAAGTGCCTTCGACAATGGATCGACCATCAATGCTTGCCGCCTGTGGTTGGCAATGTGTGTCGGGTGATCGGATTGGTCGAATGTGATGGGTGTTTGGGACCACTTCACATAACTTGGATTTCATCGGGCAACCATGTTCACCTCACGTTAATGACTTTCACGACTCTTGCTTTCCACATCCGCCAAGATCATCGAGTGGAGTCGACATGCGATATTCTTCCTCACCGTCCTTCTTTGTCTCCGCCTTGTTCCGCTCCTCTTCCTTGTCCTAGACTGCTTTTCCTTGAAACCGCTGGATCGGAGCTCGACACCGGCGAGTGGTGTGCTTTGGGTAAATGATGTTGCCTCTTCATCTTTCTTCGTGGTGAATATGGCATGGCATATCCATCACGCCATTGCTTCTTTTATCTTTTACTTTCTTAGGATTCCGTGATCCTTTGGCTTCCCTTGAACTTCCTCGAGTCACGCTGTGGCTCTCTCCAGAGCTGCTAGCTCGGCTTTCCGCTTTTCTTCCGACTGAATTTTTCTCCGATCGACTTGGCTTGTATTTGCCGCTTTGAGTCGGCTTCCTCCTCGCTGGTACTTGGTAGAAATCTCCATCATTCGACTCTGTGGTCATGTCGCCGGTTCGACCAAACTTCATACTCATTCTTCGCTTTTTGACGCCATCTTTGAGGGCGAAATCGCTCGATGGTCGGACACATTTTCCACAGTATGGTGCAAAGTAATCCAGCTCAATGTACTCTGAGAGTTTCATTGGTCTTCAGACACAAACTTGCAGCTCTGGCCCAACCAGCCGGTCGCTTGCAAGTCCCTTCAAAGTCTCCGACGAACACTCGACAAATCTTCCCAAGTGTATATATCGCTAGGAGGTAATCGATTCAGCCATGCTCGCAGAACCTTCCAACATGAGGGCAAATGCTTCATGGCCACCTCATCATTCCCACCACCAATCTGAACAGCCACTGTAATCTTCAAGCCAAGTTTCGTGCTTGGATTCCCAAAGGAACTTGATGACTCTCAAGCCAATCTGAAATTGGGGGATTATCGCGCTCGATAGCCCCCGCTAAAACACTCGACCGAGACGCACTCGATCGCTGGTGGGTGCATCTCTCGGTCCGCCTCCATGGCCTTCGTTCGCCAACCAAGCATTGCACGATAATGGATCGCCACAAAGCCTCGGTTCCTCGTCGACCGAACTTTCGCCTGCAGATCGAATCACCGTTGCTCATCATCTTGCCGCCGAGGAGCTGCATTTACCCTTCCTCGAGGGGAAAGGGCACTCGACGCCTATCATCCCGGCCGATCGGGTTCCGTGATCGCTTCGCCGTTGTCGCGCTTCTTCGCCGCGGGAGGCGATCTGGGGCTGTGAGCCGATCGATAAGATTCGCAGCGACGGATCGATCAGAACCTCCTGCTATGCGACTGCGACACGGGCTGAGTTCGTCTCCCGCTGCTCGGAGTAAATCGATTCGCCAGAAGCCTCTCCTGCCCGACCGACGGCTGGATGGACTCGCATACGAAAGCCGCTAAATTCTGAATTACGGCGGTATACCGAAGTCGGTGGGAAGAGTCGACGCCGACCGCTTCGATTCGCTGCTGCCACAATTGCCGAAAGTGCTCGCTGAAGATTCTCCAAGCGAAGCGATTCAGCCACGCTAGCCAAACGTGCTTCCTCCAAGGCGCGAGCCTCGGGGTTTCTCCCGCGATGGAGTATGTGTGGCATCCATGTTCCTGCGGGCGGCTCTTCTCTCGCAGAGTCGAGTGTCTCGGTTGGTACTCTCTCGTGTTTCTTGCACAGGTCTCTCCTCCAGCTGCTCCGCCATGGGCGGCCGGAGGGCTGCGGGGCCGACCATGAGGACTTCCGCTGGATCACTGCTATCACACTGATGTAGTTCTCACGAGCTACCGACAGATCGAACAGTCAGAGGGACTCTGCGGCTCAATGGTCACACTGGCGATGGCTGTTCAGGCGAGCCACCGCGGTTTCACCCACCGCTGAGCCTCGACCACTAGAGCGCCAGCCTGTGGGAGATCTGGTAGGCGATCGATAGAGGAGTCGACCGACACGGGTCGACGGTTGCCGCAGCAGTAACGCCGTGAACACATGCTTGAAAGTGCGCCTGCTCACGGACGGGAGCGCCGATGTCAAGTGGAGCCTCCCGAGCCACGCTGAGTCGCCGGGCGACAAAGGTGAGAGCACCGAGACGGATCTCGCGCCTCAACCAAAAACTCCAGCTGTCATCATGATGAAGGTACTCGGAGTACTGCAACCTCCACAAACCGCTAAAACACCTGCCCCACGGTAGGCGCCCAAATCGTCGTGGTTCTAAGTCCGACAAGAGAGAGGGGGTAGGTAAGGAGGGGCAAGGTCCTAGCTATGGAGAAGTAGGAACATGCTTTATGTACGAAGTTTAGGCCCTTCTCGGAAGAAATAAAGCCCCACGCTCCGGAGCCCGAGGCGGTCGAGTGATTATGAGTGTAGGTATTACAAGAGTGCGAACCTCTATCCGTGGAGGGGGTGGCTTATATAGAGCGCCAGACCCAGCCAGCCCACATAATGGAGAGGTTAAAGTACATTAAGCCCTCGCATCGTAACGCCTCATAAAGTGCCTTAACTATCATTAAGTCTATTCAATAGCAAGCCGCTAGCGCTGGCAGTAGTGCCTTCGACCTTCTCGTGGTCGAGTGTGTCTTCATGGTCGAGTGAGTCTTCCATGGTCGAGTCCTTCCAAACCGAAAGGGTTCCTCTTGGTCGATCGAAGATGATCTCTTCTAAGAGTGCTCCTCGGTAGGACGCTTAGGTCAGGCCTATGACCCTACCCTAGGTACATGAATACATCAATACTTATCACCATCACCATTCCTTTCTTGGTCACCTTGTTATTTCTAACCACCGACAAATGTACCGTGATGTAATTCCAAAACTTCTAGCAACCCCGTTGTTTTGAAGTTAATGGTCGGCCGCTCATTCTTAGCCTATTTATTGTTGAATCACCATTCGACGTTGGTTGTGCAACCCAGCCCATATTTCGGTGCAATTTTCAACCAATGTTTAAATTGTGTATGTTTCTAGCATACATCATTATACCATTTGATCTCGACTAATGTTATCTCCTTGTTCACTTAATTGCGGAAACCCATCTTTTGAAGTCTCGATGAATTGTCGCTGAGTTCATCAGCTACCTCCTTATCCCTTCATTGGTTTAATGATGAGCTTTTGTTTCGAACTCGCTCAGAGTAAATTTTTCTTTAGAATCTTACAATGTCATCTCGCCAATTTGTATTGTACCTTTTCTCTTAGGCATCCCGAGTCCGAGGTATTTTGACACCACTCGGATCTCAATCTCGTTAGATATGATGGTTGGGACATATTTCCAAGAGTTATAACATTGGTCGTTATATGACCCAAGAAGCGGGTGTCATGCCTAGTACACCTGGCTCGGAGGCCCTATTGTTATAAATTCCTTTCAGCAAGGTTATCCATTCTTCCATGAGGAAATTGTAAGACTTATTCTATAAGTTGTTCCCGATGGATCCTTTGAGTTTCCAAAGTCCGATCTTCACCGATGACCATGTCAATGCTATCTCAAGCATGTCGGTTATACTGATTTTCAACAAGAACATTTGAAGCCCAATGCTAAATGTTTCTCGCTCAATTATCCAAACACCGCTAGTATGGGTAACGCCATGAAATTCTCTCCCTCCCTAGAGGATTTTCTACGCTATATCCTATCGGATATTATGATCCGCTTGTCCTGGGAAGGATATACTCTCAAATATGTGTTTAAACACATTTTCCTTTCCATTGTTCTCGCTTAACCTAATGATCACATTTTCCTTTCCATTGGTCTGCTCGACCTTTATTGTGATCTATATAATCTAAGCAGTAATAATTCATCGCCACGTGAACACCTCGATGTACAACTCGCTGCTGAGACCCCATTTCTACCGTTGATGACATTCCAAGAGCCACCGGCGGATCGAGAATGTTGCCGATTGGTCACCTCGCAACGAAAGGTGAAAATGGTTCTCTCGCCCCTCGCCTTGGTACCAACGTTGTTGCCGACATAACGACATGGTACTCTCCGACATGCCTTGCAATCATGACCGTGCAAGATGTCACTACTCCTATAAAAACCACATGGTGGGCCCATAACCCACAGGCCCACAGATCGAAACCTGACCGTCCCAGTACACCCCTATTCCCAAAGATTCTCCAAGGGCCTCGCAGATATAATTCACGGCCACCGCCCTAGTGATCTAGTCTCGTATCGACACAATACTTACTCTCGCCACTCAACCCCTTTCACTCTGGTTCAGATCGAGCAACTATCTATCCGCTTGAACCTCTTATTGTACCTTCGCACCTTACTCGATGTATTTCATTTGTTCAATTCGAGAGTTACTTTCCGCCACCTTCCCGATGTTATCTACTAGATAGTCAACCTTACAAGGGTCCGCTTCTCTGAGTTCCCTTTCATCCTTTCGTAAGTACGGTGAAGATCCCAAGGAAGGACGACAACTTCATCATGATGCATTGATGCATAGGAATGGAAACATCAACGTTATGGATCGACCTTCGAGAAGAGCAAGCAAGACCGAGAAGATTCAAGTAGAACTTCAGAATCGTAATCTTTCCCTTTACTCTCTTAAATCTCGGACGAGATTTTTGTAGTGGAGGAGAATTGTGACGCCCGGATAATTAGGCTACAAAGAATCCCACGCTAATGTCCCCACGCCACCCTCGTTACTATTGCTAATCTCGCTAGATCAAAACCGTCCAAAATTCAAATTCAAAATTTGGTAAATAATAAAAGTTTTCAAACATTAAAATAAAATGTTCGGTTTGTACTAAACATTCCATATGTAAATATGGTGTAATAAACACATTTTTATAAAATGCCTAAATAATTTAAGTTGAAATAAAACAGAAAATAAAATAAATAAAATACAAAAGAGCAAACAAAAAAAGAAAGAGGAAAGAAACCCACCCGGCTCTTGCCCACAGCAGACCATTGGGCCAAACCACCGGCCGCCTCATCCCCACCTCCCTTAACCCCACTCCACACCGAACCCTAACCCACTCCTCCCACTCCCCACGCCTCCTCTCTTTCGTCTCTGACCGATCGGGACGAGCGCTCTTCCCACCCTCTTCGCAAGATGCCCTGCCGAACACTGCCGGCGCCCCACCGCCGCCTCCCGCCTCCCACCTCTCCCGATCTGAGCTCCCACGCCTACTCGACCACCAGACGCTGTCACGCTGCCCTCGATTCACGGCCCACCGAGCTCGTGGCTGGCCTCGCCACCGCCTCCTCGACTCATCCCTCGCCGGGCTCCGCCCCCACGCCTGCTGCCGCCATCTTCCTCCTCAACCCCGCTGCTTAGACCCCACGAACTCTCGTGAGGCCTCGTCCGCCGCCTGCTCCTTTGTTCCGGCCACTGTGTTATCTTGCGCCACACGCCGCCTGGTGCAAGGCCCACCACCCACTGCTGTTCGACGAGACCCCACGAAGCGCCACAAGGCGCCGCACCGCCTCGATTAGGCCCACCTGTGCTGCCGCTTTCGCCACTGTTGCCCCGCCAGGTTCGATGCCGCTTAGTCGCTTCACTGTGTTGGATTTGCCATGGCCGCTCTGCCTTTTCTCGCCCGCCTTGCCGCTTTCTCCGCCGCCACCTACGCCTTCGCCATCAGCTTCGCCCGCCTTGGTCTGCCATCCGCCCCAACCGTGCCCCGACGACCACCGACGGGTGCAAAGGCTCGCTCGGCCACTGCGTTCAGTGAGTCACGGGCCGGATTCGGTCACTTCTGCCGCTGGTTCCGCCTGATGGGCGCCCGCCAAGAACGGCGCCGCCGCCACTACCGCCAAAGGTGACACCTGCAGACTGAAGGGCCGAACTCTAAGGTCCTCGGGCCTATGATGATGATGGGCCCCACGCCTCGAACGCTTTAAAAAGAGAATTAAAAAATATAATTACTAAAATATTAATTAATTAATTAATTAAAGAATTAATTAACTTAATTAATCTGAATTAGATTAACATAATCATCTAGTTAAGTCTAATTAACTCGCTTAATTACTATGAGACTATGACAGACGGGACCCACACGCTCTTTTGACCTACCAACGCCTGTTGATCGCCGACGCCATGCCGACGCTATGATGATGTCAGCTGCACCGCTCGATAATGTTGAATTTAAATAATTAAATAAATCCAAAAATGAATTAAATCTTTTAAAATTGATATAAAATAAACCGTAGCTCGATGAAAATACTTTGTACATGAAAGTTGCTCGTAACGATGAGACTAATCCAGATACGCAGCCCGCTTGTCCGCCACGCCCCCAGTATAGCAAACTCGCAACTTTCCCCTTCGATTCATCTCGTCTGAAAACACGAAACACCGATATTTTCCCTGATGTTTCCTTCGCCGTATCACCTCATACCGCTAGAACACGCCTAGCTCGCTTGTTATCCTCGTTATGCTTATGTTTGCATTGTATTTATCAAGCTTTCCCCCTCTCTCCTCCTAGACTACGAGACCGGGACGCCGCCGCCTAGCTCGATCATGGAGTTGACGACTCTCTCTTTGCCAGAGCAACCAAAGCCCCCTTGATCACTAGATATCGCTTATTCTCCTCTATACCGCTTGCATTAGAGTAGTGTAGCATGTTACCTGCTTGATTACTCCTATTCTTGCTGTATAGCTCGTCATTGTTGCTACAATCATTGATACCTTACCCGCAGATCCTAAATGCTTAGTATAGGATGCTAGTTTATCATCATTGGCCCTACATTCTTGTCACCGCTTTGTTTATCGGGCCGTGATCACTTGGGAGGTGATCACGGGTATATATTATACATACATACATACATACATACTATAGGATGGTGACTAAAGTCGGGTCAGTCACCATTGAGTACCCGCAAGTGATTCTCGATGAGGGGCTGAAGGACAGGTGGCTCCATCCCTGTAGAGGTGGGCCCGGGTTCCCCGACGCCCCGATCGTTATTTTAGGGCAGAGCGATGTGGCAGGTTGAGACCACCTAGGAGACATGTGGGCCTCGCCTCGCTTCGCATGCTCATGATACTTAACACGCTTAACGAGATCTTGGTATTTGATCCGAGTCCGCCATTTGGTCTATACGCACTAACCATCTACGCGGGAGTAGTTATGGGTATCCCGACGCCGTGGTATCACCGAAGCCTTCGTGACGCCAACGATCGAGTGCGCGCTACCGATTGACCGAAGGCCACTAGGCTAGGTCTGCTCGGCAGCACACGAACGCAGGTTTGCTCATGTATGGGCCCTGCACTCGCGCTTAGGTTTAGACCGCGGTCGACTCTCTCACAGCCTAGGTGGGCTGCGACGGTTGATCTTTTCATGCCGGGCATGACCCAGAAAGTGTGTCCGCCAAATGGGATCGAAAGCGGTTGGGTTAGGTGGTGCACCTCGCAGCAAGTTAATCTATTCAATAGCCGTGTCCCCGGTAAAAGGACAACCCGGAGATGTACCTTTGACCTTATGACAACTAGAACCGATACTTAATAAAACACACCTTCCAAGTTCCACAGACAACCCGGTGATCGCTTCTCAACAGTATGCGACGAGGAGAGGATCGCCGGTAGGATTATGCTATGATGCTACTTGAGATGCTACTTGGGGATGCTTCTTGGAGATGCTACTTACGATGCTACTTGGAGGACTTCAGCCTACTCTCTTCTACATGTCAAGAAGACGGAGGTCGCCAGGTTTAGTCTTCGACAGATTAGCTATCCTCTTATTCGGGCATTCGCAGTCACCACCGATATGGCCTTTACACATATACCCATGCATATGTAGTGTAGCTTCTTGCTTAAGTAGTACTTTGATGAGTACTCACTGTTGCTTTCTCCTTTTCCCATTTTCCTTCTCTTTCTCGTCGTCGCAACCAAATGCCGGAGCCCAGAGCCAGACGCCACCGCTCGATTTACTTACTTACTACACTTGAGGTGCCTACTATTACGCAAGTGTGTCACGACGCATTTACCAGAGTAGTTTAGGAGGATCCCAGTGCAGAGGCCCTGCGCTTCTTTCGACCAGATCCCATTTGTGCTAGCCTTCTTAAGGCAAACTTGTTTAACTTATGTCCCAGATTCAGATATTGTTGCTCCACGACTTGTCTATGATCGAGCACTTGTATTCGAGCCCTCGAGGCCCCCGGCTTGTATTATGATGCTTGTATGACTTATTTATGTTTTTAGAGTTGTGTTGTGATATCTTCCCGTGAGTCCTCGATCTTGATCGCATAACGCTATGCGGCATGATTAGTGTACGACTGAATTGGGGGCGCCACAAGTACCATAGATCGAGTTCCCGCCGCCGAAGCCTTTGTAGCCACCAAAACCTCTCGGAGTCTGCTCCGCACTCGCCGGAGGGGGGATCTCACCGCTGTTATCTTCTCATCCCGACGCCTCCATATTGTGGAGGAGTAGTTCACCGTCAGCTGAGGGTATGTACCAAGAGCTATGTGTTTGATCTCACTTTGTTCTTGATGTGTTACGATCTTGATGTATCACGAGCTTGCTATTATAGTTGATCTTATGATGTTTCTCCCCTACTCTCTTGGAATGGATTGAGTTTTCCTTTGTTATCTTATCGGATTGAGTCTTTCAGATTTGAGAACACTTGATGAATGTCTTGCATGTGCTTATCTCAGGTTTACAATGGATATTCACGGATTCATCGGATGTACGCTTTTGGTGATCAACTTGTGGGTTCAATGACCTTGTGAACTTATGCATAGGGGTTGGCACATCGCTTTTCATCTTGACTCTCCGCTAGAAACTTTGGGGCAGTCTTTGAAGTTCTTTTGTTGGTTGAATAGATGAATCTGAAGTTTGTGTGATGTATATTGTATGATCATGACCATGGATACTTGAGGTGACATTGGAGTATCTAGGTGACATCAGATTTTGGTTGATTGCCTTAAGGTGTTGTTCTAGTACAAACTCTATGATAGATCGAATGTAAAGAATAGCTTCGTGGTTATTTTACTACGGACTCTTGAATAGATCGATCATAAAGGATAACTTTGAGGTGGTTCCGCACTTACAATAATCTCTTCGCTTGTTCTCCGCTATTAGTGACTTTGGAGTGACTCTTTGTTGCATGTTTAGGGATAGTTATATGATCCAAGTATGTTATTATTGTGAGAGAACTTGCACTAGTGACACAGATGGACCCTAGGCCTTGTTTCCTAGCATTGTAGTACCGCTATTTACGCCAATTTTCCCACTTGTTACCTTGCTGTTTTTATATTTTTAGATTACTTAAAACTCATATCTACCATCCATATTGCACTTGTATCACCATCTCTTCGCTAAACTAGTGTGCCTATACAATTTACCATTGTATTGGGTGTGTTGGGACACAAGAGACTTTTGTTATTTGGTTGCAGGTTTGTTTGAGAGAGACCATCTTCATCCTATGCCTCCCACGGATTGATAAACCCTAGGTCATCCACTTGAGGGAAATTTTCACTGTCCTACAAACCTCGCACTTGGAGGCCCAACAACGCCTATAAGGAGAAGGTTTTGTAGTAGACATCACACCAGCGGCGGGCTTCATAGCCGCAGACGGGCACGGGCATTTGTAGGGCACGAGCGGACACACGCCGGTGATCGGCGAGCTTGTGGTAAGTGACGAGCCCACAACCTTTTGTGCGCACTTCTAATGAGGGTAGGATGGCCTCCATCGCCGTGGGTCCGCGACATCAAAGCCGCCACCGCTGGGCCAGACTTCGCATTACCGCTGGTTCCTGTGGCGCCGCGGCAGTTCGGCAAGACAAGCCGTGCCTCCCTTGCACCGCACAAATCAATCGAACAACACATTAATCAAGAAACCTGCGCTTTGCTCGATCACCAAACGGATGAGGTGTATTTGAACCTCATACATCGGAGGCTTCATAATGAGGCACAAGGGCAAGTGGAGCAAGGTGAGGTCCATAAAGACCATAGAGAGCTCCATCGCCGGGTCCTGCTCCTGCCAAGATGATCTCGCCTCCTCGCACAACCATCTCTCTGCTTAGGGTCGGGCATTACATCACATATTCATACTACTTCAAGGTGCATTAAATCAATACATGCAAGTACAAAGATCAAAAGGAAAGTCATGGCATGCATGCATGCGCTAATTAATGCATCGGGTAAACCTAAATTATTGAAATATTTGAGTGCACTCTTTGACGTGTCGCCTACTCGCATAAAGGAGAAGTTTGATTATAACACCCTCTCCCTAGCCCATGAGCGTGGCAGCTCGCAGGACTAGGAGACGCTTTCGCTACACGCTCTCCCTCCCATACGCGGTGGACATGCGCAGCAAGGCATTCGTGTTAGATGGCCGTATACTAGTAGTACTCCACCGCAGTAGTACCATCATTGTTCCACTTCACGAAGAGGCTAAGATCCAAGCGCAACCCGGACGCCCATGTGGCGCTTCATGTAGGGGAGGTAGTACAAAGGACATAGTCTAGATAGTGTGTACCGTGCCTCTAAGCTTAAAAATCGCTAGAGTCGGCTCCATGCTAGAGGTCGCCTCAAGCATTTTTTTGATTAAAATAACCTTCTCGCCCCACGTAATCCTCGTGATTGTAGTTTGCATGCTCATATGGTCAAGACAAGAATATATACTTTAATTTGTGGTGGGGTAAATGTTAGATGTTGCAGCAGCAAATATATTGTACACCGCTGGTATTTTAGCCAAGTTTAGAGGAAAGCATAAAGTGCGCTGCTATGCTGCATTCAAGCTCAACTTGTACAACGAGGAGAAGCTTGATTTACTACTACACACCTCTTCTCGCCCATGCGCACGGTGGTTTCGCAGACGAGGACAGACTTTTTACTTACTACAACAAGCTATACCTCCCTCAGAGGATCGAAAAGTATGTCTAGAGGGGGGTGATTAGACTACTTGACAATATAAAATTATGCCTTTGAAAAGACAAGTTTTTGGCAGATTCACGATTATGATCAAGTCAAGCATCACCCTACACATGCAATTCTAGAGTATAGGCAGCGGAAAGTAAATTGCACATGTAGTAAAAGAGGTGGAGAAGAGCAAACGCAATTTGAGACACGGAGATTTTTTTCGTGGTTCCGAGTAGGTGGTGCTATCGCCATTCCACATTGATGGAGACTTCAACCCACGGAGGGTAACGGCTAAGTAGAGTCCACGGAGGGCTCCACCCACTAAGGGTCCACGGAAGCAACCTTGTCTATGCCATCATGGCCTACGCCCACGGAGGGCTAGCCTTACTGGGCAGATCTTCACGAAGTAGGCGATCTCCTTGCTCTTACAAACTTCTTGGTTCAACTCCACATCTCGACGGAGGCTCCCAAGCGACACCCCAACTAATCTAGGAGGCACCACCTCCAAAAGGTAATAGATGGTGTTGATGATGATGAACTCCTTGCTCTTGTGCTTCAAATGATAATCTCCCCAACACTCAACTCTCCTCACTGATTTGGCTGTGGTGGAAGAAAGGATTGAGGGAAAGCAACTTGGGAAGGCTAGAGATCAAGCTTCATATGGTGGGAGGGAGCAACTTGATCTCAACACAAGGGTAGGTAGTTCTCTCTCAGAAATGTAAGGTAGGAGTGGTAGTTCTTATGATGGCTCTTCCACTAATGAAGAGGGGTGGAGGGTATTTATAGCCTCCACACAAAATCCAACTGCTACACACATTTGACCAATCTCGTGGGACCGGTTGACAACTCGGTGAGACCGAAAAGTTCAAATCATGTGAACGTTGGGATTTTCAATGGACCGAAAATACAATCTCGGTGAGTCCGACCAGTAAAGATAAAGAGCTTGCCAATCTCAAGGGGATCGATTTCATCATCTCGGTGACACCGATTTGATGACTGTATGGTACAAGCTTGGCATAACTCAAGTTTCGTGAGACCGAAGTTCGTAATCGGAAAATCCGAGATTTCTAGGGTTTGGCATTGTGGCTGAGGTGGTTCATCTCGGTGTGACTGAAGTTTGGAATATCGGTGGGACCGAGATTACTTATGAGTGTATATGGCAAGGAGAGTTGCCGATAGTTTAGGAGATGTATCACTAAGCACTTTGAGCAACCAGTATCATTATCATAACCTCATCCCCTTTTAATAGTATTGGCTTTCCTATAGACTCAATGTGATCTTGGATCACTAAACCAAAATGGAGTCTTGAGCTTTTGCCAATGCTTGCCTTTAGCATTTTGAGGGGTCCACTTCTTCACCCTTTTGCCATACCCATATTACCGAATCCTTTGTGAAATGATTCTCAAGAAACTATTAGTTCAATGATATATATGTTGTTACATTATCAAAAACCACCCCGGGATTAGTTGCACTTTCAATCTCCCGCTTTTGGTAATTGATGACAACATATAGATCAAAGCTTCGGCAAAGGATATAATCAATGAATAATATCGTCGGGTTTGAGAAGTATGTGATAAGCAAGAGCTCCCTAAATTTGTGCATTATTTAAGATTTATGCTTGAATGCAAATGCACAATCGATTAGGATCATGGGTCACTCTTCCATGTCACATACATCTTGGTGGAGCGCACAAAATGATAAGAATGAATAGCATGCACCCAATCACCAAGACATGAGTAAATGGTCATACAAGATAGGAATAGCATATGATAAGCATTAAGCACACATTAAAGCATAGTACGACCAAGCACTCATCAAACGTAGTATCAAGCACACAGAATGTCTCGAAAACCAAAAGTATCTCAAAGAGACCGCAAAAGAACGAAAGAGCAAAAGTTTACAAAAGCAACAAAGACTATCAGCCTCGAAGTCCTATGATCTATACACTTTCCCCTTTGGCAACAAGTTACCAAAAGTTCAAAAGGCATAGAGCTAAGCGCCACTGGGGACTCACTGGTGCTCCTGCCTGGGTTGATGTTGAGTTGATATGGCAGATCGCGAAGACTTTAGCCGATGTCTCGTGGCCGAGGAGGGTCACCGGAGCCGAGCTGAACAACCGATGGAGCTGTGGAGGCCAAGCATAGTCCCGTGTCTCACATCGAATAGCAAATGATCGGGTCCTATGGGAACCGGAGCAGTCTGTTGATAAGCATCCTCGACTAGGTCATCTCCGCATCTCATGCATAAGCTCTTCCTTCTCTCTTGCTTCCTCAATGTTCCGCCAAGCTTGTTGACATACTACTTGCACTTCAGGCCACTTCACATCCAGAAAGCGTGGATCTTGTCTTCAACAATTCTTCTAGGCTCTCCCGAGACTCGATAATGCTGGCCAGGCGTTGTTCAACTTTGGGTAGCTTCAGGAGCTGCTCTCCAACACTCTTGGTTTAGCTTTCGCCGCCGCTTCTTTGTTAGCTTTGGCTTTCTTGGCAGCTTCAATCTTTGCTTGACCTTCAACCGATGTTGGATCCTCCTCATCCATCACAACAACATTATCCTCATGCTCAAAGGCAAGTGGTAAGTGTACTCTATCCAACAAGAATGTGCCCGTGCTAAACTTGGCATTGATAACCATCTCGAATATGCGGGCAAATCCACATGACCTTTTCTCGGTCACCGCAATTCCTCTTGATGGTTTCCTACTATTAAGTCCATCACCTTGAAAGGTGCTTTTCATCAAGTATATGCAGCATGTTGATAGAGTATCCACTAATCATGTGATGATCTCAGACTTGGGCATCAAGGTATGCCTCGTAATAGTGTTGGTGGTAGGTAGACCTGCCCGGAGATAGTACATCGAGCCGAAGCTTCCAGATTCCCAAACCTTAGTCGAACCTCTTTGTACATGTTCTTCATGGATTCATGGTTCTTCTTTGGAATACCATATACATCAACATCATCCTCTTGGCACGGAGCATTCAGAAGTTCTGCCCATTCTTCAACGGTTGAAGAGAATCTTTGGCCTTCACCATCCATGTAATCTTTCAATCGATAGAAATGAGTCAGGCATAGAATTGCATAATCATTTCATTGTTCCAACTTGTCAACTTCTGACCTACAAAGTCAGCAACACCACATGCAAAGTGAAGCTTTCATGCACATGTGGAAAGAAATCTGGTTTTCGCTGTCAATGTATTTCCAATCAACATATATTGTGTCCGCCATAATGGGCTTCTTGTCCATCAGACAGCTTCTCATAGAAGTCCTGCCGCTTCTCTGTGTGAAATCGGGATCAACAAAGCAGTTCTTCTCCTCACGCATATGGGTCCGATTGTCTCCATAGCCCGAGACCTCTATCTTTCCTTTCCTTCATGTTCTCATTTTGAGGATGAGCATCATTGTGAAGTGGCAGCTTTGACAAGTTTCAGCAAAACCGGTGCTTCATCATCCGACACAATGGGTGGCACATCATCTTTGTTCTTTTCTGTCGAATGTCGAATGATCGCTCTTTCTTGGGCTTGGCAGCGCTTTGCTTGGAGCTGCCTTGACTGGAGCAGATGGTTTGGGCTTTGAAGTGGCTCCAGCTCTGATGGCATCACCCATGAGCTTAGCTTCGAGGAGGCTGGGGTGCTTCTCATCCTCATCTTCCTCTCGCTGCATCATCATGCACTAACCTCTTCCTCTTGGAAGTTTTTTACTTGCTTGCAGCTTCTTCCAAATTTAGCTTCTGGCAACAAAGTGGACTGCTTGACTTTTCCGGTGCCCTTCTTAGTTTGCTTACCAGTGGCTCTTTGGCAACAACTTTCCTCTTTGGGCTTTGAGGTGACCTCTTCCTCAACGACAAAATCTGAAGTCTTCATCCGAAGTTCTCTTCTTTTCTCGCTCGTGGCTGCAGGAGGCAATCCACTTGGTGTACTCTCTCACCATCATCCGATGAGTCTGCTGGGATCAGGACTAGTGCCCGCCCTCGAATGTCTCGCTATAGGTGACTCCTGACCTGCTCGCTGTCATCAGCATCCCACATGGCCGGCTAAACCCGTGAATAGATAAGGTAGTAGTAGAGTAAGAAGAGTTATCACAAACCGCAAGTTTTTGCAAACAAATGAGTTCAAATTTCAGTATTAGGTTTTCGCTGTAAGACATTTCGGTCGACGAAGTTTTAAATTCGTGAATCCAAGTGTTCAAACAGTAAACATTCACACCACTTTTGGTTGGACCGAAGGGTTTCGGGTCCTGCCGAGAACACTAGGGTTTCACAAAATCCTCATTTTGGTCACACCGATTTGCACAACCCGTTGGACCGAAGCAGGCAGGTAATGGCCATAGGCCAAATCGATCTTACCGGTAAAAATCTAAAATCGGTCTCACCGAGATGTGTTCGGCGGAAACCTAACCCTAAAACTTTTACTCAATCTCGCTCAAAAGAACCAACTGTGTACAGAAGATTTCAATCGTGGCAAGATTATAGGCAAACCAAACGCATTGAATCGAGATGAGAGTTATCGAGGATCAAACTCACCCTAACTTGGTGGAGTTTCTTCACGGCGCAACGGGTGGAGAAGATGTCCGCTGACAATGACGGAGACCTGCGGGCGAGGGCGTATGCATTATGACATTTAACGGAGACGATCCGGAGACCATGGACGGCAAGAAGAAGGTGTGTTCACCGAGTCGTGAGATGAATCGACTTAAAGCGCCAAGCATCTAGTAAGCTCGGGCGCCGTGCACTCGCAAGACAGGCATTTCATTCGGAGAATAGTGCCGATCTTTTCAGGGTTAGCATCGATTCCTCGTTCGGAAACGAGAAAACCGAGTAATTTTCCACCAGGAACTCCGAACGTGCACTTTGACGGATTGAGCTTGATATCGTACCTTCTAAGGTTGGCAAATGTTTCGGCGAGGTCAGCAAGCAGGTCGGAACCTTTTCGCGACTTAACGACGATATCATCCATATACGCTTCCACATTCCGACTGATTTGAGTGAGAAGACACTTCTGAATCATTCGCATAAATGTGGCTCCAGCATTCTTGAGGCCGAATGGCATGGTGATATAGCAGAAGCACCCGAATCGAGTGATGAAAGCTGTTTTTATTTCATCGGGTCCATACAGACGGATCTGATGATACCCGGAATATGCATCTAGAAAAGACAATCTCTCACATCCCGCGGTCGAATCAACAATTTGATCTATGCGGGGGAGAGGAAAATGATCCTTCGGGCAGGCCCGATTGATGTGCTTAAAGTCAATGCACATTCGGAGTTAGTTGTCCTTCTTGGGAACCATGACGACAATAGCAAGCCACTCGGAGTGATATATCTCTCGGATGAATCCTGCTGCCAACAGTCGAGCCACTTCTTCACCAATAGCTTTTCTTCTTACGGGCGGACCGACAAGATGCTCTTTGACTGGTTTTGTTGTCTTGTCGACTCGGAGGCGATGCTCAGCCATCCCCTGAACACTTGGCATGTCACCGGCTTCCATGCGAAATGTCCCGCTTCTCACGGAGGAACCGGATGAGCGCTTCTTCCTATTTCGGTCGAGTGTCGTGGAGATGTGGGTCGGGCTGCATTGGTATCGCTTGGTGAATATGAATTGGCTTCGTCTCACCGAGACGACTGAAATCAAATGCGACTCTGTGGCTGGCTTCTTGGATCGTAACAAATCACTCGGATCTGCGTTTTGCTTGTATTCGCTGAATTCGACCGCTGCCACTTGGGAGTCGGCAATCTTCGAGCCCTTCGAAAGCACTCTTCTGCCTTCTTCCGATCGCCGGTGACAGTGATCACTCCCTTGGGGCCTGGCATTTTCAGTTTGAGGTACATGTAGCATGGTCGAGCCATGAATCGTGTGTAGGCTGGCCTCCCCAAAATGGCGTGGTATGCACTCTGAAAATCCACAACCTCAAAGGTCAACTTTTCCTTCCGAAAGTGCTTGGAATCACCAACAACCACATCCAGGGCTATTTGGCCGAGTGAGTTGGCCTTCTTCCCTGGTATGACTCCGTGGTAACTCATATTGCTGGTGCTCAGTCGGGACATCGGAATGCACATCCCTTTCAATGTATCCACATATAACAAATTCAGCCCACTACCACCATCCATCAGCACTTTCGTCAGTCGAGTGCCTTCGACAATTGGATCGACCACCAATGCTTGCCGCCCAGGGTTGGCAATGTGTGTCGGGTGATCGGATTGGTCGAATGTGATGGGTGTTTGGGACCACTTCACATAACTTGGATTTACTGGGGCAACCATGTTCACCTCACGGTTAATGACTTTCAGTCGACTCTTGCTTTCCACATCCGCGAAGATCATCAGAGTGGAGTTGACATGCGGATATTCTTCCTCACCGTCCTCTTTGTCTCCGCCTTGTCGGCTCCTTCTCCTTGTCCTTAGACTGTTTTCCTTGAAACCGCTGGATCAGAGTCTTACCTCGCGAGTGGTGTGCTTTGGGTAAATGATGTTGCCCTCTTCATCTTTCTTCGTGTGAATATGGCATGGCATATCCATCACGTCATTGCCTTCTTTATCTTTTACTTTCTTAGGATTCCAGGATCCTTTTGGCTTCCCCTTGAACTTCCCCTGAGTCACGGCCAGGGCCTCTCCAGGAGCTGCTAGCTCGGCTTTCCGTTTCTTCTTCCGACTGGAATTTCCCTTCTCCGACTGACTTGGCTTGTATTTGCCGCTTCGGAGTCGGTCTTCTTCCTCGCCGTTGGTGTACTTGGTAGAAATCTCCATCATTCGACTCAGGGTCATGTCGCCGGTTCGACCAAACTTCATACTCAATTCTCTGTTTTTGACGCCATCTTTGAAGGCGCAAACTGCCTGATGGTCGGACACATTTTCCACAGTATGGTGCAAAGTAATCCAGCTCTGAATGTACTCTCGGAGAGTTTCATTGGTCTTCGGCACACAAACTTGCAGCTCTGTCCAACCAGCCGGTTAAACTTGCAAGTCCCTTCAAAAGTCTCGACGAACACTGGGACAAATCTTCCCAAGTGTATATATCGCTAGAGGTAATCGATTCAGCCATGCTCTGCAGAACCTTCCAACATGAGGGCAAATGCTTCATGGCCACCTCATCATTCCCACCACCAATCTGAACAGCCACTCGGTAATCTTCAAGCCAAGTTTCGTGCTTGGATTCCCCGAGGAACTTGATGACTCTGCTGCCAATCTGAAATTGGGGGATTATCGCGCTCGATAGCCCTGCTAAAACACTCGACCGAGCGACGCACTCGATCGCTGGTGGGTGCATCTCTCGGTCCGCCTCAATGGGCTCTGCTCGGCCAACCAAGCATTGCACGATAATGGATCGCCGTCAAAGCTCGGGTTCCACAGGGTCGACCGAACTCTTCGCCCATCTCGAATCGTCGTCATCATCTTGCCGCCGAGGCGTCGACCCTTCCTGAGGGGAAAGGGCACTCGACGCCTATCATCCCGGTCGAATCGGTCTCCGTCTGCTCTCGCCGGTTGTCGCGCTTCTTCGCGCCGCGGAGGCGATCTGGGGCTGTGAGCCGATCGATGAAGATTCGCAGCGACGGATCGATGTGAATCCTGTTGCGCGATCGCGACACGGCTGAGTTCTGGTCTCCTGCTGCTCGGAGTAAATCTCGATTCGCTGCAAGCCTCTCCCAGCTTCCGATCGACGGCTGGATGGACTCGCTATACGAGTTGTACCGCTAAATTCTGAATTGGCGTGCGGTATACCCGAGTCGGTGGGAAGAGTCGACGTCGACCGGCTTCGGGATTCGTTGCATGGCCGAAAGTGCTCGCTGAAGATTCTCCAAGCGAAGCGATTCAGCCACGTTAATGGCGTGCTTCCTCCAAGGCGCGAGCCTCGGGTTTCTCCGGCGATGGGAGTATGCGGGGCATCCATGTTCCTCTTGGGCGAAGCTCTTCTCTCTGCAGAGTCGAGTGTCTCGGTTGGTACTCCTCGTGTTTTGCACAGGGTCTCCTCCTCCGGCTGCTCACGCCATGGGCGGCCGGGAGGGCTGCGGGGCCGTCGACCATGAGGACTTCCGCCGCTGGATCACTGCTATCACACTGGGATGCACGCTTCTCGAGCCGGTCGACAGATCGAACAGGCCGTAGAGGGACTCGTCGGGCTCAATGGCCGCGACCTGGGCGATGGCTGTCTGGCGAGCCACCGCGTGCTTCACCCACCGCTGGAGCCTCGACCGACTAGAGCGCTTGCCCCGTGGGGGAGACTGGTAGGCGATCGATAGAGGAGTCGACCGATCTGGGTCGACGGTTGCCGCAGCGTAACGCCGTGAACACATGCTTGAAAGTCGCCGCCCAGCGGACGGGAGCGCCGATGTCAAGTGGAGCCTCCTGGAGCCACGCGGAGTCGTCGGCGACAAAGGTGAGAGCACCGAGACGGATCTCGCGCCCCTCAACCAAAACTCCAGCGGTCATCATGATGAAGGTACTCGGAAGTACTGCAACTCCTCCACAAACCGCTAAAACACCTGCCCCACGGTAGGCGCCAACTGTCGTGGTTCTAAGTCTGACAGTAGAGTGGGGGGTAGGTAAGGAGGGGCAAGGTCCTAGCTATGGAGAAGTTGTGAACACAAGCGATGTACGAGTTTAGGCCCTTCTCGGAAGAAATAAAAGCCCTACGTCTCGGAGCCCTGAGGCGGTCGAGTGGATTATGAGTGTAGGTATTACAAGAGTGCGAACCCCTCTATCTGTGGAGGGGGGTGGCTTATATAGAGTGCGCCAGGACCCCAGCCAGCCCACATAATGGAGAGGTTAAAGTACATTAAGCACAGGCATCTTGTAACGCCTCATAAAGTGCCTTAACTATCATTAAGTCTATTCAATAGCAAGCCGCTGCGCTGCGAGTGCCTTCGACCTTCGGTGGTCGAGTGTGTCTTCATGGTCGAGTGAGTCTTCCATGGTCGAGTCCTTCCAACACGAGTGGGTTCCTCTTTGGTCGATCGAAGATGATCTCTTCTAAGAGTGCTCTGGGTAGGACGCTTAGGTCAGCCTATGACCCTACCCTAGGTACATGAATACATCAATACTTATCACCATCACCATTCCTTTCTTGGTCACCTTGTTATTTCTAACCACCGACAAATGTACTGTGATGTGTAATTCCAAAACTTCTAGCAACCCTGTTGCTTTGAAGTTAATGGTCGGCCGTTCATTCTTAGCCTATTTATTGTTGAATCACCATTCGGACGTTGGTTGTGCAACCCAGCCCATATTTCGGGTGCACCTTTCAACCAATGTTTAAATTGTGTATGTTTCCCTCGAGCATACATCATTATACCATTTGATCTGACTAATGTTATCTCCTTGTTCACTTAATTGCGGAAACCCATCTTTTGGAAGTCTCGATGAATTGTCGCTGAGTTCATCAGCTACCTCCTTATCCCTTCATTGGTTTAATGATGAGCTTTTGTTTCGGAACTCGCTTCCGTAGTAAATTTCCCGAGAATCTTACAATGTCATCTCGTCAATTTGTATTGTACCTTTTCCTCTTAGGCATCCTGAGTCTGAGGTATTTTGACACCACTCGGATCTGAATCTCGGTTAGATATGATGGTTGGGACATATTTCCAAGAGTTATAACATTGGTCGTTATATGACCCAGTAAGCTGGTGTCATGCCTAGTACACCTGGCCGGAGGCCCTATTGTTATAAATTCCTTTTCAGCAAGGTTATCCATTCTTCCATGAGGAAATTGTAAGACTTATTCTATAAGTTGTTCCTGATGGATCCTTTGAGTTTCCAAAGTCTGATCTTCACCTGATGACCATGTCAATGCTATCTCGAAGCATGTCGGTTATACTCTGATTTTCAACAAGAACATTTGAAGCCCAATGCTAAATGTTTCCTGCTCAATTATCCAAACACCGTTGTATGGGTAACGTCATGAAATTCTCTCCCCTCCCCTAGAGGATTTTCTACGTTATATCCTATCGTGGATATTATGATCTGCTTGTCCTTGGGAAGGATATACCCCTGAAATATGTGTTTAAACACATTTTTCCTTTCCATTGTTCTGTTTAACCTAATGATCACATTTTCCTTTCCATTGGTCTGTTCGACCTTTATTGTGATCTATATAATCTAAGCAGTAATAATTCACTGCTTACGTAAACACCTCGATGTACAACTCTGTCAGTGAGACCCCATTTCTACTGTTGATGACATTCCAGTAGCCACCGATGGACGAGAATGTTGCCGATTGGTCAGCCTCGCAACGAAAGCAGAAAATGGTTCTCTTCGTCCCTCGCCCTTGGTACCAACGTTGTTGCCGACATAACTGACATGGTACTCTCTGACATGCCTTGCAATCATGACCGTGCAAGATGTCACTACTCCTATAAAAAAACCACATGGTGGGCCCATAACCCACAGTTCCACAGGATCGAAACTGACACCGTCTGTGCACACCCCTATTCCCAAAGTTATTCTCTCAAGTGGCCTCGTATATAATTCACGGGCCACCGTCCTAGTGATCTAGTCTGGTATCAGACACAATACTTACTCTCGCTACTCTGAACCCCTTTCTCACTCTGGTTCAGACTTCGAGCAACTATCTATCCGCTTGGAACCTCTTATTGTACCTTCGTACCTTACTCTCGATGTATTTCATTTGTTCAATTCGAGAGTTACTTTCCGCCACCTTCCCCGATGTTATCTACTAGATAGTCAACCTTACAAGGGTCCGTTCTCTCGGAGTTCCCTTCTTATCCTTTCGTAAGTACGGTGAAGATCCTGAAGGAAGGACGACAACTTCATCATGATGCATTGATGCATAGGAATGGAAACATCAACGTTATGGATCGACCTCTTCGAGAAGAGCAAGCAAGACCGAGAAGATTCGTTAGAACTTCGTAATCAGAACTTTCCCCTTTACTCCCCTCTTAAATCTCGGGACGAGATTTCTTGTAGTGGAGGAGAATTGTGACGCCCGGATAATTAGGCTACAGTAATCCCACGTTAATGTCCCCACGTCACCCTGGTTACTATTGCTAATCTCGCGCTAGATCAAAACCGGTCCAAAATTCAAATTCAAAATTTGGTAAATAATAAAAGTTTTCAAACATTAAAATAAAAATGTTCGGTTTGTACTAAACATTCCATATGTAAATATGGTGTAATAAACACATTTTTATAAAATGCCTAAATAATTTAAGTTGAAATAAAACAGAAAATAAAATAAATAAAATACAAAAGAGCAAACAAAAAAAAGAAAGAGGAAAGAAAACCCACCCGGGCTCTTGCCCAGCAGACCATTGGGCCAAACCACCTGGCCGGCTCATCCCCACTCCTCCCCTTAACCCCCACTCCACACCGAACCCTAACCCACTCCTCCCACTCCCCACGTCTCTCCTCTCTTCGTCCCGATCTGGATCGGGGACGAGCGCCCCTTCCACCCCTCTCACGCATGCCCCGTCCGAACACCGCGGCGCCCCCCGCCGTCCTCCTCGCCTCCCACCTCTCCCGATCTGGGAGCTCCTCGCCTTGCTGGCCAGCCAATGCCCGTCGCCTCGTCCTCGATTCACGGCCCACCGGAGCTCGTGCCGCGTCCTCGCCAGCCTGCCTCCTCGACTCATCCCCGCCGGCCTGCCTCCTCTACGCCGTCGTCGCCATCTTCCTCCTCAACCCCCGTTGCTTAGACCCCACGAACTCTGGTGAGGCCTCGTCCGCCCTCGCTCCGTTCCCCTTTGTTCCGGTCACCGTGCCATCTTGCGCCCGCTGCCGCCCCGGGGCCGCGTCCACCACCCAGCTCGTGCCCGACGCACCCCACGAGCGCCGCCCGCGGCGCGCACCGCCGCCCCTGATTGCGTCCACCCGTCTTCTTGCTTTGCCTTCGCTCTCTTGTCCCCGCCGTTCGATGCCGCCCAGCTCGCCCCACTCGTGTTGGACTTGCCATGGCCGCGCCTGGCCTTTCCCCTGCTCCGCCCCGCCTGCTGCCTTCCTCCGCCGCTCACCTACGCCCCGCCCCCACTGCTCTGCTCCGCCCTGGCCGCGCCCCCTCCGGCCCCAACCGGTGCCCCGACGACCTCCGTGACGGGCGGTGCTCGCTCGCGCCACCGTGCAGTAGCAGCTGGCCGGATTCGCCGCCCGTCGCCTCGGGTCGCCTGATGGGCGCCTACTTTCTGTGGCGCTTTCGCGCCAGCCCGCTGGGTGACACCTGCACTGAAACCGATTAAGGTCCCAGGGCCTATGACAGATGGGCCCCACGCCTCGAACGTTTAAAAAAGAGAATTAAAAAATATAATTACTAAAATATTAATTAATTAATTAATTAAAGAATTAATTAACTTAATTAATCTGAATTAGATTAACATAATCATCTAGTTAAGTCTAATTAACTCTGTTTAATTACTATGAGACTATGACAGACGGGACCCACACGTCAGTTTGACCTACCAGCGCCTCATTGATCGCGGCGTCATCTTGACGTCATGATGATGTCGGCGTGCAATCGTTACGATAATGTTGAATTTAAATAATTAAATAAATCCTAAAAATGAATTAAATCTTTTAAAATTGATATAAAATAAACCGTAGCTCAGATGAAAATACTTTGTACATGAAAGTTGCTCAGAACGATGAGACGAATCCAGATACGCAGCCCGTTTGTCCGCCACGCGTCCCTAGCATAGCAAACTCGCAACTTTCCCCCTTCGATTCATCTGTCCGAAAACACGAAACACCGGGGATACTTTCCCGGATGTTTCCCCCCTTCGCCGGTATCACCTCATACCGCGTTAGAACACGTCTAGCTCTGCTTGTTATCCTGTTATGCTTATGTTTGCATTGTATTTACTGTTTCTCCCCCCTCTTCTCTCCGGTAGACTACGAGACCGACGCTGCTGCTGCCCAGTTCGACTGCGGAGTTGACGACCCCTCTCTCTTGCCAGAGCAACCAGGCAAGCCCCCCCCCTTGATCACTAGATATCGCCTATTCTCCTCTATACTGCTTGCATTAGAGTAGTGTAGCATGTTACTGTTTGATTACTCCTATTCTGTTGCATAGCCTGTCATTGTTGCTACAATCATTGATACCTTACCCGCAGTCCTAAATGCTTAGTATAGGATGCTAGTTTATCATCATTGGCCCTACATTCTTGTCAGTCTGCCTTGCTACACTATCGGGCCGTGATCACTTGGGAGGTGATCACGGGTATATATTATACATACATACATACTATACAGATGGTGACTAAAGTCGGGTCAGCTCATTGAGTACCCGCAAGTGATTCTGATGAGGGGGCTGAAAGGACAGGTGGCTCCATCCCGGTAGAGGTGGGCCTGGGTTCCCGACGGCCCCGATCGTTACTTTGTGGCAGAGCGGCAGGCAGGTTGAGACCACCTAGGAGGCAGTGGGCTGGCCTGCTCGGCGTTCATGGATACTTAACACGCTTAACGAGATCTTGGTATTTGATCTGAGTCCGCCATTTGGTCTATACGCACTAACCATCTACGTGGGAGTAGTTATGGGTATCCCGACGTCGTGGTATCACCGAAGCCTTCGTGGCGTCAACGATCGAGTGGCGCGGATTGGACCGAAGGCCACTAGGCTAGGTCTGCTTCGGCACAGTCGCGAACGTGCAGGTTTGCTCAGGCGATGGGCCCGCACCCTGCGGCTTAGGTTTAGACCGGCGTCTTGACCTCTCTTGTGCCTAGGTGGGGCTGCGGCGTGTTGATCTTCTGCGGCCGGGCATGACCCAGGAAAGTGTGTCCGGCCAAATGGGATCGAGCGTGTTGGGTTAGGTGGTGCACCCCTGCAGGCAAGTTAATCTATTCGAATAGCCGTGTCCCTCGGTAAAAGGACAACCCGGAGATGTACCTTGACCTTATGACAACTAGAACCGGATACTTAATAAAACACACCCTTCCAAGTTCCACAGACAACCCGGTGATCGCTCTCTAACAGGGCGACGAGGAGAGGATCGCCGGGTAGGATTATGCTATGCGATGCTACTTGAGATGCTACTTGGGGATGCTTCTTGGAGATGCTACTTGGCGATGCTACTTGGAGGACTTCAGTCTACTCTCTTCTACATGCTGCAAGACGGAGGCTGCCAGAAGCGTAGTCTTCGACAGGATTAGCTATCCCCTCTTATTCCGGCATTCTGCAGGTTCAGTCCACCGATATGGCCCTTTACACATATACCCATGCATATGTAGTGTAGCTCCTTGCTTGCGAGTACTTTGGATGAGTACTCACGGTTGCTTTCTCCCCCTTTTCCCATTTTCCCTTCTTTCTGGTTGTCGCAACCAAATCTTGGAGCCAGGGCGAGCGCCACCGTCGATTTACGACTACTACACTTGAGGTGCCTACTACTACGTGCGGGCGGCGGCGACCGGGAGTAGTTTAGGAGGATCCCAGCAGAGGCTGCGCCTCTTCGTCTGTATCCCAGTTTGTGCTAGCCTTCTTAAGGCAAACTTGTTTAACTTATGTCCGTACTCAGATATTGTTGCTTCCGCGACTTGTCTATGATCGAGCACTTGTATTCGAGCCCTCGAGGCCCCTGGCTTGTATTATGATGCTTGTATGACTTATTTATGTTTTTAGAGTTGTGTTGTGATATCTTCCCGTGAGTCCCTGATCTTGATCGTACACGTTTGCGTGCATGATTAGTGTACGACTGAATTGGGGGCGTCACAAGTACCATAGATCGGGAGTTCCGCCGCCGCAAGCCTTTGTAGCCACCAAAAACCTCTCGGGAGCCCGTTCCGGCACCCTGCCGGAGGGGGGATCCCTCACCGGTGGCCATCTTCCTCATCCCGACGCTCTCCATATTGTGGAGGGAGTAGTTCACCGTCGGGGCTGAGGGTATGTACCAGTAGCTATGTGTTTGATCTCACTCTCGTGTTCTTGATGTGTTACGATCTTGATGTATCACGAGCTTTGCTATTATAGTTGGATCTTATGATGTTTCTCCCCCTCTACTCTCTTGGAATGGATTGAGTTTTCCCTTTGTTATCTTATCGGATTGAGTCTTTCAGGATTTGAGAACACTTGATGAATGTCTTGCATGTGCTTATCTGTGCTGACAATGGGATATTCACGTGATCTACTGGATGTACGTTTTGGTGATCAACTTGTGGGTTCAATGACCTTGTGAACTTATGCATAGGGGTTGGCACACGTTTTCATCTTGACTCTCCGTTAGAAACTTTGGGGCAGTCTTTGAAGTTCTTTTTGTTGGTTGAATAGATGAATCTGAGTTTGTGTGATGTATATTGTATGATCATGACCATGGATACTTGAGGTGACATTGGAGTATCTAGGTGACATCAGGATTTTGGTTGATTTCTGTCTTAAGGTGTTGTTCTAGTACAAACTCTATGATAGATCGAACAGAAAGAATAGCTTCGTGTTATTTTACTACGGACTCTTGAATAGATCGATCATAAAGGATAACTTTGAGGTGGTTCCGTACCCTACAATAATCTCTTCGTTTGTTCTCCGCTATTAGTGACTTTGGAGTGACTCTTTGTTGCATGTTTAGGGATAGTTATATGATCCAAGTATGTTATTATTGTGAGAGAACTTGCACTAGTGACAGTATGGACCCTAGGCCTTGTTTCCTAGCATTGTAGTACCGTTTACGCTCAATTTTCCCACTTGTTACCTTGCTGTTTTTATATTTTTAGATTACGAAAACTCATATCTACCATCCATATTGCACTTGTATCACCATCTCTTCGCCAAACTAGTGTGCCTATACAATTTACCATTGTATTGGGTGTGTTGGGGACACAAGAGACTCTTTGTTATTTGGTTGCAGGTTTGTTTGAGAGAGACCATCTTCATCCTATGCCTCCCACGGATTGATAAACCCTAGGTCATCCACTTGAGGGAAATTTTCTACTGTCCTACAAACCTCTGCACTTGGAGGCCCAACAACGTCTATAAGGAGAAGGTTTTGTAGTAGACATCACACCAGCGGCGGGCCTTCATAGCCGCAGACGGGCACGGGGCATTTGTAGGGCACGAGCGGACACACGCTCTGGTGATCGGCGAGCTTGTGGTAAGTGACGTAGAGCCCACAACCTTTGTGCGGGCACTCCCCCCTAATGAGGGTAGGATGGCCTCCATCGTCGTGGTCCGCACATCAAAGCCGCCACCGCGCCAAGCACTTACAGCATTACCGCTGGTTCCTGTGGCGCTTCGCCCATGGCGATCTGCACAAGCAGTGCCCTCCCTTGCCTTTGCACAAATCAATCGAACAACACATTAATCAAGAAACCTGCGCCTTGCTCGATCAGCCAAACGGATGAGGTGTATTTGAACCTCATACACTGGAGGCTTCAAGGGGCGGAGGCACAAGGGGCAGTGGAGCAAGGTGAGGTCCATAAAGACCATAGAGAGCTCCATCGTCGGGTCCTGTTCCGTCAGCATGATCTCGCCCTCCTCGTGCACAACCATCTCTCGGTTTAGGGTCGGGGCATTACATCACATATTCATACTACTTCAAGGTGCATTAAATCAATACATGCAAGTACAGTATCAAAAGGAAAGTCATGGCATGCATGCATGCGTTGTAATTAATGCATCGGTAAACCTAAATTATTGAAATATTTTGAGTGCACTCCTTTGACGTGTCGCGTCTACTCGTACAAAGGAGAAGTTTGATTATAACACCCTCTCCCTAGCCCATGAGCGTGGCAGCTCGCAGGACTAGGAGACGCTTTCGCTACACGCTCTCCCTCCCATACGCGGTGGACATGCAGCAGTGCATTCGGTGTTAGATGGCCAGAAGCATACTAGTAGTACTCCACTGCAGTAGTACCATCATTGTTCCACTTCACGAAGAGGCGAAGATCCAAGCGCAACCCGGACGCTCATGTGGCAGTTTCATGTGTAGGGGAGGTAGTACAGTGACATAGTCTAGGATAGTGTGTACCGTGCCTCTAAGCTTAAAATCGTTAGAGTCGGCTCCATGCTAGGAGGTCGTCTCGAAGCATTTTTTTGATTAAAATAACCTTCTGGCCCTACGTGTAATCCTGGTGATTGTAGTTTGCATGCTCATATGGTCAAGACAAGAATATATACTTTAATTTGTGGTGGGGTAAATGTTAGATGTTGCAGCAAATATATTGTACACTGCTGGTATTTTAGCCAAGTTTAGAGGAAAGCATGTGCGGCCAGTGCTATGCTGCATTGCTCAACTTGTACAACGAGGAGAAGCTTGATTTTACTACTACACACCCTCTCCCTCGCCCATGCGCACGGTGGCTCGCAGACGAGGACAGACTTTTACTTACTACAACAAGCTATACCTCCCTGTAGGATCGAAAGTATGTCTAGAGGGGGGGTGATTAGACTACTTGACAATATAAAAATTATGCCTTTTGAAAAAGACAAGTTTTTGGCAGATTCACGATTATGATCAAGTCAAGCATCACCCTACACATGCAATTCTAGAGTATAGGCAGCGGAAAGTAAATTGCACATGTAGTAAAAAGAGGTGGAGAAGAGCAAACGCAATTTGGAGACACGGAGATTTTTTCTCGTGGTTCCGATAGGTGGTGCTATCGTCATTCCACATTGATGGAGACTTCAACCCACGGAGGGTAACGGCTGCGAGAGTCCACGGAGGGCTCCACCCACGAAGGGTCCACGAAGAAGCAACCTTGTCTATGCCATCATGGCCTACGCCCACGGAGGGCTAGCCTTACTCGGGGTAGATCTTCACGAAGTAGGCGATCTCCTTGCCCTTACAAACTTCTTGGTTCAACTCCACATCTCGACGGAGGCTCCCAAGCGACACCTAACCAATCTAGGAGGCACCACCCTCCAAAAGGTAATAGATGGTGTTGATGATGATGAACTCCTTGCTCTTGTGCTTCAAATGATAATCTCCCCAACACTCAACTCTCCTCACTGATTTGGCTGTGGTGGAAGAAAGGATTGAGTGGAAAGCAACTTGGGAAGGCTAGAGATCAAGCTTCATATGGTGGGAGTGGAGCAACTTGATCTCAACACAAGGGTAGGTAGTTCTCTTCTCAGAAATGTAAGGTAGGAGTGGTAGTTCTTTCTGATGGCTCTCTCCACGAATGAAGAGGGGGTGGAGGGGTATTTATAGCCTCCACACAAAATCCAACCGTTACACACATTTGACCAATCTCGGTGGGACCGAAGTTGACAACTCGGTGAGACCGAAAGTTCAAATCATGTGAACGTTGGGATTTTCGGTGGGACCGAAAATACAATCTCGGTGAGTCCGATTCGTGCAAAGACAAGAGCTTGCCAATCTCGGTGGGACCGACTTCATCATCTCGGTGACACCGATTTGATGACAGAAGGTTACAGAAGCTTGGCAACTCAAGTTTCGGTGAGACCGAGTTCAGAATCGGAAAATCCGAGATTTCTAGGGTTTGGCTTTGTGGCTGAGGTGGTTCATCTCGGTGTGACTGAGTTTGGAATATCGGTGGGACCGAGATTACTTATGAGTGTATATGGCAGTGAGAGTTGCTGATAGTTTAGGAGATGTATCACTAAGCACTTTGAGCAACCAGATCATTATCATAACCTCATCCCCTTTTAATAGTATTGGCTTTCCTATAGACTCAATGTGATCTTGGATCACTAAACCAAAAATGGAGTCTTGAGCTTCTGCCAATGCTTGCCTTAGCATTTTGAGGGGTCCACTTCTTCAGTCCTTTTGCCATACCCATATTACCGAACTTTGTGAAATGATTCTCAAGAAACTATTAGTTCAATGATATATATGTTGTTATTAATTACCAAAACCACCCGGGGATTAGTTGCACTTTCAATCTCCCGCTTTTTGGTAATTGATGACAACATATAGATCAAAGCTTCGACAAAGGATATAATCAATGAATAATATCGTCGGTTTGAGAAGTATGCGATAAGCAAGAGCTCCCCCTAAATTTGTGCATTATTTAAGATTTGCGTTTGAATGCAAATGCACAATCAATTAGGATCATGGGTCACTCTTCCATGTCACATACATCTTGGTGGAGCGCACAAAATGATAAGAATGAATAGCATGCACCCAATCACCAAGACATGAGTAAATGGTCATACAAGATAGGAATAGCATATGATAAGCATTAAGCACACATTAAAGCATAGTACGACCAAGCACTCATCAAACGTAGTATCAAGCACACAGAATGTCTCGAAAACCAAAAGTATCTCAAAGAGACCGCAAAAGAACGAAAGAGCAAAAGCGACAAAAGCAACAGCACTATCGCTCTCGAAGTCCTATGATCTATACAATTTCTCCCCCTTTGGCAACAAGTTACCAAAAAGTTCGAAAAGGCATAGAGCTAAGCGTCACTTTGGGGACTCTGTTGGCGGCTCTGTGCAGGTTGATGTTGGAGTTGATATGGCAGCATCGGCGAAGACTTTAGCTGATGTCTGTCTTTGGAGGAGTGGTCACCGGAGCTGGAGCTGGAACAACTGATGGAGCTGTGGGAGTCTTTGAAGCTATAGTCCCGTGTGCATCCTTTGGAATAGCAGTGATCGGGTCCTATGGGAACCGGAGCGATCTGTTGATAAGCATCTGGACTAGGTCATCCTGCATCTCATGCATAAGCTCTTCCTTCTCCCTCTTTGCTTCCTCAATATCGCCTCAAGCTTGTTGTGAGTCACTTGCACTTGATCGACTTCACATCGAGGCGTGGATCTTGTCTTCAACAATTCTCTCTAGGCTCTCCTGAGACTGTACAATGCTGGCCAGGCGTTGTTCAATCCTTTGGGTAGCTTCAAGGAGCTGCTCTCCAACACTCTTTGGTTTAGCTGCTGCTGCTGCTGCTTCCTTGTTAGCTTTGGCTTTCTTGGCAGCTTCAATCTTTGCTTGACCTTCAACTGATGTTGGATCCTCCTCATCCATCACAACAACATTATCCTCATGCTCAGGCTGCAGTGGTAAGTGTACTCTATCCAACAAGAATGTGCCCGTGCCAAACTTGGCATTGATAACCATCTGAATATGCGGGGCAAATCCACATGACCTTTTCTGGTCAGCTGCAGTCCTCTTGATGGTTTCTACTATTAAGTCCATCACCTTGAAAGGTGCTTTCTCATCAAGTATATGCAGCATGTTGATAGAGTATCCACTAATCATGTGATGATCTCCAGACTTGGGCATCAAAGTATGCCTCAGAATAGTGTTGGTGGTAGGTAGACCTGCCTGGAGATAGTACACTGAGCCGAGCTTCCAGATTCCCAAATCCTTAGCTGGAACCTCTTTGTACATGTTCTTCATGGATTCATGGTTCTTCTTTGGAATACCATATACATCAACATCATCCTCTCTTGGCACTGGAGCATTCAGAAGTTCTGCCCATTCTTCAACGGTTGAAGAGAATCTTTGGCCTTCAGTCATCCATGTAATCTTTCAATCGGGATAGAAATGAGCTGTGGCATAGAATTGCATAATCATTTCATTGTTCCAACTGGTCAACTTCTGACCTACAAAGTCTGCAACACCACATGCAGTGAAGCTTTCATGCACATGTGGAAAGAAATCTCTGTGCTCTTCGCTGTCAATGTATTTCCAATCAACATATTGTGTCTGCCACAATGGGCTTCTTGTCCATCAGCACAGTCTCATAGAAGTCCTGCTGCTCTCTGGTATGAAATCTGGGATCAACAGCAGTTCTTCTCCTCACGGCATATGGGTCAGATTGTCTCCATAGCCTGAGACCTCTATCTTTCCTTTCCTTCATGTTCTCAGCTTGAGGATGAGCATCATTGTGAAGTGGCAGTTTTGGACGAAGTTTCAAAAAACTGGTGCTTCATCATCCGACACTGTTGGTGGCACATCATCTTTGTTCTTTTCGATCTTTGGAATGTTCTGATTGTCTTCTTGGGCTTGGCGGCGAGGCTTTCTTTGGAGCTGCCTTGGCTGGAGCAGATGGCTTGGGCTTTGAAGTGGCTCCACCACGATGGCATCACCCATGAGCTTAGGCTTCTGAGGAGGCTGGGGTGCTTCCTCATCCTCATCTTCCTCTGCTGCATCATCATGCACTAACCTCTTCCTCTTGGAAGTTTTCTTTACTTTGCTTGCAGCTTCTTCCAAATTTAGCTTCTTGGCAACAGTGGACTGCTTGACTTTTCTGGTGCCCTTCTTAGTTTGCTTACCTTGTGGCTCTTTGGCAACAACTTTCCTCTTGGGCTTTGAGGTGACCTCTTCCTCAACGACAAAATCTGAGTCTTCTTCATCTGAGTTCCTCTTCTTTCTGGCTCTGGTGGCTGCAGGAGGCAATCCACTTGGTGTACTCCTTTCACCATCATCTGATGAGCTGCTGGGATCAGGACTAGTGCCTGCCTCTGGAATGTCTGCTATAGGTGACTCGACCTGTTCGGCTGTCATCGGCATCGACATGGTGACAACCCGTGAATAGATAAGGTGTAGTCAGAGTAGAAGAGTTATCACAAACTGCAGAAGTTTTTGCAAACAAATGAGTTCAAATTTCAGTATTAGGTTTTCACAGAAGACATTTCGGTCAGATCGAGTTTTAAATTCGGTGAATCCGAAGTGTTCAAACAGAAACATTCACACCACTTTTGGTTGGACCGAAGTGGGTTTCGGTCCTGCCGAGAACACTAGGGTTTCACAAAATCCTCATTTTGGTCACACCGATTTGCACAACTCGGTTGGACCGAAAGGTGCAGTGCAATGGCCATAGGCCAAATCGATCTTACCGAAAATCTAAAATCGGTCTCACCGAGATGTGTTCGGCGGAAACCTAACCCTAAAACTTTTACTCGAATCTCGTTCAAAAGAACCAATCTGGTGTACAGGAAGATTTCAATCGTGGCAAGATTATAGGCAAACCAAACGTGCATTGAATCGGAGATGAGAGCACGAGTGGGATCGAAACTCACCCTAACTTGGTGGAGTTTCTCTACGGCGGCAACGGCGTGGAGAAGATGTCCGTTGACAGCGACGGAGACCTGCGGCGAGGGCGCATGAGCGGCAACGGAGGCGATCCGGAGACCAGGCGGCGACGGCAAAGGGGTGTGGGGCGAAGCGTTTGAAGTAGAAATCAGCGCGGCCCTCGGATATATATACCCTTTGTTTGTCGGTGGGACCGAGTTGTAAAACTTCGGTGGCACCGAGATGAATAACTGCAGGCGTTATGCACTTCGATCACGCCGAAAATCACAACTTCGGTTTCACCGAGGTGAAAACCTAGATCAGTCTAAATGTTTTCGGTTCAACCGAGTTTGAGTGAGTTGGTCTGACCGAAATCACTTAGAAGGTTTTGGAAGTTAGCCTTTGACGGATCGGTGGCTCCGAGTGCTCCTCACTCGGAGGGTCCGAAAATGACTTGTTCAAAGTTTGTGATGTAAGCATGAATAGAATTTGAGACAAGAAAGCATAGATAGCTAGGGGAGGTACTTAGGCATTCTTGTCCATCCATTTGGTCTGAAAAATCAAAACAACCAAAACAACAAATGGATGTCCTTGAATGGATAAAATCATGCATCCAACATGCTCACACAATAAGATAGCAAATGAAATATGTGTCAAACATGCACAATCAAAACTCTAGCTACTATCACACAATTTGTCGATGACTAGGTCATCTTTATATGAGTATATTGACTTAGGAGTCAAATGAGAACATTTGATCATAGGTCATACTCATCGTTTAAGCACAAGTGGGGTTACCACTTTTACATAAAGCATTGATGTGTTCACATCATTTGAAGATGCTTTAGCTCAATTCTTTAGAGCAAAGCTCCCCCTAGATGTGAGAACCCCTTTTAAAGGGTCAAACTAACCTTGGTTTGTCGTAGAAGACTTCATGTAGATGTTGAAGATGTGGATGCTCAATGTTGATGAAGATCATCAAGAGTTGGGAGCAATCCTTTGGATTCGGGCACTTTCAATACCTACATGGGTTAGTCCCACAAGGAACAAACAAGGATATCCATGGACATAGATTGAAGTACACAATAGATGATGTCCATGAAAGCAATGATTACCTTGTCCCTTGACTTACCAACAAGAGGGTTTGTGACTCCATGAACTAGTGCAAGATGTGGAAGTTGATTGCACAAGTTTTTGCCAAAATGAATGTGAGTGAAGTATGTTGGCGGAGTCACCCTCAAGAACTCTCTAGTTCTTCTTCTTCGGGATCCACATCATCTTGATGGGAATCCTTGGGGTTGTAGTTGAGCTTGACGAAGTAGAACTTGACGTTTCCTTGGGAACCCACTTGACCATGGCTTGAGGTGCTTCAACAAATGCATCAATCTCCTCTTGAAGCTTGTCCTTGCCTTTTAGCTTGTGGTCTTGTGGTGGAAGGTCATCTTGTGCTTGTTCCACATTGGAAGAAGTAGGATCATACTTCTCCTTTTGAGAAACAAACTTTGGAGTGGGATATTGACCTTCTTCCCATTCAACACCTTCGGCGTTGAACTTTCGCTCAAAACCAATTCCTTGATTCTTCCGGTGCCTTCCTTGCTTGCGAACAATTTCCTCAAAGTTCTTGCTTCCGGCAAGGCTCTTGTAGACACCTTTCTCTATAATCCCTTTCAATAAACTATTTTCTTGCTCAAGTGTAACTTGGCTTGAAACATTGTTAGTGGAATCAAGAGAACTACTAGAAGCAACAATATTGGATTTAGCATGGTTATTGTTACTACTAGATGAAGAATTTTTCTTATGCTTGTCATGCTTAGTTTTAATGGGAGGCAAGAAATTAGACAAGAGAAGTGGTTTGGCAAGATATGAAGAACTCTTCTTTCGAAGATCGTCATTGATTGCTTTTAGAAACTCATGTTCTTGCTCTAGATTGAGCTTCTCGAAGCGTAGCTTCTCATGAGATCTTAGGAGCTCTCTATGATCTTCTTGAGTTGTTTCATGAGCTAACTTAAGAGTGTTTAGTTCTTTAGTTAGACGCTCAATCTCCTTCATAGCATTGTCATTCGACTCTTCTTGACTATAAAGACTACTAGCATGTTCATCATTACTAGGCTCACTAGATTTATCATGTAAGAGCTCATCTTCACCAAGCAAGTCATCCTCATCACTATCAAAGTCAATGAATTCAGGGTGTGATACCTTGGGGCCTTTAGCCATGAAGCATCTTCCAATCCCCTCATTTCGTGAATCAAATAAGTCGTAGGAGTTGGAGTTGGAGGATACGAGAGCAAGACCGCAACACCTTCATCTTGGTGTAGTCGGAGTTGGAGTGATAGCTTCTTTGGGATTGATTGTCGGAGTCGGGCGGAGACCCATTCATCTACATGAGCTTCATGTTTTCTTCTTGTGTAGCTCCTTGATGACTTGTCTTTCCTCTCCGAATCCTTGCTTCTCCGAGAGGTCTTCGTTCATAACGATCATCTCTACTCCTTCTCTCTTTCGAGGTGACTCATCTCTTGAGCTTCTTCTTCTTGGAGATTCTTCTCTTCTCTTGTGGGGAGCCGAACACTCATTTGAGTAGTGCCCGGGTCTTCCACAATTGTAGCAGTTTCGATCACGACTAGAAGATCTCTTTTCATCATATGATCTAGACTTTGAGCTTCTCTCCTTTCTTCTACTCTTGTAGAATTTGTTGAAGTTCTTCACCATTAGGCTTATCTCTTCATTGGAAACTAGCTTGTCACTTGAGGTTGTGGGAGCATCACTTGTAGCTTTGTGAAGCTCTTCCTTATCTTTAAGTGTCATCTCATGAGCAACAATTCTTCCAATGACTTCGGTTGGCTTGAGATTCTTGTAGTTTGGCATCATTTGGATCAAAGTGCACACGGTGTCATACTTTCCATACAAAGCTCTGAGAATCTTCTTGATGATGAATAGGTCGGTCATTTCTTCGCTTCCTAAGCCGGCAATCTCATTTGTGATGAGAGCAAGCCTAGAGTACATTTCAGCGACTCCTTCACCTTCCTTCATCTTGAACTTGTCAAGTTGACCTTGAAGAACATCTAGCTTTGATTCCTTCACGGACTCGGTACCTTCGTGCATTTCAACCAAAGTATCCCAAATCTCTTTTGCATTCTCAAGGCGGCTGATTTTGTTGAACTCCTCGGGACACAAGGCATTGAAGAGAATGTCACAAGCTTGAGCATTGTTTTGCAACATCCGCAATTCTTCCGTTGTAAGCCATGATCCGGAACTTTTCCTTCCTCGAAGAATTCACCTTGCATACCAACACAAATAATGCCCCATGCGGCTGGGTTATGGCCAAGAATATGCATTTTCATTTTATGCTTCCAACTAGCAAAATTTGTACCATCAAAGTAAGGACCTCTACGAAAATTACCCTCACTAGACGCCATACTCTCCTAGGTTGTGAAACCAAGCTTATGGAGTCCAATGCAATGGAAACCAATACAATGGAGACCAAGGCTCTGATACCACTTGTAGGATCGAAAGTATGTCTAGGGGGGTGATTAGACTACTTGACAATATAAAAATTATGCCTTTTGACAAAGACAAGTTTTTGGCAGATTCACGATTATGATCAAGTCAAGCATCACCCTACACATGCAATTCTAGAGTATAGGCAGCGGAAAGTAAATTGCACATGTAGTAAAGAGAGGTGGAGAAGAGCAAACGCAATTTGGAGACACGGAGATTTTTTCTCGTGGTTCCGATAGGTGGTGCTATCGTCATTCCACGTTGATGGAGACTTCAACCCACGGAGGGTAACGGCTGCGAGAGTCCACGGAGGGCTCCACCCACGAAGGGTCCACGAAGAAGCAACCTTGTCTATGCCATCATGGCCTCACGCCTCGGAGGCTAGCCTTACTCGGGTAGATCTTCACAAAGTAGGCGATCTCCTTGCCCTTACAAACTTCTTGGTTCAACTCCACATCTCGACGGAGGCTCCCAAGCGACACCTAACCAATCTAGGAGGCACCACCCTCCAAAAGGTAATAGATGGTGTTGATGATGATGAACTCCTTGCTCTTGTGCTTCAAATGATAATCTCCCCAACACTCAACTCTCCTCACTGATTTGGCTGTGGTGGAAGAAAGGATTGAGTGGAAAGCAACTTGGGAAGGCTAGAGATCAAGCTTCATATGGTGGGAGTGAAGCAACTTGATCTCAACACAAGGGTAGGTAGTTCTCTTCTCAGAAATGTAAGGTAGGAGTGGTAGTTCTTTCTGATGGCTCTCTCCACGAATGAAGAGGGGGTGGAGGGGTATTTATAGCCTCCACACAAAATCCAACCGTTACACACATTTGACCAATCTCGGTGGGACCGAAGTTGACAACTCGGTGAGACCGAGAGTTCAAATCATGTGAACGTTGGGATTTTCGGTGGGACCGAAAATACAATCTCGGTGAGTCCGATTCGTGCAAAGACAAGAGCTTGCCAATCTCGGTGGGACCGACTTCATCATCTCGGTGACACCGATTTGATGACGAAGATTCTGAAGCTTGGCAACTCAAGTTTCGGTGAGACCGAGTTCGAATCGGAAAATCCGAGATTTCTAGGGTTTGGCTTTGTGGCTGAGGTGGTTCATCTCGGTGTGGTGAGTTTGGAATATCGGTGGGACCGAGATTACTTATGAGTGTATATGGCGGTGAGAGTTGCCGATAGTTTAGGAGATGTATCACTAAGCACTTTGAGCAACCAGATCATTATCATAACCTCATCCCTTTTAATAGTATTGGCTTTCCTATAGACTCAATGTGATCTTGGATCACTAAACCAAAAATGGAGTCTTGAGCTTTTGCCAATGCTTGCCTTAGCATTTTGAGGGTCCACTTCTTGATCCTTTTGCCATACCCATATCACTGAACTTTCGAAATGATTCTCAAGAAACTGTTAGTTCAATGATATATATGTTGTTATTAATTACCAAAACCACCCGGGGATTAGTTGCACTTTCACTCCCGCACGCGATGGACGGACATGCTGCAGTTGATTCGACACTGTAGAAGTAGTAACATCATTGTTCGTCTTCTCGAAGAGGTGAAGAGTCAAGCACAACCCGAACTTGGCAGTTGCGAACGCTTGCATGGCAGTCTTTGTGTAGGGGTGGTGCGTGGTGAGGAGCCTTGGAGTACGCATATAGCCAGGCTCTTGCATGAGACCAAATTGCCATGTAAGTAGGCTATAAGCCCACTATTGTACTTGCTCTTAATAGTATAGCCCTGTAAACTGGAAAGGAGGGACTGTCGGTGTCAAAACCGGCGGATCTCGGGTAGGGGGTCCTGAACTGTGCATCTAAGGCTAATGGTAACAAGAGGCAGGGGACACAATGTTTACCTAGGTTCGGGCCTTCTCTATGGAGGTAATACCGTACTTCCTGCTTGATTGATCTTGATGAAGATGAGTATTACAAGGTTGATCTACCACGAGATTGTAATGGTTAAAACCCTAGAAATCTATCCTATGAGGTTATGATTGTTGTGGCTAAAACCTAGAAGTCTGAACCCTCCGGTTTATATAGACACCGGGGGGACTAGGGTTGTACAAAGTCGGTTACAGAGAAAGGAATCTACGTATCCGAATTGCCAAGCTTGCCTCCCACGCAAAGGAGAGTCCCATCCGGACACGGGACGATGTCTTCCATCTTGTATCTTCATTGTCCAACAGTCCAGCAACATTATATAGTCCGGCTATCTGAGGACCCCTTAGTCCAGGACTCCCTCAATAGCCCCTGAACCAGGCTTCAATGACGATGAGTCCGGCGCACAGATTGTCTTCGACATTGCAAGGCAGGTTCCTTCTCCGAATACTTCAAAGTAGATCTCGAACACAAGAATTGTTCCTGCTCTGCAAAACAAGTTCCACAAACAACCGTAGAGGGTACAATATTTACGAGTCTAATCCGCTGCCAATTTTGACAGCACGACATTACATCACTACCCGGCCATTATATTGAATCGTTTTCTGACCTGCCACCCCAAGTTTCGGGGGGCGGTTTTTATTGGCACGTCTTGTCAAAGCAGACATCGTGTCCCCTAATGACGGGATTTTCATCAACACGGGCATGGGTAACCCAACCGTTCTATTGTCATAATTCCTCGGGAATAGGCATGTTTTAATGCCATGGAGGGGACGCTGGATATTTGTCGCCTTTATAAAGAGGTCAAGGCATGTCCTCTTTCTTCTATGCTAGTTCTTTCCTCCACCCCCACCTCAAGTTCCAACACCCAAGGGTCAATCCAGCTGCGTCGAGCTTCCAGCCATGTCCGGACCCGGCCTTTAGGGCCGGTGGATGGCCTCCTTTGTCACACAGGAAGACATCTCAAAGCTCATGGAGGCAAGATACTTGACTGCGGAAATCTACCATAGGCTTCCTGCTCAAGGGCAGGTTATTCCTACTCCCAGATCCAATGAGAGGGTCGTGTTTATCTCTCACTTCCTTCGAGGGCTCGGGTTTTCTATCCATCCCTTTGTTCGAGGGGTCATGTTCTATTATGGGCTATATTTTCACGATCTAGCCCCGTACTCCTTCCTCCACATCTCGGCGTTCATCAACACGTGCGAGGCCTTCCTCCGTATTTTCCCACACTTCGGCTTATGGCTTAAGACCTTTAACGTGAAACCGAAGGTAATCGACGGGAAACAAGCGGAGTGTGGAGGCGCTCCGATTAGCAAGCTTATCAACTCCACTTGGCCAAAGGGATCCTTCGCAGAATCTTCTAACTTATGGCAACGGGAGTGGTTTTACATCACCGAACCCTGCGGTAAAAAGCGGGCAGCCACACCTGTGTTTCGGTCCGGCCCTCCGCCACAACACGCAGTGTGGATTAAGAAGGGGCTGGACTGGGGATCCACAGATGAAGTGCGGACGCTGCAAAGCCGCATTCGGAGCCTCTTTGAGAAGGACACCGGTCTTATCGACGTAATCCAAGTAAGCTAGTCGGCTGGATCCTACACTGTCAGCGACGCCCTCTCTGCATGTGGGAGTTTAATCCGTAAGGTCCATGGACCCTTCAGCACCTCTCTGGCACGATGCTCAGAGAGATGTGGAAATTGTTCTTCGGCACACGAGAATAGTGGCCGGATACTACAGAAGATATTGTTCTTGACTGCAACCATCCGGATACTCCGGTAAGTACTCGACTGTAAATGCATCTAGTTCCACCCCTAGTTGGTTTTGGAGTATTGACGACAAAGTTGGTTGGGGGACTAATGCGTTTGTGAGAATTGCAGGATAACGCAGGTAGTGTCCCTCAATGATTCGGTTTACCTACCGGAGATGACCCCTAAAAATGTATGAAGACATTGAAGACAATGGTGGTATGTGAAGATATTCATATTGAAGACTATGACATGAGAAGACATTGAGTGAAGATTATGGAGCACGAAGACTGTGTGATTTTGTTGTTTCCTTTTCTTCTGTGTTGAGTCATAGGAACCACCGTACTGTTAAGTGGGGTCCAAGTGAACTAAGTCAGAATGACTGAAGTGATGCTCAACCCAAATCCTATGTCTTCGAGCAAAGACAATGAGAGCAAATCTTATCCAGAGCTGGATGAGTCATCTTTGCTTGTAGCCCAAGTAAAGTTGCCGTGTGTGTTTGAAATCTGACCGTTGGAACACGTGTCAGTTCCTTAGTGACCCAGGGTCATTTCGGACATATTAGGTCGGGTTGCCCAGTGGCTATAAATAGCCCACCCCCTACACCATAAATTGGTGGCTGCTCAGAGTTAGTGCACGGCTTTTGTCGTTTGAGAGCAACCCACCTTGAAGCCTTTGAGAGAGAGAAATCCTTGCGAGGACCAAGCCCAAACACCTGACCCAAAGAGTGTTAGGCATCATGAAGTCTTTACATCGTGTGACACGAAGACTTATTACACTTGAGGACTGTGAATCCTCCAAATTGTTAGGCGTCGCGTTCGAGCATCCAAGAGTCCTTGTGGATTCTTTGGTGAACGAAGTCTGTGAAGGTTTGGAAGTCTACCTTGAAGACTTACCAGAGTGATTGGGCGAGGACTGGGTGTCCTTAGCTCAAGGGGAATAATGTGAAGACACGGTCTTCTGAGTTGAATCTCTGCCTCCCTAACCAGACGTACAGTTGTCACAGCAACTTGAACTAGTCCAACAAATCATGTGTCTTCAACAAGTGACTGGTTATATCCCTTCCCATCCTTTAATTAGTGTTTGTCTTCGTGAAGTCATTGCCTATCTGTCATACCTATTTGACTTCATTGCTTGACTACTATTGTTGATTGGCTTCAGACTATCTTCCATCCTGATCCTTACTACTTAGCTGCCATTAGTCCTGTTCTTTCATATCATTGCATACTTGACTATGGTTTGCTTACAGTAGTTTATCTTCCGTTGCATACCAATTAGGTCATTTCTATTGTCTGTCTTCGAAACTTCCAAGTTTTGAAGACTTTCATAAAAATCGCCTATTCACCCCCCCTCTAGTCGACACTAGCACTTTCATCGACCCCTGAACACGGATAAGTCGAATTATTCATGACAATGGACTAATATACTCTATTTGGCCAGGGCTAGCTAAAGAAGGCAGAGAGACTCAGGTGTTCGGCTCCACTTCCCGAAGAAACTGCCGATCCGTTATTAACAAGGATGCTGGCTCCAGCGCCATATCAAGTGTCGGCGGGGGAAGATAAGGAGGAGGACGAAGAGGCCCAAGGCGGCTTCCACTCTAGAGGCGCACCAGGCAATTTTTCCGGGGAGATTAGAACTTCCACTTCCAAAAGTGGAAGGGAAGGGTGAACTGACATCCCTTCTCCTAGTGGGGAGAAAAGGGCCACCTCCGAAGACTCGGAAAGAGAAACTTCTAAGCGGGGAAGGTATCCCACTCAGGGGGTGGTATTGACACGCAGTCACCCCACAAAGATAAGCCCTTAGCTGAACCGTAAGTGAATCCGGGTGTTTTAAACATGTCCCGTTCTTTCCTGGCTATAAGGGTAATATTTTAAACACATGTTTGCAGTCCGGCACGCATCCCTCCTCAACAGCCCTCCTCTTTGGGGGATCTACTTCCGGAGATGATGGAGAGCGAGACGCCTCCACAGATATCCCTGCCTGATAAGGTGTACGACACCGAGGTGTCCTCCCGGAGGATCCTTCCAGATCTGCGAGTGGCAAAGGGGCCAATAAGGACCAGGGCCGAAGATAATACTTCGGCCGCCCAGGGTCCGGGGTGTGTGGCCCCTACAGGGAACAACAAAAGTCCCGGACTATCGAATGTCCAAGGGACATTGGATACATTGATGGACATTTTGCAACATGCCTCCGTCTCAAAGGAACATCATACCTTAATGGGTACAGTGTTGGAAAGAGTTCGGTCCGCGAAAAGCGGATTGAATGAAGCCTTTTATAGCCTACTAAGAGGCTTCAAGGTTCGTTGTGTAATTTCAATTATATTGTAAGTGCAAATTTTACCTGTGTATAGATAGTTGCCCCTGAGACTCTGGTTGACATCCGAAGGGATGCGATCAGAGGATCAAAAATATATGCCCAAGGTATCGAGGTAGCACATTTGAAGAAGAAAGTTGATGTGAAATGAGCGTGATACTGAAAATTTGTAAATGCATAACTGCAGATAGTGCCGCCGCGGTTGAGACCCTTCGGGCGGAACTTGCCCGGGCCAAGGAGCAAGCCAGGGTGAGTAATGCGGTTGCCGAGAAGGTAGCCATTGAATTAAAAGTTGAGCAAACTGCTCAGCGTCAGTGCGAGGAGAGGATATCTACCATGGCACTTGAGTTGAAGAATGCCACTAGCCGATGGCAAGTTCTTGAGAAAGACAACAAAGCCAAAGCGGCCGATCAGGACAAGCCCTTACAAGAGGCGAAGGAAGCCCGGTCTGAGTCTAGGGCAGCTCGGAAGGATATCCAACAAGGTGGGGAGATGGCGGCTGGTAAGCCCTTTTTATTACAAACTAAGTTTGGCGGTCCAAAGTATACGTTGCTTAATCAACAGTGTAGTTCTCCAGACCCCTTTATGGACCTGCTGAAGAGTGCTGCCGATGCGAATCAGATTTTCCACGCGCAAGAAGGACATGCAACGAAAAAGCTGTTTTGGTTGCAATTTGACCGCCAAGCGTCTCTTGTTGAGCGAGCAGATGGCCCGATGGGCGAGCTCCTAAGATGTCCGCACTGCCATGAAGGACGTCATACCCGGCTGTGGCCGACTGAACCTATTCTGAATAGTTATTTCAGTTTGGTGCGGCAACTTGTTAATGCGGCGCCGCGTATCGACATTGTGAAGCGGTCAACGTGTATAGAAGGTGCACGGATGGCCCTTGCCCGTGTCAAGATATACTGGGCGAAGATGAAGACCACCGATATTGTGGCGCAGAGTCCACCCGAAGGCAAGGACCTTAACATGCCAGAACATTACTTTGAAGATGTCCTAGAGGGTGCCCGCTTGATAGAGGGTCAGTTCTCGAACAATATCATGTTCGAGTAAAGTGTATCAAGATTGTAATAACAATATTATGATATATTTAAGGCTACGTTTTTATACTTTGTGCCCGAAAAGTTTCAGTGCCTCCTATGCAGCCGTCTTTTTTATATACAATCTGAAAGTTTGCAGTCGTCGGCTTCAGCCCCCTCGCGTATAACGCGGGGGTGTTCGGAAAAGCACTTGATCACATTTGACCCAACGTCTTGGTCCGTTAAGGAGGTGTTAGTGCGGCGAACTAGGCAATCAAACTATAGAGCTTTAACACTTTCACTTAGCCAGAGGAGTTTGACGATGGGACTACTATATAGCCCCTGGTATGTCCGCAGTTATCCGAATACGGTGCGTGTACAGACGTGACCAGAAGGACCATGCTTCGTTTAACATGGAGGGAATCGCGAAGATTCCGATGAGTCATCGAGTGGTTGACCAGCTCTCGCCGCATCATGACAGTCAGTTTTCGGCTTTCTCTACTGAGGTGCTCATCCGGACGAGCCAGGACACAATCGCAGTAGTTCTTGCTTTACTACCCTAGCCAATATAGCGGAACATAAGGTAGTAAGCACAGGAGCCGGGAAACCCAACTATTGACCAAAGACATGATTGGAGCTGATGCATATAAGGCCAAACTTGCGACGTTGGACACTCGCTATAGGTGTCCGGACTTTTCAGTGTACACCGGGATGAATGCAGCCCCTGGTGATAGACCCTGGTATCAAGGCACGTATGGCAATCCGACATGGGGAAAGAGCGTAGGTGGTGAGAGCATAAATCTCAAATCACAATACGAACCGGGCTGCTCCTATAACATCCATTTGTAGTCGGCGAGCCGTATGTTTCAGAATAATGCCAATATCTTTCTTGGACATTTTACATGCCAGGAAAGTGTGAAACAAAAAGAGATAAAAAAGGTTTACTCAGGGTCTTAATCTAAAAAAGAAACCTTAATGCGGGGGCCTGTTGCACGTCTGCGCCTTTATCTCCGTTGTGAAGTTTCCTTGAAGGGTATAGTATGATGGCCATCTGTAGAAAGGAAAAAACTAGGTAAAAAGAATCTGGTGTGGCCGTAAGTAAACTTGGTTCGATTTAATGAACCGGGAATATAGCTTCTGGAGTCCGAATCGGGTCGAGCCGAACTATGGACTTTTTGTGTGTAGTGTGCCTCCTTCGCCACCCAAGGAGTTTTGTGTGTATATTTATGTATACGTGGCACATATGCGGTCTCCTTATGGGGCAGCGGATGGGTGCGTAGCTGCTAATTTAGTTCAGTTTTATCTAAGCTGCCGCACTAAGGTGGGCGCCGGATACGTTTAGCTGTGTCCGCGGTCTTAAAGACCGATGAGCTGCTCGGCTTGAATAGGCCGTTTTGTACTTCGACTGCACTGAGCCGCCGTGTATTCTTTTGTATGAAGAGAGTGCTCCGTATTTCCACTGACCGCGATGACGCCATGTGGTCTAGGCATTTTGAGTTTTAGATAAGCATAATGCGGGACTGCGTTAAGATGGACGAAGGTCGTCCTTCCGAGTAGTGCATGATAGCCACTTCGAAACGGAGCAATGTCGAAGATTAGTTCTTCGCTTTGAAAGTTGTTGGGGGAGCCGAACACAACAACCAATGTTAGAGAGCTCGTGCAGCGGGCTTCGATGCCCGACATAACATCCAATGTTAGGAAGGCACTGCTCCTCAGACAGGTACCCTGGAACGGTCTCCGGAGCAGGACCTATCGAGAAGGAACGGTGCCAAGAATCAAAACACAAGCATATGCAACAATATGATGCATGATCATGGCATGTAGATATGACGCTGTTTGAGCTAATGCAACTAGCTTTTATTTTGATGAAATCCATTTGAACCAAGGATTCAAATGCATCTCCAAAATAAGCTCTTTATATAAGCCATTTTAGTGTTTCACTTATACAGTAGGTATAAGTTGTTTTGTCATGCATGAAACTAGTACAAATGGGTAAGATTGCATTTTTCTGATAATTTTTCATATATAAATTATTTCAATCTGACCTACGGTTGAATTTCTATGATTTTTTGAAGTTTTGGGCATTTTCTGGAAATTCCTGAATAAGAATAAATCCAGAAAATTGCATTACTGCGTCAGCATTGAGTAAGCATGACGTCGCAGTCAGCTGCGGTATTTGAGGTCAAACCTGACGTGTGGGGTCCACCCGTCAGTTTCTAAGGGTTAATCGGTGGTTTTATACTAATCTAATTATAATATTAGGGCGCAGGGGCCCACTGTCAGTGTCAGGGTTAGTTAGATGGTGATTAGCCTTAAGCTAATCACCTGACCCATGGGGCCCACCTGACGGTCGGCGAGGTCAAAGGGTCAAACCGCTGGTAGGCGGGGTCAAACCCACCGGCAACTCAACGCCGGCGACGCCGGACTCGGCGGAGGGGCTCGAGATTCGCCCTCCGGCGTCCATTTAGGAGGCGGAGACCACGGACGAGGAGCTGGAGCTCGTCCGCGTCGTTTGGAGCAAGCGCGAGGCTGGCGGGGTGACGGAACTCACCGGAGCGAGGCTCACAGCGGAGGCCGGAGCACGGGCTTCGAGCGGGAGCGGGCTGTGGGGCACGGGGAGGCCACCCGAGGGGCTCAGAGGCACCCTCGTGGCACCAGGAGCACGGTGACGCGCTTGGTTGCGGGCTGCGGTGGCAAGGGCGACGGCGGTGACATGGACGGCGACGAGAAGCTACGGCCGTGGTGGGGAGAAGGAGCTACGGCGTGCAGGCGGCTAAGCGGAGAGACGGGAACGAGGAAGGAGCTCACAGCGGTCTCGATGGCGTCGTCAGCGAGCTCGGGGAAGGCCGGACGGCAGTGTGGTGGCAAGGACGATCTCCGGCGGCCAAAGGTGAAGATGGTGATGTTGACGGTGTTTCAGGGCTTCCCGCGTCGCGTGGCTCGACGGAGAGGTGGACGGCGACGTGGCGGAGCTTCTGAGCTGGTCGGAGAGGCGAGGGGGATGCGGTCGCTACGGTAACGGCAAACAGCCGCGACGACAGTGCTCGGGCGGTCGCGCGGGAGAGAACCAGGGGAGGAGGAAAAGTGAGGGAGAGGGCGAGAGGTGCGGGGCGGCGCGTGGCGTCGTCCTGAACGTCCAGGGCGGCGAGAGGGAGAAGCAGGAGGTGGCGGGAGACGTGGCGTGAGCGGCCTTGCTGGCGACGCCTGATGCCGATGAAGCACGAGGAAGAAGACAGAGGAGGATGCGGGCTGGGTTGCATAGTAACGGGCTGCACAGGGAGGTAAGCGCCAGGTAGGTTTTTTCCCATTTCGTTTCTCTTTTCTATTTTATGACATTTGTTTTGATTTAACAAAAATACTAAATCATTTTATTTTCTTATGCCAATTTTTTAAGAGCTATTTATATTATTCCAGAGCTCCTCAACAACTAGCATAATTTTTGGACATTCTTGTATATATAACATATATATATCCAAGGCAAATATTTACTGCATTAATTCAAATGGCCGAAAATAAATACTTCTGAGCTCCCAAAAATATTAGTTGGAATTTTACCTCTGACCAATATTTTTAGAAAAAACAAGAACATTTACTTGGGCCAAATTGAAGCAATTTTTATCTGGGTCATTTCCAGAAATGATTATGAGGGTTTCACAAATCCCATTTCAAACTTAAATGGAATTTAAACATGATGCACACATAACTAGCTAGTCTAGGTCATACCAGAACTAGAGATGTGACAACTTTCCACCGTTCCGTTCATCACCATCATGGCATACTTTACTTTTGTCATATTGCCATTGCATGATCATGTAGTTGACATCGTATTTGTGGCAAAGCCACCATGCATAATTTTTCATACATGTCACTCTTGATTCATTGCACCATCCCAGTACACTGCGAGAGGCATTCATATAGAGTCATATCTTGTTCTAGTTTTGAGTTGTAATTCATGTGTTGTAACCAATAAAAGTGTGATGATCATCATTATTAGAGCATTGCCCAAAAAGAAAAAAAAAGAAAAAAAAGAAAGGCCAAAGAAAAAAGGAAAGAAAAAAAGAAAGAAAAAATTAGAAAAATAAAAAAATAAAAGGGGCAATGTTACTATCTCTTTTTCCACACTTGTGCTTCAAAGTAGCACCTTGTTCTTCATGTAGTGAGTCTCATATAGTGTTCTTCAAAGTAGCACCATGTTTTTCATATAGTGAGTCTCATATGTTGTCACTTTCATATACTAGTGGGAATTTTTCATTATAGAACTTGGCTTGTATATTCCTACGATGGGCTTCCTCAAATGCCCTAGGTCTTCGTGAGCAAGCAAGTTGGATGCACACCCACTAGTTTTCTTTTGTTAAGCATTCATTTATAGCTCTAGTGCATCCGTTGCATGGCAATCCCTACTCCTCATGTTGACATCAATTGATGGGCATCTCCATAGCCCATTGATTATCCTCGTCAATGTGAGACTTTCTCCTTTTTGTCTTCTCCACACAATCCCCATTATCATATTCTATTCCACCCATAGTGCTATATCCATGGCTCACACTCATGTATTGCGTGAAAGTTGAAAAAGTTTGAGATTATATAAGTACGAAACAATTGCTTGGCTTGTCATCGGGGGTGTAGAATTTGGGAACTTCTTTGTGTGACGGAAATGAAGTATAGCCTAACTATATGATTTTTTAGGGATGAACTTTCTTTAGCCATGTTATTTTGAGAAGACATGATTGCTTTGATTAGTATGCTTGAAGTGTTACTATTTCTTTTATCAATATGACTTTTATTTTGAATCATTTGGATCTGAACATTCATGCCACAATAAAGAAAATTACATTGAGAATTATGCTAGGCAGCATTCCACATCAAAAATTCTATTTTTATCATTTACCTACTCGAGGACGAGCAGGAATTAAGCTTGGGGAAGCTTGATACGTCTCCAACGTATCTATAATTTTTGATTGTTCCATGCTATTATATTACCCCTTTTGGATGTTTATGGGTGTTATTTTACACATTTATATCATTTTTGGGACTAACCTACTAACCGGAGGACCAGCCCGTATTGCTGTTTTTTTTGCCTATTTCAGTATTTCGAAAAAAAGGAATATCAAACGGAGTCCAAACGGAATGAAACCTTTGGGAGCGTGATTTTTGGAACGAATGTTATCCGGAGAACTTGGAGTGCAAGTCAAGCAGCGAATGAGGCGGCTAGGAGATAGGAGGGCGCGCCCACCCCTCCTGGGCGCGCCCCCTATCTCCTGGGCCCCATGAGTGGCCACCGACGTACTTCTTCCTCCTATATATACCTACGTACCCCGAAAACATCCAGGGAGCCAACGAAAAACAATTTCCACCGCCGTAACCTTCTGTATCTGCGAGATCCCATCTTGGAGCTTTTGGGTGCTCATTTGGAGGGAATCGACCACGGAGGGCTTCTACATCAACACCATAGCCCCTCCGATGAGTTGTGAGTAGTTTACCACAGACCTTCGGGTCCATAGTTATTTGCTAGATGGCTTATTCTCTCTTTTTGGATCTCAATGCAATGTTCTCCCCCTCTCCTGTGGAGATTTATTCGATGTAAACTCTTTTGCGGTGTGTTTTTCGAGATCCGTTGAATTGTGGGTTTATGATCAAGTTTATCTATGAGAAATATTTGAATCTTCTTTGAATTCTTTTATGTATGATTGAGTTATCTTTGCAAGTCTCTTTGAATTATCAGTTTGTTTGGCCTACTAGATCGATCTTTCTTGCCATGGGAGAAGTGCTTAGCTTTGGGTTCAATCTTGCGGTGTCCTTACCCAGTGACAGAAAGGGTTGCAAGGCACGTATTGTATTGTTGCCATCGAGGATAAAAGATGGGGTTTATATCATATTGCTTGAGTTTATCCCTCTACATCATGTCATCTTTCTTAATGCGTTACTCTGTTCTTATGAACTTAATACTCTAGATGCATGCTTTGGATAGTGGTCGATGTGTGGTGTAATAGTAGTAGATGCGAGGGAGTCGGTCTACTTGTTGCGACGTGATGCCTATATACATGATCATACCTAGATAATCTCATAATTATTCGCCTTTCTATCAATTGCTCGACAGTAATTTGTTCACCCACCATAATACTTATGCTATCTTGAGAGAAGCCACTAGTGAAACCTATGGCCCCCGGGTCTATCTTTTATCATATAAGCTTTCAATCTACTTTTATTTGCATCTCTACTTTTTGCATCTATATTATAAAATACCAAAAATATATTTATCTTATCATACTATCTCTATCAGATCTCACTTTCGCAAGTGGCTGTGAAGGGATTGACAACCCCTTTATTGTGTTGGTTGCGAGTTCTTTGTTTGTTTGTGTAGGTGCATGGGACTTTTGAGGAGCCTCCTACAGGACTATCTCAAAAACTGACGGAAATACATACGCTACTATTGCTTCATCACCCATTCCTCTTCAAGGAAAACCCAGCAGCCACTCGAGCAGGGAACACACTAGCAGAGAGCAACTCGTGTAGCAGCACCGCGAGTGAGTGCTAAAGCGGGAACTCCTATAGCTGCCGGAGGTCGTGCAGAAGAAGCAGCGCGAGCGAGAGCAAGAGCAGAGTAGCAGCAGGAACAAGAGCAAGAGCAGAGCAGCAATGCAACCAACAGCAATAGCATAACAGTGCAACAACATGAACGAAAGCTAGAGCAGTGCAATTGCGCGACCGACAGCAAGAACGTAGCCGTAGCACGAGTGATAGCCGAAGCAGCAGCACGAGCGAGAGCCGCATTAGCAGCAGCTAGTGTTGGTGTGGAAGTCGCCACCGATGAAGCAAGATTGAATAAAAGATAAAATGTAGCGGTGAGTGCAGAACCTCCTTGGTGGAGCCGAGTAGGCTTCGGATTCATCAGAGGAATTGGTGAGGGTGCTGCAGTTTCGGTGGGGCAGGTCAAGACAGTGCTGTGGGGATGGAGGTGGCGCGATAGATGAGGCAAACGTCGGGGCAGCTCCTTGGATGTGGAGGACAGGGCGGTTGATTCGGTGGGACGATGAGATCAACGACGGATCCTCATCCGGTGCGGTGGATGAGGGACGACGAGCTGTTGCGGTGCACAATGTCGTCTAGGAAGAGTCCCTAGCTGGGCGGCGGTCGGGAGGCCGACAGAGGAGTGTGCGGTTTCGCTGGTTTTGGCGGCCTCGGTGTATGAATGGGGGGGACGAAGGGGAAGGTATGGGGAGCCATGGCTTGGGGGCGCGCTTGTCCGAAATGTAGGGTTAGTTATGAACGTACCCCCACCGGTTTTGACCTCGCGACGTCGAGGCAACATTTCTGGCTGATGGGTAGAAGGGGGATTTCACATGTCTGGGCTGTGGGACCGATTTCAGATGACGAGGGAGTTTTCGCGCACATCAAAATTTCAGGATAACAAGGCACGACATGGGTTGAAGAGGCGGGAGTTTCAGAGAAGAAGAGACAAAAGATACTCGAGCTAAAATTTCGGGATAACAAGGCGCAGAACCCATGTTCGGCAGACCAAACTCAACGTGTACAAAAAAACAATTCATACGAGACACAAGAGAGTCATGCCCCTTTTACTATATTGCTATTAATACCATTCAAAAAACTACAAGAAAAATGTAAAAAAAACCGGGAGAACAAGATTAGCATGTACAGTACCAAATCAATTCGTACTTCTCTCGACAACAACAAAAACAAATCAATTCCCACCACAAGAAAGAGTCATGTCCCTTTTTATATGATTACAAATGCTCCAGTGAATCAAAGTTTACATTATGTTAAATTTTGGAATTATTCCGGGTTCCTTTGGCCTTTTTTATACATTAATTGAGGTTCTAGACATTTAATGTGCACAATTCAACTTTGAACTGGAAGCACATGCTCCGGTGCACCAAAGTTGGTTGAAAAATCACATGTGTGTCATTGGGTGAATTTCTAGGTCCCATGCAAGAAATGGGAATGAAATTCAAAAATCAGGGCGTCGTTACTCAACCGAGAACAATGAGTAACCTGGTTTTTAAATTTTGTAAATCCAAAATTCGCCTGGAAATCTAGAAACTTGGCATGGTGTCATGTCATGGCACAAACATGTTGTGGTAAAAAACTTGGCCGAATTGGAATAAGTTTGGTATAAGCTTCTTGCAAACCGGAGCTTCTGTCAAAAAGGCTCGTGCTTCAGTGAGGACATGTCTCCTTTGTGTGCGAAATGATATACGCTGTCCCCCCTTGATTTTATTTACAGAGGCAACATAGAACTATATTACTGTCGTCTTAAATTTTGGTATTAGTCCAGGTTCATTTGGCCTTGTTTATACATTAATTGAGTTTCTGGTCATTTAATGTGCATTATTCAATTTTGAACTACAAGGACATGCTCCAGTGCACCAAAGTTGGTTGAAAAATAACATGTGTGTCCTCGGGTGAATTTCTAGGTCCCATGCAAGAAAAGGGAATGAAAATCAAACATCTGGGCGTCGTGGCTCGGCCGAGAACATTGAAAAACATGGTTATCAAATTCTTGTAAATCCAAAACACGCCAGAAAATGATGAAACTTAGCATGGTGTCATGTCATGGTACTATCATGATGGGGTAATTTTTTTGACCGAATAGGACCAGTTTTGTTATCAGCTTCTTGCAAATCGGAGCTTCTCTCAAGAAGGCTCATGGTTCTGAGGGAACGTGCACCTTTGTGTGTGAAATGATATACGCCGCCCCCTTGATTTTCTTTACAGAGGCAGCATAGAACTATGTGAGTGTCGTGTTAAATTTTGTAATTATTCCGGGTTCGTTCGACCTTTTTATACAATAATTGAGTTTTTGGACATCTATTGTGCATAATTCAAATATGAACTACAAGCACATGCTCAAGTGCACCAAAGTTGGTTGAAAAATCACATGTGTGTCCTTGGGTGAATTTCTAGGTCCCATGCAAGAAATGGGAATGAAAAACAAACATCTGGGCATCGTGGCTCGACCGAGAGAATTCAGAAACATGGTTATAAAATTCTTGTAAATCCAAAAACACACATGAAAATCATGAAACTTGGCATGGTGTCATGTCATGGTACTATTATGTTGTGGTAAAAAACTTGGCCGAATTGGAACAAGTTTAGGTATAAGGCTTTTTGCAAAACCGGAGCTTCTCTCAAGAAGGCTCGTGGTTCTGAGAGGGAACGTGCCAACTTTGTGTGCGAAACGATAAAAGCTGCCCCCTGATTTTGTTTATAGAGGCAACATAGAAAATATGAGTATTATGTTAAATTTTGGAATTATTCCGGGTTCGTTTGGCCTTTTTTATACATTAATTGAGTTTTTGGACATTTAATGTGTATAATTCAAATTTGAACTGGAAGCACATGTTCCGGTGCACCAAAATTGGTTGAAAAATCACATGTGTGTCCTCGGGTAAATTTCTAGGTCCCATGCAAGAAATGGGAATGAAATTAAAACATCTGGGTGTCATGGCTCAGCTGGAAACATTGAGAAACATGGTTTTTAATTCTGTAAATCCAAAACTACTTTGAAATCATGAAACTTGGCATGGTGTCGGGACATGCCACTAACATGTTGTGGAAAAACTTGGCGAATTGGAACAAGGTTTGGTATAAGCTTCTTGCAAACAAGAGCTTCTCTCAAGAAGGCTCGTGGTTCTGAGAGGGAACTTGTCACCTTTCTATCTTGAAACAATATCGCTGCCCCCTTGAATTTCTTTACAGAGGCAACACAGAACTATATGACTATCGTGTTAAATTTTGGGGTTAGTCTGGGTTCGTTTGGCCTTGTTTATACATTAATTGAGTTTCTGGACATTTAATGTGCACAATTCAATTTTGAACTACAAGAACATGCTCCAGTGCACCAAATTGGTCAAAAAATCACATGTGTGTCCTCGGGTGAATTTCTTGGTTCCATGCATGAAATGGGAATGAAATTCAAACATCTGGACGTCGTGGCTCGACCTAGAACATTGAGAAACTTGGTTTTTTAATTCCCGTAAATCCAAAACTCGCCTGGAAATCATGAAACTTGGCATGGTGTCATGAAATGCCACTAACATGTTGTGGAAAATAACTTGGCCAAACTGGAACAAGTTTTTGTATAAGCTTCTTGCAAATCATAGCTTCTCTAAAGAAGGCTCGTGGTTCTGAGAGGGAACGTGCCACCTTTGTGTACGAAACGATATTACGCTGCCCCCCTTGATTCTCTTTATAGAGGCAGCACAGAACTATATGACTGTCATGTTAAATTTTGGAATTATTACGGGTCCGTTTGGCCTTTTTTATACATTAATTGGGTTTGTGGTCATTTAGTGTGCACAATTAAAATTTCAACTACAAGCACATGCTCCAGTGCACCAAATTTGGTTGAAAAATCACATGTGTGTCCTCTGGTAAATTTGTAGTTCCCATGCAAGAAATGGGAATGAAATTCAAACATCTGGGCGTCATGGCTCGGCTGGAAACATTGAAAAAGTTGGTTTTTTAATTCCTGTAAATCCAAAACACACATGAAAATCATGTATTTGGCTTGGTGTCATGACATGGCACCAACATGCTATGGTAATTTTGTTGTCCGATTTGCGAAGGCGCACATATTAACAATCAACAAAGTTATTTTGGAACAAGTGCTGTCACATTACAATCGGAAACACAAGTATTATTGAAACCGTGGGAGTTATACTTACCAATCATGTGCTGCCATGCGTCCCTTTTTTTATTGGCTAGGAGGTGTCGTGCGGGGTAGCTCTTTGAGTACAGCAGGCGTGCGATCAGACCCCTGCGCGTGCTCATCGGGAGGAGAGCCCTTTGACCTCTATGCGCACGCACCTCCCTCCATCTCCATTAATGGCGCCCGATCCCCTATTTCATGTCGTGGCTATGTCTCACTAGACTAAGATTTAAGAGAGAAAAATGAAAATCTGAAAGAAAAAATTTGCATGGATCTTGATGTAAGATCCGATGGACCTATATAGCATTGACTGCGACTTATAGCAAGCATGATGAATATAAGGACGATGATAGTCGATAATAATTTTCTTACATATCTAGGAAGATAATTAAAAAAGCCACATGCGACTACGCCCGAAATACACAAGGGAAAAAGAAGAAGGAAGACGCATACAACGGTCTGGCCCGCTGATATCTACTTTCTTGATGCGCTGCTGGTCGCGGAGACTAGTTCTCACGGCGAACATGGATGATCTCTTTCAACAGTTTCATGTCCTTAATATGCTGCTCAGCAGCAACCACAATTCCTCCACCAGCCTTTCGCGCTCGATGCGGAGCATGGCATTCTCGTCCATAAGTTTCTTGACGATGATGCCCGTCCTCTCAACAAGGCAGCGGTCTCCTCGCCTGCTTTTCCCTTCCGGCAATCTTCGCCCTCAGTAGGTCGCACTCGGCCCGGAGTTTTTCAAACGACGCATTCATCTCGTCCTGCAGCTTCATCCAGCTGGAGATCTGATCCAGCTGGCTATGGACGATCACATGCATGTGCCTGTAAGAGTCATCGCCTACCCACGAGACATTTTCCATGGCCGCCGCGGCGCAGGAGGACGTCACAGCAGCATTCGCGGCATGGCAGGACATCTCTGCTACTTCCGCAGTGCGGCCGGACGAGTCTGCTACATCAACAATGTGGAGGGACCTCCATGCTGCTTTGGCGGCATGGCGGGACCTCTGTGCTGCTACTGCCGTGCGGCGGGATATGTCGGCTGCTTTCGCGGCTAGGCGGGACATCTCTTGTGCTTTCGCTTCCATGCTCGCCTCTTGTCGGTGTCAAAACCGGCGGATCTTGGGTAGGGGGTCCCGAACTGTGCGTCTAGGCGGATGGTAACAGGAGACGAGGGACACGATGTTTTTACCCAGGTTTGGGCCCTCTTGATGGAGGTAAAACCCTACGTCCTGCTTGATTAATATTGATGATATGGGTATTACAAGAGTGGTTCTACCACGAGATCAAGGAGGCTAAACCCTAGAAGCTAGCCTATGGTATGATTGTTGTAATGGTTGTTCGTCCTATGGACTAAAGCCCTCCGGTTTATATAGACACCGGAGGAGGCTAGGGTTACACAGAGTCGGTTACAATGGTAGGAGATCTACGTATCCGTATTGCCAAGCTTGCCTTCCACGCCAAGGAAAGTCCCATCCGGACACGGGACAGAGTCTTCAATCTTTTATCTTCGTAGTCTTGTAGTCCGGCGGATATTGATAGTCCGGCTGTCCGGACACCCCCTAGTCCAGGACTCCCTCAGTAGCCCCTGAACCAGGCTTCAATGACGATAAGTCCGGCGCGCATAATGTTCGGCATTGCAAGGCGGGTTCCACCCTTGAATAATCCAGAGAAGATCATGAACACCAGGATAGTGTCCGGCTCTGCAAAATAAATTCCACATTCCACCGTCGAGAGAATAAAATGTACACTTAGTTCAATCTGCTGACGTATTATGCGGCGTGACATCACTCCGCTACCAAGCCTTTGTTTGAATCGTTTTTTACTATACCACCTCAGCACGTTTAGCGAAGCAGTTTCCTTGGCACGTCTTGTCGAAGCAGAGATCGTGTTCCCCTTATTCCGGGATTCTCATCAATACGTGCGTGGGTAACCCAACCGTTCCGTCGCCAAGCCTCCTCTATCGGCGAATCCCAAGCGGTCCGGAGACGGCCCTTGGTATTTCGTCCCTTTATAAGAGGACCAAGGCTCGTCCTTATTCTTCAATCTCGCGTCGAATCTCTTCCCGCTCCCGGTTCCAACACCCAGCCTCAGATTCGGCGCTTGGATCCTCAACCATGTCGGCTCCGACCTCCGGGGCGGTGGATGCCCTCCTCCGTCACGGAGGAGGACATAATGAAGTTACGTGAAGCCAAGTACACGCCTCACGAGGTTTCGCAGGTTGCTGCACAAGGGCAGGCCGTGCCCGCCCGAGCCCGGTGAATCGTCGTCTTCGTGTCCCACCTCCGTCGGGTTTAGGCTTCCAGCGGACCCCTTCGTGAGAGGGCTCTGTTCTACTATGGGCTGGACTTTCACGACTTGGCTCCGAGTCCATCCTCCACATCTCCGCATTCATTATAAATGCAGTGAAGCCTTCCTCCGCGTCACTCCCCACTTGACTGTGGTGAAGACCTTCAAGTGGAGCGAAGATGATCGGGGCGTCAGCGGAGTCTTGTGGGCGACCATAAGCAAAAGGCCGATGCCCGTGGCGAAGGTTCCTTTCAAGAGGAACTCGGACTGTGGCAGGGAGTGGTTCTATATCACCGCTCGAAGGCGTGAGCAAAAGCCGCCGCCTTCCTTCCGCCGGGACCTCCACGCCAGCTAATGTCGTGGGTCAACCAAGGGCTCAATTGGGGCCGTCAGAAGACGTGCCCTCACTGCGAGGCGGTTCGAGATCTCCAAGCGAGGAGATCGACTGATCAAGGTGATGCGAGTTATGCTAATCGTGCATCTTACGCCTGCAAGCGCCGTCCTCTCCGTCTATTGGAGTTCAACCGGAGGGACCTCGGATTCTCCAACACTTTATGGGTGCGACACCCGTGGAGATGTACAAGTTTTTCTTCGGACCGCGGTGGCGTGTTGGTTAGCCGAGGCGGGCCTAAGCGCGATCGCCGGATACTCGGGTAAATAGCTCGAGTCCGGACATTACGTTCATGTGCCTTTCTAGAGTTCGCCTCCTGACCCCTTGCTCTTTACAGGAATGGGTGGCGCGATCAAGGCTGATAAGATGTCCGGCCCCCCTCCCAGAGACCGCACTGGAGCCCGTGCTGGTCAGAATGTTGGAGGTCGCGCCCACAGAAGGGGGCGAAGGGGAAAATAAAGGAGCTAATATTTCACCCAAAGGGGTGACTGAAGAGGGGGGAACCAAGAACCCCTCCCTTCAGGGGGAGAAGAGGACCGCCTCCGAAGATCCGGAGGCCAAAGCCCCTAAGCGTGGGAAGAGATCTTCCCCGGGGGGTCCGGCGTCCGGAGAGAATCCGGACGCACAATCATCGCCAAAGGATCGGCCCTCCAGCGAGCCGTGAGTATGAAAGAGGGAGTTAATTAGTAAGGAAATACCTTCATTTGTGCTTCTGTGACCGAAATATTTATATTGCAGTTTGGATCTGCAGCCTTCTCAGATGAGTTCGTCTTCGGGAGACCTTCTTCCGGAGATGATGGAGAGTGATACGCCTCCGTCTGCAGCGCCGTCAGATAAGGCGGGCGAGCCTGAAGTATCGTCGCAGAGGGTATCCCCGAGTCCGGAGGGGCCAGAGAGTTCGGCACCCACTAGTATCCAGCCGGTAGAACTAAAGAATCTGCTTGAGAGGGCGTCCATTTCAGAAGATCACCGTGCATTGATGCGTATGGTGGTTGGAAGGATTTAAATCCGCCGAGGCGGATTATGTAATGCCGCCATGAGTTCTTGGCGGGATTTGTGGTATGCAAGAATAGCGCATCCTTTTGTCTTTTAACAGTTTTGCACATAAAATGTGCCTGTATAGATAGTAGCCCACAGGACTCGGTAGGTTATCGGAAGCGACAGCGCGTCGAGGATCGAAATCTCAAGTAATGAATACCACCGTCCCTATGCGGGTGGCGGATAGTCGAGGTCCAGCGGACTAATGAGTTTGCCGAATTAAGTCGGCAACTTGACATGGCGGATGCTGATATCGCACTTGTCAACGGCGACTTGACGAGTCGCAAGGTAAATAAATTCTCTGCGATCGCTTTATTTAAGGGGTGAAGCCTCCTCTCGATAAATTTTATGCTGTTATGCAGACGGTGCTGCTCTTGTGGAGAGCCTTGGGCGAACTTGCTCGAGCTAAGGAGCAAGCCCGAAGGAGTGACGCGGCTGCCTCGAGGGCGGCGAAGAGTTGAAAGCCGAAAAGGCTGCGCCTTTGCCCTAGCGGGCGGAGGTGGCAATTGGCCATGAAAGTAAAGGATGCTACCGACCGCAATGAGGCTCTTGAAAAGGCGCTTATCGGAGCGGGAAGACTGAAGAAGGCCACCGCCGAAGCCAAGGATGCCTGCTCTGCAATGCGGGCTATGAGGGAGGAAGCTGCGCCAGCCGAGAGATCGTGGTAGCAAGCCTTTTCTCGCGCGTCGCTGGTTTATGGATGGAAAGTATGCTCAATTTGGCGGTTTGTGGAGTCCGGAGGATCCGTATATGGACTTAGCTGCAAGTGCGGTGATGCCGTTAAACACTTCCGGAGCCGGGAGGATCACAAGACGGAAGAGCTATATTGGTCTCAATTCCACGATCCGGATCGCTCACTTCCGTTGACGGACGGTTGGCGAATGGGCGAGCAAAATAGATTGTTCGGACTTGCCATGGCCGACATCGTGGCCCATGTGCGGCGAGAGGTCCAAAGGCGACGAGCTACTTGGCGTCTTTGCAGCAATTCCTTGGGCGGTGCCGCATATAAAGGAGATGAAGCGGTCGGCCTACATCGGTAGCGCGATGGCTCTTGCCCGTGTGAAGGCGCATTGTCCGGAGATGGATGCCACCGTTATTGCCGCCAGGTTGGATGAAAGCGGCTCCTGCCGAGCACTACTTGGGGAAGTTATGCGTGGCGCTCGTGTAATAGAGTCGCAGTGCTCGAAAAATATCACGTTTAGATGAACGTATTAGCTTGTAAATCGATGATTATGTTATAACTACTTTTTATACTTGTGCGTCCAAGTAGTAAAACTTCTCCTGTGTGGCTGTTTACGTATACATTTGTATAACTTGAAAGATTGCAGTCTTGACTTAGCCCCCACGCATGAAGTGCGGGGTGTTTAAAAATAGCGTTTTCACACTTAATCCGGCGTCTCGGTCTGTTTAAGGAGGTGGTAGCATAGCGAACTAGGCAATCCGGACTATAATGCTTTATCACTTTCACTTAGCGGTGGAGCTCGAGGGTGGGGCTACGATATAGCCTGGTGGCACCGCACATCTCGATTTCGGGTGCGTATGTGCTGACGAAACGGTCCTTCATCAAAGCGAAATTCTAAACATTCGGTAGTCGATCGAGTGGTTGACCAGTCTCTTGCTGTATCATGACAGTTAGTTTTCGGCATTCTCTCTTGAGGTGCTCGCCCGGCCGAACTGGGGCACAATCGCGATAGTTCTCCTAGTGCCGCGTTAGCCGTGATCTGAGCGTAACGCAGCAAAACACGAGGCCGGGCAAACCCAACATTTGACCAAAGACATGATTCGGAGCTGATGCATATAATGCCTAACTTCGAGGCGTCGAACACTCCCTAAGGTGTTCGGTCTTTATAATAATGGGCGAGATGCCCTAAGCCCCTAGTGTCGAGTGCGGGCATGGTCTTACGACGCGCCGATGCCAAAACGTCGAGTTCGCTTTGGCTATAGGAAGAAACCAAGGGAGAATAACAACAAGAGACAGTAAAAAAGGTTTATGCAGGGTCTTAATCTGAAGAGAATCCTGACAATGGGTCCCTACTGCACGTCTGCGCCTGTGTCTCCGTTGTGCCGTTTATTCTGGACGGGCATGCACGTTGTTCATCCGCGGTTGTTTGTGCGCGCAGCCCCCTGTGAAGGGGTATGCGGCTAGGGAGCCCCTAGCCTACTGAAGCCGGATTCGTCTATCCGAGTCCGGGGTCTTTAAGTGACCCTCACACTAAAATGACGCCACGCGGACAGGGCATCTTGAGTGTAAGAGACGCGTAATGCGGTATGGCGTTGAAGCGGACAAAAGCCTTTTGTCCCAAGAGTGCTTGATATTTACTTTCAAATGGGATGATATGAAAAATTAATTTTTCTCGTCGAAAATTGTTCGGAGATCCGAACACGACTTCTAGTAATATGGAGCCTGTGCACTTGGCGTAAGGGCCTGGCGGCACTCCTTTGAAGGAAGTGCGGCTGTGTCGGATTTAGCGGGGTTTATCCCCATCCTCTGGTTGTTTTTGAATCTGCAGGTTTAAGTCGCTGCCTCCGTCCATTAGGACATGGGTAAATGTAATCCGTCTATTATGGGATTCATTATCGAAGTCCGTCCGCATTTGAACTCTTGGAATAGTCCAGGTGGTCGAAAGTGATTGGTTTTGATATCCAATCGCTACGGTCTGCTGGGTTGGACCGCGCGAAGCTCTTTTTAGAAAGTGCCGCACTATTTTTCCGTATTATCACATGAAGTGGGTTTACTGCTTTGACCCTTTGTGGGAAGGCCTTTTGTTTTCCGGTGCTCTGCTGGTGGGGTTTATCTTCTTCGCTTGACGCGTCGAGCCCCTTTTGTTCGGCATTTAGTCCGCCGGACTGTTTAAAAACCCAACAATCCCTGTGGGTGTGATTTGCGAGCCTTAGAATCTTGGATTTGACATATCCGACCCAAAATCTTGTTTAAGTTGGACAATTAAACCTTTGTCATCCTTAAGAGGCTGTGTTTTAGTATTGGGCCGCGAGCTTTTGAATCCGGCGTTGACTGCCGCACTCTTTGGGCTTTTCTCTTTATTCCGGCTCTGCTCTTTTCTGCGCCGTGATTTTCCGTTTCCATCTCTTATGTCGGATGTACTTGGGTCGCTGGTGCTGCATCTTGCTAACCAGCTATCCTCTCCCGCACAGAAGCCGGTCATGAGGCTTGTTAGTGCGGACATTGTCCTCGGTTTCTCTTGACCGAGGTGCCTGGTGAGCCATTCGTCTCGGACATTGTGCTTAAAGCTGCTAAGGCTTCGGCGTCCGGACAGTCGACTATTTGGTTCTTTTTCATAAGGAACCTGTCTAGAATTTCGGCGCTGACTCTCCGGGCTGTTGAGTTATATGACTTAGATCATCTGCATCCGGAGGACGGACATAAGTCCCTTGAAAATTTGCTCGAAACGCATCCTCGAGCTCTTCCCAACTTCCAACAGTGTTTTCTGGGAGGCTTTTAAGCCAATGATGGGCTGACCCTTTGAGCTTGAGGGGTAGGTATTTAATGGCGTGGAGATCGTCTCCTCTGGCCATATGTATATGTAGTATATAATCTTCTATCTAGACTCCAGGGTCTGTTGTTCCATCGTAGGCCTCTATGTTGATGGGTTTAAATCCTGCTGGGGATTCATGGTCCAGCACCTCATCGGTGAAACATAGTGGGTGTGCGGCGCCCCTGTATTTGTGTGTGCCGCTATCATCGGACACTTGACGTGTTGCCTTGCTTCTTGGGGCCTTCTCCTTTGGCCCGTAAATGGACCTGGCTGGGCCATCTATCCTTCCGAGTTCGTTAGTGGATTTATGTGTGGCGCCGCTGTCATAATTTGGCCTGTCATTTGGCCGTCTATCCAACCAGGCGGCCCCCTTATTTTTGGACGGTGGAGGCTCTATGGCCTCCTCGTCGAATTCCGGTAGCAGCTTGCGCTTCGGGTAGCTCTTTGATTGGTGGACATTGCCGTACTTATCTGCGGTTTTGAGCACTTTGCTTCATCTCGTTCTGAGTGTGTCTTCCGCTGTCTTGAGCCTCCATTTTTCTTTCTTCAGGCTTCTAGCAGTATTGACGAGTCTTTTCCGAAGGTTCTTGCTCTCCGGCGGCGTGTCCGGCATGGGGTCGTCCGGACTATTATTTTCACCGGGCCTGGACTGATTATCTGACTCGTCATGTTCGGACGGTTTCTTATTTGCATGTTCGTCGTCCACTTGTGAGTCCTGCCGTATTGCGGGCTCCTTGGGAGCGTTGTTGTCGTCGAGGCGGGATTTAGGGCGACGTCTGCGCCGCCGTTTTGGTCTTTTATCGGCGGGGTCATCTTCTGCTACGGCCCGTTGGTCCTCGTTATCGCTCTCCTTTGGGGTGTCCACCATATATGTCATGTGACGAGGTGGTCCTCCCGTGCTTTATATGCTCTGTTTGTTGTTCGTCTCCGGCATCGTCGTCCATAGCGTCGATGTCTTCGGAGTCGTAGTTTAGCATGTCGGTTAGATCGTCGACAGTGGCTACAAAGTGGGTGGTGGGTGGGCTCTGAATTTCTTCGTCGTCAGTACCCCAACCATCCCGCCATAGTCCGCCAGGACTCTCTGATAACGAGAGATGCTTTAGTGAATTCAAGATATCGCCGAAGGCGTAGTATTGAAAGATGTCCGCGGCGGTGAATTCCATAACGGCGCCCAATCCGGATCGATTGGTAGGGCGCGGGAGGTTGGTCCGCGAGGAGTCCGCACCTCGAGAATCACGAGTTCGCGAGGGACAAGATCGGTGATCAGCTCCATCGCCGTGGATGTTGAAGCCCGGGCGGCGTCTATCCACCGCCCTTGATCTGGCGATCGGCTCGGGCTAATGACCGAAGCAGATCCGTGTGCGGCCACCAAGGCATTGTTCGATGGCAGAACTAAATCCGCCCGTCGTCTGTCTGGCGGCGCTTATTTATGGCTCGAGTCCGTCGAAGATCAAGTCTCCGCGGACATCGGCCGTGAAGTTTAAGCTTCCAAATCTGACCTGACGGCCAGGGGCGTAGCTTTCGATCTGCTCCATATGGCCAAGTGAATTGGCCCGCAGGGTGAAGCCGCCGAATACGAAGATCTGTCCGGGGAGAAAAGTCTCACCCTGGACAGCGTTGCTGGTTGAAGATGCCATCAAGCCTATCGGTGACGACACAGAGGAACTCTCAATGAAAGCACCAATGACGGTGTTAAAACCGGCGGATCTCGGGTAGGGGGTCCCGAACTATGCGTCTAGGCGGATGGTAACAGGAGACGAGGGACACGATGTTTTTACCCAGGTTCGGGCCCTCTTGATGGAGGTAAAACCCTACGTCCTGCTTGATTAATTTTGATGATATGGGTATTACAAGAGTGGATCTACCACGAGATCAAGGAGGCTAAACCCTAGAAGCTAGCCTATGGTATGATTGTTGTAATGTATGTTGTCCTACGGACTAAAGCCCTCCAATTTATATAGACACCGGAGGAGGCTAGGGTTACACAGAGTCAGTTACAATGGTAGGAGATCTACGTATCCGTATTGCCAGGCTTGCCTTCCACGCCAAGGTGAAAGTGCAACTAATCCCCGGGTGGTTTTGGTAATTAATAACAACATATATATCATTGAACTAATCATTTCTTGAGAATATTTCAGAAAGTTCAGTGATATGGGTATGGCAATGACTGATGATGTGGACCCCTCAAAATGCTAAGGAAAACATTGGCAAAAGCTCAAGACTCTATTTTTGGTTTAGTGATCCAAGATCACATTGAGTCCATAGGAAAGCCAATACTATTAAAAGGGGATGAGGTTATGATGATGATCTGGTTGCTCAAAGTGCTTAGTGAGTTATCTCTCAAACTATCAGCAATCTTTCATTCCAACATAAACCCATAAGTAATCTCGGTCCCACCGATTCCATAAACTCAGTCACACCGAGATGAACCACCTCAGCCATATACCCAAACCCTAAAATTTCGGATTTTCCGATTCCAAACTCGGTCATACCGAAATTGGTGTTGCCAAGCTTCTGTAACCTTCTGTACTCAAATCGGTGTCACCGAGATGAGAAAGTCGGTCCCACCGAGATTGGCAAACCCTAGACTTTGGAAGAATCGGACTAACAGAGATTGTATTTTCGGTCCCACTGAAAATCCCAACGTTCACAAGATTTGAACTTTCGGTCTCACCGAGTTGTCAACTTCGGTCCGACCGAGATTGGTCAAATGTGTGTAACAGTTGGATTTTGTGTGGAGGCTATAAATACCCTCCACCTCCTCTTCATTAGTGGAGAGAGCCATCGAGAAAGAACTACCACTCCTACCTTACATTTAGAGAAGAAAACTACCTACCCTTGTGTTAAGATCAAGTTGCTCCACTCCCACCATATGAAACTTGATTTCTAGCCTTCCCAAGTTGCTTTCCACTCAATCCTTTCTTCCACCACAGCCAAATCAGGTGAGGAGAGTTGAGTGTTGGGGAGATTATCATTTGAAGCACAAGAGCAAGGAGTTCATCATCACCAACACCATCTATTACCTTTTGGAGGTGGTGCCTCCTAGATTGGTTAGGTGTCGCTTGGGAGCCTCCGTCAAGATGTGGAGTTGAACCAAGAAGTTTGTAAGGGCAAGGAGATCGCCTACTTCGTGAAGATCTACCCCGAGTAAGGCTAGTCCTCCGTGGGCGTAGGCCATGATGGCATAGACAAGGTTGCTTCTTCGTGGACCCTTCGTGGGTGGAGCCCTCCGTGGACTCTCGCAGCCGTTACCCTCCGTGGGTTGAAGTCTCCATCAACGTGGATTGACGATAGCACCACCCATCGGAACCACGAGAAAAATCTCCGTGTCTCCAAATTGCGTTTGCTCTTCTCCACCTCTTATTTACTACATGTGCAATTTACTTTCCGCTGCCATAACTCTAGAATTGCATGTGTAGGGTGATACTTGACTTGGTCATCATTGTGAACTTGCTAAAAAATTGCCCTAATCAAAAGGCTAAACTTTTAAATTGTCAAGTAGTCTAATCACCCCCCCTCTAGACATACTTCCGATCCTACAAGTGGTATCAGAGCTTTGGTCTCCATTGGATTGGTTTCCATTGCATTGGATTCCATAAGCTTGGTTTCACAACCTAGGAGAGTATGGCGTCTAGTGAGGTAATTTCCGTGAGGTCCTTACTTTGATGGTTCAAACTTTGCTAGTTGGAAGCACAAAATGAAAATGCATATTCTTGGACATAACCCTGCATGGGGCATTATTTGTGTTGACTTGCTTGGTGAAGATGAGCTTTTACATGACAAATCTAGCGAGCTTAGTAATGATGAACATGCTAATAGTCTTTATAGTCGAGAAGAGTCGAATGACAATGCTATGAAGGAGATTGAGCGTCTAACTAAAGAACTAAACACTCTTAAGTTAGCTCATGAAACAACTCAAGAAGATCATAGAGAGCTCCTAAGATCTCATGAGAAGCTACGCTTGAGAAGCTCAATCTAGAGCAAGAACATGAGTTTCTAAAAGCTATCAATGACGATCTTGAAAGAAGAGTTCTTCATATCTTGCCAAACGACTTCTCTTGTCTAATTTCTTGCCACCTATTAAAACTAAGCATGACAAGCATAAGAAAAATTCTTCATCTAGTAGTAACAATAATCATGCTAAATCAAATGTTGTTATTTCTAGTAATTCTCTTGATTCCACTAACAATGTTTCAAGCCAAGTTTCACTTGAGCAAGAAAATAGTCTATTGAAAGGGATTATAGAAAAGGTGTCTACAAGAGTCTTGCGAAGCAAGAGCTTTGAGAAATTGTTCGCAAACAAGGAAGACACCGAAGAATCAAGGAATTGGTTTTGAGTGAAAGTTCAACGCCGAGGGTGTTGAATGGGAAGAAGGTCAATATCCCACTCCAAAGTTTGTTTCTCAAGAGGAGAAGTATGATCCTACTTCTTCCAATAAGGAACAAGCTCAAGATGACCTTCCACCACAAGACCACAAGCTAAAAGGCAAGGACAAGCTTCAAGAGGAGATTGATGCATTCATTGAAGCACCCAAGGCCATGGTCAAGTGGGTTCCCAAGGCAACGTCAAGTTCTACTTCGACAAGCTCAACTACTACCCCAAGGATTCCCATCAAGATGATGTGGATCCCGAAGAAGAAGAACTAGAGAGTTCTTGAGGGTGACTCCGCCAACATACTTCACTCACATTCATTTTGGCAAAGAACTTGTGCAATCAACTTCCACATCTTGCACTAGTTCATGGAGTCACAAACCCTCATGTTGGTAAGTCAAGGGACAAGGTAATCATTGCTTTCATGGACATCATCTATTGTGTACTTCAATCTATGTCCATGGATATCCTTGTTTGTTCCTTGTGGGACTAACCCATGTAGGTATTGAAAGTGCCGAATCCAAAGGATTGCTCCCAACTCTTGATGATCTTCATCAACATTGAGCATCCACATCTTCAACATCTACATGAAGTCTTCAACGACAACCCAAGGTTAGTTTGACCCTTTAAAGGGGTTCTCACATCAAGGGGAGCTTTGCTCTAAAGAAATGAGCTAAAGCATCTTCAAATGATGTGAACACATTAATGCTTTATGGAAAAGTGGTAACCCCACTTGTGCTTAAACGATGAGTATGACCTATGATCAAATGTTCTCATTTGACTCCTAAGTCGATATACTCATATATAGATGACCTAGTCATCGCCAAATTGTGTGCTAGTAGCTAGTGTTTTGTTTGTGCATGTTTGACACATATTTCATTTGCTATCTTATTGTGTGAGCATGTTGGATGCATGATTTTATCCATTCGAGGACATCCATTTGTTGCTTTGGTCTTTTGGATTTTTCTTTTGACCAAATGGATGGACAAGAATGCCTAAGTTCCTCTAGCTATCTATGCTTTCTTGTCTCAAACTCTATTCATGCTTATATCACAAACTTTGAACAAGACTTTTTGGACAAACCGAGTGAGGAGCACTTTCGGAGCCACCGATCCGTCAAAAGCCTAACTTCCAAAACCTTCTAAGTACTTTCGGTCAAACCAATATACTCAAATCGGACAGACCAAATTACTTGGATTGATCTAGGTTTTCACCTCGGTGAAACCGAGTTACAAATTCGGCGTGACGAAGTGAGTAATCTTGCGCAGCTTAACCATCTCGGTCCCACCGAGTTTTCAACTCGGTCCCACCGACAACCGAAGGGTATATATACCCGAGGACAGCAGCGTTGATTACTTCTTCAAAACGCCTCGCCCTCAAACCCTTATTTGCCGTCGCCGTGGTCTTGGATCGTCTCCGCCGTCGCAGCGCCCTCGCCGGGTCTCCATCGCCGTCAGCGGTCAATCTCGTCGCGCCGTTGCGCCGTGGTGAAGCTCCACCAGATTGGGTGAGTTTCATCCTCTCGTGCTTCAACCTCGATTCTATGCACGATAGGTTTTGCCTAGCTTCTTGTCAAGATTGAAATCTTCCTATCCAGCAGATTAGATCATAGAACAAAATTCGAGTGAAAATTTTAGGGTTAGGTTTCCATCGAACACATCTCGGTGTGACCGATTCTACATTCTCGGACTGACCGATTTGGCCTCTGGCCATTGCACTACACTTTTCGGTTAAACCGAGTTGTGCAAATCGGTAAGACCGAAGTGAGGATTTAGTGAAACCCTAGTGCTCTCGGCTAGACCGAAACCCATTTCGGTCCAACCGAAAGTGGTGTGTATGGTCTGTTTAGGCACTTGGATTCACGAATTTTTAGACTCGGTCGGACAAATGCATTCTGTGAAAACCTAATACTAATGTTTGAACTCATTTATTTTGCAAAATCCTCTGCGGTTTGTGATAACTCTTCTATTACGCCTATACCTATTCTTTTCACAGGTTATCGGTCATATCCGATGCAAGTGACAGCGAACAGTCTGAATCACCGCTTGAGATTCGAGGCGGCGCTACAAGTCTGAAGCAAGCAGTTTTTCAGATGATGGAGAGAGAGCACTCCAAGTGGATTGCCTCCAGCTGCTACCGGGGCGAGGAAGAAGAGGAATTACGATGAGGAAGACTCGACTTTGTTGCGAGATGAGGAGATAACTTCCAAGCCTAAGAGGAAAGTGGTTGCCAAGGGCTATCAAGGGCAACAAGCAAAGAAAGGCACCAGCAAAGAGAAGAAATCCACAGTTGCAAAGAAGCTGAGCATGGAAGAAGAAACCTCCAGCAAGATCAAGAAAACTTCCAAGAGGAAGAGGCTAGTTCATGAAGAAGCTGATGATGATGACTCTGATGAGGAAGCACCCCAGCCTCCTCAGAAGCAAAAGTTGATGGGAGATGCCATCAGGGCAGGAGCACCCACAAAATCTAAGCCATCAGCTCCAGCAAAGGCAGCCCAAGCCAAACCTGCTGCCAAGCCAAAGAAAACTGTGAGAAACATACCTGCTTCAGAGAAGAAGAAGGACAATGTGCCACCTGCTGAATCTGATGAAGAGGCACATGTTTTGCTGAAGCTCAGACAGAAATTGCCAGTTCATAATGATGCTCATCCTCGAGCTGAAAATATGAAGGAAAGGAAGGACAAAGGTCTCAGGCTATGGAGGCAAGTTGATCCATATGCCACCAGGAGAAGGACAGCTGTTGACTCTAGGTTCCACACCAGAGAGCAACAAGATTTCTATGAGACAGTGCTCATGGATAAGAAGCCAATTATTCTTGACACGGATATGTAGGCGGGATTACATCGGCGGTGAAAAGCACGAGACTATTTCCCACATGTGCATGAGAGCTTCACCGCATGTGGAGTTCTGAGTTTGTTGGTCGAAGTATTGCTTGGAATGATGAGATGATCATGCGGTTCTATGCCACCGCACACTTCTATCGGATGGGAAAATTGTATGGATGATGAAGGACGTAGATTCTCCTCAACTGTTGAGGAATGGAGAGCGTTCTTGAATGCACCGATATCAAGGGACGATGATGTTGATGTCTATGGCATTCCAAAGAAGAATCACGAGTCTATGAAGAACATGTACAATGAGGTACGACAAGGATGTTGAGATATGGAAGCTTGGATCGGTTTATCATCTTGAGCAGGTCTCCCAACCACTAACACCATTACGAGGCATACTTTGATGCCCAAGTCGAGAGACCACCGCATGATAAGAGGCTATTCTATCAACATGCTGCACATTCGGATCGAAGACACCTTTTAAGGTGATGGACACGATAGTAGAGACTATCAAGAGGACAGCACAGACCGAAAGAAGGTCGTGTGGGTTTGCTCCGCATATTCAGATGCTCATTAATGCCAAGTTTGGCACGGACACCTACATTGGATAGACCCCACTTGCCACTTTGCCTGAACATGAAGATAATGAAGTTGTGATGGTGAGGATGCTCCCACATCTGTTGAAGGACACGCTAAGTCTGAAGCTGCCAAACAAGCTAAAGCTGAGAAGGAAGCAGCAGCAAAGCCCAAGAGCGTTGGAGAACAACTTCTTGAAGCCACTCGAGAGAATTGAACTACGCTGGCCAGCATAGTGCAGTCTCGGGAGAGTCTTGAGAGGATAGTTGAAGATAAGTTCCATGCTCTGGATGTCAAGTCGATCAAAGTGCGTGTCACCGTCAACAAGCTTGAGGCGGACATTGAGGAAGCGAAGAGGAGAAGGCAGAGCTCATGAAGGAGATGGAAGGTGATCTAGTCGGGATGACTATGAGCAGCTGCTGCAGTGCCCACAAAGCCCAGATCAGCTGCTATTCGATGGCAGACCCAGGGCTACTACATCAGCACCTCCCACAGCTCCATCGGTTCGATACCAGCTCGATATCCACTCCTCCAGCTCCACAGACTTCAGCGAAGCTTTGCGAGATGCAGCTATCTCCACTCCATCGGCGCTTGACAGAGCCGCCAGCAGAGTTCCTAGTGACGATTAGCTCTATACCTTCGAACTTTTGGTAACTTGTTGCCAAAGGGGAAAATTGTATAGATCATAGGACTTCGAGAGAGAGTGCTCGTTTTGCTCTTTCGTTTGCGGTTTTCCTTGAGATACTTTTGAGTTCTTTGAGACATTTCGTGTGTTTGATACTCGTTTGCTCTATCTTGATGAGTGCTTGATCATACTATGCTTAATGTGTGCTTAATGCTTATCATATTCTATTCACATCTTGTATGATCACTTACTCATGTCTTGGTGATTGGGTGCATGCTATTCATTCTTATCATTTTGTGCGCTCCACCAAGATGTATGTGACATGGAAGAGTGACCCATGATCCTAATCGATTGTGCATTTGCATTCAAGCATAAATCTTAAATAATGCACAAATTTAGGGGAGCTCTTGCTTATCACATACTTCTCAAAGCGACGATGTTATTCATTGATTATATCATTTGTCGAAGCTTTGATCTATATGTTGTCATCAATTACCAAAAGGGGAGATTGAAAGTGCAACTAATCCCGGGTGGTTTTGGTAATTAATAACAACATATATATCATTGAACTAATCATTTCTTGAGAATATTTCAGAAAGTTCGATTGATATGGGTATGGCAATGACTGATGATGTGGACCCTCAAAATTCTAAGGAAAACATTGGCAAAAGCTCAAGACTCTATTTTTGGTTTAGTGATCCAAGATCACATTGAGTCCATAGGAAAGCCAATACTATTAAAGGGATGAGGTTATGATGATGATCTGGTTGCTCAAAGTGCTTAGTGAGTTATCTCTCAAACTATCAGCAATCTTTCATTCCAACATAAACCCATAAGTAATCTCGGTCCCACCGATTCCATAAACTCAGTCACACCGAGATGAACCACCTCACCATATACCCAAACCCTAAAATTTCGGATTTTCCGATTCCAAACTCGGTCATACGAAATTGGTGTTGCCAAGCTTCAGTAACATACGTACTCAAATCGGTGTCACCGAGATGAGAAAGTCGGTCCCACCGAGATTGGCAAACCCTAGACTTTGGAAGAATCGGACTAACCGAGATTGTATTTTCGGTCCCACGAAAATCCCAACGTTCACAAGATTTGAACTTTCGGTCTCACCGAGTTGTCAACTTCGGTCCGACCGAGATTGGTCAAATGTGTGTAGCAGTTGGATTTTGTGTGGAGGCTATAAATACCCTCCACCTCCTCTTCATTCGTGGAGAGAGCCATCGAAAGAACTACCACTCCTACCTTACATTTACGAGAAGAAAACTACCTACCCTTGTGTTGAGATCAAGTTGCTCCACTCCCACCATATGAAACTTGATTTCTAGCCTTCCCAAGTTGCTTTCCACTCAATCCTTTCTTCCACCACAGCCAAATCAGTGAGGAGAGTTGAGTGTTGGGGAGATTATCATTTGAAGCACAAGAGCAAGGAGTTCATCATCACCAACACCATCTATTACCTTTTGGAGGTGGTGCCTCCTAGATTGGTTAGGTGTCGCTTGGGAGCCTCCGTCAAGATGTGGAGTTGAACCAAGAAGTTTGTAAGGGCAAGGAGATCGCCTACTTCGTGAAGATCTACCCGAGTAAGGCTAGTCCTCCGTGGGCGTAGGCCATGATGGCATAGACAAGGTTGCTTCTTCGTGGACCCTTCGTGGGTGGAGCCCTCCGTGGACTCTCGCAGCCGTTACCCTCCGTGGGTTGAAGTCTCCATCAACGTGGATTGACGATAGCACCACCTATCGGAACCACGAGAAAAATCTCCGTGTCTCCAAATTGCGTTTGCTCTTCTCCACCTCTTATTTACTACATGTGCAATTTACTTTCCGCTGCCATAACTCTAGAATTGCATGTGTAGGGTGATACTTGACTTGGTCATCATTGTGAACTTGCTAAAAAAATTGCCCTAATCAAAAGGCTAAACTTTTAAATTGTCAAGTAGTCTAATCACCCCCCTCTAGACATACTTCCGATCCTACACAAGGAAAGTCCCATCCGGACACGGGACGGAGTCTTCAATCTTGTATCTTCGTAGTCTTGGAGTCCGGCGGATATTGATAGTCCGGATGTCCGGACACCCCCTAGTCCAGGACTCCCTCACCTCTCCCTGGTGGTAAGCTCTCGACCTAGAACTCACGCTGGCCATGACAGACGCAAGAGAACGATGCTGAATGACTTATTTTCTTTTGTGGATGAGGAGTTGAGGAAGGAATGTGCAGTCATCTTGGCATAGTACACCAAGTACTAATACACTCCTAAGTGGGAAACGGTTTAGGTTGTAATCGGTGTGAACAGGTTTGCAATCAAATACTATATCGGTGTGAACAGGAGTAGTAAATTGGAATGTGACGAGACACAAGCTCAAAATTTATTGATGGTTCTAGTTTCAAAGTGCGACACTATTCCCGGATGGCGTAACGTGGGCACTTGTTCTCGGCCGTGGTGTAGCTTTTTTCTAATATGCCATGGTACTTCTTTTTCTACTACTTTGTACGTGCAATAACTGCCACCGTCCGATACATATCTTACGGTTATTGGGGTGTTCGACAGGAATAACCTCGTGGCGAGCTATAGACTAGTCTTTTTTGACACGCATTACATTGACATATACCATCCCTCTCCCTCTTTCCCACGCACACACCTAGTCTCTCGTGACTTCTCGGACGCACCATCTCTTGCTCCCTAGGTCGATGCCACCCACATACACTTGTACTCTGAGTTTAGTATGTTATACACAAAGAGAAGAGGTGCACACACGCACTCGTCCTCTCTCAGACACACATCTATAGCTAAGAATTGTAGTGTTCTCAACCATCCAATTGGCCCTATAATAGGTTCCCGTTGCTCCTTGGCCTTGAGATTGAGAAGTATAAAATGCGTAGGCTAAGCCGGAGGCGCAAGGTTTTGGTTAATGTGCGGGCCGCACACGGCACCAACACGACACGAAGCTTCGTCTGCCTGGTGTGTACTCGGGTGAGTACTACTAGTAGTAGTACTACTTTGATGTGTGGCGTCAAGTTGCACAAGGATGCAACACTTCCTGACAAACAAGCATATAAGCTGCTTATACTTCTTACCCAAAGGATCGTTATATCTAACAGACACAAAATATCCGTTCGACTGTTGGAAATTACTTTAACTGCTGATCTGATGTCGAAGTAATTGTTGCGTCGCCACCAAAACCCACCTTCTCTTAATCTAAAGTAGACCGAGCTAACCCCTATATTAGCATATTACTAAGATAAGAAGAAGGTACTGTAGAATCATTTAGGAGGTGAGCTGGTCAATCTGAATGTGGAGGGACACCGTCCTCGACAACCCAACCCCGGCCAGCAGCTTGGGTGGAACTGTGAAGAAGGTCAGCTCCTGCACGTCGATGTCGCCAGGATCTTTGCTGCTTGTCACCTCGATTTCCACCTTGGCGATGTTGGTCCTACCTTTGGGCTCCCCTGGCAGGCCATTCGTCTACAGCTTGGCCGCGTAGTGCGGCAGTGGGGACGCCCCCGCTCTGATGCAGACGACCAACATGGCGATAGGCGCGCCGATGTCGAGCACGCCGCCGACCAAGAAAAATGCATGGCTGTCCTCCTCCACAAACAGCAAGAGCCATGGCTCCGACACTAGCACTTGCAGCTGGAGGACCTTCCCGTACTAGATCATGTGCACCGGCATGAGATGCACGATGCTGATATCGCAGGAGAGCACCGTGATACGTCTCCAACATATCTATAATTTTTTATTGTTCCATGCTATTATATTATCTGTTTTGGATGTTTAATGAGCTTTACTATACACTTTTATATTATTTTTGGGACTAACCTATTAACCGGAGACCCAGTCCAAATTGCTGTTTTTTTTGCCTATTTCAGTGTTTCGCAGAAAATAATATCAAAGGGAGTACCAATGGAATGAAACATTCGGGAGAGTAATTTTTGGAACAAACGCAACCCAGGAGACTTGGAGTAGACGTCAGGGAAGCAATGAGGTACCACGAGTGTCCAGGGCACGCCCTACCCACCTGGGCGCACCCCCATCCTCGTGGGCCCCTCGTGGCTCCACTGACCGACTTATTTCACTATATATATCCATATACCCCGAAAACATCCAGGAGTACCATAGATCGGGAGTTCCGCCGCCGCAAGACTCTGTAGCAACCAAAAACCTCTTGGGAGCCTGCTTCCGCACCCTGCCGGAGGGGGATCCCTCACCAGTGGCCATCTTCATCATCCCGGCACTCTCCATGACGAGGAGGGAGTAGTTCACCCTCGGGGCTGAGGGTATGTACCAGTAGCTATGTGTTTGATCCCTCTCTCTCGTGTTCTTGAGGTGGTACGATCTTGATATATCGCGAGCTTTGCTATTATAGTTGGATCTTATGATGTTTCTCCCCCTCTACTCTCTTGTAATGGATTGAGTTTTCCCTTTGAAGTTATCTTATCAGATCAAGTCTTTAAGGATTTGAGAACACGTGATCTACTTGATGTACATTTTTGGTGATCAACTTGCGGGTTCAGTGACCTTGTGAACTTATGCATAGGGGTTGGCACACGTTTTCGTCTTGACTCTCTGGCAGAAACTTTGGGGCACTCTTTGAAGTTCTTTTTGTTGGTTGAATAGATGAATCTGAGATTGTGTGATGCATATCGTATGATCATGCCCACGGATACTTGAGGTGACATTGGAGTATCTAGGTGACATTAGGGTTTTGGTTGATTTGTGTCTTAAGGTGTTATTCTAGTACAAACTCTATGATAGATGGAACGGAAAGAATAGCTTCATGTTATTTTACTACGGACTCTTGAATAGATCGATCAGAAAGCATAACTTTGAGGTGGTTTCGTACCCCACAATAATCTCTTCGTTTGTCCTCCACTATTAGTGACTTTGGAGTGACTCTTTGTTGCATGTTGAGGGATAGTTATATGATCCAAGTATGTTATTATTGTTGAGAGAACTTGTACGAGTGAAAGTATGAACCATAGGCCTTGTTTCCTAGCATTGCAATACCCTTTACGCTCATCAATTGCTACCTTGCTGTTTTTATATTTTCAGATTACAAATACTCATATATACCATCCATATTGTACTTGTATCACCATCTCTTCGCTGAACTAGTGCACCTATACAATTTACCATTGTATTGGGTGTGTTGGGGACACAAGAGACTCTTTGTTATTTGGTTGCAGGGTTGTTTGAGAGAGACCATCTTCATCCTACACCTCCCACGGATTGATAAACCTTAGATCATCCACTTGAGGGAAATTTTCTACTGTCCTACAAACCTCTGCACTTGGAGGCCCTACAACGTCTACCAGAAGAAGGTTGTGTAGTAGACACCAAGCTCTTTTCTGGTGCCGTTGCCGGGGAGGTGAGTGCCTGAAGGTATATCTTTAGATCTTGCAATAGAATCTTTTAGTTTCTTGTTTTATTACTAGTTTAGTTTATAAAATAAAACTACAAAAAAATGGAATTAAGGTTGCCTCATATGCTTCAACTTTTTAATGTCTTCCATGAAAATAAGTGTCGGTGTACTAAAGTAGGGGTACCTTAGTATCCCGAACTTGTGCACGGGCAGTCGCAGCGCCCCGCGGCAAGGCTTGCCGGGTGCCCGCCAAGATCCTCCGTAGTTCCTATTTGATGCCATTCAAGAACAAATTGTTCTAACTGAGAAGACAAGACCCCGGCAAGAGGAGCTTCCCGGGAAGGACAAGGCCCCGGCAAGAGGAGCTTGCCGGGAAGGCCGACCCAGGCACTCCAAAGAACTTGCCGCGACGGGCCGCGCGTCCCGGCAAGACCCGACGAGCGACAAGCTTTTGGGTGCGACAAGACAACGACCATGGCAAGGCGCTTGCCGTGGCGAAGCCACCACTCTGCGGCCATGCTCCAGCACATCCATCGACGTGTCGCCGCAGGATCATTCCAGGCGCACGTGGCGGGAAGCTGTGCAGCCAAGCGGTGCGAGGTGGCAAGTGGAGATGACGAGAAGGCCATCGTGGCAAGCGGTGGCACACCTAACGATCGCTTTTCTGCACTGTTTAGGCGACGCGGACGGGCATTAAATGCTCTTGTCCCCTGTCGTCAGAGTTAGGTAGGGTGCACTGTAGATAGCAGTTGTACCAACCACCCTTTTTATATTTGTACCCTTGACTACGTTGCCACCTGTCGGTGACCCCTTGTGCCTATAAAAGGAGGCCCATGCGCAACGTAGAGGGGGTTCGACTGATTCGAAACTACACCACTCTCACGCTCTCGAGCAAGAACATAATACAACCACAAAGCAGCAGTAGGAGTATTATCTCTCCGGAGAGCTCCGAAGCTGGGTAAAATCGCTCGCGTGCTCCGCCTCGATCCGCTCTTCGTGCGCCCTCCGCTCCCTGCCGGACCGAAAAGGGGCCCTGCCCCATAGATGTTCGTTTGACATGACATCTTTGGCGCACCAGGTAGGGGGCGTCGAGGTTGTGTGAATCCGATCCAGCGTTCACGCGAGCCAGTTAATCATCATCTTCATCGACATGCCACCGAAGAAGAAGGCTTCAGAGGTGGCTGCTCCGGCCGCGTCGATCCCATCGCCACCGGAGCAAACGGGCGGTGGGGTAGACGCCGGCGGAGGAGCGGGCGCCAACGAGGGAGCTCACGTCGTTACCAGATCCAAGGACAAGGCCCCGCAAACTTCGGCGTCCGTACACGCACCGCGCCCATCTCAGGAGGCGCGGGATCGACAGCGTCATGGTGCTCGCAGCACCATACTGCGCGATTAACAAGGCCAAGCTGGTGGATCTCGTATGTTCAAGACCAGCATGCACGCCAAAGATCTTTGGCGCGAGTGAATCTGATCGCTGGGCGAAGTACTGCTCCTTCCAACCCAGTTGGAAGTCCGAGCATATCCCGCTCCTCGCGCCGCTCACCGCCGCCACCGAAGACTCCAGAAGAAGCGTTGGCTCGAGCTCAACTGCTCCTGGACTACCCTCCAACGGCGGACAAGATCGACGGTTGGAGGGCCACTATACAGAGCCTCATCGGCTTCGCCAACGGCGACACTCCATGGCAGCCAGCTACATCGCAGCCGCGGCAAGATTGTCGGACGCGAGCCGATGGCGACAAGACCGGTGGAGGTGCAACCACCGTGCACTCCCCGCCCCGAAGGCCAAGATCGCCGACTCGCCGGATCAACCACGACACCGACTCCACGGCACCATCAGATCCGCGAGCTCGTCGCGATCAACGCCAAATTCTTCAAGAGCGACAACATGAAGACGCTCGCACCCGCATTGAACGTCGGAGAGAAGCGCGGTGTCAATCAGACTAGCGCGCTGGGCCCGCTGTTGACATGCATGCGCCAGGGGAACCAGGCGACTTGCCGTACGCAGTAGGTTGCCCTGCGTTTACTCGTGAGCTGCGGCAGGTCCAGTAGCCCAGTACCAAGAACTTCAAGCCAGATGTACCGGAGAAGTACGATGGCATGTTGCATCTGTCGGAGTTCCTCAGCATCTACACCATATTTGGTGCAAGCTGCCGGGGGACGCGACGAGGAGATCCTTGCCAACTACTTCCCACTAGTACTCAACCCCAATGTCAGATCCTGGCTCATGCACTTGTCGGACAACTCCATTTCCTCATGGGCGGATCTGTGCCATCAGTTTGTCGGCGCCTTCATAGGCGGCCACAAGCCTCATGGCCAGGAGAGCGATCTGCATCTGCTCGCCCAGAAGGAAGGAGAGCCCCTGCGCAAGTACATACAAAGATTCAGCCAAGTGCAGCGCAACATCCCAGACGTCCACCCTGCCGCGGTTATCGTAGCGTTCCATCGAACGTCGCGTAACGCAGAGATCGGAGGAGATGGCGATGTGCAAGATAAGAGACGTCAGTGAGCTCTACGCCCTGGCCGACAAGTGTGCACGTGCTCAAGAGGGGAGGAAACTCCCCGGAGAGAACACAGGAGCGGGAGGGTCTGACAGTGAGGATGCCGCCCCGAAAAAGAAAAACCGGCGGCGGAACAACAGAAGAAGGAAAGGCAAAGATGTGGCAGCTGTCGAGCAGTCCGGCAACGGAGGTGGCGCCAAGGAAGCAGAACCCGTTGCGGCCGCCGACAAGCAAGGCAGCTCCGACAAGCAGTACTGCAAGATTCATCGTACCAAGGGCCATGATCTCCAAAGTTGCAAGAAGGTCGAGCAGCTCGTCGAGCTGCAAAAGGCTGAGTACGAGCGACGCGACAAGGAAAAAGCCCAGGAAGGTACGGGCGGATCCGGCAAGAAGCGTCCCAGCCGGGGAGGATGCCGCGGCAAGGCCAAGCAGCGGCAAGGGGACAGGCCTCCCCGCGGCCGCGACAAAGATGAAGATGAGGATGAAGATGAAGACATGGATGATGACGAGGCCGACGAGCAGGAGTTTTAGAAAGCAACAGAGGTGTTGTGCGTTGACGGTGGTGCTTCTCTGCATACCTCGCACCGACAGCTCAAACAGTGGGTACGAGAAGTTAATGCAGCAGAACCATAAGTTGAGTCACGCAAGCCCCTGAAATGGTCCAGCACGCCTATCATCTTTGACATTGAGGACCACCCTGATCGCATTACTGCGGTCGGGTGCTTGCCGATGTTGGTTTCACCAACTATCCGCAACCTCAAAGTCACAAAGATGCTAGTTGACGGCGGGGCCGGCTTGAACCTGATCTCCTCAGCGGTGCTCAAGAAGCTCCAGATCCCCGATAGCGAGCTCGAAGAGACTGGTACTTTCCAAGGAATCAATCCGGGAAGGAGCAAGCCGAACGGGAAGATCACATTGCCAGTGACATTTGGCAGCGAGCTGAACTTCAGGACAGAGAAAGTTACTTTTGACGTTGCTGATTTCCCATTGCCTTACAATGGGATACTCGGCCGTCCAGCGCTCGCCAAGTTCATGGTAACATCTCATTATGCATACAACATGCTCAAGATGCCTGGTCCGATAGGTGTCATCTCTGTCCCTGGCGACAAGAAGGATGCCCTTATCTGTACCGACAAGATCTACCGGGAAGCAGCAGCCGCAGCCGAACGCAAATCACTTGCCGCTGAAGCTCCCGGGGGGAAGAAGAAGACCAAGTACGGCAAGAGCTCTGATGCCCACTCCGGCAAGCGCACCTCTTCGGAGTGCTGCGCTACCGTCGAGGACGCACCATCGAGCTCCACCGGCAAGTGTAAGAAGGCGAAGGCAGCTCCGCCAGAGACCAAGAAAGTGGCCGCCAAGGAGGACGGCACTAGTGGTACCTTCACCATTAGTGCCACGCTTGATCCTAAATAGGAAAGCGCGCTCGTTGCTTTCCTGCGGGCGAATGTCGATGTGTTTGCATGGCAACCATCTGACATCCCTGGTGTTCCCAGGAAAGTAATTGAGCACCACCTTGCCGTCTGTCCTCACGCACGGCCTGTCAAGCAGAAAGTCAGTAAACAAGCAGTGGAGCGCCAAGAATTCATTGCAGAAGAGATCAAGAAGTTGGAAGCAGCAGGCCTGGTCAGAGGAGTGCTCCATCCAACGTGGCTGGCCAATCCTGTAGTCGTGCGCAAGGCGAACGGAAAATGGAGGCTTTGCATAGACTTCACTGATGTTAATAAAGCTTGTCCCACGGATCCATTTCCCTTGCCGCGCATTGACCAGATCGTCGACTCCACGGCAGGATGTGATTTGCTTTCATTCCTTGATGCATATTCAGGATATCATCAGATCTTCATGGCAGAAGAGGATGAGGAGAAAACCGCATTCATTACTCCATGTGGCACGTACTGCTTTGTGCAGATGCCTTTCGGACTAAAGAATGCTGGTTCAACATTCGCAAGGGTAGTTCACGAAGCTTTTGAGCCACAATTGCACAGAAATGTAGAGGCTTACATGGATGACATAGTGGTCAAAAGCAAAGACAGAGCAACTCTGATTCAAGATTTGGGCGAGACCTTTGCAAATCTGCGTAAGATCAATCTCAAACTCAACCCCGAGAAGTGCGTGTTTGGAGTCCCTTCCGGCAAGCTTCTCGGGTTCTTTGTGTCTCAGCGGGGGATTGAAGCTAATCCCGAGAAGATCAAGGCCATTGAGCAGATCGAAGCACCGAAGCGCGTCAAGGATGTGCGAAGGCTTGCCGGCTGCGTGGCTGCTCTCAACATGTTCATCTCTAAGTCTCGGTGGCGGCATACCGCCATTTTCAAAATTTTGAAAAAGGCAGGTCCAATGAAATGGACTCCAGAAGCGGAGGCTGCGCTGCAGGACTTAAAGAGATACCTGTCCTCCACTCCAATACTTGTCGCACCTAAGCCGCAAGAGAAGTTGTTGCTGTATCTAGCGGCAACCAATCAAGTGGTTAGTGCTGCGTTGGTAGCGGAAAGGGAGGCAGATGATGAGCCAGCGGCCACGGCAAGTACATCCAGCGACAAGCAGGGGACTTCCCCGACAAGCTCTGGTCCCGACAAGGATGAATCTGTGCAGCTACAAGAAGAAGCGAAGAAAATGGTGCAGCGCCTAGTTTACTTTGTCGGTTCCCTTCGCAGGGGCTAGATCAAGGTACTCGGTGTGCGAAGTTGCTTTTCGGCCTTCTCATGGCCTCGAGAAAGCTGCGCCATTACGTTCAAGCACATGAGATTACAGTTGTCACTCGCTTTGTGTTGAAGAGGATATTGCAGAATCCAGAAGCAACAGGCAGGATTGTCGAGTGGGCACTGGAATTGTCAAGCTTTGGCCTCAAGTTTGAGAGTACTTCAACTATCCAGAGCCGAGCATTGGCAGAATTTATAGCAGAATGGACGCCAACACCTGATGAAGAAACTCCGGAGACGAGCATCCCCGTCAAGGAAGCAAGCAAAGAACGGATCATGTACTTTGATGGTGCCTTCTCGCTGCAAGGCGCCGGTGTGGGCGTGTTACTTGTTGCACCCACCGGAGAGCACCTCAAGTACGTCGTCCAGATGCACTTTCCCAAGGAGCAAGCGACAAACAATACTGCAGAGTATGAAGGCTTGCTTGCCGGACTTAGGATCGCGGCAGACCTTGGGATCAAGAAGCTTATTGTCAGGGGTGACTCGCAGCTTGTCGTCTGCCAAGTGAACAAAGATTATCAGAGTCCATTGATGGAAGCTTACATTGATGAAGTGAGAAATTTAGAAGAGCACTTTGACGGCCTACAGATGGAACACGTTCTGAGAGCTCAGAACGACATTGCTGATATCCTGTCAAAGTGCGCTGCACTAAAGTTACCTGTGGAACCAGGGATCTTTGTGCTCAAGCTGACTCAACCATCTGTGACACCATCAACTGGACAGAGCAAGAAGAGGAAGTTGGTTTCTGGTGACTACTTTCCGCAGAGCTCCCGGCGGCCGCCAAGAAGGTCCCCAAGATCAACACCAAGAGTGCTGAGGAGCAGTCTGCTCCGACAAGCCCTAAGGTTTGTTCCGTTGAAGCAGACGCTCCAGACAAGTTTTGCTCCGGCAAGCTTGCCGGGGAACATCAAGCTCCAGCTGAACCACAGGTTCTTGCCGTAGAAGCAGATGTTCCCGCAGCAGCATTTATGCCTTTAGTCCTTGTTGTTGAGCCGCAGGCTCCGCCATGGGCACAGCAGATCGTCCGTTTCCTTCAAACAGGAGAACTTCCCGAAGAACAAGAAGAAGTAGAGAGAGTAGCCCGGCAATCAAGTATGTACCAGTTTGTCGATGACATACTGTACAGAAGAAGATTCAACGGAGTGAAATTGAAGTGCATTCCCCGGGAAGATGGACAGAAGCTGTTGGCGGAGATACATGGAGGCATATGTGGTCATCACATTGGCGCAAGAGCACTTGCCGCAAAGCTTTCGGCAAGGTTTCTTTTGGCCAACAGCCCTCCGTGATGCAACCGCACAAGTAACCAAGTGTGAAGCGTGCAGTTCCACTCCAAGCGGATACATCAACCAGCTCAAGCTCTCTAGGCGATCCCTTTATCCCGGCCATTTTCGGTGCAGGGGCTCAACATCCTCGGCCCCTTTCCCGAGCTGTCGGGGCTTTGAGTACTTATGCGTGGCAATCGACAAGTTCACAAAGTGGCGGAAGTGGAAGCGATGAGGAAGGTGACAGCAATCGGCGATCAAGTTCTTGGTCGATTGTTTGCCGTTTGAGTCCCTAACAGGATCATCACCGACAACGGCACGCAATTCACGAGCCGCACCTTCATGCAGTACGTACATGATCTTGGCGCCAAGATCTGCTTCGCTTCTATTGCTCACCCGAGAAGCAACGGTCAAGCGGAGAGGGCAAACGCTGAAGTGCTGCGCTGGCTCAAGACTAGGACTTTCGATAGGCTGCACAAGTGCGGAAGGAATTGGATCGAGGAGCTGCCAGTGGTTCTTTGGTCGATCAGGACGACGCCAAATCGAGCCACTGGCCAGACACCTTTTGCTCTAGTCTATGGAGCAGAGGCAATTCTCCCCACGGAACTCGTATACGGATCACCTCGAGTGCTCGCTTATGATGAGCTTGAGCAAGAACAGCTGCGACAAGATGACGCGCTGCTCCTTGAGGAAGATCGTCTTCAGGCTGCTGTACGAGCTGCTCGATATCAGCAAGCTTTGCGCCGCTACCATAGCCGCAAAGTCAATGCCAGAAGTCTCGAGGAAGGCGAACTTGTTCTTCGGCGCGTTCAATCCGCCAAGAATTCCAACAAGTTGACGCCGAAGTGGGAAGGCCCTTATCGGGTGAAGCGAGTCACTAGGCCTGGCGCTGTCCGCCTTTGAGACCGAAGATGGCTTTCGGTGAGCAACTCTGGAACATTGAGCATCTTCGTAAGTTTTACCCATAAAGCGCGGTTGCGGAACCTGTTCCGCAACCACCTTTTGTACAAGCCTTGCCGCTGTTGCATGTAACCCTTTGTACAAAGCGGTAGCAGATCCGTGCATAAATAAAGCTCATGTGCTTCGCACATCTTGTCAAATTTCATGCCTTTTTTTGCATGTATTATCTGACATTTTGTGCAGCACTTGCCCCCGATAAGCAATAACGAGCCTTAATGCTCCATATCTTTATTTTCTCTTCTTTCCTTTTCTCAAAAAGAAGGTTCCTTCGCCCACAAGTTCACCGGGGGGGGGGGAAGAGAAGATACTGGTGTGGACCAGGCGTCGTTCAAAGAAGTATAGCCTTCCCAGGACGCAGACGACAGATAAGCTAAGTTGCCAATGTTTGAGCACAATCAGTTTTAAAATTTCTTAAGTTATCTTCCTTGAACGACCGTGCTTTGTATGGAAAACCTGTGCGCGGAGGAACCAACTCGTAGCTAGTTGCGCCCTTACTTTGTTTCGAGTCAGCTCAACAACTTAAGTGTGCTGCGACTAGTTGCGACAAGGTTTCTTGCGGAAGCACACCGCCAAGAGTTGTTGATGTTCCAAGACTCAGCGCTTCAAGGGGTGCTGCACCGCAAGTTCCCTAAAAGCGTAGGGTAAAAACATACAAAGGAAGGAATCAAGTAAAGGAAATAACATAGCAAATACTGCCCAAGATAAAGTTATATTACAAAAATGACTTGCCGCGCTCTAATAGATTGTTCCTGTGACATATCTGGCAGCGATAAGAAAAAGGAGGAAAAGGGTGGCCTAGTCTAAGCGATCACCGTCGACCCTCCTGACTTCATTCACCTTGTCCACAATAGGTGCGACAAGGGCCCTGAGCTCTTCAAGATCAGCACCCGCCGGCAGCTTCTTGAGGACGTTGGTGAGGTTGAGGCCCGGATTGCGGAAGAGCACCTTCACCAACACCTTCTCCAGGACTCTGGCGCAGATTGTGCGCGACTCGTCAGCCAGCTGCCTTGGGATCCTTTCCCGGAGTTGCTGGAGAGCCGTCGCCACGCCCTTGAAGAACAGAGTGAGCTTGGCGCTGGGCTGGAGGTTCTCATCAGAAGAGTACCCGAAGCCCTCCAATTCCAGCTGCGCCAGCTCCTCGTCGATGACTGCAGCGATGTTGACGAGGCCCTCCATCCAGAGCTCCACAGTAGCCCTGAAGGTGTTCTGGGTTTTGGCGGCCCTCGTCAGCAGCGCCTCATTGGCCTTGATCTCTCCCTTCAGGTCCTCCTCCCACTTCTTGGCGCCGTCCAGCGTCTCCGTCAGCGTGGCCAGCTTCAGCTCGAGATCGGCATTGGCGTCCTTGGCAGCGTTCAGCTCACTGCCCTTCTCAGAGAGACGACCCTGCAGCTCACCATGGGCAAGGGCGTCCTTCTCACGCTCGCGCTGGAGCGCGGCAAGCTCTTCATTCTTTGTCTTGAGGGTGGCTTCTAGCTCCGTCACCCTCACCTCCAGCTCCTTCTTGGCGGCCTCGGCAGCTGCAGCAGCATCCTTCGCTTCCTTGAGGGCTCCGCCAAGTGTCTCCTCGCGCGCGGCAAGCTCCTCCTCATGGCTGTCCGAGATAACCTTCTTCTGTGTTAGCTCGCCTTCTCGCACGGACATCTCCTCGGTGGCGATCTGTTGCTGCTCTTCGGCTTCGGCCTTCTCGAGGAGAAAGGCCTTCCGCGCCTCGGCAAGCTGCGCCCTCTCCTCAGCAATGGACCGGAGGGCCTCTTGATTGCGGCTCGGGAGCTCCTCCGCATGCTTCTCTATGTCCACTCCCGCCTGCGCGACAAGCACTTCCCGGGACTCCAATTTTCCTTGGCGGGCGCGGTAGAGTGACACCAACTTCCGGAGCAGCTGCTCCTCCTCAGACTCGCCGCTGCTGCTGCTTGGCGCGTCAACCACCGTCAGCCCAGCGGAGGCGGGTACTTCTCCGTCAAAAACCTCTCCCTCGACCGGCGCCCTGGAGCTTGACGCCCAGGGGAGCTTGATGAAGACACCATCTCCGGCCTTCAAGTAGGCGTCGGGCTGGGGCTCTTCGGAGCTTGGCATTGTGTCAGCGGCGGAGGGATCGGCGGTCGACGTAGCGCCCTACGCTCCTGCGGCCCCAGGGTCGTCAGTATGATCGCCGGATCCCTCGCTAGCTCCAGCGCCAGCAGCCTTGGCGGCCTCTTCGTCGGCAGGATCATCAGCGCCGGCCTCTTCTTCGGTGGCAGCGGCTTCGTCAGTATTGTCGCGCACATTCTCCTCGCCGGTGGCCTCGGTCTCCATCGGTTCAGTGGAGGGGGGATCTGAAGGCAGGAAGAGGGAGAAGAAGTCAAGCAAATATCCAAAAAAGAAGATCAGAAGAATAAGAATCCAGGGGAAGTTTCAAGCAAGGGAAATTACCAGTGCTGGGATCCACGGTCATGGGCTCCACCACCGGAGGGTCGCTGGTGCTGCCCCTTGCCGGAGGCTCATCCCTTGCCGGGGAGCGCTCCCTTGCCGGAGAATCACCCCTTGGCGGTGTAGTCGAAGCAGATAGAACCTCAGGGGAAGCTTCTGGTTGTTCCTGGTGAGCCTGTTCTGCTCCTACACAAGCAAACCAATAATCAAGATATCAACAAGGAAAGAGCACCCATGCGCGCCCCATAACAGGAAGTGAACAAATACTTACGCTGGGGGCTGTGCTGGGGGCTGCTTCAGGGAGAGATTGCCGGGTCCGACAGGGTGGTCTCAGATGCCTCCTCTGTTGCCACAGCAGGATCGTCCTCGATGACAACCACGGGGACCTTGGCCCTCTTCGCTGCTCTCTGGGCCAGAGTCCTGGAAAGGAACAAGGTTCAGAAGAAAGCAGATCAAATACAAGACAAGAAACAACAAGAATTGAAGAACCATCAGTACAACAAAAAGAAAAGACTTACTCGTCCTCCTCTTCTTCCCCCTCGTCGGAGCTGAGCGCGGAGAGATCAAAGCCTGGTACCCTTTCAGCGCGACGAGGCGGAGGAGTAGGCTCCCTTGGACGCTTGGCGGGAGCGGCGGCAGGATCGGAAGCGGTGGCCCGAGAAGACCCCGCTCCAGTTGCCAGTGCGGCGTGAGATGCTCCCGTGGCAACGGTGCTTGGCGCGGTGGAGCGTGTCCCGCGACGCGGCAGCTGTTGACCTGTCTGCCGCCCTGCTGTGTCTCCGGTCCTGCGGAGGCGCGTTCTTGGTTGAGCTGGGGGCAGCACTGAGGGCTCCGTCTGTGGCAAGTTGCTTGAAGACGGCTTGCCACTTGCGCCCCCGGCGAGCTCGCTTGCCTCGGCTTCGGGCTCTCCCTCACCAACGACCTCCCCGCCAAGATCCTCTCGGTCGGCATGGCATGCCGCCTCGGCTGCCTCTGCCTCCTCCAAAGTAAACCTGAACTCGCACGCGGCGGCGGCCGCCGCCGCCTCCTCCGCCCTGGTGGCGATGCGCCGCATCTCATCATCAGTGGTGTCATGGGTGAGAAGCCTCTGCTCGTCGGCACGGACCGCCACCTCCACCAAGTCATCGAAAAACTGCTGCATGACGTCGTCAGCGGGCTCCTGCCAAGTTGGGATAATCCCATGCGAGTCGCACTCCGGCATCATTGCGCGGATGCGGTCTAGCTGGGAGTTGTTGCACAACGGGACGACGCCCTGCGGCAGCCTGAACCACTCGGGATGGTTGGGGTCGTGCTTGAACAGTTCCTTGAGCGTCCCGTCCAACTCCAGAACAGTGAAGTTAAAATTGAGGCCTGGGCGCAGCCTCATGATATCCGACGGGCCCCCGAACAACCAGGCGGGTCTCCCCCTCTCCTGCAGAGGGGCGATGCGGCGGCGAAGAAAGTCCGTGCCAACAGCCCCTACGGTGAGCCCGGCAAGCCTGAGCCGCAAGATCCGGGTGGTGGCGATCTTCAATCTAGCATCGTCCGCCGCCAGGGCGCTCCAATCGCCGCCGCGCACTACTCGGGCTTGGCGCAAATTGGTAAATGGATGCGGGTTCTCATCAACAATCCAGCACCACTCCGCTCGCCACTCCTCCCATTTGCTACGGAGCTCCCCCTCCAGATACACCTCCTTCATGCCGACCCTCGAGATCCAGGCGATCCCGCCAGCTAAGGGCTCTCCTTTCTCGGCCCGGGGCATGAAGTAGTGGCGAAAAAGGGCAACATTTGGGTGGATTCCAACAAAATTCTTGCAGAGATGCGCGAAAACCGCCATGGTCAGAATGGCGTTGGGGGTGAAGTCAAGGAGATGAAACCCGTAGGTATTCATGATGTCACAGAAGAAATCGGAAAAGGGCGGGCAGAGCCCGCAATAGAAGAACAATGGAAAGAAGTAGTATCCTTTTGGACACCGCTTCGAAGTAGAAGCTTCGGCGGAGAGTACCTGCGTGCGGATGCGCCCGCGTCTCCGTCGACCAGAAGAGATAAAACCACTCCCGCAGCTCCTTCGCGGAGAGCTCGGGGAAGTGCTCGCTCCTGGCGCAGCGCCTCAAGCCGCAGCGCTTCGGCCGACTTCGCACCCTTCCCGGTCTTCGGAGCCATGGCGGAGGCGGTGGGGGAGAGCGGGGGCGTTGGCGGCGACGGCGGCGATGGGCGGCGGAGCGCTGCTCTCTTTCAGCTTTGAGAAGCGGAGGGGAGCGGCGGAGATTTCTTAGGAAACAACTGCAAGTGGCGAAGGTGGGGGAACTGCCCCTGTTTCCCCTGCTTATAAAGAGGAGGAGGCAAACGTTACGCCTTTTTCGATTAAAGAATCGCCCACGATCTCTCCCACGACGCCGCGTTTGACGCGTGCCGTTACGGGAGGGCGCGGTGGATACGGAGTTAGATTTGGTATGGACCCAGGACGCATGTGCCCGTGCCCTGTTTTGGGCCTGGCCCAACAGCGCTCGGCACCGTGTGTGGCCCAGGCCCGGGGGCTCCTGTCGGTGTACTAAAGTAGGGGTACCTTAGTATCCCGAACTTGTGCACGGGCAGTCGTAGCGCCCCGCGGCAAGGCTTGCCGGGTGCCCGCCAAGATCCTCCATAGTTCCTATTTGATGCCATTCAAGAACAAAGTGTTCTAACTGAGAAGACAAGACCCCGGTAAGAGGAGCTTGCCGGGAAGGACAAGGCCCCGGCAAGAGGAGCTTGCCGGGAAGGCCGACACAGGCACTCCAAAGAACTTGCCGCGACGCGCCGCACGTCCCGGCAAGACCCGACGAGCGACAAGCTTTCGGGTGCGACAAGACAACGACCGCGGCGAATCCACCACTCTGCACCCATGCTCCAGCGCATCCATCGATGTGTCGCCGTAGGAACATGACGAGAAGCTGTGCAGCCAAGCGGTGCGAGGTGGCAAGTGGAGATGACGAGAAGGCCATCGTGGCAAGCGGTGGCGCTCCTAACGGTCGCTTTTCTGCACTGTTTAGGCGACGCGAACGGGCATTAAATGCTCTTGTCCCCTGCCGTCAGAGTTAGGTAGGGTGCACTGTAGATAGCAGTTGTACCAACCACCCTTTTTACATTTGTACCCTTGACTACGTTGCCACCTGTGGGGACCCCGACTCATAAGTCGTGATCACCGAATGCACGTGCACAGTGATCCCAGAGATCAATGCTCACTGAACACACAGAAGCTGAATAACAAGAGTCTTACATCCATACATACCGACATACAAGTAGGACCATTATGGTCAAGTCTTGAGTATAACATCGCAGCGAAATCTCCATCGATAACTTGGACCCATGCCATCCGCCTTAACCCTACAGCATTCTCGACCGGGAAGCGCCCTAGCTCGCGTGTTCGTCACCGAAGGGTTCTTCATCTCATCCTGTTCTTTCATGCCTGGTCAATGAAATAACCAGTGGCAAGCCAATGAGTACTTTGAATGTACTCGCAAGCAACCCATGATTTGATTCAAGGTACAGTAATGCATGACATAGGTAAAGTTTTGTATAAAGCTAGTTTTGAGTGCAAGGACATGTTCAACATCCTATAAAGCATGCATCAAGAGAATTCAAGTAACCATAAGGACTGGTCACAGATATCAACATAAATAGAATGGGCACCAACCCATTATCATAAACAGAGAGGGCACCAACCCATCTCAATCGTGTCAAGTCCTCTGACTTGACCCAAGGCAACACCATCATCTCACACACACCGGGTTTGAAAACAAGTGGACGTAGCCCAAGAGCGGTTACCCAACTGTCCTTGACCGTGGACACGGCTATTCGAATAGTTTTACACTCTGCAGAGGTTGCACACTTTACCCACTAGATCCGGGGAACTTCCGTGTCAAACCACGACCCGCGGTACTTCAAGTACCCGGGGTAAGCACCCGATCACTACCTTTCCCTAGACGACACTAACATGGAGTCCACTCGATTGGCAGTAACCCCCGTGCCCAACATCTCACATAACATTTTCGTGGAGCCTTGCTCCCATATTCATCACATACCACTGGCACGGGGTACCAACGGTGTGTCCGGTGCCCCATAAAGATGGTCATGGCCGCCCTACCTGGCACGACCCCGTCCCAAGAGAGAGCACCAACTCTCCCCCGTCACTAGTAATGCGGGCTCCAAGCTAGTATCGGTCTAGGTACTCAACAATGCCCTTTCCCATATAAGGGTAGAGTGGTCGCGCATGTAAGGTTGGAATAACGGTCGCAACTCCGACCAATCCGTTTTCGAAAACAACGCACACACTTGCCTCGGTACACCACTTCGTCATCAAGTGGTTACCCATCTCATCATCTCCCTCGGGCATAAGTGGCACCCGACGGGGTTTTCGAAAAGACTTTTGAAATCACTTTGCCTCTTTCTCCATGCACAAACCCATCCCATTTGCGTAGCATCTACATTTGCATCCTATCTACTCCCACCGGCATAACCCTCATAAGAAGGTAGGGCCATGCACAATGCAAGTATCAACGAGGAAGTATTCGTGGCAATCAACCACGTGGTTCACCATCTCATCATGATCCCGATGCATCCTTAATAAAGAGCTAAACATGGCATGCAAATAAAGGGGTATCATAGTCATGGTCAAAGGGCTGCTTGCCTGTTTCATCAGAGTCTTGAAATCTTCTGGTCCTTCTCCAAGTACTCCGTCTACTTCGTCAACTAACGTCGGAAACAAACACAATAAGCAACACAACAAGGCAGGAAATAAAAGTGCTCTAAAATATGAGTTGGACTTTTCTAGTATATCTCTGGTCATATGAGGGATGACCAAGGTGGTTTTATTAGGATCTGATAAGTGGATATCTCAGAACATTTCAATATGATGGAATCAAGAGGTTTATGGATTTGCTAGAAGTGTACAGAAATATATTTTTGAAAAATGAGCAAAGGCACCCATTTAACAAAGGATGATTTTAGAAGCATCTAGGAATTGGTTTCACTGGATTTGGAGTTCAAATGAATTTCCTATGAATTTGCAAAGCTGATAAATATGAAGAAATGGCTCAATAATTTATTTGGTACAGAAAGTATCAACAAAAATGTTCATAAACTAGGTTATGAGCTTAGATTCATCTAGGGATTGGGATCATGGCATTTGGATCAATATTGTGCTCTCTGTGATTTTCTAAAGCTTATCACAGAAATAGCAAAAACAAGATTTGATAAATGTCTGTGAAGAAAAAGTTTCTGGAAAAATGTGCAAGTTGCACCATGAGATAGATCATGATTTTATGAGCTACTAGAAATTTGAATCATCAAATTTGGACTTGTTTTGATCTGTTCATGGATTTTTGAAGTAGACTGGAAAAAGAAAGAAGTGAATAAGGTTTAACCTTATCCTGCGCACATGGCGCCAGATAGACCGTGGGCCGGCCCAGTGGCATCACCCGCGTGGGGTGCCCAGGTGACGTCGATGGCGCACTACGTGGAATACGCCTTTGCTCCGGGCAGACGGCTCCAGCGGAAGCCGTTTCCACTTATCCACGCCGTGATCGAGTCAACGCCCTCTGCGGCTGACATGTGGGGCCCGCGGGAAGGTGGGGCCCGCCCACTGGGTCGTCTTCTTCCTCTCGCCGGGGCAGGACAGAGGCGGGGTTGGGCTCGGCCGGCGCTCATCCGGCGATTGCCGGCGCTCCCGGCCGTCCCCCGCGACGCTCCACCTATGGGCGAGTTCAGCGCGGAGCGGCGCATCCTCTGGCGTAGGTCACGCCCGCCGGAGGGAGCCGAGGTGACCGCAGCTTTGACAGTGGCGGGGGAGGTCGTCGGCCATCCGCGGCTCTCGGCGCTCGAGCATCCCCGCGACGGTTCGAGGAGGTGGGGAGGCTTGCCGGACCACGGGGCGTCTCTGTGTGGAGGAAAGGGAGGGAGGTGAGCTCGGCATTGCTCGAATTTGAGCGAGCCGAAGCGGCGGCCATGCGGTGGTAGGAGGAGAAGGGGGGCACGGGAGGAGGTGAGGATAGGTCTAGGGGGTTCACAGGAGGGAGAGGGTGGCAAAGGAGGCCAGAGGGGGCTCGGGGAGGCCTTTAAATAGGCGAACGGCGGGTGCCGTGGACTCGTGCGCCGGCGAGCTCCTAGCCGTTGCTGGAGGCCACGGGGGCACGCGTGGGCGTGTCTGGGGTGCTCATGGGGTTGTTCTAGGGCGCTAGGAGGGGAGAGAAGGAGCAGGAAAGTGTCAGAGCGTCACGCGTGTGAGCTCGCCGATTGGAGCTCTCGGGCGGCCGGCGTGCGTGCGAAAGGAGGCAGCAGGAGGAAGAAAGAGGAGGGGCCAGCTTGGTGTCGTGTTGCGGACGCCGAGGAGCATCCATCGGCGCGCTTGGGCGGCCCGAGGTGGACGGGAGTCGGGCGGCGGGGGCTCGGCCCATCTTGTGGCGTGCTCAGAGCAGGCTTTGGCCGGCACGAGTGCGCTTATGTGCTCTGCCGTGTCCACTTGTGTCCTGGAGCTTCCTTGGATGCTCTAGAGTGGTCAGGAGCTAGGTGGGGCGCTGCATAAAGAAAGGAGAGAGAGAGAGGGGTTGCCATGGGTAAACAGAGAGAGAAAGGGATGGGTTTTACCCCCAAATAATTGAGCTATTGAGGGAGGAGAGTTACTGGAGGTAGGAGATGGTCAGAAGAGGCTGTGGTAAAAGTTGAGCTCCCAAGAATAGTGGAAGAGGTCAAAATGGTGTTTTTTGCAAAATGCCAGAAGGTGTTTGATAAAGGTTTGGGCAAGTAGATGATTTGCATCTTTCATGAGACTCCATAGGGTGAAATGACACCCATAATTAGGGCCTTCCACCAATTTGGAGATCATTTGGAGCAAGTTGACAATGCAACTTTGGTAAACCCTAGAAATCAACAGAAATGGGTTTCCCAAGATTTAGTCATGAAAATATGTTCTCCTTGATGCACCACTTGGTGTAGTGTCATCATTTGATCATGTGATCATGCTCACAAAAGTTGGAATCAAGGAGAGAAAGTTTCCAATGTAGAGTTGTTCAAATTTGGTTTTGGTCAGAAAGAGTTTTGGGAAACTTTGATCAAGTTAACTTGTTCTCCAACTTGTGCCATTTGGTCTAGATGAATTATTAGACCATTTGAGCAAGTTCACAAGGTTTGAGAACATTTGGACATGTTTGGCAATGTAAAGTTGCTCAAACTTCAAAATGGACAGAAATGGTTTTGAGAGGTTTTGATGATGCTATCTTGTTCTCCAAGTCATGAGACTTGGCAAGATCACCAAATATGTCATATGTGACATGATAGAATTTTCATGGAATTTTGGAGAATATTTCCTTTGTAAATATTTCAAAAGCTTGAAATATCCGAAAAGGGTCTTTGAGGGTTTGACCAATATTTTGAACATAACCATGTGTTTAAACTCTTATATATGGACAATATATGTCCTATGAGTTTCCCTAAATTTTGCCAAATATTTTGAAGCAATAAAATAATTTTTACCTATTAAAGACCATTTCTGGCCTTAAGAAAAATCCTTTAAATAAAATAGGAAAATAACTTTTAAAATTATATTTCTGTGGTTCCCAGGAATCCTATATCTAATAGGAGTCAAATATATTTTTGAAAGATTTTTACTGCCCTTAATCAAGTACTTGCAGTGCAAACCTCAATTCAGGGGTTTTGGAAAACTAAATTTAGAAAATACTTTTGGCCAAATTATTTTTGTAAGAAAATATTTTTATGTCCTATACACATGGCATGATCATTGGCTCAAGGGTTTGGAGCAAGGAGATGAAGTATAGGAGTTGGAGGATTTATTTTATTTTTAGAGCACTTGCAAACAGCAGACAAACATTCAATCAAAGCAAGGACAAAAACACTCAAAAGTTTTTGTCAAACCACATTTTAGCATGATTAAGAGCTTAAGTCTTGAGCCAAGAAAATCAGGTGTGATGACCTACCCCCTTACAAGAATCTCGTCCCCGAGATTCCCAGACTAGGTGCGGAATAGGATATAGAAACTTGGATCTGGGGTGGTCTTCAAGTCTTCATGTTGCTTTTGCTTCCGTGTAGTGCCCCATTGATCTTGAAGTACTTGACGGTGTGGCTTCATGTATGACGCTCTCGGTTGACCCAGGTCGCTAAGGGGTCTCTTGCGTTAGGTCGGGTTGGACTAGGGGTCGGTGGCTCGGTGGTCATCGTCCTAATAGAGATCGGGCAAGTTAGGAAGTTGGAAACACTTCCGGGGTTGTGATGCATGGAAGCACTGTGCACCCAGGTAACCTAGGTGGCAATTACATCTGCTATCTGTCTTCTCTTCGTCTCGTAGTGATCTTAGAAGAGGTTGTTAAATCTTGGAGTGATCTCGATGAAGGCCGATGAATCTTGGGCGAGCTTTCCTTTGACATGGAAGCGCTGGGTTCCTTCGAGAGGGGTGACCCGGAGATAAACATGGTATCCAACCCGGAAGGTCATGTCTCAACGACGTGAGTCAGCATAGCTCTTCTGTCTTGACTTGGTAGCCTTCAAACGCTCTCTGACAAGCTGGACTTGCTCTTCGGCTTCACGGGGGATGTCGGGCCCAAAGACAAGTCCTTCTCCGGTCTCTGACCACTTGAGGGTGTCGGCACTTCCGCCAGATAACACTTCAAATGGTGCCGCCTGAAGGCTTGACTTCAAGGTTAGTTAAGAATCCTGGTGCAACCAGTTCCAACCCGAAGCTTTCAAGTTCTTCATATAAGACGGGCAGCCTGTCCTTAAGCATAGTATTCAAGGAACAAGCCTTTCTGCTTAATGCATCTGCTACCACATTAGCCTTTCCAGGGTGGTATTGAACATTGAGGTCATAATCTTTGATTAAGTCTAGCCATCTTCTTTGCCTCGTGTTCAATCCCTTTTGAGTGAAAATATACTTCAGAGCTTCGTGATCCGTGTATATCTCACATCCCTTCCGTAGGAGATAACGTCGCCATGTCTTCAGGGCATGAACCATTGCTGCTAGCTCAAGGTCATGAGTAGCATAGTTTTCTTCATGAGGCCGTAGTTGACTTGGAGAGGAGTGGCTTGCAGATATGCACGGTCTTCAACGCGGAAGCTCACTTCTTGACGACGGTGGTTGGTATAGTTCTTCCTCCTTGACATGACGGTCTTCGGATGTTCCCTAACCAGCTGATCAACTCTTCTTCCGTCTTCGTGCGGACATTCATGTCCTCAAGTAAGGATGATGATCACTTGCCCCAGTACTCTATGAAGTATTTGGGGTACGTAAAGTGGGTTGAGGTACTGGTGAGGGTCCTGGTTGAGCATTGGTCAAAATCTTAATGATCTAGAGCCAAGGCCCAAGGTCATGATCCAACCGTGTTGTGGCTTGGTAGGGCATAAGGGTTTCAAGGATTCTAGTGTGCGAATGAACATTTATCCTCCTATCTTTAAGCACGGTTTCTGAGATGCCAATAGTCTATTTAGTCCTCCAAACAGATCACCTCATACTATTCGTATCCTCATGACTCCCAAGAGGGGATCTAACAAAATCACATATGTCCACGATCGCCAAACTCATGTGTGTAGCTACCTCTAAAAATCCATGGGTAGAACATACAAGCTTCTAAGCCTCATTTAAACATGATAATCCAAGTGCTCAGCCCATTCTACCAAGGTCTAAGATAAAGCACCACTATCCTAAGGAAACACGTCGTAAGCCACTCCGAGATCTTGCTTCCTTCCTATGAATCAACTCCAATAGCCCATTAACTTCCATTAATCTCTACATAATCCAATGCCTATGCTGGTGATCCACATGATCTCCTAAAGTCCTTATAATCCACAAATAATGGGAAAGCTATCTTACTATAGCTTGCCCACCGATTCCCATTGTCATGGTCAAGTAAACCCCAAGGTCAAGCTCATATAGAACCCTATATAAACTCCGACAATTAGTCCAATCTCCTAGTTTATCGTCCACCGAGAAACATGGTATTATGATCGAGATCATCAGTCTAAATCCAATTTACTCCGAACCATGTAGACATACTCAGCATCTATATTCAACTAGGATCACCTATTTAAACCCAAATCTTGTGTCTAATGAGAAATCCCACATGCTCCCCCAAGTCATTTACGTAATATCAACTGTCTCCTATCAATATCCCATGGCTAAGTTAAATCCGAATACTTCCAAGAATCCCAGCTTGTGATCATAGTTGTCCTATAAATCCAATTCACCCATGGGTAGTGAGAGCTACGCTACTCTATAATCATGATCCCACCAAGTTCATCCACCAACATGAAAGCCTCATAATCCACCAAATAGTCTCGGACGATCCTTCAAAGTTATTGACATAACTCACCAAGTCATCGTCCTCAAATCTTATATCCTCAAACTGGTCTTCCTATGGCATCGCCGATCTGGTGCTATATTAGGATGATAATGTGCTTGTTCACTATGTCCGCTGGTTCCATAATGAACCCAGTGACAAGCAAGGTTACAGAGGCTTAACAGATTCTCTTGCAATTCCGTAGGTTAAGCTCGTGGTTAAGGTTTCGAGCTGGGGTATCTCGTGGAGCCTCAAAGGGTCTAGGAATGGGTCTCTAATCTTGAGGGTTAAACATGATTCTACAGGGTTGCACTTGGTCGAGGAGGTTGTAGCAAAAGTCTTCAGTGCTTGTTGGTCGCCGAGGTGGAATACTTGGTGCGTATTGTCTTGCTTGTCTTCAGTTGAGGAGAGAGATGAGAGGGGGAAGTAGCATAGAGGAGGGGAACGCCTAAAGGGGGTTCTATAGTGCAAGTGCGAACAAACAAGTGCCAAAAAGGGTCAAACACAACAACAAAATAAGGCAGGTGATATAGTCGCGTACTTGTTGCCTAGGGCAAAAGTGCGACCTATATCAAAACACAAACAAATAAAAACAAGCAACACACAATCAGGGTTCTACTCGAACCATCATACGGACTCATCACAAGATAGGGGGTACACGACTCATCCTACCCTAGGGGTTCTCGGACTCCGTAGTCGTGCCTTGTGCCTCGTGCAGTCTCCCGGGTTTTCCTCAGGTGCTGCTACGTCTCTTGTAGTTGTTCGATGAAATGATCCGGTTGAGCTTGAAGAGTCTTCAATAGCTTCTCACCTGTTGAAGTGATGGGGTGAAGGTGGCTTCTCATAGCAGGCATTGACCCGGTCTTCTGTTGTCTTCTAAGCCATCGATGGTACCAGGTAGGTAATCCTTTATGCAATGGCATGATCAAAGCATAACAGAGATCCATCATGTCGGTTACGTTGATGATAACATCGACACCAAGAGCGGGGAATGAGGAGAACCACTTTCCTGCTCACTATGGTGAGGCGGACCAAATGGCTAGGTTCTCATCCATCGGTGGTTGCCGATACAACAACGGTAGTGACAGGGTTACTCTATTAGCGATGCATATCATGTTCTTGCATAACTTATGCCCTGGTCGTCGCAGGCTAAGGTTGCATCATCTTGGAGCGGTGTCAAGGGTGTCTCTATTTCCTGGGTCTTCAGGTCCTTATCCCTCGAGGATGTATCTCCTGTTGGTATCGTCTTGTTGGGATGTTGCCAATCTTGTGTTCGGAGATATGGGTGAATGTCCGGCAAGGCATCGTCCTCCCAGATTATCCACGAGAATTACAAGGAACTCGTGGTCGGGGCATATGGGTTCTAGCGACCGTTAAATTTTGAAGGGAAGAGGAAGTATATATCTTAGCTTTGAAAAACTCGGAAGGGGAAGAGAAGAATAGATAGTTTTGAAAACTAGTAGTTGTTTTGGAAATAGTTTTACCCTAACTAACGACCATGCTAACTAAGGCTTCCTACAGTCAGGATGGCTCTGATACCAGCTCTGTGGGGACCCCGACTCATAAGTCGTGATCACCGAATGCACGCGTGCAAGGATCCCGAGATCAATGCTCACCGAACACACGTAAGCTGAATAACAAGAGTCTTACATCCATACATACCGTATTACACAAGTAGGACCATTATGGTCAAGTCTTGAGTATAACATCGCAGCGGAAATCTCCATCGATAACTTGGACCCATGCCATCTGCCTTAACCCTACAGGCATTCTGACTGGGAAGCGTCCTAGCTCGCGTGTTCGTCACCGAAGGGTTCTTCATCTCATCCTGTTCTTTCATGCCTGGTCAATGAAATAACCAGTGGCAAGCCAATGAGTACTTTGAATGTACTCGCAAGCAACCCATGATTTGATTCAAGGTACAGTAATGCATGACATAGGTAAAGTTTTGTATAAAGCTAGTTTTGAGTGCAAGGACATGTTCAACATCCTATAAAGCATGCATCAAGAGAATTCAAGTAACCATAAGGACTGGTCACAGATATCAACATAAATAGAATGGGCACCAACCCATTATCATAAACAGAGAGGGCACCAACCCATCTCAATCGTGTCAAGTCCTCTGACTTGACCCAAGGCAACACCATCATCTCACACACACCGGGTTTGAAAACAAGTGGACGTAGCCCAAGAGCGGTTACCCAACTGTCCTTGACCGTGGACACGGCTATTCGAATAGTTTTACACTCTGCAGAGGTTGCACACTTTACCCACTAGATCCGGGGAACTTCCGTGTCAAACCACGACCCGCGGTACTTCAAGTACCCGGGGTAAGCACCCGATCACTACCTTTCCCTAGACGACACTAACATGGAGTCCACTCGATTAGCAAGAACCCCGTGCCCAACATCTCACATAACATTTTCGTGGAGCCTTGCTCCCATATTCATCACATACCACTGGCACGGGGTACCAACGGTGTGTCCGGTGCCCCATAAAGATGGTCATGGCCGCCCTACCTGGCACGACCCCGTCCCAAGAGAGAGCACCAACTCTCCCCCGTCACTAGTAATGCGGGCTCCAAGCTAGTATCGGTCTAGGTACTCAACAATGCCCTTTCCCATATAAGGGTAGAGTGGTCGCGCATGTAAGGTTGGAATAACGGTCGCAACTCCGACCAATCCGTTTTCGAAAACAACGCACACACTTGCCTCGGTACACCACTTCGTCATCAAGTGGTTACCCATCTCATCATCTCCCTCGGGCATAAGTGGCACCCGACGGGGTTTTCGAAAAGACTTTTGAAATCACTTTGCCTCTTTCTCCATGCACAAACCCATCCCATTTATGTAGCATCTACATTTGCATCCTATCTACTCCCACCGCATAACCCTCATAAGAAGGTAGGGCCATGCACAATGCAAGTATCAACGAGGAAGTATTCGTGGCAATCAACCACGTGGTTCACCATCTCATCATGATCCCGATGCATCCTTAATAAAGAGCTAAACATGGCATGCAAATAAAGGGTATCATAGTCATGGTCAAAGGGCTGCTTGCTGTTTCATCGAGTCTTGAAATCTTCGGTCCTTCTCCAAGTACTCCGCCTACTTCGTCAACTAACGCCGGAAACAAACACAATAAGCAACACAACAAGGCAGGAAATAAAAGTGCTCTAAAATATGAGTTGGACTTTTCTAGTATATCTCTGGTCATATGAGGGATGACCAAGGTGGTTTTATTAGGATCTGATAAGTGGATATCTCGTAACATTTCAATATGATGGAATCAAGAGGTTTATGGATTTGCTAGAAGTGTACAGAAATATATTTTTGAAAAATGAGCAAAGGCACCCATTTAACAAAGGATGATTTTAGAAGCATCTAGGAATTGGTTTCACTGGATTTGGAGTTCAAATGAATTTCCTATGAATTTGCAAAGCTGATAAATATGAAGAAATGGCTCAATAATTTATGTGGTACGTAAAGTATCAACAAAATGTTCATAAACTAGGTTATGAGCTTAGATTCATCTAGGGATTGGGATCATGGCATTTGGATCAATATTGTGCTCTCTGTGATTTTCTAAAGCTTATCACAGAAATAGCAAAAACAAGATTTGATAAATGTCTGTGAAGAAAAAGTTTCTGGAAAAATGTGCAAGTTGCACCATGAGATAGATCATGATTTTATGAGCTACTAGAAATTTGAATCATCAAATTTGGACTTGTTTTGATCTGTTCATGGATTTTTGAAGTAGACTGGAAAAAGAAAGAAGTGAATAAGGTTTAACCTTATCCTGCGCACATGGCGCCAGATAGACCGTGGGCCGGCCCAGTGGCATCACCCGCGTGGGGTGCCCAGGTGACGTCGATGGCGCACTACGTGGAATACGCCTTTGCTCCGGGCAGACGGCTCCAGCGGAAGCCGTTTCCACTTATCCACGTCAGCGGTCAGAGTCAACGCCCTCTGCGGCTGACATGTGGGGCCCGCGGGAAGGTGGGGCCCGCCCACTGGGTCGTCTTCTTCCTCTCGCCGGGGCAGGACAGAGGCGGGGTTGGGCTCGGCCGGCGCTCATCCGGCGATTGCCGGCGCTCCCGGCCGTCCCGCGACGCCCACCTATGGGCGAAGTTCAGCGAGAGCGCGCATCCTCTGGCGTAGGTCACGCCCGCCGGAGGGAGCCGAGGTGACCGCAGCTTTGACAGTGGCGGGGGAGGTCGTCGGCCATCCGCGGCTCTCGGCGCTCGAGCATCCCCGCGACGGTTCGAGGAGGTGGGGAGGCTTGCCGGACCACGGGGCGTCTCTGTGGAGGAAAGGGAGGGAGGTGAGCTCGGCATTGCTCGAATTTGAGCGAGCCGAAGCGGCGGCCATGCGGTGGTAGGAGGAGAAGGGGGGCACGGGAGGAGGTGAGGATAGGTCTAGGGGGTTCACAGGAGGGAGAGGGTGGCAAAGGAGGCCAGAGGGGGCTCGGGGAGGCCTTTAAATAGGCGAACGGCGGGTGCCGTGGACTCGTGCGCCGGCGAGCTCCTAGCCGTTGCTGGAGGCCACGGGGGCACGCGTGGGCGTGTCTGGGGTGCTCATGGGGTTGTTCTAGGGCGCTAGGAGGGAGAGAAGGAGCAGAAAGTGTCAGAGCGTCGCGTGTGAGCTCGCCGATTGGAGCTCTCGGGCGGCCGGCGTGCGTGCGAAAGGAGGCAGCAGGAGGAAGAAAGAGGAGGGGGCCAGCTTGGTGTCGTGTTGCGGACGTCGAGGAGCATCTACTGGCGCGCTTGGGCGGCCCGAGGTGGACGGGAGTGCGGCGGCAGGGCTCGGCCGCTCTCGTGGCGTGCTCCAGAGCAGGCTTTTGGCCGCACGAGTGCGCTTATGTGCTCTGCCGTGTCCACTTGTGTCCTGGAGCTTCCTTGGATGCTCTAGAGTGGTCAGGAGCTAGGTGGGGCGCTGCATAAAGAAAGGAGAGAGAGAGAGGAGTTGCCATGGGTAAACAGAGAGAGAAAGGGATGGGTTTTACCCCCAAATAATTGAGCTATTGAGGGAGGAGAGTTACTGGAGGTAGGAGATGGTCAGAAGAGGCTGTGGTAAAAAGTTGAGCTCCCCAAGAATAGTGGAAGAGGTCAAAATGGTGTTTTTTGCAAAATGCCAGAAGGTGTTTGATAAAGGTTTGGGCAAGTAGATGATTTGCATCTTTCATGAGACTCCATAGGGTGAAATGACACCCATAATTAGGGCCTTCCACCAATTTGGAGATCATTTGGAGCAAGTTGACAATGCAACTTTGGTAAACCCTAGAAATCAACAGAAATGGGTTTCCCAAGATTTAGTCATGAAAATATGTTCTCCTTGATGCACCACTTGGTGTAGTGTCATCATTTGATCATGTGATCATGCTCACAAAAGTTGGAATCAAGGAGAGAAAGTTTCCAATGTAGAGTTGTTCAAATTTGGTTTTGGTCAGAAAGAGTTTTGGGAAACTTTGATCAAGTTAACTTGTTCTCCAACTTGTGCCATTTGGTCTAGATGAATTATTAGACCATTTGAGCAAGTTCACAAGGTTTGAGAACATTTGGACATGTTTGGCAATGTAAAGTTGCTCAAACTTCAAAATGGACAGAAATGGTTTTGAGAGGTTTTGATGATGCTATCTTGTTCTCCAAGTCATGAGACTTGGCAAGATCACCAAATATGTCATATGTGACATGATAGAATTTTCATGGAATTTTTGGAGAATATTTCCTTTGTAAATATTTCAAAAGCTTGAAATATCCAGAAAGGGTCTTTGAGGGGTTTGACCAATATTTTGAACATAACCATGTGTTTAAACTCTTATATATGGACAATATATGTCCTATGAGTTTCCCTAAATTTTGCCAAATATTTTTGAAGCAATAAAATAATTTTTACCTATTAAAGACCATTTCTGGCCTTAAGAAAAATCCTTTAAATAAAATAGGAAAATAACTTTTAAAATTATATTTCTGTGGTTCCAGGAATCCTATATCTAATAGGAGTCAAATATATTTTTGAAAGATTTTTACTGCCCTTAATCAAGTACTTGCAGTGCAAACCTCAATTCAGGGGTTTTTGGAAAACTAAATTTAGAAAATACTTTTTGGCCAAATTATTTTTGTAAGAAAATATTTTTATGTCCTATACACATGGCATGATCATTGGCTCAAGGGTTTGGAGCAAGGAGATGAAGTATAGGAGTTGGAGGATTTATTTTATTTTTAGAGCACTTGCAAACAGCAGACAAACATTCAATCAAAGCAAGGACAAAAACACTCAAAAGTTTTTGTCAAACCACATTTTAGCATGATTAAGAGCTTAAGTGCTGAGCCAAGAAAATCAGGGTGTGACACCACCTGTCGGTGACCCCTTGTGCCTATAAAAGGAGGCCCATGCGCAACGTAGAGGGGGTTCGACTGATTCGAAACTACACCACTCTCACGCTCTCAAGCAAGAACATAATACAACCACAAAGCAGCAGTAGGAGTATTATCTCTCCGGAGAGCTCCGAAGCTGGGTAAAATCGCTCGCGTGCTCCGCCTCGATCCGCTCTTCGTGCGCCCTCCGCTCCCTGCCGAGCCGAAAAGGGGCCCTGCCCCATAGGTGCTCGTTTGACACGACAATAAGGATTCCAAAATTTTTGCTCAAGTACTAGAAGAAGAATTACATATAATGCTTGGCATAAAATATGTGAATGATGAGCATGATTTCAATGTTGTTAGTATGAATTCTTTTAATACCCATGATGCTAATGATATGAAAAGCCACAAGCTTGGGGCTGCTATGTTTGATGAAGATGATATTTTTAGTCCCTCATGTTTTGATGAGAATATATATTATGATGATAGCATGCCTCCTATTTATGATGATTATGTTGATGAAAGTGATTTCGGAGAGGTCATGACTTTATTTAGTGATGAATCCACTATTTCGGAAGAGGTTCCCATTGATTATGAGAACAAAGTTGCTATCTATGATGATTATTGTGATGATACGTATGCAATAAAGAAAAAAACATAACCATGAAACTTTTTATCATGATTTATTTTTCAATTGGATTATGCTTCACATGATAGTTATTTTGTTGAGTTTGCTCCCACTACTATTCATGAGAAGAAGTTTGCTTATGTGGAGAGTAGTAAAATTTATATGATTGTGCATCATAAAAATTATGATTTATGTGATGGTTATATTGTTGAATTCATTCATGATGCTACTGAAAATTATTATGAGGGAGGAACATATACCTGTAGGAATTGCAATAATACCAAGTTTCCTCTCTATGTGTTGAAAATCTTGAAGTTGTGCTTGTTTTACCTTCCTATGCTAGTTGATTCTTGTTCCCATAAGTTGTTTGCTCACAAAATCCCTATGCATAGGAAGTGGGCTAGGCTTAAATGTGCTAGTCATATTCTTCATGATGCTCCCGCTATGTTTCAATTCTTATCTTTTATACGAGCATCACTGAAATCATCATGCCTAGCTAAAAAGGCATTAAAGGAAAGCGCTTGTTGGGAGGCAACCCAATATTTACCCCTACTGTTTTTGTGTGTTCACATGATTATGCTACTGTAGTAATCATGTTTTATAGCTTTTGTTTCAATAAAGTGCCAAGTAAGACCTTTAGGATAGCTTACGGTGATAGTTGTGTTGATCCTGCTGAAATCAGAAACTTTTGCGCCCCATAAATTAGTTTTGATAGTTCACATAGACGTGCTTTTGATCTGCTTCTTTTTGCTCTTGATTGGTACACAAATTTCTCAGGTTTTCCTAGTTTGGTAGGATTTTTGGAGTTACAAAAGTATTCGTGAATTACAGATTTCTACAGACTGTTATGTTTCTGACAGATTCTGTTTTCTATGTGTTGTTTGCTTATTTTGATGAATCTATGAGTAGTATCAGAGGGTATGAACCATAGAGAATTTGGAATAAAGTAGATATTACACCACTATGAATTTTGAATGATTTCACAACAGTACCTAAGTGGTGATTTATTTTGTTATATTAACGGAGCTTACGAGTTTTCTGTTAAGTTTTGTGTTGTGAAGTTTTCAAGTTTTGGGTAAAGATTCGATGGACTATGGAATAAGGAGTGGCAAGAGCCTAAGCTTGGGGATGCCCAAGGACACCCATGGTAAAATTCAAGGAAAACCAAAAGCCTAAGCTTGGGGATGCCTCGGAAGGCGTCCTCTCTTTCATCTTCATTCATCGGTAACTTTACTTGGAGATATATTTTTATTCACCACATGATATGTGTTTTGCTTGGAGCGTCATGTCATTTTATTTTGTTTTTCTTGCTGTTTGAATAATATCCCATGATCTGAAATTCTTAAATGTTAGAGAGTCTTCACATAGTTACATAATTATTCAACTACTCATTGATCTTCACTTATATCTTTCAGAGTAGTTTGTCCTTTGCTCTAGTGCTTCACTTATATCTTTTTACAGCACAGTGGTGGTTTTATTTTATAGAAATTATTGATCTCTCATACTTCACTTATATTATTTTGAGAGTCTTTAGAACAGCATGGTAATTTTCTTTGGTTATGAATTTAGTCCTAATATGATGGGAATCCAAGAGGGATATAATAAAAACTTTCACATAATGTGGATTGATTGCTATGAGAAGTTTGATACTTGATGATTGTTTTCAGATATGAGGATGGTAATATTAGAGTCATGCTAGTGGAGTAGTTGTGAATTTGATAGATACTTGTGTTAAAGTTTGGGATTCCGGTAGCATGCACGTATGGTGAACCCTTAAGTGATGAAGTTGGAGCATGATTTATTTATTGATTGTCTTCCTCATGAGTGGAGGTCGGGATCGCACGATGGTTAACTCCTACCAACCCTTCCCCTAGGAGCATGCGTGTAGTACTTTGTTTTGATGACTAACAGATTTTTGCAATAAGTATGTGAGTTCTTTATGACTAATGTTGAGTCCATGGATTATACGCACTCTCACCCTTCCACCATTGCTAGCCTCTCTTGTGCCACAAAATTTTCGTCGGTACCATACACCCACCATATACCTTCCTCAAAACAGCCACTATACCTACCTATTATGGCATTTCCGTAGCCATTCCGAGATATATTGCCATGCAACTTTCCGCTGTTCAGTTTATTATGACACGCATCATTATTGTCATAATGCTTTGCATAATCATGTAGTTGACATCGTATTTGTGGCAAAGCCACAGTTCATAATTCTTTCGTACATGTCACTCTTGATTCATTGCACATCCCGGTACACCGCCAGAGGCATTCATATAGAGTCATATCTTGTTCTAAGTATCGAGTTGTAATTCTTGAGTTGTAAGTAAATAAAAGTGTGATTATCTTCATTATTAGAGCATTGTCCCAGTGAGGAAAGGATGATGGAGACTATGATTCCCCCACAAGTCAGGATGAGACTCTGGACGAAAAATATAAAAAATAGAAAAAAAGAGGCCATAAAAAAAGAGAAAAGGCCCAAATAAAAAAATAAAAAAATGAGAGAAAAAGAGAGAAGGGGCAATGCTACTATCCTTTTACCACACTTGTGCTTCAAAGTAGCACCATGATCTTCATGATAGAGAGTCTCATATATTGGCACTTTCATATACTAGTGGGAATTTTCATTATAGAACTTGGCTTGTATATTCCAACGATGGGCCTCCTCAAAATGCCCTAGGTCTTCATGAGCAAGCAAGTTGGATGCACACCCACTTAGTTTCTTTTGTTGAGCTTTCATATACTTATAGCTCTAGTGCATCCGTTGCATGGCAATCCCTACTCACTCACATTGATATCTATTAATGGGCATCTCCATAGCCCGTTGATACGCCTAGTTGATGTGAGACTATCTTCTCCTTTTTGTCTTCTCCACAACCACCATTCTATTCCACCTATAGTGCTATGTCCATGGCTCACGCTCATGTATTGCATGAAAGTTGAAAAGGTTTGAGAATACTAAAGTATGAAACAATTGCTTGGCTGAAACCGGGGTTGTGCATGATTTAAATATTTTGTGTGATGAAGATAGAGCATAGCCAGACTATATGATTTTGTAGGGATAGCTTGCTTTGGCTATGTTATTTTGATAAGACATGATTACTTTGTTAGTATGCTTGAAGTATTACTATTTTTATGTCAATATTAAACTTTTATATTGAATCTTTTGGACCTGAACATTCAAGCCACAATAAAGAAAATTACATTGAGAATTATGTTAGGTAGCATTCCACATCAAAAATTCTGTTTTTAACATTTACCTACTCGGGGACGAGCAGGAATTAAGCTTGGGGATGCTTGATACGTCTCCAAAGTATCTATAATTTTTGATTGTTCCATGCTATTATATTATCTGTTTTGGATGTTTAATGGGCTTTACTATACACTTTTATATTATTTTTGGGACTAACCTATTAACCGGAGGCCCAGTCCAAGTTGCTGTTTTTTTGCCTATTCCAGTGTTTCGCAGAAAAGGAATATCAAACGTAGTCCAAACGGAATGAAACCTTCGGGAGAGTTATTTTTGGAACAAACGCAATCCACGAGAGTTGGAGTAGATGTCAGGGAAGCAACAAGGTGGCCATGAGGGTCCAGGGCGCACCCTACCCCCCTTGGCGCACCCCCACCCTTGTGGCTCCCCTGACCGACTTATTTCGCCTATATATATCCATATACCTAGAAAATATCCAGGAGTACCATAGATCGGGAGTTCCACCGCCGCAAGCCTCTGTAGCCACCAAAAACCTCTCGGGAGCCCGCTCCGGCACCCTGCCGAAGGGGGGATCCCTCACCGGTGGCCATCTTCCTCATCCCGACGCTCTCCATGATGTGGAGGGAGTAGTTCACTGTCGGGGCTGAGGGTATGTACCAGTAGCTATGTGTTTGATCTCACTCTCGTGTTCTTGAGGTGGTATGATCTTGATGTATCACGAGCTTTGCTATTATAGTTGGATCTTATGATGTTTCTCCCCCTCTACTCTCTTGGAATGCATTGAGTTTTCCCTTTGTTATCTTATCGAATTGAGTCTTTCAGGATTTGAGAACACTTGATGTATGTCTTGCATGTGCTTATCTGTGGTTACAATGGGATATTCACGTGATCTACTGGATGTACGTTTTGGTGATCAACTTGTTGGTTCAGTGACCTTGTGAACTTATGCATAGGGGTTGGCACATGTTTTCATCTTGACTCTCCGTTAGAAACTTTGGGGCACTCTTTGAAGTTCTTTTTGTTGGTTGAATAGATGAATCTGAGATTGTGTGATGTATATTGTATGATCATGCCCAGGGATACTTGAGGTGACATTGGAGTATCTAGGTGACATTAGGATTTTGGTTGATTTCTGTCTTAAGGTGTTGTTCTAGTACAAACTCTATGATAGATTGAATGGAAAGATTAGCTTTGTGTTATTTTACTACGGACTCTTGAATAGATCGATCATAAAGGATAACTTTGAGGTGGTTTCGTACCCTACAATAATCTCTTCGTTTGTTCTCCACTATTAGTGACTTTGGAGTGACTCTTTGTTGCATGTGGAGGGATAGTTATATGATCCAAGTATGTTATTATTGTGAGAGAACTTGCACTAGTGAAAGTATGGACCCTAGGCCTTGTTTCCTAGCATTGCAGTACCGTTTACGCTCAATTTTCCCACTTGTTACCTTGCTGTTTTTATATTTTCAGATTACAAATACTCATATCTACCATCCATATTGCACTTGTATCACCATCTCTTCGCCAAACTGGTACACCTATACAATTTACCATTGTATTGGGTGTGTTGGGGACACAAGAGACTCTTTGTTATTTGGTTGCAGGGTTGTTTGAGAGAGACCATCTTCATCCAATGCCTCCCACGGATTGATAAACCTTAGGTCATCCACTTGAGGGAAATTTTCTACTGTCCTACAAACCTCTGCACTTGGAGGCCCAACAACGTCTATAAGGAGAAGGTTTTGTAGTAGACACCACATCGACGGCGGGCCTTCATAGCCGCAGACGGGCATGGGGCATTTGTAGGGCACGAGCGGACACACGCTCTGGTGATCGGCGAGCTTGTGGTAAGTGACGTAGAGCCCACAACCTTTGTGCGGGCACTCCCCCTAATGAGGGGAGGATGGCCTCCATCATCCTGGTCCGCACATCAAAGCCGCCACCACGTTCGCACTTCTGGCATTGCCGCTGGTTCCTGGGGCGCTCGCCGCGGCAGTCTGCACAAGCCAGGTGCCCTCCCTTACACTGCACAAATCAATCGAACAACACATCAATCAAGAAACTTGCACTTTGCTCGATTAGCCGAACGGATGAGGTGTATTTGAACCTCATACACTGGAGGCTTCAAGGGGCGGAGGCACAAGGGGCAGTGGAGCAAGGTGAGGTCCATAAAGACCATAGAGAGCTCCATCGCCGGGTCCTGTTCCGTCGGCATGATCTCGCCCTCCTCGTGCACAACCATCTCTCGGTTTAGGGCCGGGGCATTACATCACATATTCATACTACTTCAAGGTGCATTAAATCAACACATGCAAGTACATTATCAAAAGGAAAGTCATGGCATGTATGCATGCGTTGTAATTAATGCATCGGTAAACCTAAATTATTGAAATATTTTGAGTGCACTGCTTTGACGTGTCGCGTCTACTCGTACAAAGGAGAAGTTTGATTATAACACCCTCTCCCTCGCCCATGAGCGTGGCGGCTCGCAGGACTAGGAGAAGCTTTTGCTACACGCTCTCCCTCCCGCACGCGGTGGACATGCAGCAGTGCATTCGGTGTCATATGGCCAGAAGCATACTAGTAGTACTCCACTGCAGTAGCACCATCATTGTTCCACTTCACGAAGAGGCGAAGATCCAAGCGCAACCCGGATGCTCATGTGGCAGTTTCATGTGTAGTGGAGGTAGTATAGTGACATAGTCTAGGATAGTGTGTACCGTGCCTCTAAGCTTAAAATCGTTAGAGTCGGCTCCATGCTAGGAGGTCATCTCGAAGCATTTTTTTGATTAAAATAATCTTCTGGCCCTACCTGTCATCCTGGTGATTGTAGTTTGCATGCTCATATGGTCAAGAGAGGAATATATACTTTAATTTGTGGTGGGGTAAATGTTAGAGGTTGCAGCAAATATATTGTACATTGCTGGTCTTTTAGCCAAGTTTAGAGGCAAGCATGTGCGGCCAGTGCTATGCTGTGTTGCTCAACTCGTACAACGAGGAGAAGCTTGATTTTACTAATACACGCCCCCTCGCCCATGCGCACGGTGGCTCGCAGACGAGGATAGACTTTTTCTTACTACAACAAGCTATACCTCCCGCACGCGGTGGACGGACATGCTGCAGTTGATTCGACACTGTAGAAGTAGTAACATCATTGTTCATTTTCTCGAAGAGGTGAAGAGTCAAGCACAACCCGAACTTGGCAGTTGCGAACGCTTGCATGGCAGTCTTTGTGTAGGGGTGGCGCGTGGTGAGGAGCCTTGGAGTACGCATATAGCCAGGCTCTTGCATGAGAAAAAATTGCCATGTAAGTAGGCTATAAGCCCACTATTGTACTTGCTCTTAATAGTATAGCCCTGTAAACTGGAAAGGAGGGACTGTCGGTGTCAAAACCGGCGGATCTCGGGTAGGGGGTCCCGAACTATGCATCCTAAGGCTAATGGTAACAAGAGGCAGGGGACACAATGTTTACCTAGGTTCGGGCCTTCTCTATGGAGGTAATACCGTACTTCCTGCTTGATTGATCTTGATGAAGATGAGTATTACAAGAGTTGATCTACCACGAGATTGTAATGGCTAAAACCCTAGAAATCTATCCTTTGAGGTTATGATTGTTGTGGCTAAAACCTAGAAGTCTAAACCCTCCGGTTTATATAGACACCGGGGGGACTAGGGTTGTACAAAGTCGGGTATAGTGAAAGGAATCTACGTATCCGAATTGCCAAGCTTGCCTCCCACGCAAAGGAGAGTCCCATCCGCACACGGGACGATGTCTTCCATCTTGTATCTTCATTGTCCAACAGTCCGGCCACAGTATATAGTCCGGCTGTCTGAGGACCCCTTAGTCCAGGACTCCCTCAATAGCACCTGAACCAAGCTTCAATGACGATGAGTCCGGCGCACAGATTGTCTTCGACATTCCAAGGCAGGTTCCTTCTCCGAATACTTGAAAGTAGATCTCGAACACAAGAATTGTGTCCCGCTCTGCAAAACAAGTTCCACAAACAACCGTAGAGGGTATAATATTTACGAGTCTAATCCGCTGCCAATTTTGGCAGCACGACATTACATCACTACCCGGCCATTATATTGAATCGTTTTCTGACCTGCCACCCCAAGTTTCGGGGGGCGATTTTTATTGGCACGTCTTGTCAAAGCAGAGATAGTGTCCCCTAATGACGGGATTTTCATCAACACGGGCATGGGTAACCCAACCGTTCTATTGGCATAATTCCTGGAGAATAGGCATGTTTTAATGCTATGGAGGGGACGCTGGATATTCGTCGCCTTTATAAAAGAGGTCAAGGCATGTCCTCTTTCTTCTACGCTAGTTCTTTCCTCCACCCCCACCTCAAGTTCCAACACCCAAGGGTCAATCCGGCTGCTTCGAGCTTCCAGCCATGTCCAGACCCGGCCTTTAGGGCCGGTGGATGGCCTCTTCTGTCACAGAGGAAGACATCTCAAAGCTCATGGAGGCAAGATACTTGACTGCGGAAATCTACCACAGGCTTCCTGCTCAAGGGCAGGTTATTCCTACTCCCAGATCCAATTAGAGGGTCGTGTTTATCTCTCACTTCCTTCGAGGGCTCGGGTTTTCTATCCATCCCTTTGTTCGAGGGGTCATGTTCTATTATGGGCTATATTTTCACGATCTAGCCCCGTACTCCTTCCTCCACATCTCGGCGTTCATCACCACATGCGAGGCCTTCCTCCGTATTTCCCCACACTTCGGCTTATGGCTTAAGACCTTTAACGTGAAACCAAAGGTAATCGACAGGAAACAAGCGGAGTGCGGAGGCGCTCTGATAAGCAAGCTTATCAACTCCACTTCGCCAAAGGGCTCCTTCGCAGAATCTTCTGACTTATGGCAACGGGAGTGGTTTTACATCACCGAACCCTGCGGTAAAAAGCGGGCAACCACACCTGCATTTCGGTCCAGCTCTCCGCCACAACATGCAGTGTGGATTAACAAGGGGCTGGACTGGGGATCCACTGATGAAGTGCGGACGCTGCAAAGCCACATTCGGAGCCTCATTGAGAAGGACACCAGTCTTCGTAATCCAAGTAAGCTAGTCGGCCGGATCCTACACTGTCAGCGACGCCCTCTCTGCATGTGGGAGTTTAGTCCGTAAGGTCCATGGACCCTTCAGCACCTCTCTGGCACGATGCTCAGAGAGATGTGGAAATTGTTCTTCGGCGCACGAAAACAGTGGCCGGATACTATAGAAGACATTGGTCTTGACTGCAACCATCCGGATACTCTGGTAAGTACTCGGCTGTAAGTGCATCTAGTGCCACCCCTAGTTGGTTTTGGAGTATTGACGACAAAGTTGGTTGGGGGACTAATGCGTTTGTGAGAATTGCAGGATAACGCAGGTAGTGTCCCTCAATGATTCGGTTTACCTACCGGAGATGACCCCTAAAAATGTATGAAGACATTGAAGACAATGGTGGTATGTGAAGATATTCATATTGAAGACTATGACATGAGAACACATTGAGTGAAGATTATGGAGCGCGAAGACTGTGTGATTTCGTTGTTTCCTTTTCTTCTGTGTTGAGTCATAGGAACCACCGTACTGTTAAGTGGTGTCCAAGTGAACTAAGTAAGAATGACTGAAGTGATGCTCAACCCAAATCCTATGTCTTCGAGCGAAGACAATGAGAGCAAATCTTATCCAGAGCTGGATGAGTCAGCTTTTCTTGTAGCCCAAGTAAAGTTGCCGTGTGTGTTTGAAATCTGACCGTTGGAACACGTGTCAATTCCTTTGTGACCCGGGGTCATTTTGGACATATCAGGTCGGGTTGCCCAGTGGCTATAAATAGCCCACCCCCTACACCATAAATTGGTGGCTGCTCAGAGTTAGTGCACGGCTTTTGTCGTTTGAGAGCAACCCACCTCAAGCCTTTGAGAGAGAAAATCCTTGCGAGGACCAAGCCCAAACACCCAGAGCCAAAGAGTGTTAGGCATCATCAAGTCTTTCTGCAGGTGACTCAAGACTTATTACACTTGAGGACTGTGAATCCTCCAAATTGTTAGGCGTCGCGTTCGAGCATCCAAGAGTCATTGTGGATTGCCGGTGAATGAAGTCTGTGAAGGTTCGGAAGTCTACCTTGAAGACTTACCAGAGTGATTGGGCGAGGACTGGGTGTCCTTAGCTCAAGGGGAATAAGGTGAAGACATGGTCTTCTGAGTTGAATCACTGCCTCCCTAACCAGACGTACAGTTGTCACAACAACTGGAACTGGTCCAACAAATCCTGTGTCTTCAACAAGTGACTAGTTCTATCCCTTCCCATCCTTTACTTAGTGTTTGTCTTCGTGAAGTCATTGCCTATCTGTCATACCTGTTTGACTTCATTGCTTGACTACTATTGTTGATTGGATTCAGACTATCTTCCATCCCGATCCTTACTACTTAGCTGCCATTAGTCCTGTTCTTTCATGTCATTGCATACTTGACTATGGTTTGCTTACAGTAGTTTATCTTCCACTGCATATCAATTAGGTCATTTCTATTGTCTGTCTTTGAAACTTCCAAGTTTTGAAGACTTTCATAAAAATCGCCTATTCACCCCCCTCTAGTCGATACTAGCACTTTCAATTGGTATCAGAGCAAGCTACTCCCTTGTTCTGTGTGATTTGGTGTAACCACCTGGAGTTTAGCTATGTCGACTGCAGGATTGAGGAACATATCTTACCCCACCTTTGACGGTCATGAGTATCCCCGATGGAAGGCCATGATGAAGAAGCGACTCATGGCTATGGATAGCGAACTGTGGACCGACACTGAGATTGGCCTTACTGATCTATGCAAGATGGCTGAGGCCGATGACATTCGCAAGTACACTCTACTAAACCTTACGGCGAAGGATGTCATCTGCTCCCATCTGTCCCGAAATCAGTTCAGGAATGTTATGCACCTCAATCACGCGAAGCTAATCTGGGACCGGCTTTCTGAGGTCTATGAAGGTCATCGTACTCGTCATGATCCCTGGTTTGAGGACTACAAGGAGTCTCTTAAAGAGATGACTTTTGCACCTGAATCGCCATCATCCTCACCATGCCTCATGGCAAGGGGTGATAAGGTAACTGAATGCTACCTCTCTGAATCTAGTGATGATGAATCAGGTGATGAATTTGGCCCCAGTTATGTCAAGCTTGCTTCCCTTGCCACTAAACAACAAAGAGTCTTGGAAAGGGTTCAAGACATGCTTAGTAACAGCGATGATATGTTGGGTGACGAAATGGATGAGTCAAAAGCATTGGCTGGGAGTCTTCAGAGACTTCAGTCCAAGTTTGACACCCTCCAAGATCAACATAATGCTCTCTTGTCTGATCATGAGAAGCTTTCTTCTAAATGTCTTCAAAGAAAGCTAGACCTTGAAAAGATAAGAGTGAATTATGAAGAGTTTCAGAAGGAGCGCGATTCATTACTTGCTCAACAAATCAGCGTTACACTTGAAGTATTTGAACCACCATGTCGAAAATGCATTGAGCGTGATAACGCTACATCTATTGCTGAATGTTCCACTGCTACTACTGTTTCATTGTCTTCACCTACTGATGTGGTTACTAACCCCTCTGCGGAGGATACCACTACTATTGCTGATGAAAATGCTAGGTTGAAGACATTGCTTGAAACAGGGATGTATAAAAGTTTGAAAGGGCATCAGACACTTTGCGATGTCCTCAAAAAGCTGATTCTGAATCGAAACCCTAGGAAAGAGGGTGTTGGGTTTGAGAGGAAAATGAATGTTGATGGCTCATACTGGAAGCCTGAGCAGTACCCCAAAACCACATGGGTTGCTGCAAAGGAACCTTCAGTAGATCCATCTACTTTATCTGGCTTTACCTGTGCTAATCCTATTATCATTGATGAATCCTTTGATGCAAACTATAAGCTGTTCAAGAATCAGAATGGTGAAGTGTTTGCCAGGTATATTGGTACTAACTGCAGGAATGGACCACCTATGAAGAAGATCTGGGTACCTAGGCAGTACATTGAGAATCTTCCTGTGAATGTTGTCATGACACCACCAAGGAAGAAGACAAACCCCAAACCTATGGCTTCATATGGCCCAAAGGCTTCATACAGATACAGGACTCACCTGAGTCACCCTAACGCCAATGTTTTGCAGGCAGATCATACTCAGACTTATGAATATGAGCGTGTGTCTTCGAACCGCTATGTTCATAGAACTAAGAACTTTTTTGCTTATTCATATGAGTATCATTCATCTCCTGCAAGGCTATTTGCTAGGGCTTCAAAGCCAAAATTCTCAGATGCTGCACTTAGACTCATTGCTTCTAAGCCACCCCTGAAGATGTGGGTGGCGAAGAAAAAATAACTTTCTTTTGCAAAGAAAGGTCTCCAACCTGCTATCAAAGGCGTCCGATGCTATTGCTGGGGACCTAAAACACATTATGGACGCATGATAATATGTCTTTTTATATACTTCACATCTGAATCGCTTACCAGTCATACTATGTGTCCTAACTTTGATCTAAGATGTGACAATCCTTGTATGTGTCAAATACCTATGCTTCACAACACTCCTTGTGAAGCCTATCCTCCTAACTGCACTGAAGGGCATGTCACCAAAAGCTTCAGAATGGATTATGGACAGTGGATGCACAAATCATATGACTGGTGATCAAAGTCTTCTCATGGACTCAGCCTTACGTCCATCCGACAAGAGTCACATCACATTTGCTGACACTGGTAAAAGCAAGGTATTGGGTCTAGGTAGAGTTGCAATCTCAAAGGATCAACACATGGATAAAGTGATGCTTGTTGAATCCCTTGGTTTCAACTTAATGTCTGTCTCAATGCTTTGTGACTTGAACATGATTGTGCTATTGGGAAAATATCGCTGCCTTGTACTAATGGAATCTGACAAGTCTCTAGTCTTTGAAGGGTATTGAAAAGATGATCTGTACATGGTAGCTTTCTCAGCAGGTGCACAGCTTGCCGTATGTCTTCTCACAAAAGCTTCAGAATGCTGGCTCTGGCATCGAAGGCTGGGGCATGCTGGCATGAGGAACTTACACTCACTCATCAAGAAGAAGCATGTCATAGGCATCGAGGATGTCAAGTTCAAGAAGGATCATTTGTGCAGTGCCTGTGAAGCTGGAAAGATGACTAGGGCAAAGCACCCCTCGAAGACAATCATGATAACATCTCAACCCTTCGAGCTGTTACACATGGACTTATTTGGACCTACTCACTACTCCACCCTCACAACAACTGCATGTCTCTATGGCTTTGTAATTGTTGATGACTACTCAAGATACACATGGGTGCATATAATTCTCTACAAGACTGAAGTGCAAGATGTCTTCAGACGCTTCGCCAATCGAGGAATGAACAATTATGGCGTGAAGATCAAGCATATCAGAAGTGACAATGGCACTGAATTCAAGAACACCGGACTTGATCTTTATCTGGATACAATGGGAATCACTCATGAGTTCTCTGCTCCATACACACCTCAGCAAAATGGCATCGTTGAGCGCAAGAACAGAACCCTCATTGAGATGGCTCGAACAATACTCGACGAATACAAGGCACCAAGAAAGTTCTGGCCTGAAGCTATTGACACAGCATGTCACATCATCAATCGTGTCTACATCCATAAGCTTCTGAACAAAACATCCTATGAGCTCCTTACTGGCAAGAAGCCAAATGTAAGTTACTTCAGAGTATTTGGAGCTAGGTTCTGGATCAAGGATCCCCATCACAAGTCAAAATTTGCACCTAAAGCTCACGAAGGCTTCTTGCTTGGCTATGGAAAGGACTCGCACTCCTACAGAGTCTTCAACCTCTATCTCTACAAAATCGTCAAAACTGTGGATGTGCGATTTGATGAAACAAATGGTTCACAAAGAGAACTTTTGCCAAGTACACTAGATGAAGCTCCGCCAAGCGAATCAATCAAGCTGATGGGAACCGGTGAAATCATGCCCTCTGAAGCACAGCCTGAAGAGGAACTTATCATTTCTGCACCTAACCAACCTGAAGACAATGCTCAGAACGAAGACACTCCTCCCAAATTATGACAATGATCAGCAAGAGCAAAGTCTTCGTCCAGTTCATCCTCGTGTTGCAAATGAAGTACAAATTGAGAAGATAATTGACAGCATCAATGCACCTGGTCCACTCACTCGCTCTAGAGCAACACAGTTAGCAAACTTTTGTGGGCACTTTTCATTTGTGTCAATATCAGAACCCAAGAAAGTTGTTGAAGCCTTTATGGAACCTAAATGGATTCAAGCTATGCAAGAAGAACTTCAACAGTTCAAGCTGAACAATGTTTGGGAACTTGTCAAGCGACCTGACCCTCGCAAGCATAACATCATTGGCACAAAATGGATATATCGTAACAAGCAAGATGAGCATGGTCAAGTCGTCAGAAACAAAGCACGTCTTGTGGCTCAAGGATATACTCAAGTAGAAGGAATTGACTTCGATGAAACATTTGCTCATGTTGCTAGGCTTGAAGCTATTCGCATACTGCTAGCCTATGCTAACCATCACAACATCTTGCTATATCAAATGGATGTGAAGAGTGCATTTCTCAACGACAAGATTGAAGAAGAAGTGTATGTCGCTCAACCACCTGGCTTTGAAGATCCAAAACATCCTGATATGGTGTACAAGCTAAACCAACCATTGTATGGCCTCAAACAAGCTCCTCGCGCATGGTATGATACGATCAAAGACTTCCTGAAGAGAAAAGGCTTCAAACCTGGATCCCTTGATCCCACACTCTTCACGAAGACATATGATGGTGAACTGTTTGTGTGCCAAATATATGTGGATGACATTATCTTCGGCTGCACCAACCAGAAGTATAGTGATGAGTTTGGCTACATGATGCAAGAGCAATATAAGATGTCCATGATGGGTGAGCTGAAATTCTTCCTTGGACTTCAAATTCATCAGCAAAGAAATGGCATCTTCATATCTCAAGAAAAATACCTCAAAGATTGCCTAAAGAAGTTTGGAATGGAAGACTGCAAAGGCTACACGACGCCAATGCCAGCCAAACACCATCTTGGTCCCGACGACAATGGTAAAGAGTTCGATCAAAAGGTATACCGCTCCATGATTGGTTCTTTACTTTATCTATGTGCATCTAGGCTAGATATTATGCTTACTGTTTGAATGTGTGCTCGATTCCAAGCAGCACCAAAGGAATCGCATCACTTAGCTGTGAAGCGAATTCTTCGATATTTCGCTTACACCCCAACACTCGGATTATGGTATCCAAAGGGCTCAAAATTTGATTTGGTTGGATTCTCGGATGCTGATTATGCTAGTGACAAGGTGGATCGAAAGTCTACATCAGGCACATGTCACTTTCTGGGTCGATCACTTGTCATTGGTCTTCAAAGAAGCGTAACTGTATCACTCTCAATCGCTGAATCTGAATACATTGCTGCTGGATCTTGTTGTGCTCAGCTTCTATGCATGAAGCAAACTCTCAAGAACTATGGCATCAATCTGAAACAAGTACCTCTCTTCTACGACAACAAAAGTGCCATCAAAATAGCCAACAATCCAGTCCAGCACTCGAAGACAAAGCACATTGAAATTCGTCATCACTTTCTCACAGATCATGTCATGAGGAAAGATATCGACATCATTCATGTCAACACTGAAGAGCAACTGGCAGATATCTTCACAAAGCCCTTGGATGAGAAAAGGTTTTGCAAGTTACGGTGTGAGCTGAATATCTTGGAATCCTCAAATGTCCTGTGATCAGGCACACATCCTAACACTTATGCATGTTGATGACTTAGATGTGCAACACACAAAGTAATGTATATATTCAATCAATGAAGACTTACACTCTGAGTGTGAATACATTAACGTGGAGTATGACTTCGGAGCGCCACGATAATTGTGCGCCGTGTCTGGGTCTAATACTTCCTATACGGTGGGTAATGCCCCCACTAAATTTCTTGGTTTGAAGTGTTTCTCTCATGGCGCTATTTTGCAATGACTTTGCATTTGGTTTGTCTTCAGTTTCAATTTATCTTCATGATTTTCTTCATTATGATGACTTGATTGCTTTCTGATATATATATACTAGTGTTCTGTCCTCTACAGCATTCACTTATAGCTATGTCTTCCTATTTGAATCTTTTGAACTAAGTGAATGTGATCGGACCCCAACCTCTCTATGCTTTCAATCTCAAACTCTATCTGTCCAAATCATATGCATTCTATTGAAACTGTCGAATGTCTTCTCTGCGTCCTAGTCAGCAGAAGGCACAGAGACAAACATTAAGTCTGTTTTTAAATAACTCATCCTTATTGTTGAAATCCGGAGAAGCCGTAACAACCATTCGACATGCCTGGCGCGCGTGGGAACGTGGGACAACTCTGAGTATGTTGCATGCTTGCCACGTGCCCCTCAGATGTGAACCGCCAGGGGCACCTGCGTAATTGCGCTGTGCCGCACACCTCCTTATAAATACTTGTCCCCTGCAGTAAAGAAATCCTTCTTCCACCTCTCCACCTCTTCAAAACCCTAGCGCCACTGCTAGCTCTCGACGACGCCGGCGACGAAGCGCTTAGCTGCCGCGACTTCTCCGACACCGTCCTCACGCCGGCTGCGGACATCGTCCTCTCCACCGTTGCCGTAGGTGTCCTCCATCGCCAAGTTAGGGCATGGTGGATTGAACTTCTCGATCTCCTGTTCATCCATCTAGCAGTTCTTCGTGTGGTAAATATAACTCTATTTTTACTGCCTTTTTGATCTTTAAAGATTCATCCTATCTACCAAAAGTTGTTTCTGCCTACACAATGTTAGATCTATTCTATCTGCATCTCATACTGTCTAGTCTATTCACTTAAAATCCATAGCTAGTTTGATTCCTCACTTGTACTTATTCACGGATACATACAAATATGGAACCAACTCTCAACATATAAGTGAATGTCTTCGCATCATGAGGTCAATGTCTTCAAACTGTTTTATCTTCAAAATCTTCTGAGAATGCATATGACCTCCTCCCCTTCCCTCGCATCTCTAATGATGTCACAGGTACATGTCCGTGGGAGAATCCCTTGGTTCTCATAGTCTGCATTCGTTTGCAGAATTCTTACAACATCACATTGACTCTCCCGAAGCCAGTTCCTGTTTGACCAGCAAGCGAAAGTCTGTGAAGCCTTTGAACGTATTGAAGGCATTCAGTTTGAAGTTCATGGCTACAGAAAAATCAGTAAGGAAGGGTGGCACACAGCGTCGTGAGGGTACATCAAAAGATCTACCTGATGACCTTGCAGAGCTCTACAAGACAAATCCTGAGGAGAATTATCATCAGTGCAAGACACGAATTCAATCGATTCGACGCTATTGGGCTGAAGAATGGTTCAAGTACAAGTTCGTGACCAAGGAATATGCAGAGAAGAATGCTATCAAGAGTCCTTGGGGTGATATTCTCTATCGAGGCCTTCAACCCAAGAACAGAGCTGAAGCTATTGCACAAGGTTTCTATCCCTGCATGGTCCATGGACCTCAGCCTGAGAATGCCGACCCGTCATCATTGCTCTGGTGTCGTGACGATACTCTCTTCAAGCGCAACTTCCAGCACGCAAAGGCTTCGGCCAAACAAGAAGTCATTGGGATTAGACTACAACCCTGGTCCCTCTGCTCCCCGTGCTGACGGCTCACATGATGCAGAACCCAATGTCATCGGCCCCTTCTCCAACCTTGATGGCCTCATCACCTACATCTTGGTCCAAGGTGCCAGGGTAGATAATTCTGATCATGATGCTGAAACTGATGAAGCCCCAGCTCCTCCTCCGAAGCCGCAGAAGCTAAAGAAGCCTAAGGCTTCAAGATCAGCTACACCACCAAAAGCTTCACGTGTGAAGCCACTGGCCACTGCACCTCCTGAAGACAGTGTGCAGTCTGAAGATCAATCATGTATCTCCAAGAGGACGGAGAAGAAAAAGCAAATTGTCAGGCATACCGATCAAACCTTGACTCCTGCTGCCATTCTGCATGAAGAACCCATCGATCTGTCCAGTGATGAAGATCTTGCAGATGATGCCCTTGAGCAACTGATCAAGAGCAAGGAAGAAGCAGAGATCTTCAACAACCTGCCTCTCTTTGATGTGGCAATCATCCATAACTTCATTGATGAGTGGTTTGACACCCCAAATCTCAGTTTTGAAGATCTGCAGCTTCCCATTGGCCTCAGCGTCGCCTTCAATGGCGCCATTGCTTCTGAGCTAGCTCTCGCTCAGCGCATCGTTGAGCTGAAGAACAAGATTGACAATGAAAAGGCTCAATTCAAGAAGCATGTGGCGAAGCTCAGTGTGCAAGATGTCAGAAACTTCAAGGTCATGCTGCATGAGCTTAAAGAAGCTTTTCTTAAGAAGCATGAAGAAGCTCAGGGATCTCGCGGGCGCATGAAGAGTTTGGCTGACAAGTGTGTGCTTGCCTACAATGAGGCTCAGAAGTGCAAGTCTGTTGGCCGTCCTGGCATTGACCCCAGGATGGCTACAAAGAAGAAGAAGCCATCAACCGCTCCACCTGCACCTTCAAGCCAAGAAGCACCTCGCATTATCTTCCCAAGCAGCATGACTGGCTCGAAGCCAAAGGTCATGTCAACCGCTTCTGACCAGAAGAAGACGAGGGCTGCCGAGGCTGAAGCCAGAAAAAGGAAGAATACTGAAGCCTCTGATGTTGCTCCCTCCAAGAAGAAGCGCAAAACCAAGAATAATCGGGCTGCTCCCACAAAGCCCTTAGTTGTTGAACCTATCTCAGTGGTTCGCCCTGCGTCTAAACACCCAGAACGACGGATGATAGTTCATGAGCCTGCTTCCACAGACGCTCATGAAGCTGAAGACATTCCAACAGCTGAACCCACCGCTGCTGAAGACATTAGTCATGATGAAAATGTTGAAGATGATGAAGTTCTTCCTCAGATCGAACACAACGTGGTATCATCGCCTGTTCTCACGAACAGCAAACTCATCAGCATTGGTCCTCCTCTGACGCCAATTGCTCAGGATGCATCGTGGGCTGACCACCCCAGCAACAAGACTCCCCAAGTACTCCCCAACAACAATAACAAGTTACACCACCCATGCAAGAAGAAGAAGAAGACTTTGAAGCCCAGCCAACTCCATCTCCAAAGGCGTTGCCAGCATTTCGCAGGCTTCGCAAAGGACAAAGGCCTCAAGTCCCTCTTTCGAGCGTTCCAGAAGGAGAAGTGCATCACCAACCTGTTGCACGTCAAGTGTTTCCAGAAGCCACTCCAACTGTGAATGTCTCCGCGTCTGAAGCCCAAGCTGCTGAAGACAATCTGGCTGCATCAGCCGATGAGAATCAAGAAGACGTACGTGTCCATACTCCCCCCAATACTGAAGAAGTTATTCCTGATGTGAACGTGCCAGTGCCCGACCTTCCAGCTCGTCAAGTGGAGGTTGAAAATGTTGAAGCTGCCACCATCAACGCCCATGAAGCCAATGACGTAGTCATGGCTGAAGCTAATGTGGAGCTTGCACCAACTAGTGTGCCCGAAGCCAATGAGGCCACTGCTCCCGAAGCACCTGTTGTGCAGCCTAAAGCCTCATCTGTTGCCACTGCTCCTATTCCGCCACCAAGGCCCTATACAATTGAGCAAGCATACAGTCATGGTCAACTAACCACTGGCCGATGGCCCATTCTGGTTCCTCCGCCTACTGCCTCTGGTCCTCAATTTGATTATCATGTTGGGCATAGGCCTTAGGTCCAGAAGCCAAAGCCAAGATTGCCAAGGTTCCCAGGTAGTCTAAACTCTACAGGGTCCTTCAATGCCAATGCCTTCAAAAGCCACAACACCTTCTTTGACAGCGCTAAGAATCCCTACTCAAAGCCAAGAATATCTTCTGATCGGTTCTGGAGCTATCAGCAGAGAAGCTATTACTCCTGTGTTTTGTATGATCAAGGGCGCATTTTCCCTCATATGCGCCTCGACACTGAAGCCATTGCTGGACTGCCGTGCTTAGAAGAAGCACTTGATTGTTTTCGTGATGCCGGTCTACTCAGCTTTGTAACAGACAAAGAACACTGGAATGAAGAACTTTTGCTTCAATTCTATGCTACCCTCCACATTCGTGGCTACAACAGGGATATCAAGACATGGGTTCTCGAGTGGATGACTGGAAATGTTCATCATGAAGCCAAAGCTCTTGACATCATTGAGCTTACTGGCCTACCCACTCCCGGAGAGCTATATGAACCTGATTGTCAACTACACCGCAATGCACTGGAGAGCATCTTCCATAAGCCTGAACCCAACATGAGCCAGATGTTGAGCATGATGAAGCCTTTGCCATCTGACGCTGAATACCCAACGGAGTTCTTTGTTGATGACCTTGAGTATCTGCCTCGCACCATATATCACATTATCAGGCGAACTCTATGGCCTATCAAAGGACATTCATCAGCAGCCAAGCTTGAAGGAGCCATGAAGACATTGGTCTTTTAGATCCTTAATGGCATCAACTTCAATTCTCAGGAATTCTTCATCAAGCAACTTCCTGCGTCTGGATCTGACCTTTTTGGTCTGAAGTTCTATGCTCCATGGGTCATGCGCCTCATCAAGCGACACTCCTCTATCAACTATTAGCCCTCTGCTCGCAATCATCTGATCTTTTTACTAGAGGTTGATATGTCAGTTGAAGCCATATACTCTAACCCTGCCAAGCAACCTCTTTGTCTTCAAAATGTCGAGCACCAGAGCTTCACTCAACCCATCGAAGGCGTCCAAGCAGTAACACGCATCTACCCAATGGCTGGAAATACTTGTCTGCCTCATCGTGCGCATACTGAAGCCACTGAAAGCACCATTGCCCAAAGGCCTCAGAAGCGCTCTCGTGTTCTCAATGACCAAGAACTTCTTGTGGCCCTTCATCAGAAACAAGATAAGCATCATTATTGGCTCAAGAAACAGATGCAAAGCCTCTTGGTGGACGTCAACCACATTCGAAATCTTGCCACCAAGAATGCATTTGTTGCTCACGAGACTTGTCGGCGATCCTGGAAGAGTTTGATGCTGCTCAGTGCTGAAGCAGATCTTCAATACGATGGCTTCACTGAAAGATTCAAGTTTGACTCCACTCCTCCACGGACTGCTGTCCTACGTCGAACTCCATCCCTTGAAGACTCTGACTATTCTTCCTCCGCGGCAACCGTGAATGCCAGAGTGATCGATGATCAAGATGATGCTACTTCACCACCCCCTACTTCTACATGCATCGACACTTCACCAAGTACGTCTGCACCGCCAAACAACAACGACAACCCTGCTGCTTCACCTACTCATGAGGACGAGTAGATGCTCTATGTCTTCAAACCTTTTTGGTCCTTACTGACAAAAGTGGGAGAAGCGTATGAGTTGATAGTCTTCAAGCGGGTTCATATGGGCGGTTGCTTTATATTTTGCCTCGTGCTTACAACTCTCGCTTTTGATACATTTGGTTCTTTGAATTGTAACACCTAAACTTGATGGTTGTCTGCTACTTATTTGCTTTACTGTGATGCGATGATAAATTCCACAAGTGCGATAATAACTTCCGCACTTAGATCATTCTGCAGACGTCCATTTTTTGTTATGCATGTCATTCTAATTGCTATATCATTTCATGCATGATGAATTATCTTCATAACTTGAAGTGGATCTCCACAAGTACAACCTGCCATGTGCATTTGCATTCCAAACGCAAATTACTTATATGCACATCTTCAGGGGGAGCCCTTGCTACTTATGAAGACAATACCCTATCCTTTACAATTTCACATACTTTATCCCCATTGAAAACTTCAACCAGTTTGTCATCAATCACCAAAAAGGGGGAGATTGTAAGTGCATCTAGTGCCACCCCTAGTTGGTTTTGGAGTATTGACGACAAAGTTGGTTGGGGGACTAATGCGTTTGCGAGAATTGCAGGATAACGCAGGTAGTGTCCCTCAATGATTCGGTTTACCAACCGGAGATGACCCCTAAAAATGTATGAAGACATTGAAGACAATGGTGGTATGTGAAGATATTCATATTGATGACTATGACATGAGAAGACATTGAGTGAAGATTATGGAGCGCGAAGACTGTGTGATTTCGTTGTTTCCTTTTCTTCTGTTTTGAGTCATAGGAACCACCGTACTGTTAAGTGGGGTCCAAGTGAACTAAGTCAGAATGACTGAAGTGATGCTCAACCCAAATCCTATGTCTTCGAGCGAAGACAATGAGAGCAAATCTTATCCAGAGCTGGATGAGTCAGCTTTTCTTGTAGCCCAAGTAAAGTTGTCGTGTGTGTTTGAAATATGACCGTTGGAACACGTGCCAGTTCCTTAGTGACCCAGGGTCATTTCGGACATATTAGGTCGGGTTGCCTAGTGGCTATAAATAGCCCACCCCCTACACCATAAATTGGTGGCTGCTCAGAGTTAGTGCATGGCTTTTGTCGTTTGAGAGCAACCCACCTCGAAGCCTTTGAGAGAGAGAAATCCTTGCGAGGATCAAGCCCAAACACCCAGAGCCAAGGAGTGTTAGGCATCACTGAAGTCTATCTGTCTGTGTGACATGAAGACTTATTACACTTGAGGACTGTGAATCCTCCAGCCGGTTAGGCGTTGCGTTCTGAGCATCCAAGAGTCATTGTGGATTGCCGGTGAACGAAGTCTTTGAAGGTTCGGAAGTCTACCTTGAAGACTTACCAGAGTGATTGGGCAAGGACTAGGTATCCTTAGCTCAAGGGGAATAAGGTGAAGACACGGTCTTCTGAGTTGAATCTCTGCCTCCCTAACCAGACGTACAGTTGTCACAACAACTGGGACTGGTTCTATCCCTTCCCATCCTTTACTTAGTGTTTGTCTTCGTGAAGTCATTGCCTATCTGTCATACCTGTTTGACTTCATTGCTTGACTACTATTGTTGATTGGCTTCAGACTATCTTCCATCCTGATCCTTACTACTTAGCTGCCATTAGTCCTATTATTTCATATCATTGCATACTTGACTATGGTTTGCTTACAGTAGTTTATCTTCCGCTGCATATCAATTAGGTCATTTCTATTGTCTGTCTTCGAAACTTCTAAGTTTTGAAGACTTTCATAAAAATCGCCTATTCACCCCCCTCTAGTCGATACTAGCACTTTCATCGACCCCTGAACACGGATAAGTCGAATTATTCATGACAATGGACTGATAAACTCTATTCGGCCAGGGCTGGCTAAAGAAGGCAGAGAGACTCAGGTGTTCGGCACCCCTTCCCGAAGACACTGCCGATCCGTTATTAACAAGGATGCTGGATCCAGCGCCATATCAAGTGTCGGCGGGGGAAGATAAGGAGGAGGACGAAGAGGCCCAAGGCGGCTTCCACTCAGGAGGCGCACCAGGCAATTTTTCTGGGGAGATTAGAACTTCCACTTCCAAAAGTGGAAGGGAAGGGCGAACTGACATCCCTTCTCCTGGTGGGGAAAAAAGGGCCACCTCCGAATACTCGGAAAGAGAAACTTCTAAGCGGGGGAAGGTATCCCAGTTAGGGGGTGGTGTTGACACGAAGTCACCCCACAAAGATAAGCCCTTAGCCGAACCGTAAGTGAATCCGGGTGTTTTAAACATGTCCCGTTCTTTCCTGGCTATAAGGGTAATATTTTAAACACATGTTTGCCGTCCGGCACGCATCCCTCCTCAACAGCCCTCCTCTTTGGGGGATCTACTTCCAGAGATGATGGAGAGCGAGACGCCTCCACAGATCTCCCTGCCTGATAAGGCGGACGACACCGAGGTGTCATCCCGGAGGATCCTTCCCGATCTGCGAGTGGCACAGGGGACAGTAAGGACAAGGGCTGAAGGTAATACTTCGGCCGCCCAGGGTCCGGGGTGTGCGGCCCCTACAGGGAACAACAAAAGTCCCGGACTATCGAATGTCCAAGGGACACTGGATACATTGAGGGACATTTTCCAACATGCCTCCGTCTCAAAGGAACATCATACCTTAATGGGTACAGTGTTGGAAAGAGTTCGGTCCGCGAAAAGCGGATTGAATGAAGCCTTTTCTAGCCTACTAAGAGGCTTCGAAGTTCGTAGTGTAATTTCAATTATATTGTAAGTGCAAATTTCACCTGTGTATAGATAGTAGCCCCTGAGACTCTGGTTGACATCCAAGGGATGCGATCATAGGATCAAAAATATATGCCCAGGAATTGATATGACTAATTGAAATACAGGTTGTTACATCCGTGGGGACTGCCCAAGGTATCGAGGTAGCACATTTGAAGAAGAAAGTTGATGTGGTGGATGATGACATCACGCTTATTAATAGGTGTCTCGACGAGGCACGATGTATGTCTCTGGGGCACTTAGTACATGCTAGTATTGTGAAATGAGCGTGATACTGAAAATTTGTAAATGCATAACTGCAGATAGTGCCTCCGCGGTTGAGACCCTTCGGGCGGACTTGCCCGGGCCAAGGAGCAAGCCAGGGTGAGTAATGCGGTTGCCGAGGAGGTAGCCATCGAATTAAAAGTCGAGCAGACTGCTCGGCGTCAGTGCGAGGAGAGGATATCTACCATGGCACTTGAGTTGAAGAATGCCACTAGCCGATGGCAAGTTCTTGAGAAAGACAACAAAGCCAAAGCGGCCGATCAGGACAAGCCCTTACAAGAGGCGAAGGAAGCCCGGTCTGAGTCTAGGGCAGCTCAGGAGGAGATCCGACAAGCTGGGGAGATGGCGGCTGGTAAGCCCTTTTTATTACAAACTAAGTTTGGTAGTCCAAAGTATACATCGCTTAATCAACGGTGTAGTTCTCCAGACCCCTTTATGGACCTGCTGAAGAGCGCTGCCGATGGGAATCAGATTTTCTATGCGCAAGAAGGACATGCAACGGAAAAGCTGTTTTGGTTGCAATTTGACACGCTGAAGCGTCCACTGTTGAACGAACAGATGGCCCAGTGGGCCGAGCTCCACAAGATGTCTGGCACTGCCATGAAGGACGTCATACCCGGCTGTGGCCGACTGAACCTATTTCTAATAGTTATTTCAGTTTGGTGCGGCAACTTGTTAATGCGGTGCCGCGTATCGACGTTGTGAAGCGGTCAACGTGTACAGAAGGTTCAGGATGGCCCTTGCCCGTGTCAATATATACTGGGCGAAGATGAAGACCACCGACATTGCGGCGCAGAGTCCACCCGAAGGCAAGGACCTTAACATGCCAGAACATTACTTTGAAGATGCCCTAGAGGGTGCCCGCTTGATAGAGGGTCAGTGCTCGAGCAATATCATGTTTGAGTAAAGTGTATCAAAATTGTAATAACAATATTATGATATATTTAAGGCTACGTTTTTATACATTGTGCCCGAAAAGTTTTAGTGCCTCCTGTGCAGCCGTATTTTTATATACAATCTGAAAGTTTGCAGTCGTCGGCTTCAGCCCCTCGCGTATAACGCGGGGGTGTTCGAAAAAGCACTTGATCACACTTGACCCAACGTCTTAGTCCGTTAAGGAGGTGTTAGTGCGGCGAACTAGGCAATCAAACTATAGAGCTTTAACACTTTCACTTAGCCAGAGGAGTTTCATGATGGGACTACTATATAGCCCCTGGTACGTCCGCAGTTATCCGAATACGGTGCGTATACAGACGTGACCAGAAGGATGGTCCTTCGTTTAACACGGAGGGAATCGTGAAGATTCCGATGAGTCATCGAGTGGTTGACCAGCTCTCGCCGCATCATGACAGTCAGTTTTCGGCTTTCTCTACTGAGGTGCTCATCCGGACGAGCCAGGACACAATCGTAGTAGTTCTCGCTTTACTACCCTAGCCGATATAGCGGAACATAAGGTAGTAAGCGCAGGAGCCGGGAAACCCAACTATTGACCAAAGACATGTTTCGGAGCTGATGCATATAAGGCCAAACTCGCGACGTCGGACACTCGCTATAGGTGTCCAGACTTTTCAGTGTACACCGGGCTGAATGCAGCCCCTGGTGATAGACCCTGGTATCAAGGCACGTATGGCAATCCGACATGGGGAAAGAGCGCAGGTGGTGCGAGCATAAATCTCAAATCACAATACGAACCGGGCTGCTCCTATAACATCCACTGTAGTACGGCGAGCCGTATGTTTACAGATAATGCCAATATCTTTCTTGGACATTTTACATGCCAGGAAAGTATGAAACAAAAAGAGATAAAAAAGGTTTACTCAGGGTCTTAATCTAAAAAAGAAACCTTAATGCGGGGCCCTGTTGCACGTCTGCGCCTTTGTCTCCGTTGTGAAGTTTCCTTTAAGGGTATAGTATGATGACCATCTGTAGAAAGGAAAAAACTAGGTAAAAAGAATCTGGCGTGGCCGTAAGTAAACCTGGTTCATTTTAATGAACCGGGAATATAGCTTCTGGAGTCCGAATTGGGTCTAGCCGAACTATGGACTTTTTGTGTGCAGTGTGCCTCCTTCGCCACCCAAGGAGTTTTGTGTGTTTATTTATGTATACGTGGCACATATGCGGTCTCCTTATGGGGCAGCGGATGGGTGCGTAGCTGCTAATTGAGTTCAGTTTTATCTGAGCTGCCGCACTAAGGTATGCGCCGGATACGTTTAGCCGTGTCCGCGGTCTTAAAGACCGATGAGCTGCTCGGCTTGAATAGGCCGTTTTGTACTTCGACTGCACTGAGCCGGCGTGTATTCTTTTGTATGAAGAGAGCGCTCCGTATTTCCACTGACTGTGATGACGCCATGTGGTCCAGGCATTTTGAGTTTTAGATAAGCATAATGCGGGACTGTGTTAAGATGGGCGAAGGCCGTTCTTTCAAGTAGTGCATGATAGCCACTTCGAAACGGAGCAATGTCGAAGATTAGTTCTTCGCTTTGAATGTTGTCAGGGGAGCCAAACACAACATCCAATGTTAGAGAGCTCGTGCAGCGGGCTTTGACTGTTGCCGCCGTCCATGAGGACTCGAGTGAGGTGGTATCCGTCGATTATTGGGTAGAGCAGTAGGGCAGCCGAACCCCCATGATGGATACTAGTCGGATGATCCCTGCGATCAAAGGTGATCGGACAGGCCGACCACGGGTTGAACTTGGGGGTTACAGGCTCGACAGCATAGACATCTCGGTGTGCGTGTTTGCGCTCCCTCTTTGGGATATGAGAGACATAGATCATGTTTACTGTTTTGATCTCTGGTGAAAATTTCTTCCGTCCCCGAGTGTTCGGCTAGCAAGGTTCGTCCTCGTCTTCACTCTGAGGTCCCTTCCCTTTGTGTTCGGTGTTTAGTTTGCCGGCCTACTTGAAGACCCAACATTCTCTGTTGGTATGGTTGGCCGGTTTATCGGGAGTGCCGTGTATCTGGCAGGGCCTGTCTAGGATTTTGTCCTGGTTGGATGGACTGTCTTTGTTGCCTTTAAATGGCTTCTTTCGTTGACCGGGTCTGGAGCCCCGGAATCCGGCGTTTACCGCTGTATTGTCTGGGCTTTCTTCATTGTTCCGACATTTGTTTTTGTTGCGTCATGGTTCTCCATTACCATCCCTGTCTTCGGATGTGCCGGGATCGCTGGTGCTGCTACGGGCTAACCAGCTGTCTTCACCCGCGCAAAAGCGGGTCATGAGTGTGGTTAAGGAAGCCATAGTCCTTGGCTTCTCCTGGTCGAGGTGTCTATCTAGCCATTCGTCATGGACACTGTGTTTGAAAGCTGCTAATGCTTCAGTGTCCTCAAGTTCCTCGTAGCTTCCGATGGAATTTTCAGGGAGGCTTTTTAGCCAGTGCGGAGCTAGTTATTTTGGCTTGACGGGTAAATATTTGATGGCGTGGAGATCATCTCCGCGAGCCATATGGATGTGAAAAACAAAGTCTTCAATCCAAATCGCAGGGCCTGTCGTTCCATCATATGCCTCGATGTTTACGGGTTTGGACCCTTCTGGAAAATCGTGTTCCAGCACCTCATCGGTGAAGCACAGGGGGTGTGTGGCACCCTTGTATCTAGCCGTGCTGTAGGTTGGGTCCGACGATTGTAATGTCCGGTATTGATTCCAAGCTGGTACATGGCCGGCGTATTTTGTTTGATAATCGTGATCCCGTGTAGGAGCATGTTCCCTGGATCCATAGATGGACCTGGTTTTGCCAGCTTTTTTGTCCAGGTCCTCACGTAGATCGTGTTTCTGGTCCTGGGCTGCAACCTCCCTTCCTTTACGGGGAGGGGGTGTGGGCTTGTGTACGGCATTGCTAACCGCTCTGTCTCGACCACGGGGTGGTCGGTCCGGCCTGTTGGCCGTATTGTATTTTTGCAGTATAGGTGCAATAGCCTCGTCATCGAATTCGGGGAGCAGCTTGCGTTTAGGATAGCTCTTTGTTTGGCGGTTACCACCATATTTCTCTTGAGCGTCTAGCACTTTGTTCCATCTATCGTTGAGCATATCCTGTGCGGCTTTAAGCCGCTGCTTCTGCTTCTTCAGGCTCCTTGCAGTGGCGATAAGCCTTTGGTGGAAGTGTTCTTGTTCTAATGGTTCCTCTGGGATGACAAATTTGTCGTCGCCCAGGTTGATCTCCTCTTCAGAGACTGGTTGGTAATTGCTATCTTCGGCGTCGCTCTGGACGGACAACTACTCTAGAATGTGTTCGCCGTCCTCTCGCACGCCCAGCTCCAGCGCTGGGTCTGCGAGGTCTTCGGCTTGTTTCAGATTGACACCATCATCCGTGACAATGTTGCTATTTTTCTTTTTGCCGGATCGAGGTTGGCGCTTGGGATGCCGGTGCTTAGGAGGTTCATCGACAGGCATGCTGTTATCACCGTGTCGGGGCGTATCTCTGTGGCCTCGAGCACCTATAGAACCTTGGGGCCCCTTCTAGTCAGCGAGGAGGCGGGGTCGTCTTGTGAGCAGATCGAGGTCGGCCTTGGGAGACAGGCAATTTTACCCAACCGGGGCTCTCCGAGATAAAACCCCTACTACTGCCTTGGTGGTTGTATTTGATCTTGCTCGAGTATGCGAAGCGTATGGTGGTGCTGTGGGTGTCGAATGAACTGAACCCCTTCTCGTCGCATGGGCCTCCCTTTTATAGTCTCAAGGGGTACCCACGGTGGCAGCGTGGGAAGAGGGGTAGAAATGTAAAAACGCAGGTTGGTACAACGATTGCTGTGATGCCCTACCTAACTCGACGGCGGGGACAAGGGCATTAAATGCCGTCTGGTCGCTAACAATCTGAAGAAGCGACCGTTAGGTGAGCCACGGTTGCCACGATGGCGCCTCTGTCGACTCCGTTTGCCACCTCGCTCTGCATGGCTGCATAGCGCCTCGCACGCGCTCCTTGGGATGGCCTTGTTACGACACGTCGCTGGGTGTGCTGGAGTTTGGGTGGCAGCCTTGCTGCGGCAAGTGCCTTGCCGCAGCCCTTTTCTGATGTGCGGCAAGCTTGCGACCGCCGGTGCCTGCCGGGCGCGGGCGCCGGCAAGTCTTCTGTGATGCTGGTTGGCCTTCGGCAAGCTCCTCTTGCCGGGGCCTTCATGTTCGTGGCTAGTACTTTGTTCTTGAATGGCAGTAATAAAGAATGGTGGAGGGCCTTGGCGGGCGCCCGGCAAGCCTTGCCGCGGGGTGCTGCCACTGCCCGTGCACAAGTTCGGGGTACTAAGGTACCCCTACTATAGTACACGGACAGAGCCCCGAACTGGGCCATACAGTGCCGGCGTTGTTGGGCCAGGCCCAAAATAGTCTGCGACACGCGTGGCTCTGGGTCCGCACGAATTGGGCTCCGTGTCCACCGCTCCCCATAGCAACGCAGCGTCGATTGCGGCGGCGTGGGAGACGTGGGTGGCGCTTAATTCCAGAAAATGCATAACGTTCGCATCCTCTTTTTATAAGCGGAGGGAACGGGGCCGTTCCCCCACTTTCGCCACTTGCGGTTCCTTCCCCCGAAAGCTCCGACGCTCCCCTCCGTCTCCTGAATCGAGAAAGAGCAGCGCTCCGCCGCCCATCGCCGCCGTCGCCGCCATCGCTTTTGCTTCCCCCCGCTGCCCCCGCCATGGCCCCGAAGGCCGGGAAGGCTACGAAGGCCGCGAAGGCCGCGAAGTCGACCGAGGCACAAGAGCTCGAGGCGCTCCGTAAGAGGCAGGTGCTTTTCCCTCCTGAGCTCACCGGGACGCTGCAAGGGCGGGTTTTACCTCTTTGGTCGACGGAGACGCAGGCGCACCCGCGCACGCCGGTGCTCTCCGCGGAGGCTTCCAAATCGAAGAAGTGCCCCAGAGGGTACTACTTCTTTCCTGTGTTCTTCTACTGCGGGCTCTGCCCACCATTTTCGGACTTCTTTTGCGACATCATGAATACCTATGGGTTCCATCTGCTCGATTTCACCCCCAACGCCATTCTAACGATGGCGGTTTTCGCGCACCTTTGCGAGAACTTCGTTGGTGTCCTTCCCAGTGTCGCTCTTTTCCGCCATTATTTTTCCCCTCGGGCTGAAAAAGGGGAGCCGCTGGCCGGCGGAATCGCATGGACTTCCCGGATGGGCATGAAGGAGGCATACTTGACGGGTGAGCTTCGCAGCAAGTGGGGCGAGTGGAGGGTGGAGTGGTGTTGGATCTGTGATGCCGATCCACCGTTGTTCACCAGGCTGCGCAAGACTCGGGTGGTGCGCCGCAATGACTGGAGCGCTCTGTCGCCGGATGATGCCAAGCTGACGATCGCCACCACCCGAATCCTCCGGCTCGAACACGCCGGACTCCTATGAGGCGGTCGGCGCGGATTTCCTTCGCGTCGCATTGCCCCTTTGCGAGGCAAGAGGGAGGCCCGCTTTGGCTGTTCAGCGCCCGGCCAGATTTCATGAGGCTGCGTCCGGGCCTCAACTTCAACTTCACGATCCCGAGGCTGGGCGCGATCTTTGAGGGAGGCGTTCAAGCGACCCCAATCACCCATAGTGGTTCCAGTTGCGCGAGCATCGTTCCTTTGTGCAACAACTCCCAGCGCGATCGCATCTGTGCGATGATGCCAGAATGCAACTCGCACGGGGTAAGTGCTAACTGGATAGAGCCCGCCGCCGAGGTCGTGCAGCAATTCTTTGATGACCTGTCGGAGGCCGCGGTTAAATCTGATGAGCAGAAGCTCCTCACCCGTGCCACCACTGCCAGCGAGCTGGCATACATTGCTAGCAGGGCCGAGGAGGCGGCAGCAGCTGCCGCGGCGGGCGAGTTTGGCTTCACGCTGGCGGAGGCGGAAGCAGCTGAGGCGGCAAGTCTTGCCGCCCAGGAAGATATTGCCGGAGATGGCGACGGCAAAGGGGAGGCCACCGCCGGGGCGAGCCAGCCCGCCGAGGGTGCAAGTGGCCAGCGGTTCTCGAGCAACTTGCCGCCGACGGAGCCCTCGGCGCAGCCCCAGTTTCATCTGAGAAGGCGTCTCCGTCGAGTTGGAGAGCTGGCAGAGGCACAGCCCGATCAGCAGCCGCGGCGCCGTGGGACGCACTTTATCGCGGCAAGCTTTGTTGCCGCGGGAGGATCCCAAACGGCGCCGGCAACCGAGGCCGGGTCTTCTCGGGCCGCCACGCCTGACCCTGCCGCGGCCCTTGGCAAGCGCCAAGGGGAATCTATTCCTCCGCCACGCCACGCAGGGAGGGCACCGGAGTTTGACCTCTCCGTGCTGAGCTCTGATGATGACGAAGAGGACGAGGACGAGGAGGAGTAAGGCTTCTTTTGTACTGTACTCGCTTCTTCCTTGATTCTTGCCGCTGTTTGTCTTTTATCTAATCTGTCTCTCTCTCCACCCTCCTGTTCTGTCCCAGGACTTTGGCGGAGAGGGCGGCGAAGAGGGCCAGGGTCCCGGTGGTTGAGGACGATCCCGCTAAGGCGGCGGAAGATACGTCTGAGACCACTTTGACGGACCCGGTCCCTTCCCCTCGCAGTAGCTCCCAGCACAGCCCCCAGCGTGAGTGTCTTGATTCGCCTCCCGTCGTGGGGCGCGCGTGGTCGCTTCTTTTTCTGCCAATATCTTGATTATTGGCTCTTTTAGTATATAGGAGAAGAGCAGGCCCACCAGGAGCAGCCGGAGGCCGATGATGAGGTGTCGTCGGCCTCAACTACGCCACCGAGGGCCGACTCCCCGATGTGGGAGCCGTCCCCGGCAAGGAAGGGGTCCCCGGCAAGGGGTGGGACCGGCGAGCCCCCAGTAGTGGAGCCCGCGACCACAGAACCCAGCGCCAGTGAGCCTCCTTGTCGGGGACTTTCCCTCGGATCTCACTGATCTCCCTTTTCCTTCTTCTGGGTGTTCGCTTGACTATCTCTTTTCCTCCCTGCCTTCAGATCCTCCCCATGGGGACCTGATGGAGGCTGAGGTTGCCGGCGAGGAGGACGGCCGCGGCAACACTGAGGATGTCGCTGCCGCTGAAGGAGGGGTTGATGCGGAGGAGCCCACCGGCGAAGAGACCGCCAGGGGCGCCCAGCACGAGGGCAGCGAGGTCCGTGACGCGCACGGACGACCCGGAGGATGCAGGGGCGCAAGGTGCCTCCCCGACCGTTGATCCCTCCGCCGCTGATGTGGCACCACGCTCCGAGGAGCCCCAGCCTGGCGCATACTTGAAAGCCGGCGAGGGCGTGTATATCAAGCTCCCCTGGGCATCGAGTTCAGGCACCAATTGAGGAGAGGAATTTGACGGGAGGTCTTGGCCTCTCTTGGCCGACGGTGGTCGATAGGCCAAGCGATGGCGATGGCGAGTCCGAGGAGGAGCAGCTACTCCGAAGTTGGTGTCACTCTCAAGCGTCCGCAAGCGATGCTTGAGTCGGAAGCGCTTATGTCGACTGGCGGGGCTGACATAGAAAAGCATGCGCAAGAACTCAAGAGCCGCAACCAAGAGTCCCTCCGGTCTATTGCGAGGAGAGCGCCTTCGATGAGGCGAGGAAGGCGTTCATTCGGAGAAGGCTGAAGCCGAGGAGCAGCAGAGGCTTGCCGCCGAGGAGCTGTCCAAGCAGACGGCGAAGTTGATACAAAGGAAGCGTGCTTTGACAGCCATGACGAGGAGCTTCGCCGTCCGAAACGATCCTGGCGGGCGCTCAAGGAAGCGAAGACGCCGCCCGCGCTGCCGAGGCCGCCAAGAAGGAGTTGGAGGAAAAAGTGACGCAGCCGGAGGCGGACGCGAGGAAGAACAAGGAGCTTGCCGCACTCCAAGCGCGATCGTGAGAAGGATCTGTGGCGCCACGGCGATCTGCAAGCCCAACTCTCCGAGAAGATCAAAGAGCTGAACGCCGCCAAGGACTCGAGCGCGGATCTAGGGCTGAAGCTGGCCACCTTGACGGAAACGCTGGATGCCGCCAAGAAACGAGAAGATACTCTGAGGAAGGACCTCAAGGACAACGAGGAGCTGCTGACGAGGGCCGCCGAGGCTCGAACGCATATAAGACCACGGTGGAGCTACGGGCGGAAGGCCTCGTCAACATCGCCCGCGCTCATTGGCGAGGAGCTGGCGGAGCTGAACAGCGGGCTTTGGGTACTCTACAGAGGGGAACCTCCAGCCAGCGCCAAGCTCACGCTGTTCTTCAGGGCGTGGTGACGGCGCTCCGGCAGCTCTGGGAAAGGATCCAGCAGTTGGCCGCCCGAGTCGCAGCGGGTCTGCGCTGGGGTCTGGAGAAGGTGTTGGTGAAGGTCCTCTTCCGCAATTCGGGCGTCGACCTCTCCCGCGTCACGAAGAAGCTGCCGGAGGGCGCCGATGTTGAGGAGCTCAAGGCCATCGTCGCACCCATCGTGGACAAAGTGAACGAGGTCGGGGAGTCAAGTCGACGGCGCATGGATTAGGCTGCTCCTCCTCTCCCTTTTCTTCTGCTGCCATTTTGATTCTGGGAACAATTTCAGTGAGTGCCATAATAAGTCATTCTTGTAATATAACAATTCGGATCTTGCTTGCGCGTTATTCCCTTTATCTGTTGCATCCCTTATGCGCTTTTTACCCCACGCGTTGAGGACCTTGCGGCATAAGCACACCTGCTGAGTGCTGAACATCAGCAGCCTGTGGTGATGCTGCTTCCGGCAAGAAATCTTGTCAGGACTAGTTGCAGCCCACTCGCATTGTTGAGCAGGCTTGGAAACAACGCTAGGGCGCAACTTAGCCGCGAGTCGATTCCTCCGCGCACAGGTTTTCTGTACAAGGCACGAACGTTCAAGGGATATAACTTGAAAATTTCAAAACTTAGCTTTTCTGTCTTCTGCGCCCCGGCAAGGCTAGATTCCTTTGAACGATGCCTGGTCCATACTTTCACCTTCTCCCCCCCCCTCCGGTGAACTTGTGGGCGGAGGAGACTCCTGTCTATGAGAAGAAAGAAGAGAAAATAATGGCATGGAACCTTAAGGTTCGCTATTGCTTACCGGGGGTGTGTGCTGCACAAAGTGTCGAATCTGAGATGCAAAAGAAGAAAATGCATTAAATTTGACAAGATGTGCGGCACACAAACTTCATTTACGCACGGGGGCTGCGCCCGGCTTTGTACAAAGGGTTACATGCGACAGCAGCAATGCTTGTACAAAAGAGGGTGGTTGCCGGAACGGGTCCGGCAACCGCGCCTTATGGGAAAAACTTGCGAAGATGCTCTATGTTCCAGAAGTTGCTCACCGGAACACCATCTTCGGTCTCAAGGCGGACAGCGCCGGGCCTAGTGACTCGTCTCACCCGGTAAGGGCCCTCCCACTTCGGCGTCAACTTGTTTGAATTCTTGGCGGATTGAACTCGCCGAAGAACAAGGTCGCCTTCCTCAAAGCTTCTGGCGTTAACCTTGCGGCTATGATAGCGGCGCAAAGCTTGCTGGTAACGAGCAGCTCGCCTGACAACTGAAGCGATCCTCCTCGAGGAGTAGCGTCATCTTATCGCAGCCGCTCTTGCTCAAGCTCATCATAGCGAGCACTTTCGTGGTGACCGTTATCTGAGTTCCATGGGAGAACTGCCTCTGCTCCGTGAAGCGAGCAAAGGGTGTCGGCGGTGGCTCGATTTGGCGTCATCTGATCGACCAAGAACTACCGGCAGTTGCTCAATCAATTTCTTCGCACTTGTGCAGCCTATCGAAGGTTACGGTCTTCAGCCCGTGCAGCACTTGGCGTTCGCTCTCTCCGCTTGACCGTTGCTTCTCGGGTGAGCAGCGAAGCAAAGCAAATCTTGGTGCCAAGATCTTGGGCGTCTTGCATGAAGGTGTGGCTCGTGAATTGTGTGCCATTATCGGTGATAATCCTGTTGGGGATTCGAAGCGGCAAACAATTGACTGAAGAACTTGACCATTGTTTGTCTTGTCACCTTCCTCACTGGTTCCACTTGAGGGCCACTTTGTGAACTTGTCGATTACAGCGTACAAGTACTCAAAGCCCCGACAACTCGGGAAAAGGGCGAGGATGTCGAGCACCAGACGAAAATGGCGAGGATAAAGGGATTGTTTGGAGAGCTTGAGCTGGTTGGTGAATCTGTTTGGAGTGGGACTGGCACGCTTCACACTTGGTTACTTGTGCAGTTGCATCTTGGAGGGCTGTCGGCCAGAAGAAGCCTTGCCGGAAAGCCTTGCCGGCAAGTGCTCTTGCGCCAATGTGGTGACCACATATGCCTCCATGTAGCTCCGCCAACAGCTGCCGTCCATCTTCCCGGGAAATGCACTTCAATTTCACTCCGTTGAATCCTCTTCTGTACAGTATGTCATCGACAAACTGGTACATACTTGATTGCCGGGCTACTCTCTCTGCTTCTTCTTGTTCCTCGGGAAGTTCCCCTGTTTGAAGGAAATGGACGATCTGCTGTGCCCACGCCGGAGCCTGAGGCTCGACGACAAGGACTAAAGGCGCAAATGCTGCTGCGGGAACATCTGCTTCCATGGCAAGGATCTGGGATCCTGCCGGAGCGTGATGCTCCCCGGCAAGCGTGTCGGGACACAGCTTGTCGGGAGCACCTGCCTCAACAAAACAGGCTCTGGGGCTTGTCGGAGCAGGTAGCTCCTCAGCACTTTCCGTGTTGACTCTGGGGACCTTCTTAGCGGCGGCTGCGGGGAGCTCTGCCGGAAAGTGGTCGCCGGTAACCAACTTTCTTTTCTTGCTTTGTCCTGTTGATGGTGTCACAGACGGCTGAGTTAGCTTGAGCACAAAAATCCCTGGTTCCACAGGCAACTTGAGTGCGGCGCACTTTGACAAGCCATCTGCAATGTCATTCTGAGCTCTTGGAACATGTTCCATTTGCAGGCCGTCAAAATGTTCTTCAAGCTTTATCACTTCATCAACGTATGCCTCCATCAACGGAATCTGATAATCTTTGTTAACTTGGCGGACAACAAGCTGTGAGTCGCCCCTGACAATAAGCTTCCTGATCCCAGGTTCTGCCGCGATCCTGAGTCCGGCAAGCAAGCCCTCATACTCTACAGTATTGTTTGTTGCTTGCTCCTTGGGAAAGTGCATCTGGACCATGTACTTGAGGTGCTCTCCGGTGGGTGCGGCAAGTAGTACGCCCGCACCGGCACCTTGCAGCGAGAAGGCACCATCAAAGTACATGATCCATTCTTTGTCTGCTTCCTTGACGGGGATGCTCCCCTCCGGAGTTTCTCCATCGGGTGTTGGCGTCCATTCTGCTATAAATTCTGCCAATGCTCGGCTCTGAATGGTTGAAGTACTTTCAAACTTGAGGCCAAAGCTTGACAATTCCAGTGCCCACTCGACAATCCTGCCTGTTGCTTCTGGATTCTGCAATATCCTCTTCAACGGAAAGCGAGTGACCACTGTGATCTCATGAGCTTGAAAGTAATGGCGCAGCTTCCTCGAGGCCATGAGGAGGCCGAAAAGCAACCACGCACACCGTACCTTGATCTAGCCCCTGCGGGGAGGCTGACAAAGTAAACTGGGCGCTGCACCATCTTCTTTTGTTTCTCTTCTTGTGGCTGCGCAGACCCATCCTTGCCGGAACCAGAACTTGTCGGGCCAGAGCTTGCCGGGGGAGCCCCCTGCTTGTTGCTGGACTTGCTTGCCGCGGCCGCTGGCTCGTCATCTGCCTCTCTCTCCGCCACCAAAGTAGCACTAACCACTTGATTGGTTGCCGCCAGATATAGCAGCAACTTCTCTTGTGGCTTAGGTGCGACAAGTGTTGGAGTGGAGGACAAATATTTTTTTAAGTCCTGCAGCGCAGCCTCCGCTTCCGGAGTCCATTTCATCGGGCCCGCCTTTTTAAAGATTTTGAAAAACGGCAGGGCGCGTTCAGCAGACTTGGAAATGAACCTGCTGAGGGCAGCAACGCAGCCGGCAAGCCTTCGTACGTCCTTGACTCGCTTCGGTGCTTTGATTTGCTCGATAGCCCTGATCTTGTCGGGATTAGCTTCAATTCCCCTCTACGACACAAAGAATCCGAGAAGCTTGCCGGAAGGAACTCCGAACACGCACTTCTCGGGATTCAACTTGAGGTTGATTTTGCGCATATTTGTGAAGGTCTCGTCCAAATCTTGGATCAAAGTCTCTCTGTCCTTACTCTTGACCACTATGTCATCCATGTAAGCTTCTACATTTCTGTGTAGTTGTGGCTCAAAAGCATGGCTGACCACTCTCGCAAATGTTGAACCAGCATTCTTTAGTCCGAAAAGCAGTACGTGCCACATGGAGTAATGAATGCGGTCTTCTCTTCGTCCTCTTCAGCCATGAAGATCTGATGATAGCCCGAGTATGCATCAAGGAATGAAAGCAGATCACATCCGCCGTGGAGTCGACAATCTGGTCAATGCTTGGCAAGGAAATGGATCCTTAGGACAAGCTTTGTTAACATCGGTGAAGTCGATACAAAGCCTCCACTTCTCGTTTGCTTTGCGCGCGACTCTGGATTGGCTAACCACGTTGGATGGAGTACTCCTCGGACCAGGCCCGCTGCTTCCAACTTCTTGATCTCTTCGCAATGAACTCTTGGCGTTCCACGCTTGTTTCGACTCTACGCTTGCGGGCGGCGTGAGGGCGGCGGCAGGTGGTGCTCAATTACTCACAGGAACACGGGGATGTCGGATGGTTGCCATGCAAACACATCGACATTCGCCCGCGAGAAAACAGCGGCGGCGCTTTCCTATTTAGGATCAAGCGTGGCAATCGATGGTGAAGGTACCACCGATGCCGTCCTCCTTGGCGGCCACTTTCTTGGTCTTTGGTGAAACTATTTTCGCCTTCTTGCACTTGCCGGTGGAGCTCGATGGTGCGTCCTCGACGGCAGCGCAGCACTCCGGGGAGGTGCGCTTGCCGGAGTGGGCATCAGAGCTATCTTTGCCGGACTTGGCTTTCTTCTTCCCGGGAGCTTCAGCGACAAGTGGCTCGCGCTTCTGCGCATGACGCTTGCTTCGGTAGATCTTGTCGGCGCAGATGGCGCATCCCTCTTGTCGCCTTGGACGGAGATAACACTCATCGGACGGGCATCTTGAGCACATTATGCAGCGTAGTGAGAGGCCGCCATGAACTTGGCGAGTGCGGGTCGGCCGAGTATCCGTTGTAGGGTAAGGGATATCAGCCACATCGAGCGTGACCCTCTCGATCCTGAAGTTCAGTTATTGCCGAACTTCGCGGCAATGTGATCTTCCCTTTGGCTTGCTCCTTCCCGGATTTATTCCTTGAAAGGCACCAGTTTCTTCGAGCTCGCTGTTGGGATCTGGAGCGTCTTGAGCACTGCGGAGGAAATCAAGTTTAGGCCGGCCCCGCCGTCAACTAGCATCTTCATGACCTTGAGGTTGCGAATTGTTGGTGAAACCAACATCGGCAAACACCCGATCGCAATGATGCGATCAGGGTGGTCCTCAACTTCGAAGACGATGGGCGTCTTGGACCACTTGAGCCTGCGTGCCTCGGCAGACAGCTCCACTGCATTCACTTCGCACCCACTGTTTGAGTTGGCGGTGCGAGGTGTGCGAGATCGCCCCGTCAATGCACAACACTTCATGCATATACTTCAAACTCTTGATCATCAGTCTCATCTTCCTCCATCTCTTCATCCTCATCTTCATCTTCGTCCTTGTCGCGGCTGCGGGGAGGCCTGTCTCCTTGCCGCGGCTTAGCCTTGCCGCGGTTCCCTCCCCGGGCGGGAAGCTTCTTGCTGGATCCTCCGCCACCTCCCTGGGCTCTCTCCTTATCGCGGCGCTCATACTCAGCTTTCTGCAGCTCCGCCATCTGCTCTACTTTTTTACAGGTTTGGAGGTCATGGCCTTTGGTGCGGTGGATCTTGCAATAGCGCTTGCGGAGCCATCACCTTGTCGGCGGCTGCTACTGACCTCGCCGAGTCGTCGGTTTAGGCCTGTCGGAGCCGCCTCCGTTCTTGGAATGCTCAACAGCGATACATCCTTAGCTTTTCTCTTCCTATTGTTCCGCCTCCGGTTCTTCCTTGCCGGGCGGCATCCTCACCGTCGAGATCATTCGCTCCGGCAACCTCTCCGGGATTTTCCTCCCTCCTCAGCCCGTGCACACTTGTCGGCGGAGCGTGAGCTCGCTGACATATCTGATCTTGCACATCGCCATCTCCTCCCTCATCCTGCGGATTACGCGCGTTCGATAAACGCTACGATAACCGCGGCGGGGGTGGACGTCAGGGATGTTGCATCGCACTGGCTGAATCTTTGTATGTACTTCTTGCGAGGCTCCCCTCATACGGGCGAGCAAGTGAAGGTCACTCATCGGCCATGAGGCTTGTGGCCACCCGTGAAAGGCGCCGACAAGCGATGACACAGTCCGCCCATGAAGAGATGGAGCCGTCCGGCAAGTGCATGAGCCAAGATCGGCGTTGGGCTTGAGTACCAGCGGAAGTAGTTGGCGAGATCTTCTCGTCGCGCCCTCCGCCTTTGCACCGCGATGGTGTAGATCTTTGAGAACTCCGACGGATGTATCCTGCCATCATACTTCTCGGCACGCCCGTCTTGAAGTTCTTGGTGTTGGGCCATCGGACTCACCGCAGCTCGCGGGTGAGCGCAGGGCAACCTGCTGCGTCTGACAAGTCGCTGGTTCTCCGGGTGCATCGCTGCGTCGGCAATGAGCCCATGCTGCCTGGTCGATTGACGTCGCGCTTCTCTCCGGCGCTTCGATCTTGGTCTGGCGTCTTCGTGTTACCGTTCTTGGAGGACGTGGCGTTGATCGCGGCGAGTTCGCGGGTCCGACGACGCGGTGGAGTCGCCGTCGGGGTTGGTCCGTCGGGCTGGCGATCTCGGCCTTCGGGGCTGGGAGTGCACGGAGGTGGCACCCCCAGCTGTCTTGTCGGCGTCGGCTTCGCTGGCGCCTGCGAAACCTCGTCGCTTCGGCCGCGGGGTTTATCGCCGTTAAGCGGCGATGAGGCTGTGTATGGTCATCCTCGATCGTCGATCTTGTGCGGCGCCGGAGGGTAGTCTAGAAGCAGCTGGGCTCGGGCCAGCGCTTCCTCTGTTGTCTTGGGTGGCGGTGGTGATGAACGGCACGAGGAGCGGGATGTGCTCGGACTCCCAACTGGATTGGGAGGTGCAACACCCCATCCGGGCGACCGTACCTCGCTCGCGCCAGCATGCGGGCGTGCATGCTGACCTCGGGCATCCCGCGACCCACCAGCTTGGCCTTGTTCCAACGCGAGCACGATGCTAGGAGCACCGGGGCGTTGTCGACCTTGCACCTCTTGGGAAGGGCACGGCGTCTGCTCGGTCGCCGATGCTTGCGGGGCCTTATTCTTGGATCTGGTGACGACGCGAGACCAACCGGCGGCGCCCGCTCCTCCGCCGGCGTCCACTCCACCGCCCATTTGCTCCGGCGGTGGTGGCAAAATCAATGTAGACGGAGCGGCCACCTCCGAAGGCTTCTTCTTCGGTGGCATGTTGACGATGACGTTGATGCAGCGCGCGTGGAGACCGGATCAGATGCTCACGACCTCGACGCAACCCCTACCTGGCGCGCCAAAGATGTCGGGGCGTATGTCTGTGGCCTCGAGCACCTATGGGGCACTTGGGGCCCCTTCTAGTCCGGCGAGGGAGCGGGGGTCGTCTGTGAGCGCGATCGAGGTCGGCCAGGGGGGAGACGGGCAATTTTACCCAACCGGGGCTCTCCGGAGATAAAACCCCTCGCTGCTGCTTTGGTGGTTGTATTTGATCTTGCTCGAGTATCTTGGCGTATGGTGGTGCTGTGGGTGTCGAATGAACGAACCCCTTCTCGTCGCATGGGCCTCCTTTTATAGTCTGAAGGGGTACCCACGGTGGCAGCGTGGGAAGAGGGGGTAGAAATGTAAAAGCAGGTTGGTACAACGGTGCACAATAGTGCCCTACCTAACTCGGCGGCAGGGGACAAGGGCATTAAATGCCGTCTGGTTGCTAACGGTCTTGAAAAGCGACCATTAGGTGAGCCACGGTTGCCACGATGGCGCCTCTGTCGACTCCGTTTGCCACCTCGCTCCGCATGGCTGCATAGCGCCTCGCCACGTGCCCTTGGGATGGCCTTGTTACGACACGTCGCTGGGTGTGCTAGAGTTTGGGTGGCAGCCTTGCCGCGGCAAATGCCTTGCCGCAGCCCTTTTCTGATGTGCGGCAAGCTTGCGGCCCTTGAACTGCTTAGAAGCGCGAGGCGCCAGCGCAAGTCTTCTGGTGATGCCCTGGTTGGCCTTCGGCAAGCTCCTCTTGCAGGGCCTTCATGTTAAATGGCTAGTACTTTGTTCTTGAATGGCAGTAATAAAGAATGGTGGAGGGCCTTGGCGGACGCCCGGCAAGCCTTGCCGCGGGGTGCTGCGACTGCCCGTGCACAAGTTCGGGGTACTAAGGTACCCCTACTTTAGTACACCGACACACCGTCGGCCTCATTCTCCTTTGGTGTGTACATGTATATATCGTATGGTGATGTTGCTGTCCACTGCCCTAAAGGTGGTGTTTTTTGTGCCTGCTCCTCTCTGGCATCGTCGTCCATACCGTCGATGTCCTCCGAGCCGTAATCGAGCGTGTTGGTTAAGTCCTCGGCAGTGGCAATGAAGTGGGTGGTGGGTGGGGAACAAAGTTCTTCGTCGTACGGTTCCCAGTCGAGCCGAACATAATTCAGCCGAGAGTCTCCCGACAAGGAGAGGGATTTTAATGAGCCTAACACGTCGCCAAGAGGAGAGGGTTAGAAGATGTCCGCGGAGGTGAACTCCAAGACCGGCGCCCAGTCAGGTTCAATGGACGCAGATGCACGCGGTCCGGAACCCATGGCCGGAGACGAGTCCAAGGTTCCGGTGACACAAGCCCAGCTCGATGTTGGGTCTGTGTGTGGCTTGAATGTCGCCAAGTCTTTGGCCTACGAAGCGGGGTTGAGCTTCCGGTCTTTGGACAACGCACTTCGCTCCGGCTCTAGGGCTAGGGCGGTCACAGGCGCTATCTCCTGCGTGCGGCCCGATGAAAGATCTTGGTCATGTTCATCATAGTGGCCGGGGACAGCCATCATGGGCTCGAGCCCATCGAAGATCAAGTCTCCGTGGATGTCGGCGACAAAATTCAGGCTTCCGAATCTGACCTGATGGCCAGGGGTGTAGCTATCTATGTGCTCTAGATGGCCAAGCAGTGCGAAGCCGCCGAATACGAAGATCTGCCCGGGAAGGAAAATCTCTCCCTGGACTGCGTTGTTGTTGATGATTGATGGAGCCATCAAACCTTTTGATGACGACGCAGCGGAACTCTCAATGAAAGCACCAATTTCGGTGTCAAAACCGACGGATCACCGGTAGGGGGTCCCGAACTATTCGTCTAAGGCTAATGGTAACAGGAGGCGGGGGACACAATGTTTACCCAGGTTTGGGCCCTCTTTATGGAGGTAATACCCTACTTCCTACTTGATTGATCTTGATGAATATGAGTATTACAAGAGTTGATCTACCACGAGATCGTAATGGCTAAAACCCTAGAAGTCTAGCCTATGAGGTTACGATGGTTGGGGCTAAAACCTAGAAGTCTAAACCCTCCGGTTTATATAGACATCGGGGGGACTAGGGTTGTCCAAAGTCGGTTACAGAGAAAGGAATCTACGTATCTGAATTGCCAAGTTTGCCTCCCACGCAAAGGAGAGTCCCATCAGGACACGGGACGAAGTCTTCCATCTTGTATCTTCATAGTCCAACAGTCCGGCCACAGTATATAGTCCGGCTGTCCGAGGACCCCTTAATCCAGGACTCCCTCAGGGACTACTCCCTCCGTTTTTATTTAGTCCGCGTATTAGATTTGGTAAAAGTCAAGCTTTAAACTTTGACCAAGTTTGTAAAAAATATATTAACATAAGCAATAACAAACCAATACAATTAGATTTATTATTGAATGTACTTTCACATAATATATACTCTATTTTTTATGATAAATGTTTATATTATTTTTATAAACTTGGTCAAACTTTATGAAAATTTGACTTTAGTCAACTCTAATATGTAGAGTAATAAAAACGGAGGGAGTATTTGCCTTTCTAGAGATTTCAACAAGTGACCAGGAGTACACCCTAAATGATTACATACGGAGCAAAATGAGTGACGTGCACAATATTGAGTATACTACTACTGACTAGTTCATTGCAAAAAAACAACTACTGACTAGTCGCTTTTTGACATGCATTTACGTTGATACGGCTTGAATGCCAATGAGGCAGATGATAGCGGTTCTCGAAATGTTGACCGGTCAATGATGCCTCCACATTGAGTTAGCATGCAGAAGTAGGAGGTAGTAATTGGAGAAGCAGAATGGAGCCAGCACGATGTGAATGCAACACTGTTTGGACTCTCATAAGGGCGCCCCACCATTCCAATCCATCTACTCCTAGTCTATGCGCAACACTGCCCACTCCAATCCAAGACTAAGACCAATTGACTACAAGCCAGAAGCACCCATGGCATCGATGGACACGAGCGGCGGTCAGCTGTGCCGGATCGTCCAAGACGCCGGCCTGCGGCCCCACAACGCGTAGCATTTCTAAACGGTGCTGGCGACCGCCAGCGTCATTGCCCTTGTTGAAGCCGGCTTTGCCTATCGCATGGGCCAGATGATGGTCGACTCCATCCGCAAGTTCACCACTGTCAGGAAGCGTGCGGACGGCCTTGCCATACTGCTGCAGCCCGCGCGGCCAGGCTCCTTGTTGCCTGCCACCCTCATCAGCCTCCAAGGTGACAAACTCCTTGAAGCACTAGGGGCCCTACAAGTGCCGGTGGTCATGACGAAGAATGTGCACCTCGAGGCCGCGCTCGCCCTGAGTCGAGGAGGTGGACGTCGTCGATGGATGCATGTTTCTTCTTGCCTCCTGTAACCAGCATGACATCGCCTTGTGGCCTTAATGTTTTATTAGTGTGTGGCATTTTCATTCCAGGCATTGATTTTATGTAGTATCATTGTCTTCAACCTGGTGTACTGCCTAGGTCCTGGTTTATTAGTCCCTTTTGTAATTTGTGCTAAAATTTGACCAAAGATTTAACTAACAAAATGTTAGTGCATGTTAACAAAAGTTATATCATTTGATTTGTATTTGAACATAGTTTTCAATGATATAATTCTGGTGACATGCATGAACCTTTGGTTAGTCAAATTTATGGTCAAAAATTTGGCACAGATTACGACAGGGAACAATAAACCAGGACGGAGGTAGACTGGTCCGTCATGATCGTGCTTTGTGTCTAATTTTGAATTTAGTGACCCAACCTACATGGAGGGAGTGCTTTATATATTGGCGCGACAACCAAACTTATATATTCAAAAATGAGCGTTACTACAAGTCACGAGTTCAAAACGAGAAAGTGGAACAAGTACATCATCCATGCGCCGTTCGCATCGCACCCCCACACGGTCGTGGTGCATAATATAGTAAATGACTAGTCTCTTCTTGACCCACATTTACAATGATACATCTTGAATGCCAATGAGGGAGAGGGTAGTGGTTCCTGTGATGTTGAATGGTCAAGGATGCATCCTCAATTAGCATGTAGAGGGAATTAATTGGATAAGCAGAATAGAGCTAGCACGATGTGAATGCAAAAGAGTTTGGATTCTCATATAAAGGCGCCCCACCACTCAAATCCATCTACCCCTAGTCTCTCCACAACACTGATCACTCCATTCCAAGACCAAGTGACCAGAAGCCACAGGCACCTATGGAGGCGATGGACACGAGCGGCAGTCGGCTGTGCCAGATCATCGAAGACGCTGGCCTGCTGCCCCGCACCGTGCAGCATTTCCAGATGGTGCTGGCGACCGCCAGCGTCGTAGCCCTCGCCGATGCCTGCTTTTCTTCTCGCATGGATGACATGATGGTCTGCTCCATCCGTAAGTTCACCACTGTCAAGAAGCTCGCGGACGACCTTGCCGTACTGCTCCAGCCCGCGCGCCCAGGCTCCTCATTGTCTGCCACCCTCATCATCCTCCATGGTGATCAACTCTTTCAAGGCATGGTGGCCCTGCAGGTGCCGAAGGTCGCGATGAAGCATGTGCACCTCGAGGCCGCACTCGTCGCGTAGCGCCTCGCCATGCAAGAAATCGTCGACCTGTACATCCACGTCTACGAGGAAATTGTCTACATAGGCCACTACAAGGCTAGCGAGGACAGAAAGATGTTGGCCTTCTTCCAGTGGCTGGAATCTTCGAACGCCATTGTTGAGAAGCACATCGACCTGGCCATGAAAGCCACTACTACTTAGCTGCCATTCGGTCGGCCAGCGCCCTGAGTCGAGGAGGTGGATGTCATCAATGGATGCATCTTTCATCTTGCCTCCTGTAACCATCACTTTTATTCGAGTCGTAACATTTTTAAAGAAAATGAGACCAACCCGGTCTAGACTAGCCTATTGGCATTTTTATAGAAGAAAACTCTGTGAGCACCAAGCGCTCGAGACGAGACTCGAACCCTTGTGGGCTGGCTGCGAACTCCCACGCCTTGCCAATAGAGCGTATGCTCCATTCTGCAGTCATAACATTTTCACTGTGAGGTGGGGCCGCAGTTGAGCAAACCGACCATCGGCAAATCCCCACCCTGCCCACCGCATGTTAGCTGAGTTAGAATTAGAAGAGAGAAACGAGGATGAAGAACTAGCTGTAGCACGGACGCTATTGTCCGATGGGACTCGTGTTGATAGAATGGGAGTACTGAGTACTCGTACCTTTTTTTAATTTTTTGAGGGAAAAAGTAGTCGTACATGTAGTACCACTAGTTGGGTGCCTGCGACCTATACCTGCCATCACTTTAGGTCTCCTTTTCGAACCGCAGCTACACTTCATAGTACATATTTTTTCACGCATTTATCCTCCTATATGTACTCCTCTATTTCCACGTGCTCCCTTTCACTGACATGTGGGACATAGAGCATCTGGGTCGTACACTACAAGAAATACAGTCAATTATGACTCCCCATTTTGGTCGTTGATTCGTCATATTTATCGTTTATTGACCTTTTTTTGACCAAATTCAGAAGGTCAACAGTTGGCCGTCAAGAACGAACAAACTTGACCTTTTTGGAATTTTGGTCATAGCTAGACCAACGACAAAAATTTCAGAAAGGTCACTACCCACTTGCCTGAGCCACATAGGATCTGACGTGGCTGAGCTGACGTGGCATCGTTAGTGACCAAATGGAATCATCATAAATTTCATAGCCCAGTCCACCAATCTAGCATACATGGGCCTGGCCCAATACCTATTTTTTTATTGAAATGGTCTAATTACTTGGGCTGATGCATTTTTTCAGAAGCATGCATATCTCACGTATGAAAACAAGTACAACCAAATACAATATTGCAGATAAATTGTATATTTCATTTCAGTAACACATCACATGAAATACAATACATCATCCATTAACTCCTCTACACATCAAGGTCCAAGGTCCAACAAGTGCACAAGTGCACAGCAAAATAATGCTACAGGTGCAAGTGCACAGCAAAAAGACCCAACAAGTGCACAGGCGCACACAACATAGTTCTACAAAGATTGGACGAGATGGGCAAATTTTAGTTGATCACACATAACATCAATGAGAAACAAAGCTTCTTCTGCCGTTCACTTCTTCTTAGTGCCTCAGAACATCCTAGTAACTGAAACAATCAAACATAAGAAAGCACACAAAATATGAGCAAACAAAATATAAATGGGGGTTTTACATTCAGCAATTAACACAAGGCTAAGACATGCTCCCATAGAAATTTCAGGAATTGCAAGATTATTCTTGTGTTAGCTCAACACTTTGTGCAAAAAAAACTCACATTAATAACTTCCAACATGAAGAGATGTGAATCATATATCTTTAACACAGTAATATAAACAGCACTGACATGAGCACCACAACACAACACAGCTCATATACCACCAAACCACTGATCATTGCAAACTATAAGTTGACCTCAACACAAACAACACATGCACACAAAGTATGCATGGCTGAAACAAAACCTCATATGTAGACTTTAACTTAATTCATGAGTTTGAATCAAAGGAGTAACAATCAGAACCATTTCCTGTAGTGATGTCAACCTTTATTGTTGAACAGGAAAATGCTAACAGCTAGTTACAGAGATAAACATAATCCTCCCAGAAGAGTCTTGGCAATTTGCATTAAATATTAACATGGTTGCAAAACTTCAGTTTGAGGATAGCATGTTTCTTTAGCCTTTACTTGACTGGAATTACAAAATGAAGCACATGAACAAATCATATGAACAAGCAACCCCATGAAGACCGCTCACTTGAATCTTGTTTATACTTTTCTTACAGATTAAGATGTGGGGGAAGAGCATTACCTTGATGGGATCTCGGTAGTAGCATACAACCTGGATAGTGTAGACTAACTCCGGAGGAAAAATATTACATTTTCTCGAAGGTGAGATTGAGCTAGACATTGCCAAAAAATCCTTGGATTCACTTGGTTCAGATCTTCCCTACAAGGTGATGAGCATTCCACTGCAGCAAACCAATAGATAAAATCAAAATACAACCACTTTCATAGAGACAACTACAAGCCAAGTTTAGCTAATATGACTTCTATAGCATGAAAGATGTTTCTTAGATCAACAAAAGTTGGATGAACATTCAAAAATCAATCTAATAGCTGGACTAACATATAAATGTATATTGAACAAAAACAAGAACAAAAGCTACGACGGGGAACCCTTGAGCGACATATAAAGAGTAGAGTATTCAATGAAGGTCATATTTTTAACAAGAATGATCAAAACAAGAAATATTCGAGTCTACTAATTTATTACTGAATCACATCACATCATAGGAGAAAACAATGATTTTCAAGTTTAACTAAGACATGCATATAGGCTAAGGAATAGTAAGTCACAGCCAAAAGCATTTCGACTTCCATTTATTTGCACCCACACAATCATCATGTGCTCATAGTTCAGATCAGGTTATTTAATTATGTAGCTCCGCATTGTTGCTGGCCTGACTAAACTCGTCCTCCAGCATATGGGGATACGACAATTTGATTAGGTAAGGAGTATATGAATATAAAAGGACATTGCTACGAGGGAAAGCCTGCTGTGGTGTTTCCAGATTATTTGCAGCTAGCACTTATTAACATTATTGACATTGTTTATGACTTGGAAGTCAGTAAGACACTAGCTCAGCTGGTGCAGAGAAGTTGATTATACATGTTTGTGCTGCTACACTGACTGAGGGTTCCCATGGAACACTCTCAACTAAAGAAGCTTTTTCTCAGTGATGAGAGTATCTACTTGCTCTCTTTATAATCGGTCAGGATTTTGTTCTTACCATGCATGTTCAGGCATAATTACGCAAAAAAGACTTTGTCCATCTCTGGTAAGATACACTCACATGCGTCGGTGCACTACTCACACATGCCTATAATTGGTTTGTTTGTACACTATCTCAAAACGGGTGACACAGTTAAGAAAATGGCATGAACATATATCTTCTCTGGCTGAAATAACATAGCAGCAGATATTGTACTGAACCCACCATTGATAAATTCCCTCACTGATGCTGGCACCTTCAGAGCAGCAGGTTTTAGTTCCTATACATAGCAGCAGATTTGACACATTCAGACATTAATTTGAGCAGGCACAAACACCTTCGTCTACAGTGCTCAGAAAGAAAAGAAAGAGACTGACCGATGCTGATCTCTAAGGCGAGGACGGTAATGAGGATGGCCCAGACGGGGCTGCAAGCGGCGTGGTCATCTTGGCCGCGTACACAGGATTCCTGGGGGGCCTTGCGCATGAATGCACGCATCTCCTTTGCCACTGCGAGCACGGCCGCCCGCCACACGGGCCGATCGTCCGGCGCCTCATCGCCGCCGACGCCGGGGCCATTGGAGTTGACCCAGTCAAGCGACGCGGCTCACCCAGCACCCGCTGGTCCAGCGACAGGCACAGCTTTCGCTGCTCCGGCAGAGGCGGCAGCGACCACATCCGCGAGGCGGTGATCCGTCAAGCCCCGCCCTCCGTTGTGACACGCGCGGTTGGTGCAACAACGATTCTTGTTACTCGCCGTCGTCGAGTCTGTTCCCACCGCTGTCCTAGTGACCTGCCGCCGCAGCCGCGGGATGGTTAGGCCAGATCCGTGTGTGGATTAGATGGATCTGGCCAGATCGAGGCTCGACGAGGAGGAGGGGAGGGGGTGGTGGAGGTGGGTGGCGGCGAGGGAGAGGTGGGTGGCGGCGAGGGGAGGAGTCTGGATCGAGGGTTTGCTGCACGAGAGAGGGTGTGCGGCCCGCGGGGGAGAGAGAGGAGGGGACGAGGAGTGGTGTGCGGGGCTGCCGGATGTGGATGTGGATGGATGGATGGATGGATGGATGTGTGCCACGTCATCGATCCGTGGCACACACCTTTCGACCAATGAGAATTTAAGTTCATTTTCTGAGTGTAAAAATAGTTTTTTTAAAACATATGAAATCTTTGATGAAAAATTGGACCATATTTTGAGAAAATGATCCAATATTGTGCACATGTGTATATATTGGGATGGGGGTTTTATTTCTTTGCACAAAAAATCATTGTGAAAAAACATTTTCCATTTTTCGAGTGCCCAAAAGGAGGTTTTTTTGCGAAGAACCTACCAAATAATTGTTGCAAAATTGGACCAAATATTTTTTCTAAAATACTAGGCCATATTTAATGCACAATTGACCAAATGGTTGGGTGTAAAAAAGTTTTGGTCCACCTCTCATGAAAAAAACAAATTTCCGCTGATTCAGTTGGAAGCGGGTCAAATTTGAACTGGAGCTGCCTTGTAGTTTGGTCTTTATTTTTTCCAAAAATCATTTCTAGGTACATAAGTATCTATTTAATCAGAAAAACACCAAAAAAATTCCAAGATTCAACCACTAGCTAGGAACGGTCATTCCCGTCGTTTTGACCGCATTTTAAAACAGGCATAAAAAATTCAAAAAAAAATCAAAAAAATGGGAAACCTTCGCATTGTGTCATTATATGTGGCCAAGTTCCCAGGAAAAATAATAAACTTGTAATACGGCAATTATTTTAAAAAAGTGTTCTCAAAAATGAGCCATCACGTGTGGAGATCAATGGCTTTCAAGCCAAATGATCAATCTTATGGCCGCATTCATGGCATAGTTTGTTTAAATGATCTCATACTATGCACAGGGGTGCATATTGGAATGGCAAACAATACTGCCTAAGGAAGTTTTCATTTTCTTTGGACGAAAAAACAATTTTCCATTTTTCGAGTGCTCGAAAGGAGATTTTTTTTGAAGAACCTACCAAATAATTGTTGCAAAATTGGACCAAATCATTTTTATAAAATACTAGGCCATATTTAATGCACAATTGACCAAATGGTTGGGTGTAAAAAGTTTTGACCCATCTCTCATGAAAAAGACAAATTTCCGTCGATTCAGCTGGAAGCGGGTCAATTTTGAGCTGTAGCTGCCTTGTAGTTTGCTCTTTATTTTTTCCAAAAATCATTTCTAGGTACATAAATATCTATTTAATCATAGAAACACCAAAAAAATTCCAAGATTCAACCACTAGCTAGGAACGGTCATTCCCGCCTTTTTGACCGCATTTTAAAACGGGCATAAAAAATTCAAAACAAATCAAAAAATTGGGAAACCTTCGCATTGTGTCATTATATGTGGCCAAGTTCCCAGGAAAAATAATAAACTTGTAATACGGCAATTATTTTAAAAAAGTGTTCTCAAAAATGAGATATCACGTGTGGAGATCAATGGCTTTCAAGCTAAATGATCAATCTTATGGCCGCATTAATGGCATAGTTTGTTTAAATGATCTCATATTGTGCACAGAGGTGCATATTGGAATGGCAAACACTATTGCCTAAGGAAGTTTTCATTTTCTTTGGACGAAAAAACCATTTTCCATTTTTCGAGTGCCCGAATGGAGATTTTTTTGTGAAGAACCTACCAAATAATTGTTGCAAAATTGGACCAAATCATTTTTCTAAAATACTAGGCCATATTTAATGCACAATTTACCAAATGGTCGGGTGTAAAAAGTTTTGATCCACCTCTCATGAAAAAGACAAATTTCCGTCGATTCAGGTGGAAGCGGGTCAAATTTGAACTGCAGCTGCCTTATAGTTTGCTATTTATTTTTTTCAAAAATCATTTCTAGTTACATACGTACCTACTTAATCAGAAATACATGGTTTGGTGGTGATACATCGAGGTTTGGACGGTGGCCGAGAGCCCCAACTCTAGAGCAGCCAAGTGTTTGATTAGCGGTACGGGAAATGCACATGGCTAATGGGCGTGAGTTTTGGCTAAGGATGGTCAGTTACTAAGAACACTGTCTTCACAAATTTTCAACTCTAAAGGAGGAGCCTAGGTGGTACTTGCTTTGCAAAGTACCCACTGGACATAAATACGAATGTTGAAGTTAGGCTCAAAATAATGAATGGATTGAGCTGAAATTTGGTGGAGGATAGTTATTTGGGCATAGGAAAGCACTGTAGAAAATGGATACCATTTGGACATGCCAAAGTGGTACTTCCTTCACAATGCTCTTCTCTGGACAGAAACCTCGGAAAATTAGTGAGAGAAATTTGCTAAATGAACTGAGCTCAAATTTGGTGTAGGTAAGTTACATAGGCATATAGAATATGTGGAAAAAACTCAACTCATTAGGATATGCATAGCTAGAACTTCTTTCACAAAGGTTCTAGGTGGACAAAAACTTTGGAAATTTGCCGAGGAAGATTTACTGGGCAAATGGAGCTGAATTTTGTCATGATGCAATGATTTGGATAGGAAAGAGTGCCAAAAAATTTTGAGGGCAACCAAGAATATATATATAGCAGTTCCTTCACACTGCTCTTCTCTGGACAGAAACTTCGGAAAATTAGTGAGAGAAATTGGCTAAATGAACTGAGCTCAAATTTGGTGTAGGTAAGTTACATAGGCATAAAGAATATGTGGCAGAAATTCAACTCATTAGGATATGCATAGCTAGTACTTCTTTCACAAAGGTTCTAGGTGGACAAAAACTTTGGAAATTTGCCGAGGAAGATTTACTGGGCAAATGGAGCTGAACTTTTTCATGAGGCAATGCTTTGGATAGGAAATAGTGCCCAAAAATTTTGAGGGCAATCAAGAATATATAAATAGTAGTTCCTTCACAAAGTGTTGTTCTTAATAGAATAGGAAAATGAGTATTGTTGAATTATTTTTGAACTAGGCAAGGAAGGTTTTTACATATTTGACGAAGATATGACCCAAAGAATTTATGAGATTTTTTTGGGAATTTTGGGAATGACAGAAATATAGGCTGCTTCACAACCTAGGGCAAAAATTGACACGTGGACATGACACATAGGCAAAACTGAAGAGGTGGCGCCTAGTCGTAGCAACCCACCACAATTTACAAGGTTATGACCATCTATATTGGTCGTGATCAGCTAGAAATAAGGCAGCGGACCACTGCTGTCTGCTTTATGACCATTTCGTGTAAGGAAATTACGACCTTTCTGACCAAAATGGTCGTTATTGTTCAGCGTTTGGAGCCCCCCGAACAACTTTTGACCAATTGGTCTCAAATGGTCATAGATTTATGACTAATTCACCCAGGGTCACTACGAGAAGGTCATAAATGAGCATATTTCTTGTAGTGGTAGTGCATGCATGACTCGGAGCATATGCAACCATGCCGGCGTACTTTACATTTTAGACCTCACGAATTACATGCAAACCCCCCGCAGAAGAATAAATAAATAAATGAATTACTACATGCAAATAGGATTATTTTCATAGAGACCGGAGCACGTTCATTAAATTTTGGACATAACACAGTTATAAGACCACCCAGAGTGGGAGTACCATAGGTAGTAACATTACACATAACTAGATAAAATAGATGATGTGGCAAGCAATAAATGAAAAAAGAGAGGAAAGTGGTAATATAGCTAGTTACTAGTAGTACGATAACATCACACTTATCAAGCCAAGATGAGTCTATAGCCTAATAAATGAAGTGTTGCATGTTACCACACATATGTTACTCCCCACTATAAAGGTACACTACAAAAAAAGACACATCCGTGACATTTTGGGCCAAACGAATTTTTTTCCTATCATACTTATGACACTTCTATGATGATAATTGTGACAAAAACCGGTATCATCATCGATGTGGTGGGCTCCTACTTCTATGACAAAAAATCATGACAGAAAATGGGCTTTTCATCCTGGGTGGGCTGGAGACGCAGCTGCATGACATTCTTTGGGCCGTCGATGACGGAAAACACTGTGGTAGAAGCGAGGGCGAGGAAAATATCGGGGTGTTCCTGGTTATGGTGGGTGGTCGATGCCGAGTGATGTGTGTTTCTCTCATACACATACGCGCGTGTGTGTGTGAGGCGTTGGGCTCTAACTGAACCCGAGCGAGGCGTTGGGCTCTAACTGAACCCAAGCGAGGCGTTGGGCTCTAACTGAACCCAAGCGATTACACTACATGCTACGCGTTACTGAACCCGAGCGATCGATCGATGGCTTTTAACTGAACCCGTTCGAGCGATTCCTTCGCTACTGCTGCTAACTGAAGCCGATCGATGCTACCTCTCAATGAATAGTAAATGTTGCGCGGGGGGGGGGTTGGATGAACAGTGAGCGGTGGGGGTGGATGAACAGGATCCCGTGGTGTTGCCTCTGGATGAACAGGACACCGATCAATCGAGCCGGTTGGGGATGGATGAATAGGACCCCGTGGAGTGCTGGATGAACAGGACGACCCCGTGGAGGGCTGGATGAACAGTAGACGGTGGAGGGGTGGATGAACAGTAGCCCGTTGAGGGGTGGTTGAATAGGAGCCCGTGGAGAGGGGTGGTTGAACAGTTGCCGGTGGAGTAGCGCACGGTGGAGGCTGGATGAACAGGAGCCCGTGGATGAATAGGAGCAGGTGGAGGCTAGAGGATGTCGACTGTGGATGAACAGTAGCCCGTGGAGGCTGGAGGAGGTCAACGGTGGAGATGAACAGTATCCCGTGGTGTCCCGTTTTGCGGTACACCACACCCCTCCCGATGAACAGGACCCCCGTTTCAATCGTAGCGCTCCAACACAGGTCTGTGTCCTCCGTTTTGTGGTATGCCACACCCCTCCTGATCAACAGGACCCCGTTTCGACTGTAGGTGGTCCAACACAAGTCCGTTTCCTCCGTTTTGCGGTACGCCAGACCCCTCCCAATGAACAGGATCCCGTTTCAAACGTGGCCGGTCGAACACAAGGCCGTTTCCTCCTTTCTGCGGTACGACAGGCCTCGTTTCCATCGCCTGTTCCGTCAAAGCCCTCCCGATGAACACGACGACACATTCCGTTCCGACCCGGCCGGTTGGCTCCCCATGAACACGACGATGATGCTGTTTCTCCATTCCGACACAGCCATGTACATGAGCCCTGGCCGTAGGTATGCGAGAGTAGACGTTCGATACCCCTCTCGTATGTACGTACGTGGCCGTATTTACTTTCTTGCACCCTAGTCGTTGTATGTACATGTACATGCTACATGCGCGCCTCTACTACGACACGTGCGCGCCTCTACTACGACACGCGTGCGCCTCTACATTGACCAGTATGTACATACACGTTCGCGACCAGAATGACAACGCTACGTACACTTCGACCAGGTGGGTCTCGACTGTCAAGCACTTCCTTGCGTGCAAAGATGTAGCTGGTGGGTCCCAACAGTCAGGGGGTGAATCTTTTTTTTGCCTGAACACACTTCCTGGCATGAGAAGATGTAGCTCGTGGGTCCCAGCAGTCAAGGGGCGAATCATTTTTTTTGCCCGTAAGATGGACGCACTTCCCTGTGTGCGAAGATGTAGCTGGTAGGTCCCAATAGCCAGGGGAAATGTTTTTTTCGTGAAATACGGTGTCCCGTCCGGTGGGTCCCTGCTGTCAGGTGGAGAAATCATTATTTTTCGCATAATAAGGAGGCACTTCCTTGCTGCAGCCGTGGACCCAGCTGTCAGCCTCTCCATGTACAGTCCACGTACGATGGAAGTCGTTCCTTGATCATGTTGACCACGCCGCGCTGAGGGCACCAGGGAGGTGGATGACGACGAGGCCTAGGAAGGGGATGACACGGAGCCGGGGAAGACGCAACAGCGGAAGCCCGTGCCGAGAGGAGTACGAGGGTTTACTAGTTCGGCTGCGATGTGAGGCTGTCGTCGCCGCAGGGCCTGGCCAGCGGTGGGAATAGTAGGGGCGGTGAGGCCTCCGCGGCAGCACATCCGACCATGGGAGGCAGGAGCGACTGGCGCTGCTTTGGGCGGCTGGAGCAAGAAAGACCAGAGGTTGAAGAAGCACTACGGCCGTTGGATGGATATCGTATGGTCACTGGAGCTAGAATCATTCATATTGACTAAGTTACAAAGCCCTCCGTCCCCGTCAACTTAGTAGGCCCACAAGTCAGCCTCCCACCAAGGTGGGTCCCAGCTAGAAGGGGGAGTATTCATTTTTTTGTGCGTAATAAGGAGGCACTTCCGGTGGGTCCGAGCTGACAGCTGGGGGGGACATTTTTTCGCAAAATACTGTGGCCCGTCCGGTGGGTCCCATCAGTCAGGGGGAAACGATTTTTTTCGTGAAATATGGTGGCCCGTCCGGTGGGTCCCTGCTGCCAGGTGGAGGAATAATTATTTTGCGTGTTATAAGGAGGCACTTCCTCGTGGCTACCGTGGACCCAGCTGTCAGCCTGTCCACGTAGAGTACTCTTCCGATGGAAGTCGGTCGTTGACCAGATTGACCACGCCGTGCCGAGAGCTCCACGGCGGTGGACGACGGCAAGGCCTAGGAAGGGGACGACGCAGAGTCGGGGAAGACGCGGCAGTGGATGCCCACACGGAGAGGAGTACGAGGGTTCACTAGTTCGGCTGCGGTGTGAGTCTATCGTCGCCGCAGAATAACAGGGGGGTGTGGGTGAGAGGAGGGATGGCCTGGCCAGTGGTGGGAGTAGTATGGAGGCGGTGAGGCCTCCGCGGCAGCACAACAGGCCATGGGAGGCAGGAGCATGCGGCACGACCGGCGCTGCTTTGGGCGGCTGGAGCAAGAAGACCAGAGGTTGAAGAAGCACTACGGCCGTTGGATGGATATCGTACGGTTATTGGAGCTAGAATCGTTCATATACTGACTAAGTCGACAAAGCCCTCCGTCCCCATCAACTTAGTAGGGCCATAAGTCAGCCTCCCACTATGGTGGGTCCCAGCTGGCAGGGGGTATTCATTTTTTGTGTGCAATAAGAAGGCACTTCCTTGCGTACGAAGATATAGTTGGTGGGTCTGACCTGTCAGCGGAGGGATCTTTTTTCGCCAAACATAGAGGCCCTTCCGGTGGGTCCCAGATGTCAGGTGGAGGAATCATTATTTTGCGTGTAATAAGGAGGCATTTCCTTGTGTGCGGCCGTGGACCCAACTGTCAGCCTCTCCACGCACAGTCCACTTTCGATGGATGTCGTTCATTGACCAAGTTGACCACGCCCCGCCGAGAGCACCAGGGCGCTGGACGACGGCGAGGCCTACGAAGGGAATGACATGGAGCCGGGAAAGACAACAGTGGCTTCCCACGCGGTGGAGACTACGAGTTTTGACTGGTTCGGCCGTAGTCGCTGGAAAATAACAGGAGGTGTGGGTGAGTAGAGGGATAGATAGGCCAGGGATGCGAGTATGATGGGGCCGTGAGGCCTGCCTGGAAGCACAACCGGCCACGGGAGGCGGGAGCAGGTGGTTGCAACGGTGCTGGTTTGGGCGGCTGGGACAGGAAGATCAGATACTGAAAAAGCACGATTGCCGTTAGATTGACATCTAATGGTCTGACGGTGGTAGAGACGATTGTTGACTAAGTTTCTTTTATGAGAAACCTTGTGTACGCTTGAACTTAGTAGGCCCACAAGTCAGCCTCCAAATCTGTGGCAGACAACATAAAGCCCATTTGCTATTTTTTAATAATTTGCAGCCCATTTGCTAATTCTTAAGTAATTTATTACAACCCATTTTCTGCCCAGGACCACGGTCAACAAGTTCAACCTTATTTTGCATATTTCGGTGGAGTCCGAACTGTTGTAATCCCGAAATGATAAACATTTTTTAAGAACTTATCGATTTCCCAAAAAATCGTTTTGTTTTTGTAAGCAAATAAGACCTGGGACAATTGAGTTGGATTAAGGGAAATCCAGTGGTAAAAAAATCAGCAATGGGAGGGAAAAACAACAAAAATAAAGATGTAAATATGAAAAGGGAATTTTATGTATTTTCAATATAATGATACGTGTATATGAACTATTAAAACTATAGGTAGAGATTAGAAAACGGATGTAGGACATGCGTTTCAAGAGGAAAATAGAACTTGGCTATGTGTTTGATTCCGTAAAAAAACTGCCTGCGGATGTTGTAAGACAAAATATTACTAACGCTGGCGGGCCAGAGGCCAGTAGATACCTGCTGGATCTTTGTGCCCCGTAGTCGTCATGGGTTGGGCCTATTAAAAACAAAACCAAGCCTGGGCAGTCTACAGCTGAGTTGAAACTTGCTCGACCTGAAAAAACAATATACGTGCTCAATAAATGAGAGAATTCTGCAAGTACAGACTGATAACTGGGATGCAGCAGGGATATTGTTCTTTCATCATGATAATAAGTGCATGCACTTGTTTCGAAAGAAATGGAGAACTGGAATTTGAACGGCAGGTGCTTATGCTTCCCATCAAATAAAAATCAGGTGCCTAACAATTCCTTTCAAAACAAATGATTCAGCTTTATATCCACATGGACCCTCGGCATGATGGTTGGAAGCAAATGCAAGTTCATACCAAAAGATCGTTAACAACAATACCAATTTGCGGACGACAAGGTAGTACAAGTACCAATACCAAATTAACTTATAATCTTTTTACTCCTGGCTCTAGTGTTCGTCTGGTAGAAAATCTTGCAGAGGACAGCTCCCGCTTCTTCTCTTGCTCCAGGTCGCTGAGGTGGTACTGGTGCATCACCCAGTTGGTCCTCTGCTAGTCGAAGTTCTTGTTGGTGTGCAGCACCAGAACCTTTTTGCTGCCCGTCTGCCGGCCGTTGACCATCACTGGCAAGGTATTGCCGGTCTTGTGCCACATCGCGTGCATGCCGTGACTCGATCAGATCTTGCGGCGTGTCCACGTGCCCCTTTGAACGCATACAGAATTGCGGTTGGAAGAAATGCTTTATTAGGCCACTCAGTGTGATACATGCAGTATTGTCGAATACATGTTTTAGTGTACGTAGTTGGCATTTTCATAACATCTTTGGCATGTTGCAGTCACTTGTTTCACTTTTTATTAACTGTCAAATTGTAATTGCTTCACCAGGTCTGCGTCTAAACAGAAAAATAGAGCTATAAACAAAGGAATATGTTTGTGCAAGTAGACGGCCGACCGGTGTCTTACCTGGAAGTTTCTCAGGTTGGCTGTAGCATATGCTGTGCTCGCTGTCAATGGTTGGTATGAACAAATCGATGAGAGGGTGAGATCTCGCGCTGTCAGCACTCACTTTGGCCTCAAGGTGCTTGATTAGCTCCTGATCTGTGGGATCTAACTTGACACCAGCCGGTAGCACCGGCAAATCCTTCTTCGACTTGCATCTGTAATTCCAGTTATATGGTACACAATGTATGATCAATCGACTGTTTGAAGTGAATGATGAAAGATTTCGACAGATAAGTGGTACTCCAAATCTGAAGTCCAGAATACCCGAACGCGCAGCCGGGATTCTTGTTTCACCTCACGCGAAGCGTGTTCTCACGTCAATTCAATGTGTGGACATGATGAATAATTTGACCGATGTATACTAGTACTGCTACTGTACTACTTACTAGTCGTATTTAGTATCACATTTGTCAGGACCCCGACTCAATGCCACATCGATCTAGCATGTAACACCTCATATCACTTTGCGGCCTCACGCACGGTATTCCCACGGGTGTCGCCTTACCTTTGCCCGGGACCATTTGCGCCTTTTGGCACACGTATATGATAGTGTCGCTAGCATCCATATGATAAGGAGCCCGGCTGACATGGCTAGTCGTAAACCCAAAGTGGCACAGACTTACGAGGACAGCATCCATGACCCAACATCGAACATGTCGGTCATCAACGAGTGAATCCAGGCTGTAGCACTGGGCTAGCAGGACTCCGGTGAACCGGGCTGTAGCGGGCTAACAGGACTCCGGTATTCATCGCGTGACATTTCCCCGAAGGGACAGACACAGGAACGAAGAAGGACACATGCCGGCCAGCCTAAGTGTTCCGGAGCAGTAGCAAGCTACCATGGCTCGGTGGAAACACTAGGAGACATTTCCCGGTAAGAGAGGCTACTAAAGATAAACAACTAGATAGTCAGATCCCACACATACCAAGCATTTCAATAACATACACACAATATGCTCGATATGTGCAAATACAACATGGCATCACAACATGACTCTATGACTCAAGTATGTATTCATTAGGCTCCGAGGAGCGAGATATTACAAACATGGGTCTCACGACCCAACATTCAGAGCATACAAGTCAAAGCACAAGCAGAAGCGTAACATGTCTGAGTACAGGCAACTATAAATGAAAAAGGCCGAGGAGCGACTAACTACTGAGATCTGCCGAGGGCACAAGATCGTAGCTGAGGTAACAAGCTAAACGTCGAAGTCCATGCGGAACTACTAGCGAGACTGAAGTCTCTCTGCAAAAACGTAAAATAGGCAAACGTGAGTACAAATGTACCCAGCAAGACTTACATCATAACTAACTACATATGCATCATTATCAACAAAGGGGATGGTGGAGTTTGACTGCAGCAAGCCAGCTTTGACTCGGTGGCTATCCTGAACTATGACTGCAAGTAACTCTTTTGAGGGGGGGCACACGAGTCCACATATTCACCATATCAATACACCACTATGGATCCGCTCCCGTCTCCCTACGAGAACGCCATCCATAGCACTCACACTTATCTTGCGCATTTTAGAGTATCCACTTTCACTTGTCTATGAACTGTACAAGGGGTCCAAGTTTCCATATCCGAGGAATCCGGCTATTGAATAGATAATGATAACCTGCAGGGTGTACTTCTTCACACACGCTCTCGCCACTTATCTCCTGTACACGTCATGTACCTCGGCAACCTTCAAGCGGAAACCGGCGAGGAGTCGGCCACGCCTACCTAAACACTCAAGTCTCTCGTCCGGTTTATCGCCTATTCGGGTTCCATCCGCAAGGAGATCCGGCGGGGTGTCGCTCACGGCCCCAAACGATGTGTGCAGGTTCCCAAGCCCACCATCCGGGTGCCACTTGGTACACCAGTGCCATTGTGCCTAGTCTCATCCCAAGCCCACATGCAGGTGCCACTTGGTAGACTACTAACACTACCTACAAACACGAAACTAGTTGCAACTCACAGACAGAGAACAAGGGTGATTAAGAAGCCGAGAGGGTCAATTAAGGATCCCAATGTGTGGTAGTAGCTGTTCATGGATCACAAACACAGAACTCAGTTCCTGAGGACGGCTGCAATGAGACAACCCACCATGTACTCCTACATGGCCTCTCACCGCTACCTTTACCAAATCGTGTTCACACACTTAGCTCTCAACAGTAGGACATGTTCACGCACCTCGGATTCATTCCCGATGAATCAGACCTGACATAACTCTAAGCAATAGCAGGCATGACAACAAGCATAAATGAGTAGGCACATCAGGGCTCAAACAACTCCTACTCATGCTAGTGGGTTTCATCTATTTACTGTGGCAATGACAGGTCATGCAGAGGATAAGGGGTTCAACTACCGCAGCAAGTAACAGTTGAAACGTTGTTGTCCTAATGCAGTAAAAGAGAGCAGGAGCGAGAGAGTGGGATTGTATCGGAATGAACAAGGGGGTTTTGCTTGCCTGGCACTTCTGAAGATAATATAGTTCTTCATCGGTGTCATCGAACTCATCGTCGGACGTCGTCTACTGAGAGGGGATAATCACCGGCAATCAAGGAAGAACACAATCAATGCAATGCACAATATGATGCATGATCATGACATGGCAATATGCTGTGATTTGAACTAATGCAGCTAGGAGCAAGTTAAATGGAGTTGGTTTGAATCCAAGATTCAAATTCAAACTCCATATATGATTAATTAAATGCCATTTAAATGATTTGTGCTAAACAGCAGCTATAAGTTGTTCTCACATGCATGAAAATGGTACAGATGGATAGATTGGATTTTTCTGATCATTTTTCATATATAATGTAACGCCCTCGATGCGGCTATATCTCCCACGTGTCGAAGCACGACTTAGAGGCATAACCGCATTGAAAGCAATGTCGCAAGTGAGGTAATCTTCACACAACCCATGTAATACATAAGGGGAAAGAGATACATAGTTGGCTTACAATCGCCACTTCACACAATTACATGAATAAAGCATTACATCATCCAGATACAATCAAGGTCCGGCTTCGGAACCAAAATAAAAGAAGAACCCCAAATGTGACAAAAGGTCCCCGATCGACCCCAACTGGGCTCCACTACTGATCAACTAGAACGAAACAACACAAAGGGCAAGATCTTCATCGAGCTCCTCCTTGAGCTTGGTTGCGTCACCTGCTCTATAACATAGGCACCTGCAAACTGGTTTTGGAAGTATCTGGTGAGCCACGAGGACTCAGCAATCCCATTACCATGGGTATCAAGACTAGCAAAGCTTAATGGGAAAGGAAGGAGCAAAGTGGTGAGGTTGCAGCAGCGACTAAGCAAGTATGGTGGCTAACATACGCAAATGAGAGCGAGAAGAGAAACAAGCGGAACGGTCGTGAAGCTAGCAATGATCAAGAGGTGATCCTGAACACCTACTTACGTCAAACATAACCCGAAACCGTGTTCACTTCCGGACTCCGCGAGAAGAGACCATCACGGCTACACACTCGGTTGATGCGTTTTAATTCGGATCAAGTGTCAAGTTATCTACAACCGGACATTAACAAATTCCCATCTGCCACATAACCGCGGACACGGCTCTCGAAAGTTTATACCTGCGGGGTGTCCCAACAGCCCATGACAAGCTCTCGCGATCATCGAAGGAATAGACCTTCACCCGAGACACTCTGATCAGACTCGGTATCCCGGTACATCAAGACATTTCGACAATGGTAAAACAAGACCAGCAAAGCCGCCCGGCGTGCCGACATCCTGATAGTAGCCACGCGTATCTCATCTCAGGCCACGACCGGATGAGCTAAGCGTACAGGTACCGACGTAACCCAAGTTGCCAAGGGATGGTCCCGCACGGTGCTCTAGTTTGGACCAACGCTTAGACAAGCACTGGCCCGGGGGGCTATAAAAATATGACCCTCGAGAGAGCGACTCCCAAGGGAAAAGTAGGTGGTGGTGGGGCAAATGGTAAAAGGCAATGTTGGGCCTTGCTGGACAAGTTTTATTCAAAGCGAACTGTCAGGGGGGTCCCATAAATCACCCGACCGCGTAAGGGACGCAAAATCCGGGAACATAACACCGGTATGACGGAAACTAGGGCGGCAAGAGTGGAACAAAACACCAAGCATAAGGCCGAGCCTTCCACCCTTTACCAAGTATATAGATGCATTAATAATATAAGAGATATTGTGATATCCCAACATAAACCTTGTCCACCATGGACAAATCTTCAACTTCACCTGCAACTAGCAACGCTATAAGAGGGGCTGAGCAAAAGCGGTAACATAGCCAAACAACGGTTTGCATAGGAATGGTGTCAAAGGTTAGGGGTTCATGGCAATATGGGATGGCTGGACAAACAGGTAATAGGTAGCGCAGCATAGCGAAAGAACGAGGCAACTAGCATAGCAATGATAGTAGTGAGATCCAAGGTAGCGGTCATCTTGCCTGAGATCCCGCAAGGAAGAAGAACGAGTCCATGAAGAAGATGAAGCCACGGAGACGAACCACATGTAGATGAACGAATCCTCACGATCGCAACGAAACGGGAACTATCGAGAAGAAGCACACAACAAAGTAAACACACCACACATGAACATGACATGATGCACAACAAGCATGATGCATGACAAAACTAGATGAAGCTACTCATGGCAAAAGATGATGCAAACAAGAACAACACATCAAGGCAAGTTTAAATGCGGCCGGAAACAACATATAACAATTCCGGTAAGTCCTCATATGCAAATTTCGAAATTGGTCCAGAACTGAATAAACCTTATGTTCAAGTTGTTAAACAGCAAGTTAAGATGCACCATGATGATCTACATGAAAATCTAGTCAAGTTACATATAAAGTTCATTAGATTCGGAGCTACGGCCTAGAAGATATGAGCAAAACAAGTTAAACATGGCATTGATGCAAAATGCACCCAAACATCAAGCAAACACCTCAAAACAATGATGCAACATGATAATATGAAGCTACATGCAAAAACAAGCAAGTTCATATAGAGCACACTCAAAACGGAGCAACGGTGCAACACATGCACACTATACAAGTCATAGCAACAATCATCCAAAACAAAGAACTAGGCATCTTACAAGCATCAAAACAACATGCTACAGCATCCCAACATAATATCAAAAGGCATGGGCATGAAGTACACGTAAAGCATAACAAAACATGAACACTGAGCTATTTCCAGAAACAACTAGAACATGCTCAAAATGACATGGAGATATTGCAAGTAATAACAATTTCAGACTTTAGCAGAAATAACATCAGGTTGCAATGTTTAGAGCAAGCAAACAACATGTTACAGGAAGATATCATGGCAAACAAAGGAATGGCATGAATCTACTAATAGCATATATCAAAAGACCCTTACTGACCATAAGCCAAAAAGGCACGGAAAATATGATGGCACCCATGTAAACATGGCAAGTTATATTACAGATTTAAACATGGCAGGAACAACAATAAGTAGGCAAGTTCGTGAGCTCGAAACACGCACTACAGAGCAATACATGGCATGGCAAGGCAACCAACAGCAAGAAGGCATGTTTATGAAGCTAAGCATGGCAAGAGCAAGGTCATAGCATACACGGATCAACTACAACGACCTCGTGAAAATTGAATCTCATGCAAACAATCTGTCAGGAAACATTTTCAAGCAACTTTGGAGCAAGAAATGAACATGTTACAGCAGGCTATAATTGCAACCAAGGGCATGAATAGATAGGGAAAGACATGTATATCAAAACATGTTTATATAGCATCTCCAGATTATGCATAGAATGATTAGTGGAAGCATGTTAACATGGCATCAAATTATAACAGAATCTGTCTAGCAAAACAACAACAGCAACTACCCTACTTTACAAGCTCGATGCACTCAGCACACAACTCACAAAAATACAAGGTCAACACCCCTGGAAAGATGGCATGGCCTAGTCCAACATTCATGTAGAGCTCATACTCATAGGATGCACACATAAATCATGGCAAAAATGACAAAAGAGCTCGGGCTGATAAGATTCTGGAACTAACGATCTGAAGCCCTCTTCCAACAGCATTTCGGGCATCAAGATGATCTCAAATGAAAATGATGCAATGGAATGAAATGATGTACTCGTCGAGGCGAACAATTTGACATATTATACGCCCAAAACGGAGCTACGGATGCGAAGATGTGATGCTATGAAAATGGCATGAAATTAACTGAAATCTGGGACTTAGTGGAATTTCGGGACAACCTCGGGTTCGCACGGATTTTGATGCAGGTCGGGAGCTCGCCGGAGTTAAATCGTGGGGGCGCCGGAGATGGCGGAGATGGCGGATCCGGGCGGCTCGGCCCGGATCTAGCCGGAGGAGGCCGGGCTGGCCGGATCCGGCCGGATCCGGCGCATGGCGGAGGCGCTGGCGCCGGAGTTACTCGGGCCAGCCTTGGCCAGCGTCGGAGGCGCGAGGCTCTGCCACGGAGTTGCGGGCGGTGCTCGAGGATCGTCGGAGGTCGCGGCGGCGGTCTGTGGCGCCGGCGGTGCGGTGCCGACGGAGGTGGCGGAGCGAGGCCGACGGAGGCGGCGCCACGGCTGGCGGCGAGGCCGGCCATGTGCGTGCATGAGCCGTCGGGCGGCGGCTTGCTTGAGCCCATGGGGCCGGAGCGGCCTCAGCGGGCAGGCGGCGGGCGCGATGGAGCAGGCGGCGGGAAGGCCACGTGGCAAGCCACGATTAGCTCTGTGTGCGCGCGGACGTGTCCGGCGAGAAACGGACATGTCCGGTGGGCGCGGAGGGAAATTGATCTAGGGTTTGCCCGAGATTTCGGGGGAGGGGGCTAATTTATAGGTAGAAGTAGCTAGGAGAGTCCAAATGAGGAGCGGTTTTCGGCCACGCGATCGTGATCGAACGACCGAGAGCATGGAGGGGAGTTTTGTGGGTTTTGGGCCACTTTGAAAGGGGTGTTGAGCTGCAACAAAAGAGGGCTTTGCGGTTACCCGGTTAACCGTTGGAGTACCAAACGACCTCCAAATGGCACGAAACTTGACAGGCGGTCTACCGGTGGTATACCAAGGCCGCTTAGCAAACCTCGGGCCATTCCGAGAAAGTTTAATACCCGCACACGAAAAGAGGGAAGAAGGGAACACCGGAGGACATAGGAGTGCCGGATTGCAAAACGGACAACGGGGAAAATGCTCGGATGCATGAGATGAACACGTATGCAAAAAGAAATGCACATGATGACATGATAGAAATGCATATGATGACATGGCAAAATGCAACACGCAAGCAAATGACATGGCAATGGCAGCGAATAACTGGACGACACCTGGCACATCGGATCCGGGCGTTACAACACTCCACCACTACGAGAGGATCTCGTCCCGAGATCTAGAATGGCACCGGAGGGAAAAGGAAGAGGAGAGGTAAAACAAAGTTGCTTCTTTGACGAACGAGTGAAACCATGCACCTTGCGAGGTTGAGCAATTTAAAAGAAAGAGTACATCAGAGATGAACGAGATTGCAAACAATCCGTAAGAAAGGAGGAACAAGGAACATGATGAGAACCAAGAGGTTTAGTGAATAAGATAGATATTGAAATCACTCCGGTTAAAACTAGATATAGAAGGAATAAGATTGATATACTTTGGGCAGCACTCCGACTAAAAGAAGAAGGAAAACTTGATAAGATGAAAAGAACTTGAAGAGATGACACAACACTCCGGTTAAATGGATAAGCATGAAAAGAACACGATGCTCACAAATTAGAGATGATGAGTGAAAAGATCCACATCACAATGCCTTCGGAAGATAAAATGGAAGATAGATCATTGGAATAACAGAATGGAGTAGAAAATGCCAACTTCTGCCACAAATGAACTTGGAAAGCATCCTTGCAAAGAAGAATTGAACGGAGTTGTTGGAAAATCAACAACGAAAAGAATAAGCTTGTAGTGGGCTTATGGAAACATCTCAACATTATGATGTGACAACCGGCCACAAATGGAAACCATTGATTTGATTGAGGGCACCAAAGAGATGAAAAACTTCTTTCACCAAGAGGATAGGAGATAACTTGGATCATTGATAAACACCATAATAGCAACATTCCTTAGGGAAGGCTTTAGGTGAAATCTTTACCAAGATAACTCCAACGAAGAAATTGATGGATTTAAAATACCTCATTCTTGACAACATGTGAATCGTGAAACAAGAAGGAAATTGTCAAGAATGACCTAACACCACCTCAGAAGATAAGGTAGAAAGAATTGCACTTTGGAATGCAAGATGAAGAATGCTTGAACTCCTCCAAACAAGACATGTGTTGAGCACCATGTTTATTTTAGAGTAGCTTGGCGGGTCATAACTTCAAGAGAAATCTTGAAGAACAATTGAAGAATGAAAAAAAATCCTTGATGAACCACCATGTAGAGCCTCCATGAAGAACTCCGGTAAACAAAAGGAATGAAAAGAAAGAGAAATTGAAAACACAAGGTGAATCCTTGCAATGATTTAGATGGAGCTCCATGATAATTAGAGCTTGGAACTCCGGGAAAAAGAGAAGATGAAGCAAATGAAACCGAGAATTTTAAGGGCCTCCGGAATAAAGAATTAATCACTTGGATGAACAAGAATAAGAATTATGTTATGCTTATCCTTCACCAATTAAATTGATGACAATCAACGGATTTGGCATGCCACTTATTCTCGTAGAAAGGATTAGAAGAGATATATCAAAACTTGAGAAGGTCTTCAACGAACCACCGGTAGGATTGGAAAGAACGAATGAATTAAATGATAACGAAAGGGGTGAAATCTTGAACGAACCACCGTAAGAATTGAAAAAGAGAGAAGCAAGGGCACAATTCACCGGGAAGAATTTTAAAACGATTGGAGATATTTGAGGGGATTTAGATACATGAGAGCGAAGAGAACATGAACTGATTAGAGGATATTTGAACGAATCACCGGTAAGATTTGGAGAACGATAGCTACACGCTGAGAATGAAGAATTATGTCATGATGGCCTTCGGAGGAAAGGAATGGAAGCAACTCATGAAATGCTCTGGATGGGTGAAAAAGATTCCCACAATCGAAAACAATTATGAGAGGATGGCAACAAGCTAGCACCATGAATCTTGAAGAGAATAGAGCAAGATTAAAGAGAAATCCTTCTTCGGTCTTCAAATGATGAGAATGACAACGAAAAACACCACCAAGAATTATTGAGGCACACCGGAAGAATCAAAAACGAAGAGGTTGAGCCAACTATGAAAAGAATTTGAAAGATCTTGGAAAAGGCATTTGACTGATGAAAACTCATTCTTACGTCAAACTTGGAGAAGAATTTAGGATAGCTCTGGGAAAATAGAAGAGTCAGGTAAGATCCTGGGAAAAGACCTGTGGGTTAGGGCCCACTGAAAAAGAAAACACCGTTGAACAATTTTAAAGAGAGGTTGCACCGGTTGAATTAAACGACTTGAATGAGATACCAATCTCGAAAGAGCTTGAACGAATGCAGAGTGGAAACACGAATATTTGAGATATCTTGAGAACTCCGGAATAACAAATAGCGAGAAGTGAGTGATTAAGAGGTGCATCGGTATGAGAAAGCATTAGAAACGAGGAAAAGAATATGATGAATATCGAAATCTTGAATAGGATCCACCGAAGAAGAAACAACAATGGAGGATGATGAACTTGAAGCTGTTGAGCATCTTCATGGGAAATCACCGGATAAAACATTGATTGGAAAGAATGAAGAGACTTCACATGAATAAATGGATACTTGATTAAGAAATCTGTGTCCTTGAAGAAAAAAGGGTGGGAGGGCGGGAAAAACAAAGGCAACTTGGGATGAACGAAACAAACACCGTTGAGAAAACTTAGAATAGATCTTGCGGATGGGAAAAATGATGGGATCCACTTGAAGAGAAGCACACCGGTTGGAAAGGAGTTGACATGACAAAATCAATGATCAAAAGGATTAGTATTCACATAGCAATATGAGAACACTGTTTAGGAAAGGTCTGGATTCAACATTTGACTTCGAAGCAACTCGAATACCACGAATAAAACAAAACAAAGGATTTGGCTTGCAGAATAAGCGGAACAAACATATGATAGAGATTTAAATCCGAAGTTTTAGTGGTGGGGCCTACACGGGCTCAATCGTACAAAGACCATCATGTACAAGGCAATGCACATGACATACGAAGTGTCCCAGTCGGCATAGCCAAGGACTCTTTAAGACACAACGAGACCATCAGAAAACCAACCGTGAATAGGCGGACCACTAGGCGTCGAACCCCAATTTCATATCATACATCCGTCGGAAAGATATCCTAAGAGCTACTTGAATTCCCACCTATGAAACTCCCGAAACTTTCTGGTTATGCAATCTGGTGTTGGGGATACAGGGGAGCAATATATCTCACACAAACTAACAATCCCTACATCCAGTTGTATCCATCCGTCAACACATAACCAAGAAACCTTCGGAAATCGTCTACCTCAACCTTCGAAAAGCATCCATTATACGAGTCATGGCAATACTCCCGTACTCACCTCGATCTTTGGGTTAGCGGGATTATCTCACCAACAACTGCATAAAAGAGATTTTCGATGTCGGCGTACTAAACTCGGTATTCCGAACTGCAACGATAAAATTATGATGACAACACCTCGGAGCTCAACTCCCCGGGACACTGCCACAACCCTAAATGTCGAGGCAACCAAGACAATGTTGTCATCATAAAACCATCGAACGATTCTAAGATACCAGCGTGATCCTAAAAAAAATTTAGTGAAATTTGAGAAGAGAAGAGTCAAAACTCTACGTCAGGATACCTCACCAGAAGGTCGAAGGGACTGAGGAGTAAAAAGAATTCCTAACTCTCCGATATATAATTCCTAAATGACTCAAAACATTTTTCTAGACACAACTCGCCACTAAAAGCGATCAAGCGGTGGGGCTCCTAAGGTCGGGAAGGCTCGATTACCAACTTAGCGCCCTCGATGCGGCTATATCTCCCACGTGTCGAAGCACGACTTAGAGGCATAACCGCATTGAAAGCAATGTCGCAAGTGAGGTAATCTTCACACAACCCATGTAATACATAAGGGAAAGAGATACATAGTTGGCTTACAATCGCCACTTCACACAATTACATGAATAAAGCATTACATCATCCAGATACAATCAAGGTCCGACTGCGGAACCAAAATAAAAGAAGAACCCCAAATGCGACAAAGGTCCCCGATCGACCCCAACTGGGCTCCACTACTGATCAACTAGAACGAAACAACACAAAGGGCAAGATCTTCATCGAGCTCCTCCTTGAGCTTGGTTGCGTCACCTGCTCTATAACATAGGCACCTGCAAACTGGTTTTGGAAGTATCTGGTGAGCCACGAGGACTCAGCAATCCCATTACCATGGGTATCAAGACTAGCAAAGCTTAATGGGAAAGGAAGGAGCAAAGTGGTGAGGTTGCAGCAGCGACTAAGCAAGTATGGTGGCTAACATACGCAAATGAGAGCGAGAAGAGAAACAAGCGGAGCAGTCGTGAAGCTAGCAATGATCAAGAGGTGATCCGAACACCTACTTCGTCAAACATAACCCGAAACCGTGTTCACTTCCGGACTCCGCGAGAAGAGACCATCACGGCTACACACTCGGTTGATGCGTTTTAATTCGGATCAAGTGTCAAGTTATCTACAACCGGACATTAACAAATTCCCATCGCCACATAACCGCGGGCACGGCTCTCGAAAGTTTATACCTGCAGGGTGTCCCAACAGCCCATGACAAGCTCTCGCGATCATCGAAGGAATAGACCTTCACCCGAGACACTCGATCGGACTCGGTATCCGTACATCAAGACATTTCGACAATGGTAAAACAAGACCAGCAAAGCCGCCCGGCGTGCCGACATCCTGATAGTAGCCACGCGTATCTCATCTCAGGCCACGACCGGATGAGCTAAGCGTCTGTACCGACGTAACCCAAGTTGCCAAGGGATGGTCCCATACGGTGCTCTAGTTTGGACCAATGCTTAGACAAGCAACGGCCCGGGGCTATAAAAGATGACCCTCGAGAGAGCGACTCCCAAGGGAAAAGTAGGTGGTGGTGGGGCAAATGGTAAAAGGCAATGTTGGGCCTTCTTTGGACAAGTTTTATTCAAAGCGAACTGTCGGGGGTCCCATAAATCACCCGACTGCGTAAGGGACGCAAAATCCGGGAACATAACACCGGTATGACGGAAACTAGGGCGGCAAGAGTGGAACAAAACACCAGGCATAAGGCCGAGCCTTCCACCCTTTACCAAGTATATAGATGCATTAATAATATAAGAGATATTGTGATATCCCAACATAAACCCTGTCCACCATGGACAAATCTTCAACTTCACCTGCAACTAGCAACGCTATAAGAGGGGCTGAGCAAAAGCGGTAACATAGCCAAACAACGGTTTGCATAGGAATGGTGTCAAAGGTTAGGGGTTCATGGCAATATGGGATGGCTGGACAAACAGTAATAGGTAGCGCAAAGATAGCGAAGAACGAGGCAACTAGCATAGCAATGATAGTAGTGAGATCCAAGGTAGCGGTCATCTTGCATGAGATCCCGCAAGGAAGAAGAACGAGTCCATGAAGAAGATGAAGCCACGGAGACGAACCACATGTAGATGAACGAATCCTCACGATCGCAACGAAACGGGAACTATCGAGAAGAAGCACACAACAAAGTAAACACACCACACATGAACATGACATGATGCACAACAAGCATGATGCATGACAAAACTAGATGAAGCTACTCATGGCAAAAGATGATGCAAACAAGAACAACACATCAAGGCAAGTTTAAATGCGGCCGGAAACAACATATAACAATTCCGGTAAGTCCTCATATGCAAATTTCGAAATTGGTCCAGAACTGAATAAACCTTATGTTCAAGTTGTTAAACAGCAAGTTAAGATGCACCATGATGATCTACACAAATCTAGTCAAGTTACATATAAAGTTCATTAGATTCGGAGCTACGGCCTAGAAGATATGAGCAAAACAAGTTAAACATGGCATTGATGCAAAATGCACCCAAACATCAAGCAAACACCTCAAAACAAGGATGCAACATGATAATATGAAGCTACATGCAAAAACAAGCAAGTTCATATAGAGCACACTCAAAACGGAGCAACGGTGCAACACATGCACACTATACAAGTCATAGCAACAATCATCCAAAACAAAGAACTAGGCATCTTACAAGCATCAAAACAACATGCTACAGCATCCCAACATAATATCAAAAGGCATGGGCATGAAGTACACGTAAAGCATAACAAAACATGAACACTGAGCTATTTCCAGAAACAACTAGAACATGCTCAAAATGACATGGAGATATTGCAAGTAATAACAATTTCAGACTTTAGCAGAAATAACATCAGGTTGCAATGTTTAGAGCAAGCAAACAACATGTTACAGGAAGATATCATGGCAAACAAAGGAATGGCATGAATCTACTAATAGCATATATCAAAAGACCCTTACTGACCATAAGCCAAAAAGGCACGGAAAATATGATGGCACCCACGTAAACATGGCAAGTTATATTACAGATTTAAACATGGCAGGAACAACAATAAGTAGGCATGTTCGTGAGCTCGAAACACTCACTACATAGCAATACATGGCATGGCAAGGCAACCAACAGCAAGAAGGCATGTTTATGAAGCTAAGCATGGCAAGAGCAAGGTCATAGCATACACGGATCAACTACAACGACCTCGTGAAAATTGAATCTCATGCAAACAATCTGTCAGGAAACATTTTCAAGCAACTTTGGAGCAAGAAATGAACATGTTCCAGCAGGCTATAATTGCAACCAAGGGCATGAATAGATAGAGAAAGACATGTATATCAAAACATGTTTATAGAGCATCTCCAGATTATGCATAGAATGATTAGTGGAAGCATGCTAACATGGCATCAAATTATAACAGAATCTGTCTAGCAAAACAACAACAGCAACTACCCTACTTTACAAGCTCGATGCACTCAGCACACAACACACAAAAATACAAGGTCAACACCCCTGGAAAGATGGCATGGCCTAGTCCAACATTCATGTAGAGCTCATACTCATAGGATGCACACATAAATCATGGCAAAAATGACAAAAGAGCTCGGGCTGATAAGATTCTGGAACTAACGATCTGAAGCCCTCTACCAACAGCATTTCGGGCATCAAGATGATCTCAAATGAAAATGATGCAATGGAATGAAATGATTTACTCGTCGAGGCGAACAATTTGACATATTATGCGCGCAAAACGGAGCTACGGATGCGAAGATGTGATGCTATGAAAATGGCATGAAATTAACTGAAATCTGGGACTTAGTGGAATTTCGGGACAACCTCGGGTTCGCACGGATTTTGATGCAGGTCGGGGAGCTCGCTGGAGTTCGTCGTGGGCGACGCCGGAGATGGCCGGAGATAGCGGATCCGGGCGGCTCCGGCCCGGATCTAGCCGGAGGAGGCCGGGGGAAGCTGGCCCGGCCGGATCCGACCGGATCCGGCCTTGCGAGAGCGCTGGCGCGCGGCGCCGGAGTTGCTCGGCCGTGGCCTAATGGCCCAGCGCCGTCGGCGGAGGCGCTGGGCTGCGACGGGAGTGGCGGCGGCGCCGAGGATCGTCGGAGGTCGCGGGCGGCGGGTCTGTGGCGCTGCGGTGGCGGTTGCCGACGGCGGCATGGGGCGAGGCCGGCGAGGCGGGCGCCACGGCGGGCGGCGAAGCCCGCCCGCGGCGGCATGGGAGCCGGTCGAAGCGGCGGCGTTGCTGGACCAAGGGGCCGAGCGGCCTCGGCGGGCGGGCGGGGCGCGTGGAGCAGGCGTCGGGAGGCCACGTGGCAAGCCACGATTGGCTGGTGTGCGCTGCGGGCGTGTCCGTGAGAAACGGACATGTCCGGTGGTAGCGAGGAAATTGATCTAGGGTTTGCCCGAGATTTCGGGGGAGGGGGCTAATTTATAGGTAGAAGGAGCTAGGAGAGTCCAAATGAGGAGCGGTTTTCGGCCACGCGATCGTGATCGAACGACCGAGAGCATGGAGGGGAGTTTGGTGGGTTTTGGGCCACTTTGGAAGGGGTGTTGGGCTGCAACAAAAGAGGGCTTTGCGGTTACCCGGTTAACCGTTGGAGTACCAAACGACCTCCAAATGGCACGAAACTTGATAGGCGGTCTACCGGTGGTATACCAAGGCCGCTTAGCAAACCTCGGGCCATTCCGAGAAAGTTTAATACCCGCACACGAAAAGAGGGAAGAAGGGAACACCGGAGGACATAGGAGTGCCGGATTGCAAAACGGACAACGGGGAAAATGCTCGGATGCATGAGATGAACACGTATGCAAAAAGAAATGCACATGATGACATGATAGAAATGCATATGATGACAAGGCAAAATGCAACACGCAAGCAAAGGACATGGCAATGGCAGCGAATAACTGGACGACACCTGGCACATCGGATCCGGGCGTTACATATAATTTGTTTGATTTGGAGCTACGGTTGATTTTATATGAATTTTAGAAGTTTAGGATATTTTCTGGAATTTTCTGGTTTATTTTAAATCCAGAAAGCCATTCTTCGTCGGCAAGATGACAACAACAGCGTCGCCAGGTCAACCAGTTGACCGGGTCAAACCTGACACATGGGTCCCCATGTCGCTGACTCGAGAACTAATCCCGGTCAAAACTAGCGTTGAGTGAGGTTTGACTACGGCTAGGGCCCACAGTCAGTGTCTGTTAGGGGCTAACTAGATGTGATTAGTGCTTAATTAAGCGGCCACGTCATCATCACCGGCGTCTTAACGCCGGCGACCAAATCCGCGGCGGTGCGCACCGGAGTGGCTCGGGGTTCACCTACAGGAGGCCGTTTGGGCTGCGGGCGGTCCCGTTGGAAAGCTGGCAGTGCGGCGCATCTAGGGGAGGTGACGGTTGGTGCTGGAGTCGCCGGAAGAGTGGCCGGCGACGAGGTTTGGCGGTGGCAGCGCAGTTCGGTCGACAAGGGGTGACGGTTGCGGGGCGTAAACGAGCTCGGGAAGAGGGGGAACAGACGCGGAAACTCACAGCGGAGACGACGGGATGGTCAGCGGGCTCGGGGGCGTCCTTGACGGCGCGATTCGACGACGACCTCCGGCGGCCAGATGCGGCGGTGACGAGCTCGATGGCAACGGTTCGGGGCGCCTGCGGTCGCGTGCTTCAGCGTAGGGGTCGAGGGGGACGCGGGGAACCTCTTTGCCATGGGGGTTAAGCGAGGCGACAGCGGTGGCTGCGCAGGCGGGGAGCGGCGGCGACGGCCGTGCTCGGGTGTGCTGCGGGGAGAGGAACAGAGGAGGGGAGAGAGTGCAACGAGTGAGGGAGAGGCGAGAGGGGCTTCGAGGCATCTCCAGGCGCGGGATTGGGTTGACGGAGAGCACGACACGGCGAAGCAGGAGGTGGCCCTCGCCTCCTGTGCGTGCGCCACGCACAATGCACACTGGCGAGAGGAAGGGATGGTGGCATGTTGCACAGTGGGCTGGGCCACACAACAGTGCCGAACCCCACAGTGAACTTCGTAAGCGGTAGGTAGCCAGTGAGTCCTTTCTCTCTTTTCTAATTCATTACAGCTTTCTATTTATCTGCAGCTTTGTGGCTTTATTAAAATACTAAATCAATCCCAAAAAGCATGCAATCGCTCATGACCACTGTTGGAAATATATCCCACAAAGAAACATTTCAGTTTGGGATTATTTGAGCATTGAAAATATTTTATAGTATTTAAATGCCCAAATGCAAGTAGGTAATGATTTAATTCAAAAATCCAGAATGGCCTAGGAAAATGTGCACCATTTTTGGAAGAGGTTCCAGACCAATCCAAAAATAATGAACTTTTCTGAAGAGCATTTTGGGTTCATTGAGAATATTTTTATTTGAACCTAGTTGATTTGATCTGATGCTAGGGTTTGAGCAATCCCCATTTCAACTTAAATAAAATTTAAACATGATGCACACATGAAGGGCTAGCCTACTACATGCCAGGACCAGGGATGTGACAACTCACCCCCACTAAACAAGAATCTCGCCCCGAGATTCAAGACGTGAGGAAGAGGAAAGGGGGTCACCAAACTATCACAATCTTCATGATCCATTTGTCCTTCTTGAAGATGTTGACTCATTGCTTCAAATCGATCTTGACGTCTTTGCTTTCGAGATCTACATTCAACAAGATGACAAGAAGAAAGGGAAAACTCTAGAAGGATCGATCTTCTTGAGGTTCGAGCAACTTAGGATCATCTCAATGATCACAAGATCAACTCACGGAATGAGACGTTGAAACATCTCTGGAGCTGAGAGGCAAGACATGCACCAGGAGGGATGGAAGAAACAATTTGATGAGGGTTTCAAAGTAGCGAAGAAACAATTACTATGATCCCGTAACGGGGCACCTTGGGTGAGGTGACTCCTAGAATCATCCCTTAAGTGGCAAAAAGAATTACCTTTGATTCAGAGATCATTAGAGCTCTTTATACCAGCTTAAGGCAAAACACAATCGATCATTTGAAGGAGTTCGGTAGAATGACATACTTAGACTAGAATGGGTAATGTGGATTACCTTGTTGAAAACAACACTAGGGATGATTTTTCTTATCATCGGAAATAGATGGGACCCATGGTAGGACCACTTTTGAGGATGATCCTGATCAAGAGTTACTAAGAAGGCAGCCCATAGAAATTGCCACAATGACAGTGCAAGCTGGGAGCAAAGTGCTAATGCTGGGAATGTTCCAACCATCATATCTGCCTGAGATTCAGATCCGGTTGGTGATAGGATATTCCAGACTCAACGAGTCTAGAATGAAAAATTAAAGTTTGCAACACAAATCGACGAGATGCCATTGCGAAATTCTCAGGAAATGAACTCGATAGCAAGCTCCAAAACATGAGCTAGTTCTGCTACACACATATGAACACGCTGTCCTAGACAAGCATGACCACATAGTAGTCTTATAATAAAACACTACCGAAGTTCGGTGGGAACCCTCATCGAGGATGTCGAAGTCTTTACGCAAGTCCATGGATTAGATCCCAAGCATAGACTTCTCTTCCTTGAACAAGTCAATCAGTGGCTTGGTGTGCTAGGAACACATATAGAATGGAGGCGGCCAACCTACCAAACCATAGAGTACTTCGCACATGTGCATGACCAACTTGGGACGATTCCAGAGGAAGGAAAACAATTCTTCTCAGATCCACGGCGGCAACTTACATCAAGTGCACGTGAATTAGAGAGAGTCGCTCCTTTCATCCAAGCATATGCTTCATGAATGGAACACGAAGGCATTGCTTACAAAGTTTCAAACACTAGATTGATATTCAACATGGATCATGGGGGAGACAAAATGCTGCTGATGGGTTCAGCAACAACTCATCGCAATTTCCATATCACTGGACTTCCACCATCATGTGAACACGGTGATAGCATTGGTCAGACCCAAAAGATGTAATGGTGTATGCTCGAGGGATAACCACGAGTAAGACAACACTACGAACATCGTTGGTTCTGATTTGATTTGACGATAGCCCATACTCAGATCAAAGATGGGGTAAGACAATAGGTCCAACAACTGATCACAAGGACCAATTGATGAAGATATCATCTTTCTTCAACACACACACACACAGAAAGATATCCCTTAACATGAACTAAGTCAGACAAGCTTTTATCTTCCAACTCTCCAAGTTGTTGTTTAGCTTAACCAACTAGCTCAGGGGTATTCAACACAGATTCTTGGAGAAAGGGTGGTTTCGAAAACCAACTTGATCACGAGCTCAACATAGCGGTCAGGTGACAACCTGGTAATACTTCTGAGAAGATATTCGGAACATCACGAACCACCAATATGTTACTAAGCTCGAGAACAATCTTGCTTTTCAGGGCAAGATGATATGATCAAAAGAGCGAGGGTTTGACAAGATCCTAACTCATTGATCGGAGAGTGCACCAGGAAATAAGGACTAGGTAGCACGATCAACCTTAGGGTGATGATTCAATAATCAACTCGCTAAGGATGAGGTTATTGTCCATTTAACTACCAAGCAACGGAGTTGCTAGGAGTATTGATTTCACACACCACGATTCACTTGTCGGCATTTCGGTTATAATAACACGGAAACCGAGAAATTATCAATGATGATAAGAAGTATTACTGCGTCAAGAATTCATAAGATGGTGTGCAATTCCCATGATATTTTTGATATAAAGATGGTAATACTTCAAGGTAGAACAGTCCAGAAGCTGGATTGGCATTTTGATCTGCGGAATACAATTGCTTTGACCCAATCCTGGATATGGATGAGGTACTGGGGTTTGTTTCTCCTAGTCATTCTGGAATAGAATGGCTTAACGGAACACAAGAGTAAAGGGCATCGATAACACGAATGCACGCCATAAACTTGGCTATCAACTGATAGACGAGGATCGGAATACAACTACAGAGGGACAACTCAAAGGAACATATATCTTTCTGAGTTGTGGATGCATGGACTAGCATGTCGAACGAGTTCGACATATTTCTTCCGGATAACCCATGCAGAAAGGTTGGACTGGCAGAGTCACAACATAGAGTCGAGAACTCGTCAAGAGCACTCTTATTGTAATCTTTCGGTTCAGCAAGGAACTTCTGCCATAAGCAGTTCATGGTATTGGAAGAAGGAAATACCACGGACCTTGAGGACTATCGCAAAGGTTACTAATATCTTAAAGGAACTAGCAAATACTAACAACATGAAATAGGGTGAATCTCGGGTTCAAGAACCCAGGAATAGAATACCTACTCCTAAGTAGCATCATGAGATGCTTTCGAGAATGATGGCCAGAGTCATCACACTGGGAACACTAAACATTGCTAGATTACTAGGTGACTCCCTAAAACACCTAGGGTCATAATAATAGCTCCAACATATATGTCAAGGCAATAATTACCTCAATGCACCGGTTAGTGTGCTTATTCTGACCATAAAGGACATCGGGAACGGAAAGAAAGGATTTGCAAGTGCATCAGATTGTTTAGAAACCTGGGATGACTCGGACAGCATAACGGTTGTAAATGCTCAAAAGATTGGAGACATGTTACAAAAATGGTGGCATAGCCACTCAGAAGTGCAATATCAAGGTTTCGAGATCAACAGTTATGAACATACGGAAGTAGTAAAACTGAACTGGGATTTGAAACTAACAATTCTATAAGTCTATGGATTAGTAACACGTCATCCTGATAGATAGATGAGAAGGCCTAGTTCTTAATCCCCGTAGAAGAGAAGAGGATGACTCAGATCAGAAGGCCAAGAGATATAAGGAGTAAAAAGAGCCTTACGTTCCATCCCACAATCAATTCCCTACATATAACTAAAGCATTTCTAGACTCAACTTCACCAGTTTGGCTTGGTAATCCTCACAGCAAATAAGCTCGATACCAAAGCTGTCGGGACCCGACTCAATGCCACATCGATCTAGCATGTAACACCTCATATCACTTTGCGGCCTCACGCACGGTATTCCACAGTGTCGCCTTACCTTTGCCGGGACCGTTTAGCCTTTTGGCACACGATATGATAGTGTCGCTAGCATCCATATGATAAGGAGCCCGGCTGACATGGCTAGTCGTAAACCCAAAGTGGCACAGACTTACGAGGACAGCATCCATGACCCACATCGAACATGTCGGTCATCACGAGTGAATCCAGGCTGTAGCACTTGGGCTAGCAGACTCGGTGAACCGGGCTGTAGCGGCTAACAGACTCGGTATTCATCGTGACATTTCCCGAAGGACGCAGACCAGAGACGAAGGACACATGCCGCCAGCCTAAGTGTTCCTGAGCAAGTAGCAAGCTACCATGGCTCGGTGGAAACACTAGGAGACATTTCCCGGTAAGAGAGGCTACTAAAGATAAACAACTAGATAGTCAGATCCCACACATACCAAGCATTTCAATAACATACACACAATATGCTCGATATGTGCAAATACAACATGGCATCACAACATGACTCTACGACTCAAGTATGTATTCATTAGGCTCCGAGGAGCGAGATATTACAAACATGGGTCTCACGACCCAACATTCAGAGCATACAAGTCAAAGCACAAGCGGAAGCTTAACATGTCTGAGTACAGGCAACTATAAATGAAAAAGGCTGAGGAGCCTGACTAACTACCAGATCCTGCCGAGGGCACAAGATCGTAGCTGAGGTAACAAGCTAAACGTCGAAGTCCATGCGGAACTACTAGCGAGACTGAAGTCTCTCTGCAAAAACGTAAAATAGGCAAACGTGAGTACAAATGTACCCAGCAAGACTTACATCAGAACTAACTACATATGCATCATTATCAACAAAGGGGATGGTGGAGTTTGACTGCAGCAAGCCAGCTTTGACTCGGTGGCTATCCTGAACTATGACTGCAAGTAACTCTTTTGAGGTGGCGCACACGAGTCCACATATTCACCATATCAATACACCACTATGGATCCGCTCCGTCTCCCTCGAGAACGCCATCCATAGCACTCACACTTATCTTGCGATTTTAGAGTATCCACTTTCACTTGTCTATGAACCGTAAAAGGGGTCCAAGTTTCCATATCCGAGGAATCCGCTATTCAATAGATAATGATAACCTGCGAGGGTGTACTTCTTCACACGCTCTCGCCACTTATCTCCTCAGACACGTCATGTACCTCGGCAACCTTCAAGCGGAAATCGGGCGAGGGAGTCGGCCACGGCCTACCTAAACACTCAAGTCTCTCGTCCAGGTTTATCGCCTATTCGGGTTCCATCCGCAAGGAGATCCGGCCGGGGTGTCGCTCACGGCCCCAAACGATGTGTGCAGGGTTCCCAAGCCCACCATCCGGGTGCCACTTGGTACACCAGGCCACTGTGCCTAGTCTGTCCCAAGCCCACCTGTACCGGGTGCCACTTGGTAGACTACTAACACTACCTACAAACACCAGAAACTAGTTGCAACTCCTGGACAGAGAACAAGGGTGATTAAGAAGCCGAGAGGGTCAATTAAGGATCCCAATGTGTGGTAGTAGCTGTTCATGGATCACAAACACAGAACTCAGTTCCTGAGGACGGCTGCAATGAGACAACCCACCATGTACTCCTACATGGCCTCTCACCGCTACCTTTACCAAATCGTGTTCACACACTTAGCTCTCAACAGTAGGACATGTTCACACACCTCGGATTCATTCCCGATGAATCAGACCTGACATAACTCTAAGCAATAGCAGGCATGACAACAAGCATAAATGAGTAGGCACATCAGGGCTCAAACAACTCCTACTCATGCTAGTGGGTTTCATCTATTTATCGTGGCAATGACAGTCATGCGAGAGGATAAGGGTTCAACTACCGCATGAAGTAACAGTTGAAACGTTGTTGTCCTAATGCAGTAAAAGGGAGCAGGAGAGAGAGTGGGATTGTATCGGAATGAACAAGGGGTTTTGCTTGCAGGCACTTCGAAGATAATATAGTTCTTCATCGGTGTCATCGAACTCATCGTCGAACGCCGCTCATCGAGAGGGATAATCACCGGCAATCAAGGAAGAACACAATCAATGCAATGCACAATATGATGCATGATCATGACATGGCAATATGCTGTGATTTGAACTAATGCAGCTAGGAGCAAGTTAAATGGAGTTGGTTTGAATCCAAGATTCAAATTCAAACTCCATATATGATTAATTAAATGCCATTTAAATGATTTGTGCTAAACAGCAGCTATAAGTTGTTCTAACATGCATGAAAATGGTGCAGATGGATAGATTGGATTTTTCTGATCATTTTTCATATATAATTTGTTTGATTTGGAGCTACGGTTGATTTTATATGAATTTTAGAAGTTTAGGATATTTTCTGGAATTTTCTGGTTTATTTTAAATCCAGAAAGCCATTCTAACGTCGACATGACAAAGAACAACGTCGGAGGTCAACCAGGTTGACCCGGGTCAAACCTGACCTGTGGGTCCCGCATGTCAGTGACTTAGGAACTAATCCCGGTCAAAACTAGCGTTGAGTGAGGTTTGACTACGGCTAGGGCCCACAGTCAGTGTCTGTTAGGGGCTAACTAGATGTGATTAGTGCTTAATTAAGCGGCCACGTCATCATCACCGGCGTCTTAACTCCGGCGACCAAATCCACGGCGGTGCGCACCGGAGTGGCTCGGGGTTCACCTACAGGAGGCCGTTTGGGCTGCGGGCGGTCCCGTTGGAAAAAGTCGGCGATCTGGCGCATCTAGGGAGGTGACGGTTGGTGCTGGAGTCGCCGGAAGAGTGGCTGGCGACGAGGTTTGGCGGTGGCAGCGCAGTTCGGTCGACAAGGGGTGACGGTTGCGGGGCGTAAACGAGCTCGGGAAGAGGGGGAACAGACGCGGAAACTCACAGCGGAGACGACGGGATGGTCAGCGGGCTCGGGGGCGTCCTTGACGGCGCGATTCGACGACGACCTCCGGCGGCCAGATGCGGCGGTGACGAGCTCGATGGCAACGGTTGGGCGCTGCGCCACGTGCTTCAGCGTAGGGGTCGAGGGGCGCGGGAACCTCTTTGCCATGGGGGTTAAGCGGCGGCAATGGTGGCTGCTTGAGAGGGGAGCGGCGGCGGCGGCCGTGCTTTCGGGTGTCTTCGCGGGAGAGGAACAGAGGAGGAGAGAGTGCAACGAGTGAGGGAGAGGCGAGAGGGCTTGAGGCATCTCGGTAGCGAGATTGGGTTGACGGAGAGCACGACACGGCGAAGCAGAGGTGGCCCTCGCCTCTGTCGTCGCCACGCACAATGCACATGGGCGAGAGGAAGGGATGGCGGCATGTTGCACAGTGGGCTGGGCACCCGACAATGATGCGAACCACCAGTGAGACTTCGGTAAGCTGTAGGTAGCCCAGTGAGTCCTTTCTCTCTCTTTCTAATTCATTATGCTTTTCTATTTATCTCAGCTTTGTGCCTTTATTAAAAATACTAAATCAATCCCAAAAAGCATGCAACTGCTCATGACCACTGTTGGAAATATATCCCACAGCAAACATTTCAGTTTGGGATTATTTGAGCATTGAAAATATTTTATAGTATTTAAATGCCCAAATGCAAGTAGGTAATGATTTAATTCAAAAATCCAGAATGGCCTAGGAAAATGTGCACCATTTTTGGAAGAGGTTCCAGACCAATCCAAAAATAATGAACTTTTCTGAAGAGCATTTTGGGTTCATTGAGAATATTTTTATTTGAACCTAGTTGATTTGATCTGATGCTAGGGTTTGAGCAATCCCCATTTCAACTTAAATAAAATTTAAACATGATGCACACATGAAGGGCTAGCCTACTACATGCCAGGACCAGGGATGTGACAACATTTTAACCATAGGTTTAACTAACAAGTACGCACTTGATGCCTAATTGATATATAAATATATGTGTCGGTGTCAAAACCGGCGGATCTCGGGTAGGGGGTCCCGAACTGTGCGTCAAGGCGGATGGTAACAGGAGACAAGGGACACGATGTTTTTACCCAGGTTCGGGCCCTCTCGATGGAGGTAAAACCCTACTCCTGCTTGATTGATATTGATGATATGGGTAGTACAAGAGTGGATCTACCACGAGATCAAGGAGTCTAAACCCTAGAAGCTAACCTATGGTATGATTGTTGTAATGGTTGTTCGTCCTACGGACTAAAGCCCTCTGGTTTATATAGACACCGGAGAGGGCTAGGGTTACACAGAGTCGGTTACAATGGTAGGAAATCTACATATCTGTATTGCCAAGCTTGCCTTCCATGCCAAGGAAAGTCCCATCCGGACATGGGACGAAGTCTTCAATCTTGTACCTTCGTAGTCTTGGAGTCCGGCGGACGATGATAGTCCAGCTATCCGGACACTCCCTAGTCGAGGACTCCCTCAGTAGCCCCCTGAACCTGGCTTCAATGACGATGAGTCCGGCGCGCATAATGTTCGGCATTGCAAGGCGGTTTCCTCCTCCAAATAATCCATAGAAGATTGTGAACACCAGGATAGTGTCCGGCTCTGCAAAATAAATTCCACATTCCACCGTAGAGAGAATAATATGTACACAAGTTCAATCTGCTAACGTATTTCGTGGCCTGACGTCACGCCACTACCAAGCCTTTACTTGAATCGGTTTTTTTATTATACCACCTCAGTGAGTTTAGCAAAGCGGTTTCCTTGGCACGTCTTGTCGAAGCAGAGATCGTGTTCCCCTTATTCCGGGATTCTCATCAATACAGACATGGGTAACCCAACAGCGCCATTGATGGTGGCGCTTGGGAGATAAGCGAGTTTTACTAGGCCGGTGGGGACGCATACTCTTCGTCCACCTATATATAAGGGGATAAGGATCCACCTTTTCACCTACGCCTTCTTCCTCCTTTGCTTATCCATCTCCGCACACTCGAGCTCCAGCGCCCAAGTTCGCGCATCTCGTCTCGACCTTCTCCGACCATGTCTGGAGCGGGAGGCAAATGGCTGGCCTCCTCCATCACGGAGGAGCACATCGCAAAGCTGCGCAGCGCCGGATACCTTTCCGGCGACATCGTGCACCGGCTGCCCGACAAGGGCAGCTCATCCCCACCCCCAGGCCCCATGAGAGGGTCGTTTTCCTTCCCCACTTCCTCCGCGGACTGGGCTTTCCACTTCACCCCTTTGTCCGGGGGCTCATGTTCTACTACGGCCTGGATTTCCACGATCTGGCGCCGAACTTCATCCTCAATATCTCGGCGTTTATCGTCGTCTGCGAGGCCTTCCTCTGCATCCAGCCCACTTCGGCTTGTGGCTCAAGACCTTCAATGTCAAGCCGAAGGTAGTGAAGGGCACTCAAGCGGAGTGCGGAGGCGCCATGTTGGGCAAGATGCCCAACGTCATCTGGTTCGAAGGGGCCTTTGTGGAGTCCGTTAAGGGGTGGCAATCGGGGTGGTTCTACATCACCGAGCCGCGCGACCCTAAGTGGGCGGCAGCCCCCGAGTTCAGATCTGGTATCCCTATGCAGCTCACCTCCTGGAAAGAGAAGGGCTTGCTATGGGGTAGTTCGGAGGAGCTGATGGGACTCCAAGCCTATATCCAGAAGCTGGTGAACAAGAAGCTCAGGCTTGTCAACGTGGTCCAAGTCATGCTCATGCGCCGGATTCTGCCTTGCCAACAACGGGCGTTTAATTTGTGGGAGTTCAATCCGGCACAGCACCAGGCATTGAGCGGGCTCTTCGACCTGACGTCTGAAAGGCGCTGGAGGTGATGTTCAAGGGCGCCGAGGCTCCCGCATCCGCCACTAGAGATCACGGATTTCGCTCGCGGCGTCCAGCTGACGAGGTAAGTGATTCTACCCCTTTACGGGACACTTGTTTTTAATAGTCTGACCCTACGCGGGTTTCAATCTCCCTTTTCCTTTGACAGGACTGGATGAAGAAGGCCGAGAAGATCATCTGCCCGGCTCCCATGCCAGAAAACCCAGTAGACGCCCGTCTAGCGGGGCTGCTGGTTCCGGCACCCCATGTGGTGCCGGAGAAGAAGGCCAAGAAGGAGGCCACAGGAACTCGAAGAAGTTCCCGGCGCCAGGTGGTATCGGACTCATCGTCCGATGGCTCCGAGGCGGACTCCTCCCCCTAAGACGAGGAGGACAAAGAGGACTCTCTCCCAGAGGAGGGAGAGAGAAAGAGGAAGGCCTCCCCAACAGGGGAGGCCGAAGGGTCCAAGAGGGGAAGAACTATTCCCCTGGACAGATCCACCAACGCCAACGTTGGCGATGAAGAGTGGCCCTCAAGGGCCAGGCCTCCGACAAGATCGTAAGTATCCGGATTCCTGAATGATTTATAATTTCTTATGTGTCACATAGTGTCCTTCTAATGCCACACACTGCCTGCAGTCCAGCCGATGATGATCTCCCCGCTTCGTCGAGCGGGTCGTTGGCTCCGTCGGTTGTATATTCCATCCCGACTGCCTCCACCCCTCGCGCCGCTGAGGACGCCGAGGTGGGATCCTGGGAAGGGACCCATCAGGAGGAGGCTCCGGAGGCGCCGCAAGGCAGCCTCCCGGACTTTGTGCCGGACTCCACGCCGGAACCCGCAGTGGTTCCGGAGTCCGGTAGGCGGCCCCTTCGCAAGAAGGGCAAGACCGTGACGCCGGCAGCCCCCGTCCAACCAGAGGCGCCGGACAACTTGCTGGAGGCGCTCAAAGGCGCTTCCATCGAGGAAGAACACCGCACTATCATGAGTGCGGTGATTCAGAAGGTTTAGCTCGCCAAGAGCGGGCTGACCGAAGCCTGCAGTATTCTTCTAACAGGCTTTGAGGTAAGAAGTTAAAATTATGTAATGTAATACCGCATAGACAGTAGCCCCTGATGCTCGGTTCGGTGTTCGGAAAGAAAAGCCGGACTGAGGATCTAAAAAGATATATGCAGGGTTGCTAAAATTATGTCAATATGGGTTTGCAGGCTGCGCTCTTGACCTCTGCCAGACTTGATCATGGAGGTCGGTGCTTTGAAGCAGGACCTCGAGCGGTCCGAGCGAGAGCTCGGCCGTGCCAAGAAGAAGCTCGAGGACAAAGAAGGTGAGTAATACCTCTTTGAATAGTTACTTTACAGAAAAGGATTTAGGTTGCAATAAAAATAACAAGGATAACATGGGTACTGCAGGGGCCACGAATGAGGTGGCAACCCTGAAGGTGGCTGTGTCCGCGGCCGAACGCAATGCCGCTGCGGAACGGGCAGAGCGAGAGAAGCAGGAGGCGCGGGTGGCGGAGGTGCGGCAAGAGCTCCAGGCTCTCATGGAAAAGCATGAGAGTTTGGAGCGCGACTCGAAGACTCGGGAGTCTGAGCTTGCCTCGGCTCTCGAAAGTGCCAAAGCCGCCAAGGCCGAGGCCCATAAGGCCCTTCAGGAGGTTGACGATGTGAAGAAAATAGCGGCGGGTAAGGCATTTTTCATGCAAAGCAAGCATGTTAATGTAAACTTCCTGATACTTACCCGAATTCGGAGCTCTCCAGGGGCGTTTGCAGATCTGCCTCGCAGTGCGTCCGATGCTGCCGCATTCTACCGTGGCGAGGAGGGGAGCTCAACAGAGAAGGTCTTCTGGTCTCAGTACGCTGAGGTCGGCCATCCGGTGCCCCCTAGCGACCAGCTGAAGCAGCTGGTCTAGCTCCACAAGGTAGCCGAGCAGGCCATGAAGGGCCACGAGAGGCCACAAGGCGCAGGCAGGGTAATAATCTCATTGTGTTTCTTATTAAATCTCAGGTTATACAGAAGCATCTTATCATCGTTGTCAACAATAAACTCATGCGCTACCATGCTCCTATAATCTAAGAAGGTAAGAGGCAACAGTGTCTCCTCTTTCTCATCATTCCTAATAGGTATCTCAAAATGTTTAGCAAGGCGTGCAGCATAGATACCTCCAAAGATGGGGCCCTTTGTACGGTTTAGGCTTAGCCGTTTAGCAATAACGGCACCCATACTAAATGTGTTATCTCCGAATAAGGCATGGAGCTGAATAATAATATCAGCAACACTGAAGTTTCCACTATTTCCATGACCAATTAAGCATCGACTAGCAAATATGGCAAAGTAGCATAAAACAGGGAAATGTATGCTAGTGATTCTCGCATCGGAACCCTTCTTAGAATCCCCAACATTAATAGTGTTAAGAAAACCGTCCACATCTTTATGATGTGGTTCATCTAAGCTGCCCTCAAAGGGTATTCTACAAGCCACGCAAAAATTACGTAATGACATTTCCTCAATCTCATCGTATAAATGAAAAGATACTGAAGGAGGTGAATTCTTAGGATAATAGTAAAAGTTTTGCACGAAAGTATTGGTACTGAAGGAGGTGAATTCTTAGGATAATAGTAAAAGTTTTGCACGAAAGTATTGGTAAGTAAGAGATACTGATCGATCAGGTCGTGGAGGAAGTCTTTGAGGCCCGCATTTTCATCCAAAGAATAAAAGTCTTCATAAATCACGGCTGCTCTCAAGAAATTATCACAAGGCCACTCGCAAGGCCTTACTTCCGCTGCGCGAGGAAGATTATACTTGGCCTTTTCTTTCTGCTTAGCTTGTTTATCCTTAGAGCTTTGACTAGAAGAGCCCCTCAATAATCTCCTCATCATTTTCTGAAAATTTCTGAAATTTTTAGTAACTTCAAAATAAAAGTGAATCAAACTAAACAAGATTGTTAGCAACTACTCCCACAAGTGCCTAGAGCCTATATCATGCATTAGAATTACTTGGGACCTCATAAATTTGACATGAAAGATCAAGAACAGGGTCACCTATGCAGCAAAAATTTTCAATGAATAAAGCACTAGAACAAAAACTAATTGGACCAATGGAGGAGTCACATACCAAGCAACATTCTCCCAAAGCAGTTTTGTGAATGGAGCTTTGAGCAAGGAGATCGAAAATCGCAGCAAAATGAGCTAGAACTCGTGCTTGAGCTAGATCGGGATTTTTTGGGAGGAAGATGGAGTGTGTGGGTGCATGAATAAGTGGAGGGGGCCACCATGGGCCCCCGAGACAGGGGGCGCACCCAGGGGGAGTGGGCGCGCCCTCCACCCTCGTGGCCAGGTGCTTACCCCCCTGCTGTGTTTTCAGTGCCTAAAATCCTCAAATATTCCATCAAAATCATATTAAATTTGTAGGGCATTTGGAGCAATTTTATTTTCGGGATATTGTTTATTGCATGGATAATTCAGAAAACAGACAGATAATACTATTTTTTCTTTATTTATTCTAAAAAACAGAAAGCAAAAGGAGTGTACAGAAGGTTGTGCCTTCTAGTTTCATCCATCTCATGATCATCAAAATGAATCCACTAACAAGGTTGATCAAGTCTTGTTAACAAACTCATTCCGAATAGCATGGAACCGGAGAAATTTTGAGTAACATTAGGTTATCTCAACGGGGATATGAACATCCCCTATAATAAGAATATCATATTTCTTCTTGAGAGTAGGGAGAGGAAATTCAAACCCTCCAATAATGATAGTTGGAACTTTTCCAATAGAATTGATGCTACGAACTTGAGGTTGTTTCCTCGGAAAGTGTACCGTATGCTCATTACCATTAACATGAAAAGTGGCATTGCCTTTGTTGCAATCAATAATAGCCCCTGCAGTATTCAAAAAGGGTCTACCAAGGATAATCGACATACTCTCGTCCTTGGGAATATCAAGAATAACAAAGTCCGTTAAGATAGTGACATTTGCAACCACAACAGGCACATCCTCACAAATACCGACAGGTATAGCAGTTGATTTATCAGCCATTTGCAAAGATATTTCAGTAGGTGTCAACTTATTCAATTCAAGTCTACGATATAAGGAGAGATGCATAACACTAACACCGGCTCCAAGATCGCATAAAGCAGTTTTAACATAGTTTCTTTTAATGGAGCATGGTATAGTTGGTACTCCTGGATCTCCTAGTTTCTTTGGTATTCCACCTTCAAAAGTGTAATTAGCAAGCATGGTGGAAATTTTAGCTTCCGGTATCTTTCTTTTATTTGTAATGATATCCTTCATATATTTATCATAAGGATTTACTTTAAGCATATAAGTTAAGTGCATACGTAAGAAGATAGGTCTAATCATTTCAGCAAAGCGCTCAAAATCCTCATCATCCTTTGTCTTGGATGGTTCAGGAGGAAAAGGCATGGGTTTCTGAACCCATGTTCTGTTTCGTTACCGTGCTTCCTAGCAACAAAGTCTCTTTTATTATAACGTTGATTCTTTGATTGTGGGTTATCACGATCAACAACAGGTTTAATCTCTACATCATTATTATAGCTAGGTTGAGCATCAACATGAACATTATCATTAACATTATCACTAGGTTCATGTTCATGACTTGATTGTGTTTCAGCATTAGAAATAGAAATATCATTGGGGTTCTCAGGTGTGTCTACAACAGGTTCACTAGAAGCATGCAAAGTCCAATCGTTTTTCTTTTCCTTCTTTTTATGAGGACTAGGTGCATAAATTATTTCTCTGAGAATCCTACTCGATTCTCTTAGGGTGGCATTCAGGACACAAACCTTCCTTAGTCATTCTACCAGTTCTTGTAGCCACTCTAACAACAAAATCATGTTTATTATTTAATTCATCAAGCAAGTCATTTTGAGCTTTAAGTACTTGTTCCGCTTGAGTGGTAACCATAGAAGCATATTTGCTAATGAGTTTAAGTTCACCTTTAACTCTAGCCATATAATCACTCAAGTGCCCTATCATGAAAGCATTACTCTTTAATTCTCTACCAACATAAGCATTAAAACTTTCTTGTCTAGCCATAAAGTCATCAAATTCATCTAAGCATTGGCTATGAAATTTAGTAGACGGGACTTCAACTTTATCATATCTATAGAGAGAAATTACCTGTACTACCTGTGTTGGGTTATCAAGACAATGTGTTTCTTCAACAGGCGGTATATTAAGACCATCTATTTCTTCTATATGAGGTAAATTCTTAACATCTTCAACTTTAATAACTTTTTCTTTCATAGACTTCTTTGCCTCTTGCATATCTTCGGGACTGAGAAATAGAACACCCCTCTTCTTCGGAGTTGGTTTAAAAATAGGCTTAGGAGTTGGCTCAATTGGCTCAGGAAGAGTCCAATTATTTTCATTAGTCAACATATTATTCAATAACAATTCAGCTTGGTCGACTGTTCTTTTCCTGAAAACACAACCGGCACAACTATCCAAGTGGTCCTTAGAAGCATCGGTTAGTCCATTATAAAAGATATCAAGTATTTCATTTTTCTTAAGAGGATGATCAGGCAAAACATTAAGTAATTGGAGAAGCCTCCCCCAAGCTTGTGGGAGACTCTCTTCTTCGATTTGCACAAAATTATATATTTCCCGCAAGGCAGCTTGTTTCTTATGAGCAGAGAAATATTTAGCAGAGAAGTAATAAATCATATCCTGGGGACTATGCACACAACCAGGATCAAGAGAATTAAACCAAGTTTTAGCATCACCCTTTAATGAGAATGGAAATATCTTAAGGATATAATAGTAGCGAGACTTCTCATCATTGGTAAAACAGGGTGGCTATCTCATTCAACTTGGTAATATGTGCCACAACAGTTTCAGATTCATAGCCATAAAAAGGATCAGATTCAACCAAAGTAATTATCTGAGGGTCAACAGAGAATTCATAATCCTTATCAGTAACAAAGATCGGTGAAGTAGCAAAAGCAGGGTCATATTTCATTCTAGCATTCAAGGATTGATGCTTCCATTTAGCTAATAACTTCTTAAGATCATATCTATCATTGCAAGCAAAAATAGCTGTAGCAGCTTCTTCATCCATAACATAACCCTCAAGAACAACAGGCAATTCATACTTAGGGGGAGAACCTTAATCATCACTATCATCAATAATTTCATCTTCAATAATTTCATTCTCTCTAACCCTAGCAAGTTGTTCTTCAAGAAACTCACCTAATGGCAAAGTAGTATCAAGCACAGAAGTAGTTTCATCATAAGTATCATGCATAGCAGAAGTGGCATCATCAATAACATGCGACATATCAGAATTCATAGCAGTAGCAGGTTTAGGTGTCACAAGGTTACTCATAACAGAAGGAGAATCTAGTGCAGAGCTAGATGGAAGTTCCTTACCTCCCCTCGTAGTTGAGAGGAAAATCTTAGTTCTTGCGTCTTTCAAGTTCTTCATAGTGATCAGCAGATAAAAATCCCAAGTGACTCATAGAATAGAGCTATGCTCCCCGGCAACGGCGCCAGAAATTAGTCCTGATAACCCACAAGTATAGGGGATTGCCACAGTTTTTGAGGGTAGAGTATTCAACCCAAATTTATTGATTCGGCACAAGGGGAGCCAAAGAATATTCTCAAGTATTAGCAGTTGAGTTGTCAATTCAACCACACATGGATAACTTAGTATCTGCAGCAAAGTATTTAGTAGCAAAGTAGTATGATAGTAATGGTAATAGTGGTAAAAGTAACGGTAGCAGTTTTTTAGTAATTGTAACAGTAGCAACGGAAATGTAAATAAGCAAAGCACAATATATGAAAAGCTCGTAGGCATTGGATCAGTGATGGATAATTATGTCGGATGCGATTCCTCAGGTAATATTTATAACATAGGGTGACACAGAACTAGCTCCAGTTCATCAATGTAATGTAGGCATGTATTCCGAATATAGTCATACGTGCTTATGGAAAAGAACTTGCATGACATCTTTTGTCCTACCCTCCCATGGCAGCGGGGTCCTAGTGGAAACTAAAGGATATTAAGGCCTCCTTTTAATAGAGTACCGGACCAAAGCATTAACACATAGTGAATACATGAACTCCTCAAACTACGGTCATCACCCAGAAGTATCCCGATTATTGTCACTTCGGGGTTGTCGGATCATAACACATAATAGGTGACTATAGACTTGCAAGATAGGATCAAGAACTCACATATATTCATGAAAACATAATAGGTTCAGATCTGAAATCATGGCACTCGGGCCCTAGTGACAAGCATTAAGCATAGCAAAGTCATAGCAACATCAATCTCAGAACATAGTGGATACTAGGGATCAAACCCTAACAAAACTAACTTGATTACATGGTAAATCTCATCCAACCCATCACCGTCCAGCAAGCCTATGATGGAATTACTCACGCACGGCAGTGAGCATCATGAAATTGGTGATGGAGGATGGTTGATGGTGACGACGGTGACGAGTCCCCCTCTCCGGAGCCCCGAACGGACTCCAGATCAGCCCTCCTGAGATAGATTAGGGCTTGGCGGGGCTCCGTGTCGTAAAACACGATGAAACTTTCTCTCTGATTTTTTTCTCCGCGAAACGGAATATATAGAGTTGGAGTTGATGTCGGTGGAGCATCTGGGGGCCCACGAGATAGGGGGGCGCACCCAGGGGGAGGGGGCGCGCCCCCCACCCACGTGGATAGGGTGTGGGCCCCCTGGCCTTGATTCTTTTGCCAGTATTTTTTATATTTTCCAAAAGTTATCTCCGTGTATTTTCAGGTCATTCTGAGAACTTCTGTTTTCTGCACAATAAATAACACCATGGCAGGTCTGCTGAAAACAGCGTTAGTCCAGGTTAGTTTCATTCAAATCATGCAAGTTAGAGTCCAAAACAAGGGCAAAAGTGTTTGGAAAGTAGATACGTTGGAGACGTATCAGCCAACCCTGTCATAAATGGGTTTAAACGAACCTAATCGGTTGGAGTACTAGGTAGTAGTTTTTGGTGTGGATTAAGAAATTTTGGGTATGTTTTTGCTATTTTCCCTACAATAGATTCTTCCTAGGGCTGGTTGAAAGTGGTAGTTTTTTTAAATACTCTACATATTGTAAGTAGGAGTGAAAGTTAAGCTTTGGAAGCCAATAAGCAAGGCTAGTTACATAGTGCATATGTGTACATGACTGAAAGTAAATATCAACTATGAGTGACTAATATCTTGATGGAAAACAAGAAACTATGGAATACTAGGGGAAAATGCATGGTTGGAAATACTATCAATGTTCATGTGCGTTGCAACGAATCATAATTAAAATAATACTTATTCACAAACTTGATACCAAACACTCTAATTTTGATAGACATATATCACTAGAGATATATTATGTTTCAATTAGAATATATTCCTTGGACTATTTTGGTGAGGTCAGGGAGGTATGTGGTTGGTTTTAAGATACTAATTATGGGTTTTTCTGCAAATTGGTAGACAAGTGGGATGTTGGTGAGAAAAGGCAACGACTTACCTCACAGTCGTTAGATTTAGATCTAATGGTCAGAAACGACGGATGGCAGACACACCATCATCACCAACTTAGTCTTCTGTGGGAGTACTAGCAAGATCCGTGCATCGCACGGAACATCAAGATTCATTTTTTTTATAAAACACTTGTTGTTATTGACCCATGAGGGAGTAATCCCATGTGTAAAAACTAATGATATCTCGAGAAATATGAGATAAGGTGAAGAGGAGTGGAGTGTGGTGGTGATTGGTGGTCGGACCGAGCGGAGGCATGGGGATTGCGACGCCCGCAGCGGCCACCAGGCCAGTTTGTTCCAGAGGCTTCCTTTATTAATTGCTGAACAATGAGGTTGTTTGGAGATAAGGATGAATGAGGGAAGGCCTTGTCTGCAAATGTGGAGAGGGGTGCGGGTATCTTTTAGTTTAATTTCCATCCGTCAGATCTAGATCGGACGGTCTATATTGCAAGATGGCACGCGTACCATCGTCACCAACTCGGTTTTTTATAAGAGAAGAAATATAAGTATGGAGATACAAACGTATTATCGATACTTGCTTCCGTAAACTAGCATCTACATTCTATTCAACGCCTCGTCATGTGGGGCCTTAGCACAATGAGTTCTTGACTGTGTAAAACAAAGGTTTTCCCATCGCCGATAAGGAGGGGGTGACAGTGGCGCGCTTTTGGGCTTGCTCTAGTCCTAGTAGTCATACTAGATAGGTGGTCTAAGCATGTGTAGATTTATTCTTTTTCATGCCTCGTGTTCGCCATACTTCCATGACTGTTGATGAATAGACGGTAAGTTATTCATGGGGAAACCCTTGTTGAGCGTGTTTGCGAGAGAGAGACAGTGTGCGTGTGTGATATGTTAGAGACTGAGGCAATGATAACATATTCTTTGTGTCTATGTGCGTGGAGGATAGAGAGAGACATGTACATGGGCTTTGTGTTGTGTAACGTGGAGACACATATACATAATTAGAGAGTGAGTGTGTGAGATACACATGTGAACATGGGGAGAGATGAGGATCCAGATAAATGGGTGTTTGTGCATGTCTGTGCGTGTTTGTGCACGCTTTTGTGTGTGAGAGGGAGTGTGTGTATGTGGAGTAGAGAGACCACTAATGATGTATAGCATGGGTGCGGGTGGGGGAAGCAGACTATTTGGAAGAGACATTGAGTGTGTGTGTGGGAGAGGGGTCTGAGAGCGAGAGCGAGAGAGAGAGAGAGAGAGAGAGAGAGAGAGAGAGAGAGAGAGAGAGAGAGAGAGAGAGCTAGCGATGGAGAGAGAGAGAGAGAGGAAGAGAGGGGGCGAGAGGGGTCGTTTGTGTCCATAAATGGCGTATAGATGTTGTTCGAAATTGGCCTATGTACGGAGACGCAAGGGAAGCGAGTCATCGTGTGTGTGATAGGGACTTCATGAGAGATCTAGAATAGATGGTGTAGAGAACAATGTGCGAAATGGAGAACGATGATACATTAGGGAGCTATGGAAAGAGTCACAACATATATGTATACAGGGATGGAGCTGGGGTGGGTCCTCATGTGGGAGAGATAGAAAGAGGAGAGTGGTGCACAAGAAGACAAAGTGTGCTTGTTTGTAGTGGGGGTGGTTGTGAGATGAGTGCACGAGAACCACATAACTAGGGAGATAGACGTTTGGGGGTGATGTTTTGTGTGTATGGGAAATGTACACTCTACATAATGCATGTGCTTGGGAAAGAGAGATGCCGGGAGACCTAGAGAGTGGGGGAAGAGATGTGTGCATGCCTGAGAGACAAAGTGATAGAGACCTATACTGGGGTCCAGACTTTAGAAGAGAGAGGGGTGTTAATGTGCTCGTGTCTTGGTTTTTGGGGGGAGGCGACGTGGGGGGGGGGGGTTGGCTACACATAAAGAGTGAGGTGTCTATATTTGAGGGACTCTAGCGTAATTGAGATAATGTGCACTCATGGTTGATCAATTTGTTTCACAGTTTGGACTATGAGATAACTATATGTAACACCCCGGATGTAGCTTTCCATATTCGTAACTCCAACTCTCATCCTTGTTTAAAATGTTTAAAATGCTGTTTGATTAAATTTGCTCACATGCCATATTAAAATGATTTAATTCATAACTAAATAACCGTAGCTCGGTTTTAAATGTTCTTTATATGTAAATGGGGTGGAAAAATGCCTAGATTAACATGGTCCACTTTATTTTCCTGTTTAACAACATTAAAATATGATTTAGGGCAGAACAGTACCAAATTCATAAATTGCATATGAGGATTTTTCGGAATTGTTGTTTGTAGTTCCAGCCTCATTTAAATTTGCGTAAATAGTTAGTTTACTTATGCCTCACCCCTTGCCATGTTTAACAACATTTAATATTGATGAGTAGCATAAACGAGAGTGAACTAAATACTTGGATGTGGTGTTTCGTCAATATGCAACTCGTTGCATATTGAGCTCCACTTAATTTGTAGTGTTGTTTGTTGCACTTTGCCATGCCATGCCATGCCTCATTAAACCGAACATGCATCATACTTGATTGTGCATCATGCCATGCTTATGTGATGGTTGTTTACCATGTTGTTTGTTTCTTTCAGGTGTTGCTTCTTAGTTCCGGTAATGTTGCGATTGTGAGGATTCGTTCGACTACGTCCGCTTGTCTTCTTCATGGACTCGTTCTTCTTCCTTGCGGTATTTCAGGCAAGATGACCGCTACCCTGGATCTCACTACTATCATTGCTATGCTAGTTGCTTAGTTCTATCGCTATGCTGTGTTACCTATCACTTGTTCTTCAAGCCTCCCAAATTGCCATGAACCTCTAACCTTTGACACCATTCCTAGCAAACCGTTGTTTGGCTATGTTACCGCTTTTGCTCAGCCCCTCTTATAGCGTTGCTAGTTGCAGGTGAAGTTGAAGATTTCTCCATGGTGGACAGGGTTTTGTTGGGATATCACAATATCTCTTATATTATTAATGCATCTACATACTTGGTAAAGGGTGGAAGGCTCGGCCTTATGCCTGGTGTTTTGTTCCACTCTTGCCGCCCTAGTTTTCCATCATACCGGGGTTATGTTCCCGGATTTTGCGTTCCTAACGCGTTCGGGTGATTTATGGGACCCCCCTGATAGTTCGCTTTGAATAAAACTTGTCCAGCAAGGCCCAACCTTGGTTTTACCATTTGCCTCACCACCACCTATCCCTTTCCCTTGGGTCGGCCAACCCGAGGGTCATCTTTATTTAGCCCCCGGGCGGTGCTTGTCTAAGTGCTGGTCCAAACCGAGCGATGTCCAATACCAGGCAACGTGGTCTATGCCAACCCGACGTCTTGCTCATCCGGTGTGCCACGAGAGCGAGATATGTGCAGCTCCTATCTTGATTTGTCGGCACAGGAGGCTTTGCTGGTCTTGTTTTACCATTGTTGAAATGTCTTGATGTACCGGATACCGAGTCGATCGAGTGTCTTGGGTGAAGGTCTATTCCTTCGTTGATCGCGAGAGCTTGTCATGTGCTAAGTTGGGACACCCCTGCAGGGTATAAACTTTTGAGAGCCGTGCCCGCGGTTATGTGGCAGATGGGAATTTGTTAATGTCCGGTTGTAGACAACTTGACACCAGATCCGAACTAAAATGCATCAACCGTGTGTGTAGCCGTGATGGTCTCTTCTCGTGGTCAGGAAGTGAACACGGTTTCGGGTTATGCTTGGCGTAAGTAGGTGTTCAGGATCACCTCTTGATCATTGCTAGCTTCACGACCGTTCCGCTTGTTTCTCTTCTCGCTCTCATTTGCGTATGTTAGCCACCATACTTGCTTAGTCACTGCTGCAACCTCACCACTTTACCCCTTCCTTTCCCATTAAGCTTTGCTAGTCTTGTTACCCATGGTAATGGAATTGCTGAGTCCTTGTGGCTCACCAGATACTTCAAAAACCAGTTTGCAGGTGCCTATGTTACCGAGTAGGTGACGCAACCAAGCTCAAGGAGGAGCTCGATGAAGATCTTGCCCTTTGTGTTATTTCGTTCTAGGTAATCAGTAGTGCAGCCCAGTTGGGGTCGATCGGGGACCTTTGTCGCATTTGGGGTTCTTCTTTTATTTTGGTTCCGTAGTCGGACCTTGATTGTATCTGGATGATGTAATGCGTTATTCATGTAATTGTGTGAAGTGGCAATTGTAAGCCAACTATGTATCTCTTTCCCTTATGTATTACATGGGTTGTGTGAAGATTACCTCACTTCCGACATTGCTTTCAATGCGGTTATGCCTCCAAGTCGTGCTTCGACACGTGGGAGATATAGCCGCATCGAGGGCGTTACAAGTTGGTAATCGAGCCTTCCCGACCTTAGAGCCCCACCGCTTGATCGCTTTTAGCGGCGAGTTGTGTCTAGAAAAATGTTTTGAGTCATTTAGGATTATATATATCGGAGAGTTAGGAATTCTTTTTACTCCCGGTCTCTTCATCGCTCTGGTAAGGCATCCCGTAGAGTTTTGACTCTTCTCTTCTCAAATTTCACTAAAAAATTTTAGGATGACGCTGGTATCTTGGAATCGTTCGATGGTTTTATGATGAGAACATTGTCTTGGTGCCTCTGTCGGGGTTTAGTGGAAGTGTCCCGGGAGTTGAGCTCGAGGTGTTGTCGTCATAATTTTATCGTTGCAGTTCGAATACCTGAGTTTACTACGCCGACATCGAAAATCTCTTTTATGCAGTTGTTCGTGAGATAACCCGCTAACCCAATCTTGAGGTGAGTACGGAGTATTGCCATGACTCGTATAACGGATGCTTTCGAAGGTTGAGGTAGACGATTTCCGAAGGCTTCTTGGTTATGTGTTGACGGATGGATACAGCTTGGATGTAGGTATTGTTAGTTTGGGTGAGATATATTGCTTCCTGTATCCCCAACACCAGTTGCATAACCGAAAGTTTCGGAGTTTATAGGTGGGAATTCAAGTAGCTCCTAGAATATCTTTCCGACAGATGCATGATATGGGATTGGGTAAATCTCTATCATATGTATTTGTTCCGGCTTATTCTGCAAGCCAAATCCTTTGTTTTGTGTTATTTGTGGTATTCGAGTTGCTTCGATGTCAAATGTTGAATCCATACCTTTCCTAAACGGTGTTCTCATATTGCTATGTGAATACTAATCCTTTTGATCATCGAGATTGTCATGTCAATTCTTTCCAACCGGTGTGCTTCTCTTCAAGTGAATCTGATCATTTCAACATTTGTGAGATCAATTCTAAGTTTTTCTCAACGGTATCCGTTTCATCCGTTCCCAAGTTGTCTTTGTTTTCCCGCCCTCCCACCCCTTTTTCTTCAAGGTCTCAGATTTCTTAATCATGAATCCTTTTATTTGTGAGAAGTCTCTTCATTCTTTTCTTTCAATGTTCTTATCCGGTGATTTCCCATGAAGATGCTCAACAGCTTCAAGTTCATCATCCTTCATTGTTGTTTCTTCTCCGGTGGATCCTATTCAAGCTTTCGATATTCATCATATCCCTTTCCTCGTTTCAAATGCTATTCCATGCCGGTGCATCCCATAATCGTTCACCTCTCTCTATTCGTATCCGGAGTACTAAAGATATCTCACAAGACTTGTGTTTCCATTCTCAATCCGTTCAAGATATTTCGAGGTTGTTATCTCATTCAAGCCATTTAATTCAACCGGTGCAATCTCTCTTTAAAATCATTTCCAACGGTGTTTTCTTTTGAGTGGGCCCTAACCCACAGGTATTTTTCCAGGATCTTACCTGACTCTTCTAATTTTTGCGGAGTTATTATCAAATTCATTTCCAAGTTTGACGTAAGAATGAATTCTCGTCAGTCATATTCCTTCTCCAAGATCGCTTTCAAATCATTTTCATCTTTGGCTCAACCTTTCCTCTTTTAATTCTCCCGGAGTATCTCAACAATTCTTGGTGGTGTTTCTCGCTGTCATTCTCATCATTTGAAGACCGAAGAAGAGTTCCTCTTAAATCCTTACCAGTTCTTCCAAAGATTCATGGTTCTAGCTTCATGTTATCCTCATAATTGTTTGGATTGTGACAATTCTTTTCTTACCATCCGGAGCATTTCATGAGTTGTTTCCATTTCTTTCCTCAGAAGGCCATCATGTCATAATTCTTCATTCTCAGCGTGTAGCTATCGTTCTCCAAATCTTACCGGTGATTCGTTCAAATATCCTCTAATCAGTTCATGTTCTCATCGTTCTCATGTATCTAAATCCCCTCAAATATCTTCATTCGTTTTCCAATTCTTCCCGGTGAATTGTGCCTTTGCTACGTTCATTTTCAATTCTTACGGTGGTTCGTTCAAGATTTCTCTTCCTTCGTCATCGTATCAATTCATTCATTCGTTCATTCGTTGTTTCCAAATCACACCGGTGGTTCCATCAATACCTTCTCAAGTTTACGTTGTATCCCTCTTAATCCTTTCTACGAGAATAAGTAGTATGCCAAATCCGTTGCTTGTCATCAATTTAAATTGTTGAAGGATAGGCATAACGTAATTCTTATTATTGTTTCTTCCAAGTGATTAATTGTTTCCTTTGGAGTTTGTTCTTCAGGAATAAATTCTCGGTTCTAGTGTTTCATCTTTTCCTTTTACGGAGTTCCAAGTTTTCTCAGTTATCTCGTTGCGAAGCTCCATCTAAATCATCACAAGGCTTCACCTTGTGTTTTCAGTTCTCTTTCTTTCTATCATTCTTTTATTGCCGGAGTTCTTCATGGAGACTCTACATGGTGGTTCGTCAAGGATTCTTTTCATTCTTCAATTGTTCTTCAAGATTTTTCTCTCGAAGTTATGATCCGCCAAGCTATACTCAAAATTAAACAGGGTGTTCAACACATGTTTTGTTTTGAGGAGTTCAAGTATTCTTCTTCTTGCATTTCGAAGTGCAATTCTTTCTACCTTAGCTTTTGAGGTGGTGTTATATCATTCTTGGCAATTTCCATTCATGTTTCATGATTCATATGTTGTCAAGAATGAGGTATTTTAAATCCATCATTTTCTCTTCGTTCAAGAGATCTTTTCGACCAATCAACTTCTTCGTTGGAGTTATCTTGTGTCAGATTTCACCTAAAGCTTTCCCTAAGGATTGTTGCTATTTATGGTGCTTATAAATGACCCAAGTTCTTCATTTGTCCTTCCGGTGAAATAAGTTTCTCGTCTCCTTGTTGATATCAATCCAATCATTTGTTTCCGTTGGTGGCAGAAGCTCACCTCATAATTTTGAGATGTTTTCATAGGCCCGCCACAGGCTTATTCTTTTCGTTGTTGGTTTTCCAACAACTCCGTTATAACCTTCTTGGAAGGGTGCTTTCCGAGCTCATTTCTGGCAGAAGTTGGCATTTTCTGCTCCATTCTTTTACTCCTATGATCTATCTTCTATTCTTTCTTCCGGAGGCATTGTGATGTTGCTCTTTTCACTCATCATCTCGAATTGTGAGCATCGTGTTCTTTTCATTCTTATCCATTTAACCGGAGTGTTGTGTCATCTCTTCAAGTGCTTTTCATCTTATCAAGTTTTCCTTCATCTATCAGTCGGAGTGCTGCCCAAATTATATCAATCTTATTCCTCCTCTATCTAGTTTTAACCGGAGTGGTTTCAATACCTATCTTATCACTAAACCTCTTGGTTCTAATCATATACCTTGTTCCTCTTGTCCAGCGAATTGTTTGCAATCTTGGTCATCTCCGTTGTTTTGTTTCTTTCAATTTGTTCAACCTCTCAAGGTTCTTTGGTTTCACTCATTGGTCAAACAAGCAACTTAGTTTTACCTCTTCTCTTCCTCTTCCATTTTCCCTCCGGTGCCATCCTAGATCTCGGGACGAGATCCTCTCGTAGTGGTGGAGTGTTGTAACGCCCCGGATGTAGCTTTCCATATTCGTAACTCCAACTCTCATCCTTGTTTAAAATGTTTAAAATGTTGTTTGATTAAATTTGCTCACATGCCATATTAAAATGATTTAATTCATAACTAAATAACCGTAGCTCGGTTTTAAATGTTCTTTATATGTAAATGGGGTGGAAAAATGCCTAGATTAACATGGTCCACTTTATTTTCCTGTTTAACCATATTAAAATATGATTTAGGGCAGAACAGTACCAAATTCATAAATTGCATATGAGGATTTTCCGGAATTGTTGTTTGTAGTTCCGGCCTCATTTAAATTTGCCTAAATAGTTAGTTTACTTATGCCTCACCCCTTGCCATGTTTAACAACATTTAATATTGATGAGTAGCATAAACGAGAGTGAACTAAATACTTGGATGTGGTGTTTCGTCAATATGCAACTCGTTGCATATTGAGCTCCACTTAATTTGTAGTGTTGTTTGTTGCACTTTGCCATGCCATGCCATGCCTCATTAAACCGAACATGCATCATACTTGATTGTGCATCATGCCATGCTTATGTGATGGTTGTTTACCATTTTGTTTGTTTCTTTCCGATGTTGCTTCTTAGTTCTGGTAATGTTGCGATTGTGAGGATTCGTTCGACTACGTCCGCTTGTCTTCTTCATGGACTCGTTCTTCTTCCTTGCGGGATTTCAGGCAAGATGACCGCTACCCTGGATCTCACTACTATCATTGCTATGCTAGTTGCTTCGTTCTATCGCTATGCTGCGTTACCTATCACTTGTTCTTCAAGCCTCTCAAATTTCCATGAACCTCTAACCTTTGAAACCATTCCTAGCAAACCGTTGTTTGGCTATGTTACCGCTTTTGCTCAGCCCCTCTTATAGCGTTGCGAGTTGCAGGTGAAGTTGAAGATTTCTCCATGGTGGACAGGGTTTTGTTGGGATATCATAATATCTCTTATATTATTAATGCATCTATATACTTGGTAAAGGGTGGAAGGCTCGGCCTTATGCCTGGTGTTTTGTTCCACTCTTGCCGCCCTAGTTTCCGTCATACCGGTGTTATGTTCCCGGATTTTGCGTTCCTAACGCGGTCGGGTGATTTATGGGACCCCCCTGACAGTTCGCTTTGAATAAAACTTGTCCAGCAAGGCCCAACCTTGGTTTTACCATTTGCCTCACCACCACCTATCCCTTTCCCTTGGGTCGGCCAACCCGAGGGTCATCTTTATTTTAGCCCCGGGCCAGTGCTTGTCTAAGTGCTGGTCCAAACCGAGCGATGTCCGGCGCCCCCTGGGCAACCAGGGTCTATGCCAACCCGACGTCTTGCTCATCCGGTGTGCCCTGAGAATGAGATATGTGCAGCTCCTATCGGGATTTGTCGGCACAGCGGGAGGCTTTGCTGGTCTTGTTTTACCATTGTCAAAATGTCTTGATGTACCGGGATACCGAGTCTGATCGGAGTGTCTTGGGTGAAGGTCTATTCCTTCGTTGATCGCGAGAGCTTGTCATGGGCTAAGTTGGGACACCCCTGCAGGGTATAAACTTTTGAGAGCTGTGCCCACGGTTATGTGGCAGATGGGAATTTGTTAATGTCCGGTTGTAGACAACTTGACACCAGATCCGAATTAAAATGCATCAACCGCATGTGTAGCCGTGATGGTCTCTTCTTGGCGGAGTCCGGGAAGTGAACACGGTTTCTGGGTTATGCTTGACGTAAGTAGGTGTTCAGGATCACCTCTCGATCATTGCTAGCTTCACGACCGTTCCGCTTGTTTCTCTTCTCGCTCTCATTTACGTATGTTAGCCACCATACTTGCTTAGTCGCTACTGCAACCTCACCACTTTACCCCTTCCTTTCCCATTAAGCTTTGCTAGTCTTGTTACCCATGGTAATGGGATTCTTTGAGTCCTCGTGGCTCACGGATACTTCAAAAACCAGTTTGCGGTGCCTATGTTACCGAAGCGGTGGCGCAACCAAGCTCAAGGAGGAGCTCGATGAAGATCTTGCCCTTTGTGTTATTTCGTTCTAGTTGATCAGTAGTGGAGCCCAGTTGGGGTCGATCGGGGACCTTTGTCGCATTTGGGGTTCTTCTTTTATTTTGGTTCCGTAGTCGGACCTTGATTGTATCTAGATGATGTAATGCTTTATTCATGTAATTGTGTGAAGTGGCGATTGTAAGCCAACTATGTATCTCTTTCCCTTATGTATTACATGGGTTGTGTGAAGATTACCTCACTTGCGACATTGCTTTCAATGCGGTTATGCCTCTAAGTCGTGCTTCGACATGTGGGAGATATAGCCGCATCGAGGGCGTTACACTATACTTTTGAACATGCGTGATGTACCTTGATGTACCAGAATTACAAACCAAAGATTGGAATTTTGGAATTCGACTCCATCATTAGCTTTTGTAATTCATTTAAATGGAGGTACATTTTTAAGCCGGGATATCGTGATTTCAAATTCATATATCAAACCTAGAGATATACACATACGGGCATGTTCAAACTTTATAATCATCCACTTTATTCATACACATATGCATTTTTTCTTTTGTCATCATATTTATAGGATAAACACATTTGGAATTTCATTTGAATTGGACCGTATGATGGTATTTGCTTGTAGTAGCTCAATGATCCATATTTGAATTGAATGGACAATCTATGTTTTGAGTTGCAAACATTGATTTTCAAAACTTGCACTTTTTTTTGCATGCAAAACAAACAAATTGCCGTCCATGATATCATTGTCTGCCGTACAAGAGCAGAATATAATTTCAAGCGCCAAAAGCTTTCAACCTTCCCGCTCACATCAAAATATCTCGAGCCCGAAAGTTTAGTCCTGCGACAGATGAACGGAAAAGGGCTGCTTTGGGAACTCCATTGTTTTCCCCTCTTTGTCCCCAACATTCTTCCCTAGAGCCCCTCCCCTTCCCCTCCCCGACCCCCCACCCAACCATGGCAAGCCGCCGAATCTAGTCCCCCGCCTCAGCGGTGGACCTCACACCCCGCCGGATCTACCTTCCGCACCTTGGAACCCCCAACTACCAACTCACCACTTCACCGGAGCCGCTTCACTGAATAGCTTGTCCACCGCTCCAGATCAGCTTGACCGCCATCATGGTCCACTGCACCAGATCTGCTTAATCGGCTCCCTCGTCCACCACAGTGTAGGCCCTTCACTGACTCCCTCGTCCGCCCCTTCGCTAGCCCTTCATACAATCCCTCGTCCGCCGCAACAGAACCGCCTCACTGAAAGCACTGTACAACGTGCCCGCCGAAGCTTTCGTCCACTGCACCAGACCCGCTTCACGGACGCCATATTCAACTCCATCGGCCCTGCTTTACCGACATCGCAGCCTCATCAGGTTATTTCGATTTGTGCTCCTTCGGTTTTTCTCATTATCGTGCAACTGTTCACTTACCACATATGAGCTTTCTTTTATGTCGACAGGCGCCGCAACCTTAGAACCAGAGCCGCTTCAGTGACGGTGACAGCTGGCCCAAATTCAACCGCAACACGAACACAATCGACGATCCTTAGCTATCAAGTATGACAACAATACCCATACGCCGCCGAGAATCAGGTGCTATTATCCAACGGCCGGCGCCTACGTTCACTTTCCTAGCATAAGCACCACACCTTTGAATTTCTTCAGGGCGTCATTCAGTTTTTCATGAGACGCATTACTCTGCTTGCACCTGTAGGGCCATACTTCTTGCAGTGAATATGTTACATGTGCTAAATGTTGGGGAACGTAGTAATTTCAAAAAAATTCCTACGCACACGCAAGATCATGGTGATGGTATAGCAACAAGAGGGGAGAGTGTTCGTCCACGTAACCTCGTGAGACCGTGGCGAGCGTTAAGCACAACGCGTTGATGTAGTCGTACGTCTTCACGATCCGACCGATCCAAGCACCGAACGTACGGGGCCTCTGAGTTCAGCACACGTTCAGCTCGATGAGGATCTCCGGCCTCCAATCCAGTGAAGCTCCGGAGATGAGTTCCGTCAGCACGACGGCATGGTGACGATGATGATGTTCTACCGGCGCAGGGCTTCACCTAAACTCCGCGATGATATGACCGAGGTGGAATATGGTGGAGGGGGGCACCGCACACGGCTAAGGAACGATCCGTAGATCAACTTGTGTGTCTATGGGGTGCCCCCTGCCCCCGTATATAAAGGAGCAAGGGGGGAGGCCGGCCGGCCCCTTGGGCGCGCCAAGGGAGGAGGAATCCTCCTCCTAGTAGGAGTAGGACTCCTCCTTTCCTACTCCTACTAGGAGGGGAAGAAAGGGGGAGAGGGGGAAGGAAAGGGGGGCGCCGCCCCCCCTCCTAGTCCAATTCGGACCAGAGGGGGGAGGGGGCGCGCAGCCCATGCTGGCCGCCCCTCTCTCCTTTCCCCTAAGGCCCATGAGGCCCAATACTCTCCGGGAGGTTCCGTAACCCCGGACTTCGGTTTTCTCCAAATCACCCGAACACTTCCGTGTCCGAATATAGTCGTCCAATATATCAATCTTTATGCCTCGACCATTTCGAGACTCCTCATCATGTCCGTGATCACATCCGGGACTCCGAACAAACTTTGGTACATCAAAACTTATAAACTCATAATAAAACTGTCATCGTAACGTTAAGCGTGCGGACCCTACGGGTTCGAGAACTATGTAGACATGACCTAGAACCATTCTCGGTCAATAACCAATAGCGGGACCTGGATGCCCGTATTGGTTCCTACATATTCTACGAAGATCTTTATCGGTCAAACCGCATAACAACATACGTTGCTCCCTTTGTCATCGGTATGTTACTTGCCCGAGATTTGATTGTCGGTATCCAATACCTAGTTCAATCTCGTTACCGGCAAGTCTCTTTACTCGTTCCGTAATACATCATCTTATAACTAACTTATTAGTTACAATGCTTGCAAGGCTTAGGTGATGAGTATTACCGAGAGGGCCCAGAGATACCTCTCCAACAATCGGAGTGACAAAACCTAATCTCGAATTATGCCAACCCAACATGTACCTTCGGAAACACCTATAGAGCACCTTTATATTCACCCAGTTACGTTGTGACGTTTGGTAGCACACAAAGTGTTCTTCCGGTAAACGGGAGTTGCACAATCTCATAGTTGCAGGAACTTTCTATAAGTCATGAAGAAAGCAATAGCAATATACTAAACGATCAAGTGCTAGGCTAACGGAATGGGTCATGTCAATCACATCATTCTCCTAATGATGTGATCCCATTAATCAAATGACAACATATGTCTATGGTTAGGAAACATAACCATCTTTGATTAATGAGCTAGTCACGTAGAGGCATACTAGTGACTATATGTTTTTCTATGTATTCACACATGTATCATGTTTCCGGTTAATACAATTCTAGCATGAATAATAAACATTTATGATGATATGAGGAAATAAATAATAACTTTATTATTGCCTCTAGGGCATATTTCCTTCAGTCTCCCACTTGCACTAGAGTCAATAATCTAGATTACATAGTAATGATTCTAACACCCATGGAGTCTTGGTGCTGATCATGTTTTGCTCGTGAGAGAGGCTTAGTCAACATGCCTGCAACATTCAGATCCGTATGTATCTTGCAAATCACTATGTCTCCCACTTGGACTTGGTCCCGAATGGAGTTGAAGCGTCTCTTGATGTGCTTGGTCCTCTTGTGAAATCTGGATTCCTTTGCCAAGGCAATTGCACGATATTATCACAGAAGATCTTCATTGGTCCCGTGCACTAGGTATGACACCTAGATCGGAAATGAACTCCTTCATCCGACTCCTTCATTTGCGGCTTCCAAGCAGCTATGTACTCCGCTTCACATGTAGATCCCGCCACGACGCTTTGTTTAGAACTGCACCAACTTACAGCTCCACCGTTTAATAAAAACATGTATCCGGTTTGCGATTTAGAATCGTCCGGATCGATGTCAAAGCTTGCATCGGCGTAACCATTTACGACTAGCTCTTTGTCACCTCCATATCGAGAAACATATCCTTAGTCCTTTTCGGTATTTCAGGATGTTCTTGACCGCTTTCTAGTGATCCACTCTGGATTACTTTGGTACCTTCTGCCAAGCTTATTGCTAAGCATCGTCGGTCAGGTACACAACATTGCATACATGATAGAGCCTATGGCTGAAGCATAGGAACATTTTCATTTTCTCTCTATCTTCTGCGTGTGTCGGGCATTGAGTTTGACTCAACTTCACACCTTGTAGCATGTAAGAATCCTTTCTTTGCTCGATCCATTTTGAACTTATTCAAAATTTTATCAAGGTATGTGCTTTGTGGAAGTCCTATTAAGCGTCTTGATCTATCTCTATAGATCTTGATGCCCAATATGTAAGCAACTTCACGAGGTCTTTCATTGAAAAACTTTTATTCAAGTATCCTTTATGCTATCCAGAAATTCTATATCATTTCCAATTAATAATATGTCATCTACATATAAAATTAGAAATGCTACAGAGCTCCCACTCACTTTCTTGTAAATACAGGCTTCTCCAAAAGTCTGTATAAAACCACATGCTTTGATCACACTATCAAAGCGTTTATTCCAACTCCGAGATGCTTGCACGAGTCCATAAATAGATCGCTGGAGCTTGCACACTTTGTTAGCACCTTTTGGATCAACAAAACCTTCTAGCTGCATCATATACAACTCTTCTTCCAGAAATCCATTCAAGAATGCAGTTTTGACATCCATTTGCCAAATTTCATAATCATGAAATGCAGCAATAGCTAACATGATTCGGACAGACTTAAGCATCGCTATGGGTGAGAAAGTCTCATCGTAGTCAACCCCTTGAACTTGTCGAAAACCTTTCACAACAAGTCGAGCTTTATAGACAGTTACATTACCATCAGCATCAGTCTTCTTCTTAAAGATCCATTTATTCTCAATGGCTTGCCGATCATCGGGCAAGTCAACCAAAGTCCATACTTTGTTTTCATACATGGATCCCATCTCAGATTTCATGGCCTCTAGCCATTTTGCGGAATCTGGGCTCATCATCGCTTCCTCATAGTTCGTAGGTTCATCATGGTCAAGTAACATGACTTCCAGAATAGGATTACCGTACCACTCTGGTCCGGATCTTACTCTGGTAGACCTACGAGGTTCAGTAGAAACTTGATCTGAAGTTTCATGATCATTATCATTAGCTTCCTCACTAATTGGTGTAGTTGTCACAGGAACCGGTTCTCGTGATGAACTACTTTCCAATAAGGGAGTAGATATAGTTATCTCATCAAGTTCTTCTTTCCTCCCACTCACTTCTTTCGAGAGAAACTCCTTCTCTAGAAAGGATCCATTCTTAGCAACGAATGTCTTGCCTTCGGATATGTGATAGAGGGTGTACCCAACAGTTTCTTTTGGGTATCCTATGAAGACACATTTCTCCGATTTGAGTTCGAGCTTATCTGGTTAAAGTTTCTTCACATAAGCATCGCAACCCCAAACTTTAAGAAACGACAACTTTGGTTTCTTGCCAAACCACGATTCAAGGCGTCGTCTCAGCGGTTTTGATGGTGCCCTATTTAACGTGAATGCGGCCGTCTCTAAAGCGTAACCCCAAAACGATAGCGGTAAATCGGTAAGAGACATCATAGATCGCACCATATCAAGTAAAGTACGATTACGACGTTCGGACACACCATTTCTTTATGGTATTCCAGGTGGCGTGAGTTGCGAAACTATTCCACATTGTTTCAAATGTAAAACAAACTCGTAACTTAAATATTCTCCTCCACGATCAGATCGTAGAAATTTTATTTTCTTGTTACGATGATTTTCCACTTCACTCTGAAATTCTTTGAACTTTTCAAATGTTTCAGACTTGTGCTTCATTAAGTAGATATACCCATATCTGCTCAAATCATCTGTGAAGGTGAGAAAATAATGATATCCGCCACGAGCCTCAACATTCATCGGACCACATACATCTGTATGTATGATTTCCAATAAATCTGTTGCTCTCTCATAGTACCGGAGAACGGTGTTTTAGTCATCTTGCCTATGAGGCACGGTTCGCATGTACCAAGTGATTCATAATCAAGTGATTCCAAAAGTCCATCAGTATGGAGTTTCTTCATGCGCTTTCCACCGATATGACCTAAACGGCAGTGCCACAAATAAGTTCACTATCATTATCAACTCTGCATCTTTTGGCTTCAACATTATGAATATGTGTATCACTACTATCGAGATTCAATAAAAATAGACCACTCTTCAAGGGTGCATGACCATAAAAGATATTACTCATATAAATAGAACAATCTTTATTCTCTGATTTAAATGAATAACCGTCTCGCATCAAACAAGATCCAGATATAATGTTCATGCTCAACGCAGGCACCAAATAACAATTATTCAGGTCTAAAACTAATCCCGAAGGTAGATGTAGAGGTAGCGTGCCGACCGCGATCACATCGACTTTGGAACCTTTTCCCAGCGCATCGTCACCTCGTCCTTGGCGATGCTCGCTTATTCCGTAGTCCTGTTTGAGTTGCAAATATTAGCAATGTAACCAATATCAAATACCAGTGCTACTCGAGCTCTAGTTAGGTACACATCAATAACATGTATATCACATATACCTTTGTTCACTTTGCCATCCTTCTTATCCGCCAAATACTTGGGGCAGTTCCGCTTCGGTGACGATCGCTTGCGGTAGAAGCACTCGATTTCAGGCTTAGGTCCGGACTTGGGTTTCTTCTCTTGAGCAGCAACTTGCTTGCCGTTCTTTTGAAGTTCCCTTTCTTCCCTTTGCCCTTTTCTTGAAACTAGTGGTCTTGTTGACCATCAACACTTGATGCTCCTTCTTGATTTCTACCTCCGCAGCTTTTAGCATTGCGAAGAGCTCGGGAATAGTCTTGTTCATCCCTTGCATATTATAGTTCATCACAAAGCCCTTGTAGCTTGGTGGCGGTGATTGGAGAATTCATCAATGGCGCTATCATCCGGAAGATTAACTCCCGTTGAATCAAGTGATTATTATACCCGGACATTTTGAGTATATGCTCACTAACGAAACTATTCTCCTCCATCTTGCAGCTGTAGAACTTATTGGAGACTTCATATCTCTCAATCCGGGCATTTGCTTGAAATATTAACTTCAACTCCTGGAACATCTCATATGCTCCATGACGTTCAAAACGTCGTTGAACACCCGGTTCTAAGCCGTAAAGCATGGCAAACTGAACTATAGAGTAGTCATCAGCTTTGCTCTGCCAGACATTCTTAACGTTGTCAGTTGCATCAGCAATAGGCCTGGCACCCAGCGGTGCTTCCAGGACGTAACTCTTACGTGCAGCAATGAGGATAATCCTCGAGTTACGGACCCAGTCCGTGTAATTGCTACCATCATCTTTCAACTTTGCTTTCTCAAGGAACGCATTAAAATTCAACAGAACAACAGCACGAGCCATCTATCTACTAACAAACATAGACAAGCAAAATACTATCAGGTATTAAGTTCATGATAAATTTAAGTTCAATTAATCATATTACTTAAGAACTCCCACTTAGACAGACATCTCTCTAGTCATCTAAGTGATCACGTGATCCAAATCAACTAAACCATAACCGATCATCACGTGAGATGGAGTAGTTTTCAATGGTGAACATCACTATGTTGATCATATCTACTATATGATTCACGCTCGACCTTTCGGTCTCCGTGTTCCGAGGCCATATCAGCATATGCTAGGCTCGTCAAGTTTAACCTAAGTATTCTGCGTGTGCAAAACTGGCTTGCACCCGTTGTAGATGGACGTAGAGCTTATCACACCGATCATCACATGGTGTCCAGGCACGACGAACTTTGGCAGCGGTGCATACTCGGGAGAACACTTCTTGATAATTTTAGTGAGAGATCATCTTAAAATGCTACCGTCAATCAAAGCAAGATAAGATGCATAAAGGATAAACATCACATGCAATCAATATAAGTGATATGATATGGCCATCATCATCTTGTGCTTGTGATCTCCATCTCGAAGCACCGTCGTGATCACCATCGTCATCGGTGCGACACCTTGATCTCCATCGTAGCATCGTTGTCGTTCGCCATCTATTGCTTCTCGACTATCACTACCGCTTAGTGATAAAGTAAAGCAATTACAGAAGTGTTGCATTTCATACAATAAGCGACAACCATATGGCTCCTGCCGATTGCCGATAACTTTGGTTACAAAACATGATCATCTCATACAATAAAATATAGCATCACGTCTTGACCATATCACGTCACAACATGCCCTGCAAAAACAAGTTAGACGTCCTCTACTTTGTTGTTGCAAATTTTACGTGGCTGCTACGGGCTTAGCAAGAACAGTTCTTACCTACGCATCAAAAACCACAACGATAGTTTGTCGAGTTGGTGATGTTTTAACCTTCGCAAGGACCGAGCGTAGCCACACTCGATTCAGATAAAGTGAGAGAGACAGACACCCGCCAGCCACCTTTAAGAACGAGTGCTCGTAACGGTGAAACCAGTCTCGCGTAAGCGTGCGCGTAATGTCGGTCCAGGCCGCTTCATCTCACAATACTGCCAAACCAAAGTATGACATGCTGGTAAGCGGTATGACTTATATCGCCCACAACTCACTTGTGTTCTACTCGTGCATATAACATCAGCGCATAAAACCTAGGCTCGGATGCCCTTTGTTGGGGAACGTAGTAATTTCAAAAAATTCCTCGCACACGCAAGATCATGGTGATGGTATAGCAGAGAGGAGAGTGTTCGTCCATGTACCCTCGTGACCCGTGGCGGAAGCATTAGCTGCAACGCGGTTGATGTAGTCGTCGTCTTCACGATCCGACCGATCCAAGCACCGAGCGTCACGGGGCCTCCGAGTTTAGCACACGTTCAGCTCGATGGCGATCTCCGGCCTCCGATCCAGTGAAGCTCGGAGATGAGTTCCGTCAGCACGACGGCATGGTGACGATGATGATGTTCTACCAGCGCAGGGCTTCGCCTAAACTCATGACGATATGACCGAGGTGGAATATGGTGGAGGGGGGCACCGCACACGGCTAAGGAACGATCCGTAGATCAACTTGTGTGTCTATGGGGTGCCCCCCCCCGTATATAAAGGAGCAAGGGGAGGCGGCCGGCCTTGGGCGCGCCAAGGGAGGAGGAATCCTCCTCCTAGTAGGAGTAGGACTCCTCCTTTCCTACTCCTACTAGGAGGGGGAAGGAAGGGGAGAGGGGAAGGAAGGGGGGCACCGCCCCCTTGTCCAATTCGGACCAGAGGGGGGAGGGGGCGCGCGGCCCATGCTGGCCGCCCCTCTCTCCTTTCCCCTAAGGCCCATGAGGCCCAATACTCTCCGGGAAGTTCAGTAACCCCGCCCCCACACGGCACTCCGTTTTCTCCAAATCACCGGAACACTTCCGGTGTCCGAATATAGTCGTCCAATATATCAATCTTTATGTCTCGACCATTTGAGACTCCTCGTCATGTCCGTGATCACATCCGGGACTCGAACAAACTTGGTACATCAAAACTTATAAACTCATAATAAAACTGTCATCGTAGCGTTAAGCGTGCGGACCCTACGGGTTCGAGAACTATGTAGACATGACCTAGAACCATTCTCGGTCAATAACCAATAGCGGGACCGGATGCCCATATTGGTTCCTACATATTCTACTGAAGATCTTTATGGTCAAACCGCATAACAACATCGTTGTTCCCTTTGTCATCGGTATGTTACTTGCCCGAGATTTGATCGTCGGTATCCAATACCTAGTTCAATCTCGTTACCGGCAAGTCTTTTTACTCATTCCGTAATACATCATCTTATAACTAACTTATTAGTTACAATGCTTGCAAGGCTTAGGTGATGAGTATTACCGAGAGGGCCCAGAGATACCTCTCCGACAATCGGAGTGACAAAACCTAATCTCGAATTATGCCAACCCAACATGTACCTTCGGAAACACCTGTAGAGCACCTTTATAATCACCCAGTTATGTTATGACATTTGGTAGCACACAAAGTGTTCTTCCGGTAAACGGGAGTTGCACAATCTCATAGTTGCAGGAACTTTGTATAAGTCATGAAGAAAGCAATAGCAATATACTAAACGATCAAGTGCTAGGCTAACGGAATGGGTCATGTCAATCACATCACTCTCCTAATGATGTGATCCCATTAATCAAATGACAACACAAGTCTATGGTTAGGAAACATAACCATCTTTGATTGATGAGCTAGTCAACTAGAGGCATACTAGTGACTATATGTTTGTCTATGTATTCACACATGTATCATGTTACCGGTTAATACAATTCTTGCATGAATAATAAACATTTATCATGATATGAGGAAATAAATAATAACTTTATTATTGCCTCTAGGGCATATTTCCTTCACTAAATTACATATCAGTGCACATATAGTTAATATGTTTTAGTTTTGTCCTAAGTATTACTGTACTTCCTAGATATCACTGCCTACTATTTTACTTCTTGAATACAATATTTATGATAATGGTGTTGTTCTGATGCCACATGTTGGTTCCATGAGACTGCTTAATGTTTTCTATGCTTAATTACACATCAGCAAACTAGCATGTGGTTCTACTGCTTTTTGTTCGTTTTACCGTACATTTTCTGATGCTAGCTATTACATCACTGCTCCGAGCCTCTGTTCATTACTTGTTTGTGTGTCCTTGATCTTCCCAAGTTGCATGACTAATTTGATGCTTCTATTCATTATGGAGCTGCCAACCCCATCAAGCAAAATATTTGTTCTTTGGGGGCTAGCACCTCGAACAAGCATAAAAATAGAGGGAAGTAGGTATATTGTCGTGTATGCACACACCCTTATTTCATTAGTTTAGATGAACCATTGATGATCAATTCGGACCAGTGCATGCGATTAAAATTAATTTTACCTAAATAGAGGCTACAAAATAAACTACAACAACTAGATTTGCAACCACGGGATGCTGGCGATATCTTCAAAGAACATTGCAATAGCAGCGAGGCTTCACAACAACATATGGTAAGCCAGTGTGCTTTAGTACATGTGAAATGTAATGTGAGTGGGCTGCTTTCTTGGATTGTGCCCTCAACCTGTAATCCTACCGAACTACAAATAGTTCAGTTGTCTACTTTGCTGTATTGCTTGATTAGAATGCTTGTTTGTTGTTACGCTATACCTGAGTTGGCCAATATGTCAGCACTGCCTGTTGTACTATCATAAAGAAATGCATGCCTATTTCATTTGAGTCCTTAACTTTTCCTCTCAACTTCATCACAAGACTGTCTTCGTAGTTTATATGAGGCCACACTGTTAAGTGCTTTCTCAGATTATTTCAACTGCTTAGATGCCTTGGCAACTTAAATATAGCGGTGGTAAACTCCCTTTCAACTAGGGATGTCAACTGGGTCTCGTTTAATCCCGATTAAAGTCCACTAGTGGTATGATGGTTCAAAAGGGTTTTGTTTTTTGACGAAAATGAACTAGGGAGCCAGCAAAAACTAACTAGATGGGACTGGCAGACGTCGTTTATTTGCCACTTACATCCCTAGTTTCATCTTACCATTTTAATTTCTTTTCGGCTGATGCTCCTTCGAACCATTTAAATATAGCTTGCCATGCTCGGCAATAATTCATCTTTCGTTTACCATGTAAGCTTACTGCCTGGATCATATGATAACTATCTCTTACTTATGTCCAACGAAAACCTTTCAGGATGCCGTTCACACTAGGACACAATGTACAACCCCAGAATCTATTTGTGGAAGTAGTGCGCCATCCATGTTACCGGATGGTAGGAGTTCAGAGGCAACACCGCCGGAGAGCAGTCCAGGCACAGATATTATAGTGCTTGAGGCTCTACTAGAGGCAGAAAGTTATGGTGTGGCTGCCATGAATGAGGTAATCTTTACCTTGAGGCTGAAAATTATGGAATTAGCGGCACGCATTATGCAAGCAACCCAAGAATTGGAGGAAGTAAGAATGTTGCATTTGAAGACGGAGGAGGCCCTGCTGTTTCTGCTATCTGAAGCCCAGGGTAATCCCGGTTCTTCTTTAGATAAAAGTTGAAATTGTCATTAGATTATTGTACTTGCATGTTGTGTCATGTCTCTAAATTGATTATGTTACAAGACCCCCTATGTTGTGCATGTGTTGTAATTATCCGAATTTTTTAGGCGAGGTAATCCTTAGTACTTGTATGATTGACATATGTGAACTGTTTTTCGTGTGAGCATATTGTATTGGATGAAATAACTGTTTGACTTAGAGTGTATCCAACCTACTGAATTCAAAGATCACGGCATTTCTAAATCATAATCATATATAAAGGTGGAATAAATCTTTGTTGTGGTTTTGAAGAAATAAATAACAAAACATAGAATTATATGTGGATATTCGTAATCGAATACAAATTGGATTGGGATTTAGTTTGCCAGGGCCAAGAGAAAACATGAATGCTAATTCTCCCAAGTTTTGAACGAAGCGAATAAACACCCACTATTATTTGTGGGCTGCCCAAAGCATGTGTTTGCGAGATGGAAATTACTGTCTACCCCTGACACTTGACATCCTTATCGACCGAATTTACACTGCTGTCGATAGGGGTAGACTAGTAACTTCAATCAGACGTGACACGACGGCCTCTGAGCCCATTCAGACATGGTGTGCACAAACGTGGGTGGCAAAACACAATTGATTCAAGCTCGTCCGAAAGACATGTGTCTCTTCCTCCATTTCCCCATTCATACACAGTGGGCGGCAAAACAAACTCCCCTCGTCCAAAATTGATGTAGGCTAATATTCTAAATAGGGGCAGATGTGTAACTTCCCTCAGACGTGACACCACTGCCCTACATGTCAGCCCCGTTCATACACCGTGGGCGCCAACCGTGGGCGGAAAACACCCTCTCCTCGCTCGAAATAGTTACCGGCAAATATTTGGGAGATGCGAGATTACCATCCCATCCCCAACCGACGCGATGTCCGAAATTTTAAATGGGGGATAAGTTCGTAACTTTCCCACATTTCAGAGAAGCGCGTCCCAAAGTTTGAGACCCCCTCCCCTCCATTTCCCCATTCATACATCGTCGGCGGCACGACAACATGCGCACTGCGGCCAGCCTCCTCCGTCCGCCACCCCATCCTCCACCTTGCCAGCGCCGCTACCCCTACCCCGTCGTCCACTACAAGAGATGGACGTCTCTCATCCACGGCGTTGGACTAGGATCCTTTCGTCGCCTCCTCACGCTTCATCGGCACCATCGTCCACCTTGTCGTTGCCGCTCCTACGACCGCCTCGTCCACGGCAACAGGATTTATCTGCCGACCCAGCCGTCTGCCGTCTAAAGTCTTCTTCCCCGCCGCCGACAGCCATCGCACCCCTTGCACCCTCAATGTATCAGCAGAGGCCTACACAGTGTCGCAAGAGAGGTGGTACTCTTCCATATGTGCTTAAGTTATTGATCTCACCCGGAAAAAAGATCGTAATTTGTTTACTGTACTTTTCTTGTCCGTACCAAATCGTAGTGGCTAGTTGAAAGCAAACATTGGTTGCGAAGTAGCTTTGTTCGGTTTGCAACTTCAGATCCGCCATGGAACGGGCACTATACTAGTAAAGCTTATGGTTTCCCCCCTTTATATTCACTACCATCATCATAGGTGCTTCGTGTCGTGCTAGTACTGCTCCTCAAGACCTTAACCCAAAGCTTACGTGTTGAAATACGAATATGATATGATGCTCATATCACTAAAACAGAGAACGTTTAATTGGTTCCTATATTCGTTTTGAAAAGCATGTGCGTCACCCACTGGTCCATCTAGTTCCACTTTCCTGATTTTTCTCTTGATGCTTAGGGTTTTCCCCTTTTGTCTACTCTACTATGATCTGTGTAGGTGCTTTCTGTCGTACTAGCATTACTCCACCCTTCAAGCTAAACAACACAACACTCAGAATTTGAAAGCTTAGTTGTTCAAATATGATTGTGATATGATACTGATATTAGTTAACAGACACATTTAATTGGTTAGCTAAAGGTCACACTTGAGATAGCATAATTGCATTTCTTTGTCACTTGTTTATTGTACTTTCGTGTCCATACCAAATCTTAGTTGTTATCTCAAAGCAAACATCGGTTGCTAACTACCCTTGCACGTTTTGCATCTTCAGATCTACCATCCCACTGCCATGGTCAACACTATACTCATCATGCTTATGGTTTCCCCATTTTATGATGACCACAATCAGCCTACGTGGTTCGTGTCGTAATAGCACTGCTCCACCCATCGAGCTAAACAAGCTTAGTTGTACAAATTCATATATGATATTATGTTGATATTAGTAGAACTAGGAGATGTTTAATTGGTTAGCTAAATGTTCCTACTTTAGTTTCGAAATGCATGTGAGCCACACATGGAGAGACCAGAAAGAATAGTATTTCTCTGTGCACTCTGGTTCATCATGGGTGGCCAACCGACATTTTATTGAAAGACTTGTAATATCTTCAATCTGCTTGCTCTTCTGCTCTTCTTTAAGATGATCCTCTTCTCTTGCGGTCGACTGGTCAGGTCGACTTGTTCTTCTTTACTATATGTTGAAGCTGTCATCTGCGAAGTGTCATCACTTCTGGAGCTCATATTTTGAGTAGTAGGCCACATTATATTAATACACACACACCAAATTACAGCATGCATGGCATCTCTTAAAAGAATTGCAGAGATAGCACAAAGGGGTTTATAGGGAGGCAGTATTGGATTAGAATCACTTCTGCATTACAAAGAAAATCTCACTTGTTTTTAAGTTTTGATGCATGTCAGATATTAAACATTATCAAAATGTATATGAGAATGGGCGCACAAGAGGAATATGGCGGAACAATCCACTGGCTAACAAACTTGGCATGGTGGATGGTGGCCTATCTTATTCACCCATCAAGGTGCTTGCTCTAACTTGGCAAGGTTGTATTGGTCGCGCATATTTTGCATCTGACCTCTTGCATTACTTCTAATTTGTTACACCATCTGCTTAGTGTCACGTCAGATGTCCTTAGTGTCAGGACTTAGTCGCGAGGCCAACGCATCTATGTGGTAGCTTGAGAGGGGTTGAGCGGAATTGAGAGACGCAACACAAGACAACAGTTTAGACGACTCGGGCCCCGGGAAACATCATCCGGTAAAAACCCTACATGCTGTTTGAGGCTAAGTCTCATTATCATCATGAGGGAGTCGCCGTAAACCGGCTCTCCTCTTTGTGTCTAGCCCTAGAGATTATTGCCTCTAACTCGTCCCTCTTTGGGGAGCCCTGCCCCTCCTTATATATGCTGAAGGGGCGGTTTACATGTGGAGTCCTATTAGGATTAGGACTAGTCTATCTCTAATACAAACCGGATACAAGTCCTAGTCTTAACTCCTTGTAAGGCAAATATTCCTTTCCTCTTAAACCGGCCCACCATAGCTGAACCGGCCTTCATGAACCACCCGTTGGGCCACCGGGTCTTGTTGCTCCTCTGGCCCACCTGCCGGATTACCAATGAGCTATAAACCGTCTGGTCCGTGTCATACCACCCGGTGAATCGCCAAGTCCGGCCGGTTTACGCCGCGGGGCATATCCCCGACATTAGCCCCCAAGTTTAGCTTGGATTTATCCATGGTAAACTTATGCTGCAAAATAAACACCAGAACAAATTTGACAGGTTGTGCTCCGGTTTAAGAATTCTTGTAGACCGGCACCTGATCATCCTTAAGTCCTTGTCATTTCCTCCTCCTAGAAAATCCAGGTCAATAACCAGCTTCATACTCAAATTGCTGACGTTGGTTTCTCATAGAAAAAATATTGTGAAGAATAATCCACTTGAATCGGCTTCCAAAGCGCGGTTTAAGAAATATTAGTCTTGAAATATTCCTCGATATCCAGCCGGTTTGAAGATGCGAGAACTTGCGGTTTATCATTGCCAAGAACTGTCGGGTTATAAAACTGATACTTAGAGTCATGATTGTTGTAGACACGGTTCATGATTGTTGCCAGCGCCGGTTCATGATTATTAATGGCGCCGAGTTGCAGCCACGGGTCATAATGATTGGTGGCCTTGGGTCAACCTAGTTTGCTCAATCAGAGAATTTGAAAATATTTCTTCGATAATAATATAATACCTGTAGCCCCCAAGTCTTGAGCAGAACGAAGTGATGGCTTAAGACTTTCTTCAATATAAATACTGCCACTTAAGAAGAAAACCATGTTGTTCATCCCAGTCACTTAGTAAAACTGAATAATCCATATTATGTAGCCCCCAAGTGCGGGTTGTTATGCTTCTGACAACACAGGACTTGTAATTTCTGATGCTCATAAAAACTTCAACGATTGTATCCCCCAAGGGCGGGTCATTATGCAATAATGAGCGGGGACTTTGATATATACTTCAATGAAAATAACATCATATGATGTAACCCCCATCATGGGGCTTGAATTCACGTCCACAAGGTTAAGAGCCTTGTGCTTTACCAACCGAGCGAAGGACCCTTCAATATAATGAATAAAATCTTTGTACCTTGAATTGTTTAATAGGAGCAATTGGTAGCCCCCAAGGGCGGCTCATTATAATCTGACGAGTCGGGTCTTCAATAAGTTGAACAAAGAATGACTTTGCATTAGCCCCCAAGTGTCATGGTGCATGCTTGCAGCGACATGAGACTTGCATATTTGATGTAATCTCAACTTCAATAATGTAGCCCCCAAGTGCCGGGTTGTAAGCCTGCAGCAACTCGGGACTATTCCTTCAATTGTAGACTATATCCATTGATAACATAATATCCATTGCGCTTGAAAATCTCAATCATAATATTAATAACCACAATAAAAATCCAGCCATGTTGGCTATTCAAGATAATATAATCCGGTATGAAACCTCAATCATTCAATATCATCATGAAAATCCAGCCAAGTTTGGCTATTTTGAATAATATAACCCAATCATTTATAAGCGCATGATTCCAATGGCGCAATCCAAATATATCTTGGGCGACTTATATCGAAACCAGACCGGGCCGATAGTCTCCGGATTATAACTTGATCGTGTCTTGACAACTTGTAGTTGAAAGCCAAGCGGGTTGATAAACACGGTCTAGTCCATAATAAGATGGTAACGAGAAAATAAAACGGGCGAGATAACCTCCGGATTAAGATTTAACCGTGTTCCGTCAATTTGTAATTGATAGTTGAACCGGATTAAAAGCGTTAATCGGTTTAAAAATGCAACAAAAATCGAATAACAATTATGAAAAAGAAATCTGGAAGCAAAGGCAATAACTCTTTGTAAAGGAAAGCTTCATGGAGCTGGTCGGATGGCATTACCATGGTCGACGCAACCAAGCCCCAAGGCGTAGCGATGGTGCTAGTCGGCCAGGTCCCCAAAAGACTCGTGGCGAGTCGCCGCCAAGTGGCATGACATTGGTTGGGTTCGACCAAGCCTCCAAGTGACGCTGGCCCTATTGGCCGACCAAGAGGCGTGACCGGTTCGAGACGTGACCGTGTCCCCAAATGATCTGGTGGCTTCGCTGTCAAGAGGTGTTGCATTGGTTCGGACACGACCAAGCCCCAAGTGATATTGTGGCATTGCGCCGATCAAGAGGTGTGACTATGGTTCGGATACGACCAAGCCCCCAAGTGATCAATAATATGATAAACCAATAAGGCATGATACCCATGTTTGAACCGCGCATCATGGCAGCAGGTCCTCTTTGGCACCCTTTAATTTTTTGCAAGAGATAGATCCTTCTTGAACCGGACATTCTTAAACCGGATATTGAGAGCTTCAAAGCTTTGTGGGAGATATCTTCCCCTTCAACCGGATATTAAACCGGAATCCTTCTTTTTAAGCCGGAAATTTTCTGATGGCCTTCAAACTCAAACTCGTGAGAAGTTAATTCCTTTTTGAACCGGACATTCTTAAACCGGATTTGAGAGCTTTAGTGAGACTGGCTTCCCTTGAGCCGGATTTTAAACCAGAATCCTTTATGATGACCTGAATCTTCTTCTTTGAGCCGGGATTTTGTAAACTGTCATATGCTTTCTAAGCCGGAAATTTTCTGACGGTCTTCAAATAACAGTAGCCTCCGGGACCGGGTTATCTTTCCCTCCATTGTCCTGGGGTTTTTAAATTTGCTGAAACTAGCAAGACTCGTTGCGTCATATCATCGTAGCCTCCGAGTCTCAAGGTGACTCGAAGAGTTGGCTTGAGATTCTCCATATGTGACCGTGATGTAAACCAGCATAACTTGTATATCATTGGCATTGATAGCACGATGTGAATCCATAGAAGATTGAGGTGTTTGCGGCAGGTTATAAATGATCCCGTATGAAGCGTGTCAGCAACTCGGCCAATGGTTCCTTCCAACTGCGATTTGAATTTAACCAAACTGTAGTAGCGGCGACTTGTGCGCCTGCCCATTGAACCATCCAATGCAAACGACGGTTGATGATAATTTGCCTCCAATTTGAAAGAAAACCGGGCTACCCAAGCTGTGACTTGCTTTATACTCAATAATCAGCTCATGCAAACAAGTGCAGCCCGGTGCGTTGATGTAGACCAGGCCGCGAGAGACGGACAGTAAAAATGACCGCCGCATCAGAGGTGGCTCAAAATAGATGAGTCGGCCGCAGTGCGGTAAACCGGCGCCGGCGAGTCAACCACGTCGTTTTGATGTAGTGAACAATTATCCTGCAGCAACAATATTGCAGACCAAGGCAAAGATAAACTGCTCTTTGACAAAAATAATATGTGCCCAAAACATATTTAAAACGGATATCACCTGATGTGTCAGGCCAGAAATAATCCGCCATGAAGTTGATGATCATTAGGTTAAGTTGAAATCACTCACGGGTGAGTCGGCCGCGGGAGCAGATGGATGAATCAACCGCACCGTTTGTAAACCGGTGCGGACGGGAAGAACCGGCCGCGGCGTTGTAAGCCGGTGTGGTCGCGAGAGACGGCCACGGCGTTGTAAGCCGGTGCGGTAGTCCGTTGAGTATGGACGACCACCTGTGCCGAACGATCTTGGCACGCCTCCATCTCCGCGGTATAATGCCAGTTTGTAATGAATAATTCTCCTGCATATAAAATACAACAGGGCAAAGTAGTTTTGCTCGTATGAATTAATATGTGCTTAAAAATAAATAGGGTAAATAGCACCTGGTATTTTTCGGATGTTGATAGTATCTCATCTGAACATCTCCAGCAGCTACTCTTTGCTGATAATAGCCATACACGTGACCACACCATTAAGTACTGCCAACGCACATGTGCCTGATAATATGGTTGACTTTTCAACTTGATCTTCTATGTGAATACTTGATGTTTTCTTCAGTATGTATCCGTACGAACTCTGTGTGCAACAACCAGCTTCCTCAGATCCTTGGATGATGGATTAACAGAATCAACAGGCAGTCCAGCGGCGGGGGCGGACGATGAGCCCACTGCAGTGATTCAGGCAGACTGCGTCTCACGGCTAGGTCGAAGGCGAGAACGGGTTGACTCGGCCATGGCTGAAATAAAGCACACTTGCGACTCGACGAATAACCACAGTGTCTCAGCGACACGGCCGGCGAGGGCGGCGAGCCAGCAAGCATTTTAACATGCAAGTGGCAACCAGCCAACACGGGCGGCTCAGGGCAGTAGAGACGGAGCCCCGCGGTTTAAACACGAGGCGAGGCCGCACGGACGGATGCCGAGGCGACACGGAGAATTGGAGAAACGGCGACTCAGCAACTTGAGGCCACACGGCAGCTGAGGTGGGTGGCAGCGGCGCGGCGCGGTGAGTTACAATGGGGGCGGGCGCGCTCACAAATGGCGGAGCTGGGCGCGCGGAAGGACAGTCCTCACGCGGGCGGCGACTCAGTAGCGGCAGCTGAAGCCGGCCGGAGGAGCGGCAGAGATGAGCCTCAGCGGCGGGTTACTGAAACCACGGGCGATGGAGGCAGCAAACCGGCTTGTGGGCAAGTCCGCGACACAAAGCGGAGGCCGCTTGAAGTTTCGTATCTTGTCGGTTTAAGACTCGGATAAGGCCACAAACCGGTTTCAAGTCGGCACTAGACTTTCCTCTCGTGCACTGTTGTAGTAGTATCTCCTCGTGCTGATGGATCAATGGATGTATCACTTTCCCCTTCATATCTGGAACTAGTAGTACTAGTCTTCCAAATTAGTAATTCCTTAAAAAACCGCATAGGAATTCCTCCTGAGGTATTACGAGTGCAAAGCACTCATGGGTACTCAGGTTGCAGCTGCTACCTATTGCCGAACGCGGTTGGCGACTTCTGACTTTCTTTTTTAATCAATCATTGCATCTGATTTTTCCCTTCTGTATTATCCTTGCTGCAGTTTGAGACGGCCTCGCCGGGCGCAGCGGCGACTGAGGCAGCTTGGGCAGACCGCCCGATGGCGGGGAGTTCGCAGCAGAGGGCGGCTGGATTCTAAACAGCGTCGGCGGCGGCGGCTCGAAACACAGCCGAAGACAGACGTTCACGGGTGGCGTTGCAAGCCGGCGGGAACAGCCGAGGGCCGCAAGAGCGAAGCGGTTTGTCTGGCTGTAGCAGAGGAACAGAGGGCCGGTCCGGCAATTCAGGCGAGAGCTGATTTAGAGGCGATTCGCGGAGGTGGAGGCGGGCTGACCCTGGCGATTCGGCGATGGCGGCTGAAGCCAACAGCAGGAACGGACGACCGGTGGAGCAATTGCGGTTCGACGGCGGAATCTTCTTCCGAATCGTGGGCCATCTCCTTTTTCTTCTTTCCTTTTTTTTTTGGTTTGGCTGGCGCCTTGCACAAAGATCGATCTAGCTTCAGATTCCTTACTTGCACAGGGAACAACGTCCGGCGACTCAGGCTAGATGCCCGTCTGACTTGATATGTGGAAATTGATCTCCTCTCGGATCCGACATGCAAAGTCGGCGGCTTGCAACGCAGCCCTAAACCTTTTGCTTAACCTTTAAACCTCACCGATCATAAATCCGATCCGGCGAACTTGGAACTGATGCAGATTCTTTCAAACCGATTCTTCTTCATCCGGAAAATTGAGAACTTCTCGATCCCTGGGAGAGATCCCTTCAAGAACTCAACACCACCGTGCGCGGGCCCCACGGTGGGCGCCAACTGTCGTGGAATTGTCACGTCAGATGTCCTTAGTGTCAGGACTTAGTCGCGAGGCCAACGCATCTATGTGGTAGCTTGAGAGGGGTTGAGCGGAATTGAGAGACGCAACACAAGACAACGGTTTAGACAGCTTCGGGCCCCGGGAAACATCATCCGGTAAAAACCCTACATGCTGTTTGAGGCTAAGTCTCATTATCATCATGAGGGAGTCGCCGTAAACCGGCTCTCCTCTTTGTGTCTAGCCCTAGAGATTATTGCCTCTAACTCGTCCCTCTTTGGGGAGCCCTGCCCTCCTTATATATCTTTGAAGGGCGGTTTACATGTGGAGTCCTATTAGGATTAGGACTAGTCTATCTCTAATACAAACCGGATACAAGTCCTAGTCTTAACTCCTTGTAAGGCAAATATTCCTTTCCTCTTAAACCGGCCCACCATAGCTGAACCGGCCTTCATGAACCACCCGTTGGGCCACCGGGTCTTGTTGCTCCTCTGGCCCACCTGCCGGATTACCAATGAGCTATAAACCGTCTGGTCCGTGTCATACCACCCGGTGAATCGCCAAGTCCGGCCGGTTTACGCCGCGGGGCATATCCCCGACACCTATCCCTTTTCTGTACCTATTCCATGTGTCATCACACTATGTTTTTCCAGTCAAATGTTGTTCTTTCGTAATAGATGTCCAAAAGGAAGAGGGTGATTGCAGATCCTCAAGGAGTGATACATGTTAAATCACATAGATCAGCAGCCACAGAAAACACAGACCCAACTGTACCACACTTTACCCCTACTCCATTGGCCAAACCCCTATCAGAACTACTGAGAGCCCAGCGTCAGGTACTGTCTATGATATCAATTCAAATTTTGAACTCCTAAATTTCTGCATGTGTCTTACCTTCTCTCTTGTATGAAAACTAATTTCAGATGAATCTCCTTGCTCAAATGATCATACGATCTCACAACTATACTGGGCTCTACATTGCTCTTGTCAGTACCTCTCTCCCTTTTGCTTGTAACGATGTACTTAATTAATTGCTATTTGATTATGTATCATCAGTGCACCTGAGCTTCATTATCCTCTGTTTCTTCCAATATTATTTGATCTATATTTACTCTTTGCAAAATGTAGAATAATGGCAATGCTTATAAAGAATTTTCTTTGGGGAATTTATTGAATTATCCTTCCATCAACATGGAGAAGGGCTTTGTCCAACCCGTGTTAACCTGTAATGTAAGTTCATCCTTATCAAGCCTTCAAACTTTCTTCTAGTATAGATTTGGATAGGCATCATTTCCTCCACTCGCTGTTAAGCTTTCTTTGTTTACATCTGATTGGATGTTTGCAACAACTACCAGTTTCAAATTGTAGCTGTAAAAACATGTTCCTTATGCAGAACAGATCCATTTATTTGCTTATGTAATTGTGAAACCTGTTACGTGTCTCCTTGTTTATCTTTCATAGTCGTATCTCTTATGCCAGGCAGAACATAAGGGAAGATAGTGAGCCAAACCATCTTGAGGACAGCGAGATGACCCCAAGGTCCTGTCTTGATGAAGACAGTGAGTTGAAGCTACTCACCAGCAGGTGTGAGACAACCTCTGTGCAGTCGCTGCCTCAATCAGTTCGACTTCTTCAGTCTCAACTTAAAGCGGAAAGGCTTGCTTCAGCTCAGCTCCGGCTTGAAGTCAAAGATGCAATGAAGATGTCAGAGGACTGCCTTGCACACCATCATGCCATACAACTATGGGTGATGCATCTATCGTTGACACAATGGAGGTCTACTCAGCTTCTTCGGCTGTTTGGGGGCCTGACCTGGCCAGGCCTAGTGCCTTCTGAAGTGCTATCAGTTTTGTACATTCTTTTGTCGATGCGTTTATTTGCACTGGTGGCGAACTTTGATGCCCAGTGGATGTAATATGTGTAATAGCCGTGATAGCCTAGCATAAGTTGCTTGCTTAATTATTTCCTTGTTGTCTTGTTTGTTTGTTTGCTTGTAGTGAGTGCAGTTCTTTTTCTACGGTTTGCTAGTGGCCGCAATAACCTATTTTTTAAAACTAGGCCACAATAACGATGGGCTACATATTTACCGTAGTGACACTAGGGCTCCTACGGGCCGTAAAAACAATGGGCCTTCTACGGGCCGTACAAACAATCGGCCTTCTATGGGCCGTAGAAACAATGGGACTTCTATGGGTCGTATCATCAATGGGCCTTATACGGGTCGTATGATCGATTGGCCAAACATGGGCCAATAATAGACTGCATTATGGCCGTAAACGGGCTAGAGTTGGAATCGTCCGTTCATGGGCCGACGATAACGGGCCATCATTAATAGGCCGTATTTGATGACGCTATGAAAACGGCCATCGTATTAACGGGCCACAAACGGGCCGACTGTAACCCCGGGCTGAATTTGGCCTAAGCGAGAAAAATAGCGATAACGGGCCGTCAAGAATCGAATCTTTGAAATGAGCCCAAGAATAAATGGGCCCTGAGAAGGCCGAAAGATAACATGGGCTGCAAATGGCCCAATGGTTTAATGGGCCGTTAATGGGTATAAAGTGATATATTGTTCATTACGGGCCAGTTTCACCAGCGGCCGGTAATGGGCCAATAGTTAAAAAGGGCCTAATATGGGCCGAAAGACGTCATGGGCCATACATAGGCCGGAACTTAAAATGGCTGGAATCATATTGGACGGCCCAGATGACGCTACTGGGCCTAATTCTGATAGGTCGTAACAGGCCCTGGGTTAGCGGGCTGTAAATGGGCTATATGCAAATAGGCCGTTAACAGGCTTTCCGTGGGCCATCCCGCCACCTTTTGACCAAGTCAAATGGGCCGGCCTTTTCACATGAATGCGCCTTCGTCCAATGAGTGGATGACATCTGTCCCAATGGTGAGCCGACACGTGTTTCCTCCAGCCAATAATGATTTTACACGTGGAAAATCCCCATTGGTCGGGGCTGTTAACGGGTTATTGGATCCAAAACCGGACTCGATAGCTTAACAGCGTTCCGTTACAGCGGATGCCACATGTCGGTCACCCTTGACGAAAGCACTTCTGTGACGCGCGATTTATCGTCAGGGAAGTGGACACTTCCTGATGATAATTTTGGTAATGTCACGGAACACTTCTACGACAGCACAGGTATGACTATCTTGATTCTGTCATAAAATTGTCATGGATGTACATGCATGACAAAAAACGTGACCTACTGTGACAAACACGTATCATCATAGAAGTGTATTTATTTTGTAGTGGTAGTAACATAGACCAGTAACATATGCATGTTACTAGTCTATGTTACAACCCATTATGGCTAGTCTAAAAAAAGACTAGACCAAAACCAGTGTAAGGGCCTCTTTCATTCGCAGGATACTGAAAACACAGGAATGGGGAAAGTATGATGGCGATGAACCGAGACGAGGAGGAAGAGGAGTAGTACTGTACACGCTACAGACTGGACTATAGCACATTGTTTTGTATGGCCATATCACCACATTGTTTTCTATGGCCTATCGCCTGCTGGTTCACTTGGCTGCCGTGGTTCGCACTCCTCCAACATGAGTAGTAGTACTAGTATATACAATATATATACCGCATGATTCTTTGCTCCTTCTTACGTACTTCACCGACATGTGGGAGACCCAGCATCCGGGTCGACGTGTCATGCACCAGATTAGAGTGGGGAACGGATGGGGGGCATCACCCCGGTCGTAGCGCCAGAAATTCATGACTATAGTGATAGTCATATCACAAGACCCCGTCTTTCCAGCAATAATGCACCGTCAAATCACACAACCCTACATTTCCAGCTGTAAGTTGAATCCTCTACTCCCTCACCCTCCTCGCCTCTCTGTCAAACCGCCTATGCGAAAACTGCTGCAAGTACTGCCCGGGAGAAGCCCCACCCTCAAGTTTTAACTACTAGTAGTATAATTTTGTATTGATGAATTGTGCCATGGAGCCGAAAACCAAAATAAAAATGTGGTACATCTAAACAAATAAAGTTCAAGCTCTAGCTAGTGATTCGGAATGTAAACCATGCATATGCGTATAGGTTACTTCAAAGTAGGAGTACTAAGTCCATTGACGCAATGTGGTCAAACTAGACCATCGATATCTCAGAGCCAAAATAGTTCGAGCTTGTTCATTCTATATAAATACTAGTACTGTATGTTTATTCACCCGTGGGGTTGTTCAATGAATGGAGGGCCGGCGAGCACAATGAAACAATACTACTACTGTACTAGCTAAGTAGGAGTCGTACAGTTAGTCACATTAAATAGAGAGTTTCTTTTCTTTAATGCCACGTACACAAATTGAAATCCTTGTTGTGGAGAGAAAAAGATAATCACTCCACTATATATATAGGCAGGGGACTGAGGGCTTGCTTTACTAGGGTTGCTCTCTTCATTCTCTCATCCTCTCCAGATCTAAACAAGACAGCGGTAGCGACATTTTCTCTCTGCTCACCGCTAGTCATAGATCCGGCCAGATCCCTTCGGCCGGTGTGTGTAGAGGACTAGTGCATCGTTCACGCGGTCATCGGCGGCAAGGGAGGAAACCCACATCTACCAGGGGTCCCGATCCTCTGCCCGTGTCGTTTTCTCCGATACAACGCCGACTCGGGAGGTCCTCCGACCCTTCCTCCTCCCTGCCGTATTGTGCACAAATCTGACCTATCGTCGCCGACATCTCGACAACCGTCAGGTATAAGTTCTTCGAAAGTGGCCTTGCTCTACTGCCCCAGCTCCCCACCTGTCTGCATGTGCATCTTTTCAATTTAGCTACAATTGAGTTGACTGAATCGACTTTTGGGCCAGTCGATTTTCAGGGGGTGGGGGGCTCGCCGGAGTTAAGGAAGAACCAACCGCAGTAGGGAGGGGCTTGCCGGAGAGGTACCCCACTATCTATCTTAGGGTTCAGGGTGGGGTCAGTGGTCGCCGGCGGTGGGGGGCGTGGTGGTGCTGGGATCGCCAGAGAAAAAGCTCGTCGCGCAGGGGGGTGGAGGAGGCTAGAGGGATGGCCGGGGCGTCGCTGGACCGGTGGTGGGGAGTGGTTTCGGGGAGGGCAAGGCAGCGCGGGAGCTACTTCATGTAGTCGAATCTAGGACTTGGTTCAAACAACGAAGAAAGGGGGAAAAGTTGTAGCATGAATCTAGGACTTGATTCTAAGAGGAAATAACAGGGGGAAAGTAGTAGAGACTGGATACCCAACCAGTCTTTTGGTTGAACAAGGAAATAAAGGGAAAAGGCGGTACAAACTGGATAAGGAACATATCTATTATTGGTTGAAAAACGGGAAGAAAGTGGAGGCTGGTGGAGAAGTCAACAAAGTATGTCTAGGATTAGATTTGTTGCCCTCACATAGTAAAAGGTCTCCATGATTAGATTTGCTGCCCTCACAGAGTATGAACAAACTCGGCATCACCACTTTATGCCTCCTTGTAGTTACATTGTGCTGATGCATCCACTGTCGCATGTCCTTCTACCAACTTTTTTCTGTTGTTAATGTAAGGGCGCATGTAAAATTAAGCGATCACAATGTTACCTTAAGGACATGTCTAACTAGTGTTATTGTTAATCTAATGCCTCCAGCGATATGAATTAAACTGTGTTACAGATGGTACTCCTGCTATTTTCCCCAGTATGATAAGTAAGATGCTTCATTACGCTGCTAAGTGTCTTGGTGTCCCCACGGTCCCATGCCCTTAAACCAATGCTTTAGCTGCTGTTGATCTACTGTATCTAGTAAACAAGCAATGCCACCATTAAAGTAATCCTATATTTGACGAATGTCATTGTTGATCGTAATGCTTCTAGTAACATGAAGCATTGCTAACATTTTAAATTTTCTACTGTCCTTGTGTGATTTTCATGAACATAATCAAGATGCCTCTTTTCATTTCGTGTATGATGGATTCATGTACCTAGGGTAGGGTCATAGGCCTGACCTAAACGTCCTACCCAGGGGCACTCTTAGAAGAGATCATCTTCCAGTCGACCGAAGAGGAACCCACTCGACTGACTGGAAGGACTCGACCATGGAAGACTCACTCGACCATGAAGACACACTCGACCACCAGAAGGTCAGAAGGCACTCTGCAACGCAACGGCTTGCTATTGAATAGACTTAATGATAGTTAAGGCACTTTATGAGGCGTTACGATGAACGCCTGTGCTTAATGTACTTTAACCTCTCCATTATGTGGGTGGCTGGGGTCTGGCGCACTCTATATAAGCCACCCCCTCCACGAGATAGAGGGTTCGCACTCTTGTAATACCTACACTCATAATCCTCTCGACCGCCTCGGGGCTCGAGGGCGTGGGGCTTTACTTCTTCCGAGAAGGGCTGAACTCGTACATCGCTTGTGTTCACAACTTCTCCATAGCTAGGACCTTGCCTCTCCTTACCTACCCCCCACTCTACTGTCAGACTTAGAACCACGACAGTTGGCGCCCACCATGGGGCAGGTGTTTTAGCGATTTGTGGAGGAGTTGCAGTACTTCCGAGTACCTTCATCATGATGACTGCTGGAGTTTTGGTTGAGGGGCGCGAGATCCGTCTCGGTGCTCTCACCTTTGTCGCCTACGACTCCGCATGGCTCTAGGAGGCTCCACTTGACATCGAGGCGCTCCCCGTCCGCGGGGCGACGCACTTTCGCGCATGTGTTCGCGGGCGTTCTGCTCACAGGCAACCGTCGACCCGTGTCGGTCGACTCCTCTATCGGTCGCCCACCAGTCTCCCACCAAAGCAAGCGCTCTGGTCGGTCGAGGCTCCAGGTGGGTGAAGCACGCGTGGCTCGCCAGACAGCCATTGCCGTGTCGTGGCCATTGAGCCCGACGAGTCCCTCTGGCTGTTCGATCGTCGGTACCTCGTGAGAGCGCATCCGAGTGTGATAGCAGTGATCCAGCGGCGGAAGTCCTCATGGTCGACGGCCCCCGCAGCCCTCCCGGCTTCGCCCATGGCGGCGGAGCAGCTGGAGGAGGAGATCCTGTGCAAGAGCACGAAGAGTACCAGCCCGAGACACTCGACTCTCTGCAGAGAGAAGAGCTTCGCCGCAGGAACATGGATGCCCTGCATACTCCCATCGCCGGAGAAACCCCCGAGGCTCGCGCCTTGGAGGAAGCACGTTTGGCCAACGTGGCTGAACGCGCTCGCTTGGAGAATCTTCGGCGAGCACTTTCGGCAGCGCGGCAACGAATCCTCGAAGCCGGATCGGCGTCGACTCTTCCCACCAACTCGGTATACCGCCGCCAATTCAGAATTTAGCAACTGCAACTCAGTATAGCGAGTCCATCCAGCCGTCCCAGTCGGAAGCTGGAGAGGCTTGCAGCGAATCGTAGATTTACTCGAGCAGCGGGAGACCGAACTCAGCCGTGTCGCGATCGCGCAACAGATTCACAATCGATCCGTCGCTGCGAATCTTGTCGATCGGCTCACAGCCCCAGATCGCCTCCGGCGAGAAGGGCGCGACAACCGGCGAGAGCAGATATGGAGACCGGGATGACAGCGCCGAGTGCCCCTTTCCTCCGAGGGAAGGGTCGTGCGCTCTCGGCGGCAAGATGATGACGCCGATTCAAGATAGGGGCGAAGAGTTCGGTCGACCCGAGGAGCTTTGCTTTGACGCGATACATTATCGTGCAAGGCTTGGTCGACCGAACAGAGCCCATCGGCGGACCGAGAGATGTGCCCACCAGCGATCGAGTGCATGTTTCGTCCGGAGTGTTTTAGCAGGGGCTATCGAGCCGCAGAATCCCCCAATTTCAGATTGGCAGCGAGTCGACAAGTTCATCGGGGAATCCAAGCACGAAACTTGGCTTGAAGATTACCGAGTGGCTGTTCAGATTGGTGGTGGGAATGATGAGGTGGCCATGAAGCATTTGCCCTCATGTTGGAAGGTTCTGCCGAGCATGGCTGAATCGATTACCTCCTAGCAGATTTATACTTGGGAAGATTTGTCCCAGTGTTCGTCGGGACTTTTGAAGGGACTTACAAGCGACCGCTGGTTTGACAGAGTTGTAAGTTTGTGTGCGAAGACCAATGAAACTCTCCGAGAGTACATTCAGAGGTGGATTACCTTGCACCATCTTGTGGAAAATGTGTCCGACCATCGAGCGGTTTATGCCTTCAAAGATGGCGTCAAAAACAGAGAATTGAGTTTGAAGTTTGGTCGAACCGGCGACATGACCCCGAGTCGAATGATGGAGATTGCTACCAAATGCGCCATGGCGAGGAAGAGGACCGACTCGGCGGCAAATACAAGCCAAGCCCGGTCGGAAAGGGAAATTCGGTCGGAGCGAAACGAAAGCCGAACCAGCAGCTCTGGAGAGGCCCCGCCGTGACTCGTGGGAAGTTCAAGGGAAGCCGAAAGGATCCCGGAATCCTAAGAAAGTAAAAGATAAAGAAGGCAATGGCGTGATGGATATGCCATGCCATATTCACACGAAGAAAGATGAAGAGGGCAACATCATTTACCCAAAGCACACCACTGCCATGTCGACTCTCGATCCAAAGGTTTAGGAAAACAGTCTAAGGACAAGGAGAAGGAGCGAGACAAGGCGGAGACAAAGAGGACAAAGAGGAAGAATATCCGCATGTCAACTCCACTCTGATGATCTTCGCGGATGTGGAAAGCAAGAGTCGACTGAAAGTCATTAACCGTGAGGTGAACATGGTTGCCCCAGTAAAACCAAGTTACGTGAAGTGGTCCCAAACACCCATCACATTCGACCAATATGATCACCCGACTCACATTGCCACCCCTGGGCGGCAAGCGTTGGTGGTCGATCGAATTGTCGAAGGCACTCGACTGACGAAAGTGCTGATGGATGGTGGTAGTGGGCTGAATTTGTTATATGCGGATACATTGAAAGGGATGGGCATTCCGATGTCGACCGAGCACCGACAATATGAGTTTCCACGAGTCATACCAGGAAGAAGGCCAACTCACTCGGCCAAATAGCCCCGGGCGTGGTTTTGGTGATTCCAAGCACTTTCACAAGGAAAAGTTGACCTTTGAGGTTGTGGATTTTCGAGTGCATACCACGCCATTTTGGGAGGCCAGCCTACGCATCGATTCATGGCTCGACCATGCTACGTGTACCTCAAACTGAAAATGCCAGGCCCCAAGGCGGTGATCACATCACCGGTGATCGGAAGAAGGCGAAGAGTGCTTTAAAGGGCTCGAAGATTGCCGACTCCCAAGTGACAGCGGTCGAATTCGGCGAATACAAGCAAAACGTAGATCCGAGTGATTTGTTACGATCCAAGAAGCCAGCCACGAGTGCGCATTTCAGTAAATGCGGTGAGACGGCGAGTCCATATTCACCCGACCGATCCCAATGCAGCCCGACTCACATCTCCACGACACTCGACCGAAATAGGAAGAAGCGCTCATCCGGTTACTCGTGAGAATCGACATTTTCGCATGGAAGCCAGCGGACATGCCAGTGTTCCTGGGGACTGGCTGAGCATCGCCTCGAGTCGACAAGTTAGCAAAACCAGTCAAAGAGCATCTTGGCGGTCCGCCCGTCGAGAAAAGCTATTGGTGAAGAAGTGGCTCATTTGTTGGCGGCAGGATTCATCAGAGATATATCACTCGAGTGGCTTGCTAATGTCGTCATGGTTCCCAAGAAGGACAACTTCGCTCCGCATGTGCATTGATTTTAAGCACATCAATCGGGCCTGCCGAAGGATCATTTTCTCCCCCGCATAGATCAAATTGTTGACTCGACCGCGGGATGTGAGAGATTGTCTTTTCTAGATGCATATTCCGGGTATCATCGATCCGTGCAGATGGGCCCGATGAAATAAAACAGCTTTCATCACTCCATTCGGTGCTTCGCTATATCACCATGCCATTCGGCCTCAAGAATGCCGGAGCCACATTTATGCGAATGATTGAAGTGTCTTCTCCTCAAATCAGTCGTAATGTGGAAGCGTATATGGATGATATCGTCGTTAAGTCGCGAAAAGGTTCCGACCTGCTTGCTGACCTCGCCAAACATTTGCCAACCTCGAAGGTGCGATATCAAGCTCAATCCGTCAAAGTGCACGTTCGAGTTCCCGGTGGAAAACTACTCGGTTTTCGTTTCCGAGCGAGGAATCGATGCTAACCACGAAAAGATCGGCACTATTCTCCGATGAAACGCCTGTGCGAGTGCACGGCGCCGAAGCTTCTTGGATGCTTGGCGCTTTAAGTCGATTCATCTCACGACTCGGTGAAAAGGCATTGCCTCTTTACCGATCGATGAAGAAAGTGACAAGTTCGAGGGACTCGAAGTCGATGCAGCGTTTGCGAGCTAAAAGCTCTGCTCTCCACCCAGCCGGTGCTTGCTGCTCCAATCAGCAAAGAGCCTCTGTTGCTTTATATTGCAGCCATCGGACAAGTTGTCGATCTTGTGCTTACGGTCGGCGGGAAGAGGAAGGAAAGGTCTTCAAAGTTCAGCGCCGGTGTATTATTTGTCCAAGTCTTGACTCCATCCAAGCGAGATATCCTCATTATCGAAGCTTGTGTATGGTATATACATGACCACGAAGAAGGTTGCTCATTATTTCTCCGATCATTCTATCACGATCGTCGTGACGCTCCTTTATCGTAGATCCCGCTGTGAGCATAGACGCAACCGTCGAGTGGCGAAATGGGCGATTGAACTTCTTCCCTTGATATCAAATTCGAGGCAAAGAAAGCCATTAAGTCCTGTGCTGTAGCGGATTTCCTTGCCGAGTGGATTGAACAACAAAGACCGGACCGAAGTTCACTCGAGCATTGGACCATGTTCTTTGACGGCTCCAAGATGCTGAATGGTTACAGTCTTTGGGGTTGTTCTGGTTTCCCCAGGAGATAAGCTTAGGTATGTGCTCCAGATTCACTTTGATTCCTCCAACAATGACGCAGAGTACGAGGCCCTTTTATATGGATTGCGCATGGCCATCTCACTCGGCGTCCGTCGCTTCGATGGTCTATGGCGACTCAGATCTAGTGGTCAATCAAGTGATGAAGGAGTGGGGCGTGAGAAGCCCAAATATGACCGGATATGCAATGCAAAGGAGGAAGCTGGAAAAAGAAGTTTGAGGGTTGGAACTCCATCACATCCCCGATGAAAAATCAAGCAGCAGATGATCTGGCGAAGATAGGCTCCAAAAGAGAAGCCATTCCGAGTGGTGTGTTTTTGGAGCATATACGCACTCCGTCAGTTAAAGAAGATCCCTTCACAGAAGAAGCTCCACAGCCCAAGAGTGCCACAGACCGATGAGGTTGAGGTCCCGGCAGTGGTCGACGTGGTCATGGAAGTTTTAGTGGTCACTCCCGATTGGACAATTCCATACATCGCATATATTCTCGAGAAAGGAACTCCCGGAGGATGAGGAAGAGGCTCGGCAGATCGTCTGTCGATCCAAAGCCTTTACCGTTATCAAAGGGCGATTGTATAGAAAGCCCGGCGAGTCGGACAAAAATGCATAACGCCGTAAGAAGGTCGAGTCATACTTAATGACATCCACTCGGGGACCTGTGGTCACCATGCGTCCCCTCGGACCATTGTAGCCAAAGCATACCGAGCGAATTTTATCGCCAAGGGCAAATGAGATGGCGAAAGAAATAGTGGACAAGTGCGAAGGATGCCGTTCTACTCCAATATGTCATACAAGCTCATACGACCTCAAGACCATTCCACTCGTCGGCCTTTCGCAGTATGGGGTTGGACATGATCGGTCCCTTGCGAACAGGTCGGAGCGGTTTCACGCATGTACTAGTAGCGATCGACAAGTTCACCAAGTGGATTGAAGCTAAACCAATCAAAAGTCTTGGCGCTTGATCGCTGTTTCCTTCATCGGTGACGTTCAGATATGGAGTCCCGCACAAAGATCATCACGATAATGGGTCGAATTTTGACTCGGAAGAATTCATGGATTTCTGCAACGCCCAAGGCACACGAGTCGACTACGCTTCAGTCGCCCATCCACAGTCGAATGGACAAGCAGAACGAGCCAACGGATTAATCCTCAAGGGTTTGAAGCCCCGACTAATGCGAGATCTCAAGCATGCGGCCGGAGCTTGGGTTGACGAACTCCTTGGTGCTTTGGGGTTTGCGGACCACGCCTAATCGGTCGATTGGAAGAACTCCTTATTCTGGTCTATGGAGCGTATAGTCCTACCGAGTGATCTCCTTCACAATGCTCCCGAATTGAACTTTACAATGAAGCGAAGTTGAGCAAGCGCGTCAAGATGCAATGACCTCCTAGAAGAGGAAAGGAGATGGCTCGATCCGCCGACCATCTACCAGCAAGACTTGCGTCGCCTTTATGCCGTAAATGTGAGAGGTCGAGCTTTCCAGAAGGGATCTAGTCCTTCGAGTGGATCAGCGAAAACAACATAAGCTGGCCCCCCTCACAGGAAGGGCCCTTCATCGTCACAAAGGTTCTCCACAATGGGGCATATTGTCTCTACAACGTCGAACACAATATCGAAGAGCCCCGAGCTTGGACAGCGGATCTGCTCCGCCCGTTTTACACTTAAAGTTTTTCACCGAAAGAGTTGTAATAAAATATACAGTAGTTCATGGGCTTCAAATAATAGTGTCATAGTTCCTTCATAATTTTGTCACTTTTTATTTTGTCGATAAATTTTTCCCCAATGGATGGCTTAGTCGCGAATCCGTTTAGCCTAAGTTTGTACAAATCCTACCGAGTGGTAAGCGGACTTCCACTCGGAGGCTTAGCCGAACCCGTTTAGCCTAAGTAACCAAAAATCCTACCGAGTGGTAAGCCGACTTCCACTCGGAGGCTTAGCTGCAGTCGATGACTACCTAATTTTCAAAAAATCCTACCGAGTGGCAAGCCGACTTCCACTCGGAGGCTTAGCTGCAATCCAAGACTACCTAAGACATAAAAATCCTCCGAGTAGCAAGCCGACTTCCACTCGGGGCTTAGCTGCAGCCCAGTGCTCGCCTAAGTTATTAAAAATCCTACCGAGTGCTAAGCCGACTTCCACTCGGAGGCTTAGCTGCAGTCGAAGACTCGCCTAAGTACAATGTACGCTCTTAAGGAGGCGAGGCGAGGTCGATGCGACCCTCTCCTCCGAGCTACACCATAAGTAACGTGTGTGCCCGCAAGGAGGACGAGGTGCAGGTCGACCGCGACCCTCTCCTCCGAGCTACACCATAAGTAACGTGTGTGCCCGCAAGGAGGACGAGGTGCAGGTCGACTGCGACCCTCTCCCGAGCTACACCATAAGTATGATGTGCGTTACAAGGAAGACGAGGTGCAGGTCGATTGCGACCCTCTCCTCCGAGCCACCAGAATACAACGGAAATCCTGCCGAGTGAAGAGCAAACCTCTCACTCGGGGGCTTAGCTGCAGCCCAGTGCTCGCCTAAGGTATAAGAAATCCTACCGAGTGAAGAGCAAACCTCTCACTCGGGGGCTTAGCTGCAGCCCAGTGCTCGCCTAAGGTATAAGAAATCCTACCAAGTGAAGAGCAAACCTCTCACTCGGGGCTTAGCTGCAGCCAGCGCTGCGCCTAAGATATAAGAAATCCTACCGAGTGAAGAGCAAACCTCTCACTGGGGGCTTAGCTGCAGCCCAGCTGCCCTAAGATATAAGAAATCCTACCGAGTGAAGAGCGAACCTCTCACTCGGGGGCTTAGCTGCAGCCCAGTGCTCGCCTAAGGTATAAGAAATCCTACCGAGTGGAGAGCAAACCTCTCACTCGGAGGCTTAGCCGCAACACAGTGCTTGCCTAAGGAATAAGTCGACTGCAGTGGGCATCTTGCTGTTAACCTGCAAAGGGCAATTCAAGCCAAGAGCAATCATATCCAAACATCCAATCCAAATTTAGGTCGATACCTAAAGAACCAAGAGTGCTCAGGCACTAAGCCTGTTAAGGTTTTATCGGTTACAATTCCACTCGGCATACCGAGGCAAATTTAAAGTGTAAGACTCAAGGAAAGTTTTTTACCCCTCCTGTGGAGGGCTGGAAGGAGCGACGAACTCGTCGAGGTCAATCCCATCTGCAATCCGTGTAGCAGCAGCGATGAAAGTCTCCATGAAAGACCTGAAGTCGTGTTTCTTGGTGTTGGCCAATCGGAGAGCCGCCAGCTTATCTTCTCGTGCATCCTTGCAATGGACTCGCGCCAGACACAGGGCGACATCTGTGCCACACCGAGCCGAAGACTTCTTCCACTCCTGCACTCGGTCAGGGACGGCGTTCAGTTGAGCCATCAACGACTCGAGGTCATTTTGGAGTGTCGCCCCGGGCCAAAGCGTCGAGTCGATGCGGGACGTAGCAACCTTCAGCCTTGCGAGGTAATCCACGACAGCGGCAACACGGGACTCCAGTCGGAAGACGTTCATGGCAACTTCATCATTCACCGGAGAATTGACAGGGTCAAGGTTCGT